>CM076666.1:12910466-13055115 GCA_038496675.1 Rachycentron canadum
ATATATATATATATATATATATACACACACATACACATATACATAATATATATGTATTTCTTACCCTTAGATTTAAAGATTTAAATCTGCAGCAAGAATACATGGGCTTGCGGCTGTACACTACACACAGGCTGGAGAAGTCAAAATGTAATGAAAGATCAACTAAGGTGATATTAAATATATAATATCTTTTATTGTATTTGAAATCTTTGGCACAACATAATGGCAGTAACATCATAAAGAAAATGTGCTCTTTCACAGAGAAAAAGCTATCACAAACCATGTACACAGAAAAAGAGGCGATATCTCTAAATAGATTGTTAGACATGATTCTTCTCTTTACTTCTCTTGTACCATTGTGGCTCAGACAGACTTTCCCTTTTCCTTCTATAACAAAACCTATCCGCTGAGCGTTGACAGCTAATTACACTGTAGGGCTACAGTAAAAAGGCTGCCGTCTTAACTTTTCTAAATGTGTGTTGAGAAGCTGAAAAAGAGAGGCTGTGCATGAGTGGCAGCCAAACAACATTTCTGTTACAAGAAGTGACAGGGCAATTAGTGTTGATTTAAAGACACATTTTTGTATGATGCTGACCTCTTTTAAGCTACAGAAAATACTGTACAAATGCACTGCCATAGATTATTAAAACAAGAAGAGAAAGGAAATAAAACACAAATAAATAACTGTTTATCTTGTGTTTTTTTTTTTTTTTTGACAAATGCTTAGAGTACTCATTACATCATCATTACACATCAGAGTAGATTGAAAAGTTCATAAGATTTCTCTGCATTAGTCTAAATGATCATTGGATTGGTGGGATACGTTTTGGAGGTTAGGTAAATCAGCCCATCAATCTATTTTGTACACATGCATATTTTAATTTTTTGTTCATATGTATATTTTATTTTTTTCCCTCTGTGAATTTATTACTGATGAATGAAAGAATTGTTTCAGAAACTCCCATCAGCTTTTTTTTTTTTTTTTTTTTTTTTTGGCTCGCGTAGTGTGTCAGTGGAGACAAGTGACCCACAGTGACTTGTACGTGTGTGTGTTTTTGACCATGGCTAATGCATTTCCCTCCAATATGCTGACGATGTGGGTCAGGTGGTCCCCATATGCGTGGAAGCAAAAAATAGCAGAACAGCCATTGGGCTCAAGCTTAAAAAGTGTGTCATCTGCTTCATATACACACTTATACTACTCATAATGAGCGAATAGGTACCCAGACATGCTGTGTACACACACACACACACACACACACCCACACACACACATACATAACACTGCAAGGCCTTTCCAGATGGCAAGCTGTGACTTTAAATCTGCAGATTAAAATGTACACTATGTGATTAACTTATATGGAAGTGGTGGACATGGCCATGAAGGAGGGGGTGTTTTTATATTGTTAGGTTATTCTGGTAAGAACTGGCTGTGTGTGATCATGTGAGACAATGTGTTGATGAGGGTTTGTCTGACATGGCATGCATCTGATGCTTTCTGTTAAGGGCAACATTGACCCCGGGCTGATATCCACTTGATCTGAAGTGAAGCATTTGACCCAGTAGCTTACACTCTCATCTCTGAACTACTGTGTTGCACTTTCATGCTCTTTTGACATTGTCATTACACACAATACTGTTTACAGTATTTTCAGTATTTGAGCTAATAAAGTTTAATGGATAAAACTCTGCAAACCAGGGATGGAACGGTACATAATTTAATTGTGTATTGTGATTAGAAACACACTCGATGAGTGACTTGAGGATGCTGTCTAGCTCACCAACCAATGACCAAGATTTGGCACATGTTGCTCTCTATGACACAAGGCTGCTTAGGATAATACTTGCGACTAAAAAAGTGAAAATAGAGCCATATTGGAGAAAAAGGAAATATCATGTGAGAAACTCACACAGTGTTGCTGTTTTAATTAATTTCTATATTTTAATACACAGGGGGGACCTTATGATTTATTGTTATCTTATTTAAGATTGTTTGATTGTTGTTCACTAAAAGGGTCTTTACACACACGCACACAAAAAAAGATGTGTCCTATATATATTGCAAAAAAAAAAAAAAATTTAAATTGCTTCTCACCAAAATGCAGGGTAAAGTTATTTTGGTATATTTTAGAGCCATTTTAAGAGATTCCAACTTTATTTGTCTGCTTCTCTTAATTACTCAGACTACTTTCCTCTATGTGTTGTGTGAATTTGAAGCTTGCATATTCTGGTTAATTGTAATACAGTATAATATACTAACCTCATTTAAAGGCTCTTTCACAACCACACATGTTTTTACTTATTCTAGCTATTAGACATCTGCTCAACCTCAGGCTGAGGTTTGGTGGAAATATCTGTGAGGACAGCAAAAGTTCAGTGCCCATAACAAGGTATTTTACACAGAATATATTTTACACTAGGAAAAAAGTAGTATTAAATATGATTATATGATATATTAAATATTAAAGTAGTAAATTAAGTATATTTTATCCTTTGCACAAGACATCTTTAATTGAATAACTAAACTAGATGACTTGGGGCAGAACAAACACAAGGAGCTTTGTCTTTGAAAAAACTTTGTGTGATTCCAACCTTTTTATATCAGGCATTTTGTAAAGAAATATAATGTAAGACTTCCTTGAGCTGCACATTCAAAGAGAAAAGATGTAACATGAAAGAATGCAAAGGGATTTGTTTGGAAATCTTAAGTAAGTGCTTGGTTTTGTTCAAAGTAAGACTGAGACAAATAATTTCTGAGAATATGATACATTGTTAGGAAACTGTAGATACATCTTTTGGTGATTGAGCACAGGAACATTTTGTCCTCAGGAACAGTCGGGGGTGATTGGGGATGGGTCACCCAACAGTCAGCGCAGACAACCACAGAGGATACTGGCACGTCTACTATCCAAACTCTGCGCCTCACAAGCATGAATCTCTGCAGACTGCAAAACGCCAAAGAGCAGAGTCTTTAATTTCCAGTGGGTGGACACTTCCATGTGTTAGGGTCAGAGGCAATGAACCTAGACGACTGAAAGTTGTCATGGACACAGAGTGAATTAGAATCAGTTTCCTGATGGACAGACATGTTGAGCCTGCAGAAAGGTGGGATGAACTAAGTAGGGGCGGGGGTTGACTGCCAATAAAGAGTGCACTCATGTGGAAAACAAGCATATTCCTATCCTGCTCAGCAGATATTTGTATCACGTGTCAGCACATACTGACAGTTCTGTGTGATTGAAACATCTTTCTCACACCAAAAACATGCATAAGTAGGATCAGGAGTATAAGAAAATCTTGTGTATTTCTTCGTATTTTCGAGCACTTAACTTAGTCAAATTGTCATGCAGTAATAGTGACCTTGTTGGTGATTCCTTCCTCTCTCAGGGCTCATTTCTGCTCAATTTTACAAACTTTCATGGATACAGATATAGATTTTTGTCCATACGTATTTATTCCGTATTCACGTTTTCTGAGAGCTTCAGGATACACATGAAATGTGTGGCAGTGTAGCCAGTAGTTCAACCACATCCGAACACATTTTTAAAATGGCGTACTTTTTAAAGAGAGCTTATGTGATGCATTGGTCAAAAACTGTTGACTCTGAATCTAGTGAATGTATTGCTTTAAAATCCATCTCAATATAAATGACGTGGATATGGAGTGGGGTCTGAAAGTGGTCTCATATTTTTGGACCCCATCTGTTTTTGTATGTAAAAGGTGCATAAGTGAGCTTAGTTCAGAATAATTGAACAAATCTACACTAGAAAACTAGTTATGGTTGTATATTATTGTATGAAACTATGTTGTTATAACCAAATGATGAACCTGATGAAATGGTTGAATTTGGGACTTTGATGAATTTGGTCATCACTCAGCCTTGATATGAAATTCTATCCCCATCCCTCATTCTATGCTATTTCTATGGTTCTCCTCAAATCCTTTGCAAAAATCCCTATCAGGGACAATCATGCAACACATTGAGTCAACAGACAGCAGACATAATCCTTTTTGGCTTTTCTTCCTGGCTCAGGACAGAAACAAGAACTGAAATGCATCAGCCACAACCGTCTGGCTAATGAGAATGCCTAAAAGTCTTGTTCTATGTGGGATCTCGGCGTAAATAAGTCAGTCCCTCAGCAGCTGCTTCGGTCAGGCAGAAGAAGGGAACAAATATCTCTCATGTTGAATGCTACTCTTGTGTCATGTTTGAAATGTATTCAGCTTTGGGCTGTTACTGTGCAGATAACTCAAGCGCTTCAATTAATTCCTGTCAGGGATCAAACTGTGTGTGGTGAACGCAACCTGCACATAACCCATTCATCCATTTACAAGCTAGATGTTTCTATTATAATATGCGAGTATGTCCTACTTTGGCGTTGTCCTTTGCATGACATAAAAAGTGTGGACTAAACAACAGGAATGACTCTGAATATATAATGCTTTTTTTGACTATATATATACATATACATATACACACACACACACACACACACATATATATATGTTGTGTTTGTGTGTATATATATATATGTGTGTATGTATGTGTATATATATATGTATATATATGTGTGTGTGTATATATATATAAATTGTTTGACAGAAGCTATGCAATTGATGCCTATTATATATGTTCTTTTCAGTTTTTCCATCTCCTTCAAGCATTTCTAGGATAACTGAGGCTGTTTCCTTTCAGAATGGTCTTGTGGTCAACAGATGAAAGAGCAATACAGTAGATATCTGTGCAGCTCCTGTACTGTAATTATATCTATCTAGACTTATTTTTCTTGTATTTCCATAGGATCAAGAAAAACAACCCAATTAGTTAAGTTTCATAGCATCCCAAAGCTGTTGTAGCTGATTGTGAAAAAGGAAACTATAACTCTCTGTCAGTTATTAAATGAAATCATGTCACCTTGCTTGCATGACATGCTTTCTCATACTGGTAGAGTTGCTGATATCCAGCATCGGTCAGTGGGGATCTTAATAAAATCCTAAATCATAGTGGTTCAGTTTTCGCCAGTATCCCCAGTGTCTCTGTCAATCCAGTTGATTAGGACACAACTTGTGTTTCAGATAAAGCAATGATGGCATCATTTGTTGTATAAACATGTCTCTGACAATGGTTCACTGATCGTTTCATTGCGAATGGATGACTGGTTGGCCTGGAGGATTTAGTGGATTATCCTGAAGGCCTACAGGGATCATCTTCCTTAAAGTCAATGTAATGTATCTGAGTATCTGACCTCTGAAAATTGATGGAAAAAGAGAAGCACTTTGATCGGCACACAGTTATCCTGTTTGATGGATGGAGATTATCCCTATAGACTTGGGATCGATTTCTTAATGTTTGCTCCATTCAAAAAACTGTTCATGCAACAGACCTTTACAGAAGTCACTGTAAAGCTAAACAGTACAGGATGTGTGTACAAATAGTAATGATAGAAACAACCTGCACACCGTCGTAGCAGACACTAACTCATTTTCTTCAGTCTACATAACAATTAGGACTCAAACTATAACATGAACACAGTGTACAAAAATGGCCAACCTGATCAAAGAGAACATGTAAAAGAACTTTTTTCTCTTCTTGAATTTGTCCATTGACCAATTCAAATACATTCAGGCAGAAGACTACATCCAGTCCTTCAGTCTAGTGATGAGCTACAAATTTACTCATGTATTTACCAAAAATAACTAAAACATAAACGATTTTGCAAATTGCAATGCTGCTCTTGCGTAAAGGAGCAAAGCACTGAAGTGTAAATGTCTGCATTGATACGCTGGAAGAACTAAACTCATTAAAGCTAGTCAAGAGGAACCCAATTATGCTGTCTGCACTACCAGTGCAAAGCAATATTAAAATTAAAATTAAAACCTGAAATTATAACCGAAGAAAAAAAACATTATTGATAACCTCATTAACATAGAGTGACATTTATCATTTCGACATATGAGACTGACGTCACAAACATTTACACCAACGGGAAACTTTATAGCTGTTTTGCTCTGGAGCTTCATATTTTGATTGTGAACAAACATTGTGGAGCTGAAATAAATGAGCAGAATGAATAAGCAGATCAAATAAGCAAATAGCAACCCAAATCTGAGTGTGGTCGGCTGAAACACTCGTCCACCAACAGATTAGTTGGCACACTTACCTCTCAAAAGGTCTTAATATCTCATTAGTGAAATAGTACAGTTGCAGACATTGCACTTCACGTTAAACATCTAAACATAACTTCATTTATGAGAAAACTTGGCTGGGAACCTGCATCATGAGGGAGTTTACCATGTCACTTCCTTACAGTTTCCAACTGTGCATACAATACATCAATATGTATTATTATTATTATTATTTTTTTTTTTATGGGTGCCCATGTAATCTGTCATTGATATTTTTGGTAGCCAAAATAATTTTTGGTTTATGTCTAAAAAAATCTTGTAGTTCTGTTTACTGGAAACTATGTTACACCACCAACATTATTAACTGTCTAAATGTCAGTCATGCTGCATTCTTTAGACCTGAGGAGGTTTTGTGAGTGTGTGGTTGTTTTCCTCCACTGTCCTCTGCTGTGTCCGTCTATATGTAGAAATGGATGTGCAGAACGAGGTCATGCATGGAGCCCTGTTTTAAAAGGCTGTACTCTAAATGTCAATAAAATCAAAGCCTTTGTCTAGCTGTTGCCAAAAAGCTCCAACTGACTGTATCACTTACGAAACTAAATTGTGTGTAGGTGAAAGGAGTATAGTCGACTCACACTGCTTAACTAACACTTAAACCATACCAGTTTTTTTTTAGATATACTGGAGAACTTGATAGCAATGATATCAGTGATTATGAGGAATTTCCAATCTTTTTAATTAATTAATTTTAATTTTAATTTAAATTCTAAATTATCTTTTTACCAAACAATTTTTAATGCATGTTTTCTACAATTAATATATTTTTTCATTTGTATCATTGATTTTTACACCTTTCCCCTAAGAGCAAAGATATTTCATTCAGCTGTATTCTTTTATGGCTGAAATCACAAAAACAACCTAGTAACTTATTAACATAAGGTCATTTTACATTACCACACAAGAATAGAATTCTCTTTAATATAGTATATATATATATAGTGTGTGTGTATATATATAATATATAAATCTATATATTATTTATATATATATTTATATATATAATTCAATTAAGCATAAACACTCATGGAGGATTGTAATCTGGCCATGTTTTGTGTATATTTTTTTGTTTAAGCCTTTAGAATTTGTAAATATCACATCCCTTGTAAATAAGCAATCAATACCACTATTATTAAAAGCCCAACACACTTCATATTAGTAACACACTGTGCTTCTACAAACACACACACACTCACCGTCAACCATGTTAGATTCAAATGTGCTGTCATCCAGTCAGAATTGTGTCAGTGCCTTAACCTTACATTTGTCACTCCACATCACCTAATTTCTTTGTAGGCTGTGTTATTCCTTGGTGTTAGTTTAAACAATCATTTCCTGATCCTTGAGGTGATCTGAAGAGACTCAAACAGTGAAGTGAAGTGGACGCAATGTTCTCTGTTCTTGGCTTTTCCTCTCTCTCTATCAAGTGTTTATTTGTTTGTGGGTGACAGGACGTGAATAGAGGGACTGCGTGTCAAGTGAGTGAGTGGCGCAGTGAAGGATTTGGGCAGAGTCAAGGACTTTTTATGTTGTGGCGGTTCTGAGACTGGCTGATTCAACTGCAGAGGACTGCCAGCACCTTTTGATTTCTTTTCTAACTCTTGTCTTGTGCGTGTCTTCATTTTCTGCCTCGTTTTGTTTTTTTCCTATCTGATGTCATTGAATGTCTTTTTTTCCCCTTCTTCTGACTACATTTCTTTTTTCCTCATTCCCTGAATTTCTCTTGTGTATACTTTTCCCACTGTCCACCATTTCCATCTCTTATTGTCCCTCTTTATTTCCCCCCATCTTTATGTCAGTCACTCGGGATGTTTCTCGTTGCCAGCTGCTCCTCGTCTCTCCCCTCATATGCCCCATGTTACTGATGACTTACACAGACAAAAGCCTCCTCTCTTGGACTTGATTCCAGCCAGGTTAGCCCCTCTCTTTTGCCAGACCCCTGGAGGTTTTACATTCAAAAGTGACAGAATCTCTCTTTTTAAACAGCCCCATGGTTACCATGGCAACCACAACTATGGGATTGGACCATCTAGCCTGGGGTTAAACTTTAGGGTTACGGTGGAAAGTAGAAGAGATTCTTAATTGGGCTTTAGATAAATGTTAAAATCAAAGATTATATTGATTAATTATATTGGTTTTTGTTCAGTATATTGATTTAATTGTAATCTGGCCATGTTTTGTGTGTTTACTTTGTGTATATCTCAACTTTCCAGTCCAAGTAAGGATGTATTCAAAAATAATGCCATTAATAGTTTTATTTATCACTCAAAAAAAAAAACAAAAACCCAGAACCAAAAGAATATTTGCAGTGACCACACCTTCACCTTCAAACCATTACAAGTTCTCCTTGATACACACTGTTCCAAGTGACTTGAAGAACTGGCCACAGCTCTTATATGGATTTAGGTGTCTCTGTCTCCTCATGATCTCTTTTTGATGATGTCGAGATCAGGGCTCTGTAGGGGCCACACCATCTGTTGCAGGACTCAGAACTGGGCTTGTTTTCATGCTACAAAATGGATTTGGAACTGATCAGACACCTTTCTGATGGTGCTGTGTGACAGAGAAATATCTAAAGATATGTTTGATATCTAAATATCTAAGTGCCTTAGGTATAGTACTTTGTAAAAGAGATGTCATTTTTAAACTTTTTTATGCAAGATAAAACATTTTGCAGAAAAACCATATTAGACACAAGGGGTCTTTAAGTTTGTGTTTGTGTCCAACCATGTAATGACTTGCCCTCAACAGCCTTGTATTTTTGTGAAACAGTGGGCTTGCGATGACATCTTGGATGAAGCAATTTGGTAGATCCAGATGGACCCACAACAAGTACCGAAAAATAAGTGCCAAAATACAGTGTTTGCCTTTGAAAAACATATCAGATGGTTTATCAGTCCCTTGCAAAGCTGTTGTAAATCACTTCTAGAAAAATAAAGGCTTAAGGTTAACATATGGTTTGGTTTAGGCACATACATCTCTTTGTTAGGGTTAGGAATGAGTCCTAGTTTGCGTTAAAATAAGTACTTTGGTCAGGGGGAATATTCCTGGTCATGGTTGGAAGAAATGTCGACTGACGATAGAAAACAGAAAACAAACAGTGGTCTCCAATGGCAAAGCCCTCGTTTTGTTGTCTCACTGCTTCCTTTGTTCCTGTCGAGAATCATAATTACTACAGCTGCTTGAAGACTTTGTCACCTCAATTTAAACACATGTCATTTTTTAGGCAATTGTGAAATGATTGATGCTTTTGCTTTTCTCAAAGCTTCCATTTCAGAAACCAGAATAATAACAATATGTGGTGTTTTGATTTGGAAAATCTTGCTGAGTTTATGAGTGATATTGTTTTATTGAAGTGTTGCATCAAGAAAATTCAAAATATAATGTATATGTAAGACTAAAATGTAGTGTGACGGTGTTTCTAACTCTACTTAAACAGAGATTTAAAGGTATTTGTGTGTACATAATGTGATTATTCCAAGTTTTTGCAAGGTTAATAGAAGGTTACTGATCCACTTACACTCCTCTACTTGTGCTGGGGCTGTTTGGAGAGGGATGGCAGAGTTTGGAAAATAACATTTCACAGTCTGAGGCAGGGTAATTTCTCCTCTTTGATGATGGAGGTGGGGTGCTGGTGGAAGTGTATAGAAAAATACAGGGGTAAGGGGAAGGATAAAAACACCATGGGGATGGTGGTAATGTTTGAAAGGGGATGGTTGGGTGGCTCTGTGTGAAGTTGTATAGAAAGAGGAAATGCAGAAAATAAAGAGTAAAGATGTACAGTACAACGAGAGATGTGGACAGATGTAAGCAGGAGGAAATGCAGAGAGAAAGAGACAGAAAGAAAAACAGGGAGAAGGAGATCTGCATTGTGGCCCAAAGCTGAATGCTGCCTTTATGAGCAATAGTTAAAAGGACACTGAGGCGTGAGTCCCTGTAACCATAGCAACNTAGTGTGTGTGTATATATATAATATATAAATCTATATATTATTTATATATATATTTATATATATAATTCAATTAAGCATAAACACTCATGGAGGATTGTAATCTGGCCATGTTTTGTGTATATTTTTTTGTTTAAGCCTTTAGAATTTGTAAATATCACATCCCTTGTAAATAAGCAATCAATACCACTATTATTAAAAGCCCAACACACTTCATATTAGTAACACACTGTGCTTCTACAAACACACACACACTCACCGTCAACCATGTTAGATTCAAATGTGCTGTCATCCAGTCAGAATTGTGTCAGTGCCTTAACCTTACATTTGTCACTCCACATCACCTAATTTCTTTGTAGGCTGTGTTATTCCTTGGTGTTAGTTTAAACAATCATTTCCTGATCCTTGAGGTGATCTGAAGAGACTCAAACAGTGAAGTGAAGTGGACGCAATGTTCTCTGTTCTTGGCTTTTCCTCTCTCTCTATCAAGTGTTTATTTGTTTGTGGGTGACAGGACGTGAATAGAGGGACTGCGTGTCAAGTGAGTGAGTGGCGCAGTGAAGGATTTGGGCAGAGTCAAGGACTTTTTATGTTGTGGCGGTTCTGAGACTGGCTGATTCAACTGCAGAGGACTGCCAGCACCTTTTGATTTCTTTTCTAACTCTTGTCTTGTGCGTGTCTTCATTTTCTGCCTCGTTTTGTTTTTTTCCTATCTGATGTCATTGAATGTCTTTTTTTCCCCTTCTTCTGACTACATTTCTTTTTTCCTCATTCCCTGAATTTCTCTTGTGTATACTTTTCCCACTGTCCACCATTTCCATCTCTTATTGTCCCTCTTTATTTCCCCCCATCTTTATGTCAGTCACTCGGGATGTTTCTCGTTGCCAGCTGCTCCTCGTCTCTCCCCTCATATGCCCCATGTTACTGATGACTTACACAGACAAAAGCCTCCTCTCTTGGACTTGATTCCAGCCAGGTTAGCCCCTCTCTTTTGCCAGACCCCTGGAGGTTTTACATTCAAAAGTGACAGAATCTCTCTTTTTAAACAGCCCCATGGTTACCATGGCAACCACAACTATGGGATTGGACCATCTAGCCTGGGGTTAAACTTTAGGGTTACGGTGGAAAGTAGAAGAGATTCTTAATTGGGCTTTAGATAAATGTTAAAATCAAAGATTATATTGATTAATTATATTGGTTTTTGTTCAGTATATTGATTTAATTGTAATCTGGCCATGTTTTGTGTGTTTACTTTGTGTATATCTCAACTTTCCAGTCCAAGTAAGGATGTATTCAAAAATAATGCCATTAATAGTTTTATTTATCACTCAAAAAAAAAAACAAAAACCCAGAACCAAAAGAATATTTGCAGTGACCACACCTTCACCTTCAAACCATTACAAGTTCTCCTTGATACACACTGTTCCAAGTGACTTGAAGAACTGGCCACAGCTCTTATATGGATTTAGGTGTCTCTGTCTCCTCATGATCTCTTTTTGATGATGTCGAGATCAGGGCTCTGTAGGGGCCACACCATCTGTTGCAGGACTCAGAACTGGGCTTGTTTTCATGCTACAAAATGGATTTGGAACTGATCAGACACCTTTCTGATGGTGCTGTGTGACAGAGAAATATCTAAAGATATGTTTGATATCTAAATATCTAAGTGCCTTAGGTATAGTACTTTGTAAAAGAGATGTCATTTTTAAACTTTTTTATGCAAGATAAAACATTTTGCAGAAAAACCATATTAGACACAAGGGGTCTTTAAGTTTGTGTTTGTGTCCAACCATGTAATGACTTGCCCTCAACAGCCTTGTATTTTTGTGAAACAGTGGGCTTGCGATGACATCTTGGATGAAGCAATTTGGTAGATCCAGATGGACCCACAACAAGTACCGAAAAATAAGTGCCAAAATACAGTGTTTGCCTTTGAAAAACATATCAGATGGTTTATCAGTCCCTTGCAAAGCTGTTGTAAATCACTTCTAGAAAAATAAAGGCTTAAGGTTAACATATGGTTTGGTTTAGGCACATACATCTCTTTGTTAGGGTTAGGAATGAGTCCTAGTTTGCGTTAAAATAAGTACTTTGGTCAGGGGGAATATTCCTGGTCATGGTTGGAAGAAATGTCGACTGACGATAGAAAACAGAAAACAAACAGTGGTCTCCAATGGCAAAGCCCTCGTTTTGTTGTCTCACTGCTTCCTTTGTTCCTGTCGAGAATCATAATTACTACAGCTGCTTGAAGACTTTGTCACCTCAATTTAAACACATGTCATTTTTTAGGCAATTGTGAAATGATTGATGCTTTTGCTTTTCTCAAAGCTTCCATTTCAGAAACCAGAATAATAACAATATGTGGTGTTTTGATTTGGAAAATCTTGCTGAGTTTATGAGTGATATTGTTTTATTGAAGTGTTGCATCAAGAAAATTCAAAATATAATGTATATGTAAGACTAAAATGTAGTGTGACGGTGTTTCTAACTCTACTTAAACAGAGATTTAAAGGTATTTGTGTGTACATAATGTGATTATTCCAAGTTTTTGCAAGGTTAATAGAAGGTTACTGATCCACTTACACTCCTCTACTTGTGCTGGGGCTGTTTGGAGAGGGATGGCAGAGTTTGGAAAATAACATTTCACAGTCTGAGGCAGGGTAATTTCTCCTCTTTGATGATGGAGGTGGGGTGCTGGTGGAAGTGTATAGAAAAATACAGGGGTAAGGGGAAGGATAAAAACACCATGGGGATGGTGGTAATGTTTGAAAGGGGATGGTTGGGTGGCTCTGTGTGAAGTTGTATAGAAAGAGGAAATGCAGAAAATAAAGAGTAAAGATGTACAGTACAACGAGAGATGTGGACAGATGTAAGCAGGAGGAAATGCAGAGAGAAAGAGACAGAAAGAAAAACAGGGAGAAGGAGATCTGCATTGTGGCCCAAAGCTGAATGCTGCCTTTATGAGCAATAGTTAAAAGGACACTGAGGCGTGAGTCCCTGTAACCATAGCAACTTCCCAGGAGCCCTGTGACGGACAGATAATAGAGTGAGAGAGGAGTTCCTTTTCTCTTCTTCACCCCTCCCTCCCTCCCTCCTTCCCTCCTTCTCACTTGTTCTCACTTCCACTCCTCTCTTGGGCAGTTTGTTGGATCCTCGCATCTTACGGGATTTTCCTTGACTCGCTGGCCTGTTTTTGCCTTTTATGTGCGCTCTGAAGTTTGAATCCCAGCCCAGCAAGGGCTGCTCCAGACAACTGTTGCCATAATTGCTTGTTGTTATCTCTTTGAGTCACTTTTATGGACTCTCAGAACTATTTGAGGACTTTATTTTTGTGCATCCACAAAGCTGTTTTTCGTTGGCACAGGGAGAAATGTGCTCCAAAGGCACTGTCTCAGCCCGTGATTCCTTTGTCTACATTTCAGAGGCTGTGCTGTCAAACCATGGTGCTGCCGCCGAGACCAATCGCCCTGAGAATATGCAATGCTTAACAGTAAGTATGATCAAAACCTTTTAACTGTCTCTGTGTGTCCATTTAAAGCTTAATCATGCTTTTATTCTTGAATTTTTCAGCTGTGTGTGCGAGTACATGTGAACTTGAGTAATTGACATATTGTGTATTGTTGAAGTTTAATAGTGTTTGTGGACAGAAATGTCTATTAATGCTATTGATGTAGTTGTTAGGTGTTTCTCTATATAGTTGCACTTATTTATTTCTTTGATTGTTGATAGTTTACTCATTTTTATTTATTGTGCTTGCATGTGTGTGCGTGCATGATGAATGAATAGGCCTATATACTATTTACAAAGTAGTTGACCCATGACATTGCGCCATGTCCAACAATCTCATCATGCATAAACATGCCTTCAGTAAGATATTTACTGCATGAATTCCATGTTACACATTCTCAGCAACCATAGCAACTAACTGAATCGTGCATTTGAGCTTGGAGCAATGAAAGGAGCAAGATGTCATTTCTTGAAAGACAATCTATGTCAGAAAGTTCAGTTGCATGTGAGTCGCATGTGAAGCAGAATGATGGTTTGTCATGAGAACAGGGAAAAGCGAAATGTGCAGTCAGATGTGAAGCCAGTTTACCTTATCTGTTTGTGGAAATCTCAACTCCTTCCTGTGTTCTCCCTACTTATCCTTTACATCTTGTGGCGTCTTAATTTTGTCTTAATATTTTAAGTTTGGCATTTCTTTGAAGTCCATTTTCCACATTTTCTTGTCTGACTGTACAGTGGCCATGCATAAATTAAAAATGAATGAGGAAAACCACTTAAACTGTTTGCAGAGACACAGAATGATTGATTAACCCATTTTAGAGCAATATATAACAAAGATTATTTAACTCCTTATTTCTGTGGTTGTGGACATGGTTAATGTGTGGTTTAGGCTATGTAATGGGTACACAAATGGCAAAAGTAAATATGCTTTATTTCATATATTTTATCTTTTAATTGTGCTCAGTCCCCTGTGCACTGCAGTCCTGGACACTACTGACTGCTGACCTGTAAGAGGTTCACGGTATCGCTATCAGTTCTATTGAGAACTTCAGCCTACAATACATGCACCTCATGCTTGTCGGACACGCTAACATGGAAAAGCTGCTCAGGCAAAAGTGCCCTTGCTAACGTCATTAGCAACGTCACTAGCAAGTCCTAGATAGCTATCAGGGCATATGTTTGAACAGTTACATTTTTTTTTTTATGCAGATAGGTGTTGTCCCTCTAACATCCCTCCTCACTCAGGAGCCAAGAGCCTTTTTCCTTCTCAATAATAAAGTCATGTGAACATAAAATCTCAAAATCATTTTCACTTTGTGTTTTATTTTTACAGATAAAAGACTTGTCTTTATAAGTGGTGTACATGTAAATTTGCACCACAAAAACTTTTGTTAATGTTGCACTGAAAAACAAATAGATATAGATATAACAAATAGATAGTGGCACTCTGACAATAATACATTTCATTTATACAAAGCTTTTAAAGGCACCCAAAGACAGTTTACATTGATAAACTATTAGCAAAAAGCAGCTTCAAACAAAAACAGCAGCGGGAAAGACATAGTATTGAAATGAACAGTGTTTGCTGTTTCAGTTGCTGGCAAGAAGGGACTCTTCTGTTTTTATTTCCTGAGTCATTTGGCCCATCCTCCAGTGTCCCATCAGAGATAGGACTGTCTTGCTAGTTATGAATGTGGCAACTTATTGTGTGCTTTTGTTGACACTAAAGAATGGGGGAAGATTTATTCTTTATATTTATAATCTCACTGGGGCCTGAGCTGGCAAATTTCCAGGTTGACTCTACATGGATAATTTTTTAGCAAAATCAGATGAAAAAAGATGCATGTGTTATATACTACATTTAAATAGGGCCCCTCTTTATTAAAAACAGGGGAGGAAGTGAGTTGCCACACACTAAAGTACCTTCCTGTTATTGGTATTTCTGTGATGCATCACATGTCTATCACACTAGGTGCTTTTTAAAGATGGTACTATAGTACAGATTCTGCAGTGGAGCAGGCTACATGAACCTTAACAAAGAGAACTGTGTACAAGTATCAAAGTGACAGAGTATCAAACAGCTTTCAATACAACTTCTGATTCAGAACAGACAGTGCTTAAGTGTAAGCAGTAGCTTAAAGAAACAAACTGACAGACCCTAAGTAACGACACAGTTGAAACCGCAGCCACACATAGTTGAGCTTGCTATAAGGGAAATGCCCCAGTCTGCTCCAAATATGCTGGCCACAAACAAACACAAAAAAAAAAAAAAATCACATTCATACTCTGAAGTGTTGCCCTGAGCATTCAGCTTTCAATCATACAAACTGCTTAGAGGATGTAAATAACACAAAATGGCTAAAACTCCAGTCGTGGTATTAATTGTATAAGCAAAGTAAAAATAAAAAGGGAATTTAACCTTGGAATCTTGTCAGCAGAACAATGTATATAACTGTTGTGCTTTCGAAGTGAAACATTATCCTTGCATGTTTTCTTCAAAACATTTCTTTGAGGTGTTAATGGTTTCATTCCCCAGCAGGCATTCAACTGCAAAATAAGTTTCAAAACCCATTATTTAGGTAGCCTGTGTACGAGCATTGACAGCTCTTTTTCTGCGGAGTCCAATTTGGCATCGTTTTCCAGCAGTGCTACTGTGTATAGTGGAAAAAAATTACTGTCCCGTAGGCTTATGCCACATTGCAACAATCTCACAGCACAAACACTGAATGAACAGGGTCCAAAATCACTACATACAGTACATGTTTAACTGAATCCAACAATGCAGCATATTCCAAATATGCATAAACTCTGTTTAGAGAAACACTCTTTGCTCCATTACAGCAAACTACATCATCACTTAACATGCGTTATGCACTGGCCATTCCTTGAATGTTGCACAATTAAGCGCAGACCTTCAAAACAAAATTATAACTAACTATATAACTGTATAATTGTCTTTGGTTTTAGCCAACCAAACATGTGTGGCTGGTTTTATATGCCGCTATGAGCAAAGAGGGAAAGTAATTGAGTTGTTATGAATTCAAACTGAATGGGTTTGATCAAAACTAGTGTGTAACTAGTGATTGGCAGAACTGGATCCAGGAGTAGCTGACAGTTAGGCCTATTCAACAGATCAGCGTGTAAGTGAAACGTGTTTCTTTTGAAACACTCCAGGATGTGAACTCTGTGGAAGGTAGTGCTCATATGGAGTTACTGTAATAAGCTTGACTGGACAGGATTAGACAGAGGAGCTCACTTTATTTTCACCTTTCACACACTCTTCTCCTTTTCTACACGCAATGCACATTGGACACACACAGAAACAAAGTCACTTATCTCACAAATTACTGCTGCTGCATTTAGCCTGTGCCTTTTTGTTGCTTTTTGTATGTGATGCTTGGCACAGTTTCTGCCAAGCCAGAGGTTTAAGTTCTGTAGAATAGCAGCAGATTCATTGCATCCCCTACATTGCTAGCAGAATAACAGTGTTCTGCATCCACTATGTCAAGAGCTTGAGAGGTTTTTGAAGTCATATGGAAGGTGAAAAGGGCAGGAATGATGCAGTGCAGCATTGAGATGGAAAGGTTTTACATCCATATTTGTGAATGCTCCTTTCCTCTCCCCTTCCTCTTTCCTCCCTCCCCTTTAATACTTCTCTCTCTTCCTCTTTATCTCTGGGTGAATCAGAGTAACAGATGATTGTGTGGTTTGTGTGGGATAGTCTCAGGGGAGAGTTAAGGGAAGGGGGGGTGGGGGCACATTCACAGACAAAATTAGGCGAGAATGGAAAACCTTTTAGACTTTCTCTTCTTTTCTGTACTTATTTTCTGTTGCCTTGTCCTTGCTCCCTTCCAGACCGCTGCGTATTTCCTCCTTTGCTGTTGTGGCCTCCTCCACCTCTCCCCTCCTCCTCTCCTTTCCCTCTCTTTTCTCCCTCTGTCACCCCATGGCCATCACCCATACAACAAAAAGAGCTCTGTAGTATCATTAACTGCCCACTCTTTACCTACTCAAACATTTTTCAGTGTTTGATGATGGCCTTACACATGAATCATTTCAGTGATTTACACAGGGCTCATTTAAGGCTTTGGACACTTCAGATGTCGGTGAAGATAATACTTGATAACCACAAAGGAATGTCCCTAAGAAAACCACAAGGCTATTTCAAGAACGCTTTCCAATCCAGTGTCTACACTTTTACAACTTTCTTCTGCATTTTTGCTTAAAATTATTGCTCGTATGTATTTAAATAATTGCCACATTTTTGGGGGAATTTATGCTTTTAAAAATGTCACACCGGTCGAGCTCTGTTATTTTGCTTTGTCTGACTCACTGGAAGCTGAATGTCTTTTCAATTTATCCAAAAGACCTGGTATTCACATGATTTGCTTTTGAAGATAATGTAGGCAGGAGATGTCGGCATTTGGGAAAAATGATATATGTGATGTATTTTTCAGCTTTCAATCACTGTGATATTTAGAGAATCTTTGACTTTCACTTTAAACAAGAGCAGTACCTTTCTAGAGCTAAAGCAGTTCTATCTTAAAACAATCTGCCATTGTTTGTGTTATCTTAACATGTACACTACACAGTAGGTTCACTTTACCTGTCAAAATGTCGGCCTATTGGAACGCATCCTAAAACGTTCAAGTATCTCTAAAATTTGATTATAGCTTTGACATGCAGCACAACAAGTGTTCATTTTCTCAGTTGCCTTGTCAGCATTTATCAGTTGTGTTTACAAGCAAAGGCTCATGTCATTGGCAGGGAGCACAGAGTTCATGAATATTGACAATAGTTGCGCCCCGGACAACATGTCCCCCTGCATCCCTTTGCTTGTCAGCTAGCATTAGCTCCTAAACCATATCTGTGAAAATGGCTCTGACACGTCTGTCGACGGGAAAGATGGGAAGGAAGGGTGAGGTGAACTGAAAAGAGGACAGTGAGGTTAGATTTTCTGGCCGGCGTCTCAGAGTAAATGAAGAATGGTTAGTTTTATTGCCAGGACATATCCCTTTGTGAGTATTTTAGGCCCAGGGCCCTGGCTGTTTCTAAATCTCATCTGTTCCCTGCTAGATGCAGGATGTGTGTTTGCTTATTCTTACCCTTTGCTATTCTGTACCTTCTTTTACTTTGAAAGAGGTTACAGTTTAAACCACATACAATACACACAGCTATATTGCACTTATACTGTATATTGGTTACCACACCGTATACGCTTCTATAGCTCAGCTGGGTGAGTGAGTTGTTGGGTGTATTGATCACTGCCGCATGTGTTGGCCTGAATCAAGTGAACAGACAGCTTTGTAAGGACCTTTCTCCTAATCAGGTTGGGAACTGCTAGTTTTGTAGCTCTAGATATGGCACTGTTGGTCTATTGGTGAATCGATCCACCAATGAATTTGAAATTTATTTGATGACCTCCTTCTTGTCAACCTCTGAATCAATTTACTTTATTGTACCTGCAAAGCTTAGCATGCTATCATGATGGTGAACATTGTAGATATATCTACCAATGTCTAGCATTGTCTTTGTGAGCATCTTAGAATGCTGAGTTTAGCATTTAGCTAAGCATCTCTGTGCATCCTCACAGAGCTGCTATCATTGCTGTAGATTAATTTGATTCTGCAGAAGCCATGAGACTGCTCTTTTCTATGCTCTGCTCCAGGAGGTTTGCTGTCATCTCATTGTCTCATTAAAGTCAATGTAATTTCTAAAATGTTACACCTGTTGTGTAGTTATGAATCCACTTGCTTAGCTTCTACAATTTAGATTTTATAAGTGCAACTTGAGCTGTGACCCTGAACTTGGCCTTAGACCCATCTTGTGTGTTCACTGGCGTGGAAGACGCCTCCTCCTTTGATAGCTGTTTATTCAGGTCAGAAAGAGAGGGGGAGACCGAGAGAGAGAGAGAGAGAGAGAGAGAGAGAGAGATCCCACACTACTAACCACCAGATTGGCCTCGTCTGGCTCCTAGACAAGCTTTTCAAACTCTTCTTTCACTCCTCTCCCTAAGACATGCTTTCTTCTCTCCCTTTCTTCTCTCCCTCTAATCCGTCCTTCTGCCTATTTAGAGGTGAACAGCACAGCGTGAAAGAGAGAGAAAGTGTTTTTTGTGTGCTTGACGGGTAACCCTCGCCCTTTTGAAAAGGCAAACAGAGAAAAGCTGCCATTACTGGCATGAAGGCATCTTAAGACAACGGCCTTTTCTGCCACTTTATTAGCATTGTAGAGACTAGCGCAGCATCACTCCTCGTTCACCCCTCTCTTTCTCTGTAACTTTTCTGTCCATGTTTCCATGAGCCAGAAATCCTAATGATGAAAAGAAGAAGAGGCAAGATGAGAATTAATGGGGTTGATTGGGGTTATACTGGCCACTGTTCTAACCGTAATTTAACAGGCTTTTTCCTGCTCTGCTGCTGAGGTGTTGTTGTTATTTTTTTGCAGATTACCACCTCTTTCCCAGGCATATGGATATTGAAAACAAAAATAAAAGTATTGTTTGGATAACTGGAAGAGGAGGGGAGATTGTCAGAGTTCGCAGACCTGTGAATTTCCGTACCGTGCGCTCAGAGGGCTGTGGGGGAGCAGTCGAAAGGAAAAGCAGAGGAAATATGGAAGTTGAAAACATAACAAACAAGCATAATGTCTGGACGGAGACTGGGGAGTGTGGGAGCTAAGGTGGAAAGACTCCGATGAGGTGTGAAGTCTGACTGATATGTGTGTGCGTGTGTACCCCAAACAATACTCTTATCCTTCTCTTTTATTGGGGAGTGTGATCATTGAAAGTTGGAAAACGCTTTTTCCATTTACAATGTAAAAATGCCCTAAAGTCCGCTGTTAATGATTTTTATACTCCTGTCTGCCCAATTATTCCTACTTAAAATCCTGCCTTTCTCACTCTGGTTCATACACATCACACTCATGCCACCTGCGTTAGTCACTGCAGTGTATATTTGCAAAGGAATGAGAGCTATAGTACCTCTCACAACCTCATAGTGTGGACTCAGGAAGCAAACTGGCCTTATCGGGGGCAGGCACACAAAGCTGTCCTGGCTGTGGGGTGGCGAGGTATGCATAAGTGCATGTGTGCATGCGCATGTGTGTGTATGTGTGTGTAGGGGGGTGGCGGTGGGAGGCACTTCCTCCTATTCTTCTGCTGTTGAAGAGTTCCCATGAGTGCCCCAGCCAGGAGCTACAGTGTGGCTTGAGCAGGCCGAGCCAGCGCCAGTCTCGCCTACATGACGCCGCCACACACTCTCACACAGCTGATCTCAAGCTCTACTGCAACTGTTGCTGCTCAGGCCACAAAGCAAGAAGCTGGACATTGTCTTAATATAGAGTTAAAAGCAAATGAAAGAAGAGAAGAGAAGCATAAAAACAAAGAAGGAAAGAAGAAGGGAAGATTGAACTAAGATTTAAAAGAATCAAGCGGAAGTAATGAAGCTGTGGATATAATGATGGGTACAGACTCGTAAAAAACTTGCACGCTGGAATATGCATTAATCGCTGGAGTTGTTACTAAAAAACCTTGGATGGACAAGAGTGCCGCTGAAAGTCAGTCACAGTGCGCTGCTACCAAGAAAATTGAGTCTGGGCTCATTTGAGAAAGCTGATGCAGACTGATGACCAGTTTGGCTGAGAAAAATCTCAGAGGACCATTTTTGTTACACTCAACAGATTCCTGTTTTCCAGAAGCGTGAGAAACAATATTGTTATCAACAGCCATCTCAGCTGGACTGCACTAGACACTGCTACTGCAACCACTCTTTCGACTACTGTCACTGTTGAGATGATCCACAACACCCTGAAGTCCACTCCGCCGCCGGAGCACAGTCCCAGGAGCACACACTCAGCCGCACAAAGAAGGCTGTGGAGATACTCGGGCTGCAGAGGGGCTGGCCAGGTGGAAAGCCAGCGTCGAAGTGTTTGTGTGCTGGCTGCAGACTTGAGTGCTGGAGAAGGAGGGGGAGGAAGAGGAGGAGGTGTGATACACACTATCCACGGGCTGTGCCACCTGTGCATTGGATGTAGACTGCCACAGGTGTGTGTGTGTGTGTGTGTGTCACAGAGAGAAAGGCGAGGCAAAGGAGGAAGAGAGAAAAGGGGGCATTAAATGCACAGTATCAACTGGTGATTGTGAGTGAGAGAGAGAGAGAGGTGGAGAATGAGTGGAAGGTTTGAGACTTTGTATCACTGATCACTGCTTTCAGAATTAATTTGTAGAATACAATTTCTATATATATCTGTAATATATAAAACTGAAAACTAAACTGAAACAGAAAAGGCCTTGTATAAAAAAACAGAAGCGATAACAGCTTTGCGTACTGTTCATCTTAATATTTTGCCATTACTATCCAGAGGAAAATGCACTTTACACTGCAAATCCAACACATCCGGCAAGGAATGATTGCCTGTAAGTGACCACAGGAGATTAAAAGCATGTGTGTTTCTTGTGAGGGGAAAAGCAGCTCCCTGTCCTTTACATTATTTATCCCTCACGTAAGTAAGTACTTTATTTATGTAGCACCTTTCAAGAGCAGAGACATCACAAGTGTTTCATGGAAGAGACGCATAGTGAAAGAAGAATAGAAAGAGCAGAGTGGATGAGAAGAGACAAACATTTGCCTTGATATGACCAGATGCCGCTTTCCACTTTGTGTCCGTCTGAGCCGTACATTCAAAGAGTAGGAAATCAAATGAGATGAGATAGAATATAATGATGATGATATAATAATGGTTTAAATGATTGGGGGAGGATCAGAATACAGGAATACAAATTATAGAGAATATTTCTAAGACTGGGTTTACATGATAAAAATACAAAATTGTACATTAGTCATATCTGTTTTTGATATGCTGTCCTAGTCACTGAACATACTGACCCAGATAACATTGTCTTAACCACATACGTGTTGTGTACAGTTGGTGGCTTGGATTTAGTTTATGTGCACCTGTTGGCAGTTGATTGTTGCCTCTGCTGCATGGTTGTAACGCACACAGGACATTTACTGTAATCACCAGGAGGGAATTGGCAGGATTTTTGCTCCTGGCTTCACACAGTCATCTCTAAATGGATGGTGGGACACTGAGGCATGAATGTTAAAAAGGGAAAAGCTCCTGCCACACATGCATGAACTCATACTGTACACACACAGGGCTTTCTCCCATCGGGTATGTCCCAAATTCATTACAAGCAAGTTAAAATCTGGTGTTTTAGTCTAGTCAGTTTCTCTGCAGTCCCTTTGATTCAATTATTAATTCATCAATACGGCCCTGCTCATACAATTTAAATATTTAATGCATACTGAGAACTTTTCCCACTCATTTGTCTTCATTCATTTTCAGAAGTATGTCTTGGGATTGATGCAGTGGGAAAAAAAAAAAGAATCACTTCAACATCCATACTAATTTATTATATTGTTCTAGTGTCCTCTTTTCTGTTCTAGTTTGAGAGTAATCCCTTTGCTTTTGTATAGAAGTGGAAAGGGGGCCGTGGGGCCGCTTCTCTTTGGCGGACCAGAGGGAGGCCAAGTGGTTGGACTCCACAATGCTCACAAATTGAATAGGCAGCTCTGAGAGTTTCCCTAAGAAGGACAGATAGACAGATAGATAGATGTCTTTGCTTTCCTTAATTCCAGTGAAATGTTTTTTTCTTCATACCATCTGTTCTACTATTTGTCTTTGGTATCTGCGCCGACACCTTCGCTTTTCAAAGCCCCATTGCCCTCTTTTACCACCATTTAATCTATCTTTCATTTGTTTTATCCCTGTTCATCATCATCTTCCAAATTCAAGAAAGCTAAGGGTAGAAAAATATGGTGAAAGAAATGTGGCCCCAAACAGAGTGACACAGGGCACATAAAATCAGTGGACTATAAGAAACCACAATCGTACCCGACATTTTAGGGTCATCACAAGCTTCAGGCCCCTGAATAATCACTGTATTTCTCCAAGTCGCTGCATCTTGCTCATGGGTAGACTTTGTAATTCAGCAGCATATAATGTGTAGTTTTTCTCCGCTGTAGAAAAAAATAGAAAGAAGTGGTGGTGGAGGGGGGGCGGCTGTCTGTGTGTTTTGGGCCCCTGGTTGTCAGCAGATAAGATTGGAAAGTGAGATGTTTTGGATGGAACTTTGTTGACTTTGGCTCAGATATTTGGGCACAGGCACTGAATGACGATCTGGGGTCAAAGAGAAAGAGACAATGGGAAAGAGGTATCAGCGCTGTCTGTGTAACATACCTGTGTGGGTCTGGCAAATTTGAGCAGTTTCAAATAATGCGTCATTGTGTAGAGATTTGGCAGACTTTTACATCGTGAACTGGATTGGTGAAATGTGTCCAAAACACAGAATTGGATTAAAACACTAAAAATATAGGGCACAATAGTCTGGTATTATTTAGAGTTACTGTACTTCATAATCCTTAATCTCCTGTGGGGAGCTCCTTACTTTTATATTTCAAAAAAATATTCTGATAATGGATTATAAACTCATAAAAAAAAACATTTTTAAGCAACCCCATGACAGATAATATATTACTGAATATTGAATATTATTATAACAATATTAATGTATTGAATATTACTGACATTTTTTTGTTGTTGTTGTTTTTATTAGTTATATTTCATTACACACAGTTACTTGCTCTATCCTATTGATCCTATAATGTTTTGGGCTTGTAAAAGAAATGTTAGATCTCAGCAGGAATAACCTAGAAAAATAAATGTGCTAAAGGTCCAGACTTTTTACAGTCAGTATGTACTTTAACAGGCACCTGTATACTCTGGAACTGTTCGTTGCATACACACATAGTACATAGCTTTTCTATTGATCTATTGGTTGCGTGCAACTGTTGGAATGTGTATGTTATTGTGAGAGAGTCTGTACTGTGTTTGTATAGAAGTTATCTGCTTTTGGTAGATGTAGAAATTCTTCCCCAGCTACCGGAAAACTGCTGGAAACTGCTGTCAAGACAGTTTTAATAGGAAATAGAGCTTGAAATCAACTCTACTTAATCATCCTGTAGGAAGGAAGCTGATTATTTTGCCAGTGTGCTACTTTTGGTTTCTTGGGCACTGGGGAAGAGAGAGAATGAGGTTGTATCTTTCTATCACAAAATAACTGTGTGTATATGTGCGTTTGTGTGTTTTGCAGGTGACCATCCTTCGAGGAAAGGATGGATATGGCTTCACCATCTGCTCAGATTCCCCTGTGAGGGTACAGGCTGTTGATCCAGGCAAGTTTTGCATGCACATGTCAGTGTACATGAAACTCAACTTCCCAGAGAGCAGTTGTTTTTATTTTAAGGTCTTTAATGTTCTTTAATGTTCTCTACTGTCTTTGGGCCCAAATTTGGACTTAAATTTTTATTTGTTACTTTACAATGCAACTTTTCATTCCACTGCCAACACCCAAATTCATAAAGTTGAGCATTTAAAAGAAACCATCATTAAACTTACATTACCAAAATAGATATGATTGTAATACTGTCTGGCTATCAGTGATGTTTTTCATTTTCACTTGTGGAACAATTTATTTCTAGTTTTAATAATATTAATGACAGGAACTTATTTTTGATTTGATTGACTTCCAATTTACAGGAACTAGATTGTGTAGACAATATGGTAAAGGATCTTTTAACAGTAAAAGTTGCTTTTGCTTCATGTTGATTGACCTGGGTTTGGAATCTCATGCGTGCAGCCTGTACATCATGAAAGATTCATGATACCTTTGGGTGATTTATTTATTTTTTATACCACTGGTTGTAGCTTTGTGAATTCTATATTATTCTTTCATCTGTACACTAATTTGTGCTTAAGTGTGTAATGATCACAACTTTTTTTGTCTTTTCACTCTGGCAGGGGGTCCAGCAGATCAGGCAGGTCTGCAACAGTTGGACACTCTCCTGCAGCTAAATGGTCAGCCAGTGGAGCAGTGGAAATGTGTGGACTTAGCCCACGCTATCAGGTAATGAACCCGACACCCCAGAGGGTTATGGGACAATTAACACCAAACAGTTGGAGCATCCTACTCTGAGGCTTATTCGGGACTCAGTACCAGTAATTTCTAATGATTATCTATTCGACTGAAAGACATACTGATATTTTTGCCTGTCTATAAAGATCATCAGAATTCAGCTTAGAGCAAAGTGGTAATTATATGTTTTGTTGTCAGTTTTGTTTATCAGGAGTCAACAACAGAATAAACAAGTCTTACATGGTCAAGTGTTTGATACCCTGTTTTTTTCTTATTTTTATTTCTACAAATTTCTATCTTTCTTTGTCTTTCTAGGAACAGTGCTAATGAAATCACAGTGGTAGTGTGGCGCACAGGTCCCTCAGCTAAGCCTAATTTTGAGGGCCTCATTCACCGGCCCTCCTACAAACCCTCCACCTCAAACTACGATGCCCCCTCGCCCCCTACCCGCAGGCGTGTACCAGATGTTGGGACCAGCAAAACCCCCCCAGCTGTGCCACCTCTCCCAGCTCATCACCGTGCCGCTGCCACCCGCAGGCTGCTGGTCAATGGCACAGAAGCTGGAAATAGCAGCGGTTTAGGCATGGGAACCCTGGCGTGGGGAGCCCAGGGGGGGTCGGCTGAGGAGCTGGATGGGAAACCGCGACACCTTCACCACCCTCACACTGCCACACTGAAGGGTACCAGGGTGAAGGCATCCAACGGGGACAACTACATCATCCTGGCACCCATCAACCCTGGAAGCCAGGTACCGCAGACTGGTGGTGGGCTGCACCTTCATCATCTTCTTCGTCCCCCTCATCCTCACCATGGTCATATGGTGGCTCATCCTAGATATGTCTCCTTACCCTACATCCCTGGTGCTGATAGATAGAAGGACTTTATTTACAGTATGTAAATGGGATATTTGGGTTTCTGTGTCTCACAGATTTGTGCTTTACTACATGTTTTGAACATCCTACATTTAGTTCAGTCATGTAGATATGGGTCTAGGGAACAACATTAGACAATAATATAAAAAATTCAGCTGTTAATACGTTGTATGTCTGTACTATGTGAAGCTTTGACAGTTAAACACAGTTCATGTTAGGAAAACAGTGCATATGTATCTGACATCATTTAACTTACAGCTATCCTCTAGATAAAACATCTGTGTGACAACACCCGTATTTTAAAAACAAATAGTTCACATATAAGAGAGAGAGAAAAAAAATGCTACAAAATTACTACTTTAATACAAACAAATATGAAAATTCATACACAGTATTCCAAGACAAGGTCCATTGCATAATATCACATCAAGTGTAACATAAGATTTTATATAGTATGTACTTGGTTACATCTAGTGACATCATGTATATGAGGTAAAAGCTTTCATCATAAAAATAAAATAAAGCAAACTCATTAAATCAAAAAGACTGAACTGAATTCCTCAGCTAACACCCCTGTAACAATACAATACTAACCTATTAACCACCTTAGGATAAAAAACACTTTGAAACAAAGAACCCGGATGTGTATGAGTCAGTCACCCTGCAGCAGTGCCCTCTGTCTTCTATTGATTGCAATTCAGGTGCAACTCACACTGTCTTAATAGTTGCTCGACGATTCCAAAGCATTTCTAACTTACTAAATCCTTTTGCTTTTGCATGTGTTTATAGAATATCTTATTCTCTACGTATGATTTCTGCTATTTATCCGTGGCTGTGGCTTTGTGCGTGTTATGTGTCAGTGTGTGCCTCATGCAGTGTCCTTCTTCATCGATGCTGGTGCTGGTTCAGTTAGAGAACTTTGAGGCACGTGGCAAAAGACAATGTGCTGTGAACAGTCTGAAACTCAAGATCAGATTGACTTTAGAAGGAAGAACAGAAGCAGATTCAGAGAAATAAAATGATAAAGAAAAAAATAAAAACACTGAGGGTGGTTGGAAAGCCTCAGGAAAATGAGCAGGGGCATACACCACCCCAGATAAATAAAGAGGCAAGGATTTGGTAAGATTTTGTGGTGGCCATCGCAGGCTAAATATACCAAAAGGCCCCTGGAAATGGGTCATGTTGGTGACTTATCACAACGACACAATACTCCAGTTCACTAAATGATAGCCTTGAAAGCCCACACTACAGACAATATTTACCCTAGTAAGAAGGCAGAAAGGCTAATGATAGGTTTGCAGCATTTTATGACTTTCCAACCTCGAGTTCACCTCCTGTATTAATCTGAACATCATGTGCAATGGTGGCAGCTTTCTCTTTTTACTCCCTCATTTGATTGTTATTTGATATGACAGTTAGAAACCATCGCTGCCTCACCGAGTCCAGCGCAATTCAAACGGGTTCAGCCGAGTCCAGGAAACTAAATTCAATGTCATGTCAAGAAACAGCAGAGGATTAAGTTCAGCTTGGTCCCGAAACACAAACTCATGACATAGCAACACTGAAAACTCAACTACTGTAAATCAAAACTATTAAATAATAATAATAATAATTATAAATTTTGAGAGAAAGTGTGGCATATTATCTAAAATGTCAGTTCTCCTTTATTCTACCAAGGAACTATGTCTCATGACAACCCTTGTCCATCCAGATATTTTATGGATGACATGATAAATATATTATGAATTCAAACGATGACATACTGTATCTTGCGTCATTGTTTTTATATGTTGCATTGGACTTTACTCCATTCTTGATGTAGTTTAGATGTCAGTCGAAACAAGTGTTATCAATACTAATGTAATTTCATATTACTCTTCTTTCAGATCTTGAGACCCGTTTACCAAGACAACCAGGGAACATTAGGTAAGACATGCATGTTATTTTCAAATACCTGCAATGGTTTGTTAATGGCTACAATGAACTCTGTTGAGTAGTTTGGCAGAAAGCCCGTGTTTAAGTTGGCTTTCATGCCTTTATTATTTTGGATGTCACCCAGCGGTAATTAAATTTTTGACTTCACATTACAGGTTATTGTTACTTTAAAGAATATGAATAGATTCATTTAACACTTGGCACCAAAAATAACCTCAAATTAAATTGACCTTAGGAAGACAATGAACGCAAAGTGCTTTTGGTGCCTACTATTTAAATTTTGTTTTAAATGACGTACAACATTCAGTTGCTAGAGTTACTCTTATTATTATTTTTTTCCTCGAGGCCAGCCAATATAAATATCAAATATGTTTACTTTGTCTTGTCCACCAGAGTCTTCAGAGTCTCAAAGTTTTGCTTCTACTTTGGTGAAAGTAACCCTGAAAACTTTTTCAGCAACACTGCCAGGTTAGAAATAGCTGGAGCTTCTTGCCAACTAGTAGTTTTATTTGCACCCATACTGAGGGCTCAAATTATATGAAGACCTTGAAGTTCTAGAAAATATTTTTTATTTGATACTTGCTTAAAGTTATTTAAGAAGATTGACAAAGCCAGGCTAGCTGTTTTCCTCCTTGTTACACTGTTGTTATACTGTGCAGATAGAAGAGTGGCATTGGTTTTCTTATTTGAATAAGCATGTTTACCAAATGCTGAGTTGCTGACTGTCAGCTCAATGAAAGTAATTCTTCTATTTGTTCCCCAGCTGCCAGGTTATACCCCACACGGCAGGCCTCTGTTCCACAACCCCAGGGTGGTGGGGGTGCTTTTTCTGGAGGTATGAGTGGTGGTGCTGGGGGAGGTGGTGTTGGGGGTCTCTCTAGTCGCACTGGCTTCCTACGACGTTCTAACAACTCCAAGATGACAAAGACGTCATCCACCTCCACAAATGCAGGCATGTCCAACTACCAGCAGCAGAACGCCAACTTTGCCAATTACCAGAACTGTACCATCGTCCGCTCACATACTCCACATGCCAATTACGGATACGTCAAAGTGGCCCCCAAGATCCTGATCTTCCCCATCTTTGTTCAGGTGGGCCAATTTCAGTGAATCTGTCTTTTTAAAGGTCGTGATTGTGGTTTTAGTTATTCATTGTATACATTTTATGTGAAACAATTGCATGACAATATGTTTATTGATTCATAATGAGATCTAGCTTTTGATACGGTTTTCCTGCTGGTTAAACCGACAGATATAGTGATAATTTGTAAGCTTTAAAGGTTCTAGCTGGCAAATTTTGTTACCCTTGGACAGAGTCAGGCTACCTGTGTCCCCCCATTTCCATTTTTATGCTAAGCTAACAGGTTGGTGGCTATAACTTTCATATTTAATGGATATGGAAGATATAAGAGTAATATTAATCTTATCATCTAATCCCTGGCATCACCCCTGCACATTTCACTTGAAAGGAAGTTGACATTTGTCATGGTTTTGCATGTATGACATATAAAATATGTTGATCTTTCTTTCTAAGCAACTCGCATTTTGCAAGTCACAAGGGCTCTATTTTTATACATAACACATTTTAGATATGCAGATTTTTTTTTGTGTGTGGAGTTTCTGCCTTTGTGCATTTATCTGCCTCTGACAAGAGAGAGGAAACTATGGAGATACTGAGTGAACCCAGAAGGCCAGCATTAAAAACAGAGTAACAAGATTACAAGTTGTTATTTTCTTCACTTAACTTTTATATACAGTGCAAGAAGGAACTGTATTGATGAAATTTTGTTGATGTTTTTGTCTGGTCTAGATCCAAAGGTTCAGCTGTGTGGAGAAATCGTTTATTAAGACTTAATATATTTATCTTTATAGACTTTGTATTTCTGTAAAAGGGGCTAGCCCAAATTAGGACACATGGGCAAGTTATGTTAAATCATACCACTTTGGCAGTAATTCCTGTTAATTCATAGAGAAACATGCAACCCTGACTCCGCTTCACATAAGTATATTGAATCTGCATTTTCAAAACTTTTTTTTTTTTTCAAACCCTGGACCTGAAAGGAAATCCCCTCCTCCCATGTTGCTGCACTTATCATTTTAAGTGTCAGTGTCTTGTAATACTCAAACCACACATACACCGCCTCACAGCTCGCCGTCTTGTCTTCATCAAACTGTTTCCACTGCTCAGTTATCTGTTTAGTACAACATTTGGATTTGGTGGCTGAAATGGATTTGGTACTGGTGCAACTTTTTTTTCTAATCTGTAACAAGTGCAGTATTGTCCTCCTGAATTTTATCTATATGTTTTTATTTTATTTATATGTTTAACATATGTTAATGATAAGAGTTATAATACCAGCTATATGTGCTTGAGGTCATTGGTGCCTCATAAACAGTATCAGTTATTAGTGAATGAATCATCAAAGCATCACAATTATGTCCAGAAACTTTATATCCTAATCTGTGTTATCTGTTGTTGTCCAGCCCCTTGACCTGTGCAGCCGGGCACTCATCATATCTGAGGAGATGATACTCCATGAGAGCAAGCACCACTCTCTGAAGGTAAGTGCCATCAGTGCAGTAATGATAACAAGCTATGTATATATCTTTGTCTATACATGTGATCTTATAGTGTGCCATTTGTGTCATTATCAAAACATTGTTGTGTTTGCTACACTTTGTGCAAATAGCTCTATCTTGAAGCCCTTTCTTTATGCCTTATTCTAAAGTGACTATTCTTAAACTAATCTGAAGAAAAACCAAAGGCTGCAAAATAAATGGCGTCTATAAGGTGCAGGATTGGATCTTTCTGATATGAGGGATGAGGAAATGTGCTCTTGCCAACAGTTTTATAATTTTCTCCTCTCCTCTACTATATTGTGGCAAACATTTTGTTGGTTTCTCAGAACCAGTTTTGTGGTTTGTTTATTTAGTCAAACTGGAAGAGACGGTCCATTGCCCTAATGCGTTTCTCAAGTCAAAATGTGTGTGTGTTACAGTAATTCATGTATATAGAAAGGGAGAAAAAATACAGAGCAGCATCCTGAGAAGAGATGTCTGAACGTGTGAACATCTCTGATGAATTTGTAACTACACTGAGCTATTGGGCTATGAGGAAAATTAATGATTGATGAAGGAGGAGTGTGCCTATGATCTGGCTATCACAGAAATTCTGTTTAATGTAACAAAAGAAGCTGCAGATTCTTTGATATACTCTACTGGTCAAACATTTTAGAACAGCCCCATTTTTACAAAATTTATTGAAATAAACTGTTCAAATCCAGTGGCACATGGTAATGTAGTGGTCTTTTTCAGAGATTATGACATTGGCTAACTCACAGCTTTCCTGCGGGATGAGTCACAATGTTAAATAGAAAGACAGAGATTGAATAAAATTAAATATATATATATTAATGATCTACTCATAATCAACTAACTTTCTGATGATATTCTGCTTTATAATGTATATTTTATAGTATATTGTAAAAGTGAAAGTGAAAATTATTTTTTTTACTACTACTACTACTTTAATTTAGGTGTCAGAAATAATTATATCTATTGGCTTGTAGGGTTTAAAAACCTTTTTTAGAAGAAGCATATAAAGTCTGTGGGTAGAACATACTGTATGTGAAAGAGGAAAGGGAATTGTTATATTGAATCAAACTCTCGCTACAGTTTTTTAATTTGCCCTGTCAGATAATCTTTGCTCTGCAGTGCAGTGAAGTGCAGTGACTGCTGGCATGGAAGGTAATTCTGGCCTCTCTCTGGGGTCAGTCATAAAACAAATATTTAACAGCCAGTGTTTGTCAGGAAGGAGTTTCTCACCACTGTGCCAATTTATACAGGCTGTTTTTAATGATCTGTCTGTGTTGTTCCAGCTTTTGCTCTTTACTCACTAGAGTTGTATAAGTCTGCCCTGGAGGAAAAGCACAAACCCTTTTGTTTGTACCACTTTCATTTATAATACCTGAGCAAAATTTATAAGCAGAACATTGCACTAATTGGATTCAGGTCAAAGTGACCACAATGGATTTTAGTGGATTGAAATTTAGTAATTCTTCAAAGTGACATTTTGATGTAACATACTAATGTGCATCTAATCATTAGAACACTTAATCAAGAATATCAACTGTCCTCAAAGACATTTCATAGCAACTTGATAATTTTATGTCTCTTTGTAAAGTAATTCAAATATGTATAAACTTATAAAACCTGCTAATATACTGTCAACAGTCAAAAAACACATAGTTCCTGAATGAATTTGATAGGGAAATTTACAATATAATGAATAATATAGGATAATACATGATATTAGGTACAGAATACATACGGTAATTATGAATAAATAACATATTTTAACCTTATCAGTAGCGAAACAAGACCAAGATGACTCAAGTCATCTACCACTTGAGATCGAGTGGTAGATGACTCAACAAACTTAGTATTTATTTTTAGGATGGCCATATATTTGTTGCTGAAATTCATATGAAGAGAGAATCATAGAGAGAGACAGAGAGAGCAGAGTTAACTTTTATGGAGAACTGAGCAGTATGTGTTTACATGTATTATGTGTATATGTATCATTTTTATATCTTTCTCCATTTGAAAACTGTGACTGTTTGACTCTCATATGCTTCCTTCTTGTTCTTTGCTTTTACGAACATCCTCTTCCACCCACTCAAACCTACACACACACACACACACACACGCACGTGCACGCTCTAACCAGACACTTACTACTTATGAAATACTCTGCTATCTCACCCTTCAGAGGAAGCCACCAAAGCAAAAGCATTGTCTTAAAACAGCCCCCATCTGCATGAATTGCATTGTATGCATGCACACCCTCTTTACTATCTTTATTTATCTTCATTTCTGTTAATAGTGGGATATATTACAGACATGCATGCACAAAAGGTGACCTAACTAAAACTGAAACATTGTTTGGCCATACCTATGTGTAAACTGCATTTCCTGTCTAAGGCATGAGTTGCGTGAAGCTCCGATGTGGGTGATATGTTTAGACTGTATTAGACATGTGCATAGTGTTGCGTATCTCACTGGTTTGCAGAGGTGTTTTCTCTGAGATGTGCAAAGTCTTGGTCAGATGATATCAGCATGAAGTCTGAAATTAAACTCTTTTTTTTTGTTTTGTTCTCCTCCTTCATCTCTGCCTCCTTTTTTTTAGGTGACAGTGTTTGTCTACAGTGACTTGATGCTGGTGACAAGAGAAGATGAACCAGGCAGATGTAACGTCCTTCAGAGTCCCCTGTATCTCAGACAGCTTCGGCTCCAGGACGGTATGTAAGCGTTAATACGCACGTCACCAAACTGTGTGAAATCACGATTGTATGTTTTTGTCAAACGGTGGCAGGAGTGTAGTCATAATTTGTTTGTAAATCATTCTTGTTGTTCTTGAGCCATTCTTATAATCAATGTGAAACAGGGCCAACAAGAATTTTTACTGCTGAATTACCATTTGCCTGCTGAATTAAATATAAATATAACATAGATATAAATATTCACAGTTGCTGTAAACTGAGCCTTAATTCCTAGAGGTTGAGCACAATGGAGAGATCAAAATATAAGATTAAATTCAGGTTACAACATCAAAAAATCTTTCCTAAAGTCCAAAAACAATAAAACATCAGCCAAAATTGCAATGAGAAAATGTAGTCTTATCTGTATGTTACCACATTAAACTATGTTTGACCTTTAATAGTTCAACACAGAAAAATAAAAGAGAATTGTAACACTTAAGCCCACAGATAGCACAATTAGAAACAAACGCAGCACTATTACAGTGATCGTTTCAGCTGAGCTTAACCAAAGGGTATTTAGGGAAACACTGCCCAGCCGAGTTCCAGTTGCTTTGTCTTTTTATTTCACCTTGGTGTAAACAACCATCTCCTCTGGCAGCGTGGAGAGAATAGGCTGACCATCGCAGCTGCGTAGAGAGCAGGCAAGTCAAATAAATAGGGCTCACTGTAAATATCTGTGTTTAGAGTGGGGGTCGGAGACATGGGCAAAGTTTGGAGTCATGCTTAGGACACAGCAAGGGTGGAGAGGATGCACTCAGACGCATGCTGCTGAGGACATAGCAGTGCATGTTGTGTCAAAGTACCAAATTGTGTCTGGATTATGTGATTGATTTAGAAGAATAACAGGTGTTGGCCTGATGCTATGTTCTTTTGTAGAGAATAATGACTTTATAGGCAGTGTAGTGTTGTACTGTTGAATTGAAAGTACTCATTACTTTACTCAGCATAAACCAGTGCTGTCTGAATGATTAATAGGTTTCAATCTTTCCCTTTATGGCTGGGCCTGACCTTCAGTGGATAAAGCCCCCTACGTACAGGTATTAGTGTAGCCTCCTGTAGCTGCATCATCTTTCTCCACAAGCAGCACAATTGCAGGAGACGCCTATGCTGGAGTAAGCAAACCGTGATCTTGACGTAAGTCAGTGTTTACTTGGGTTTACTTGGGTAGGTCTGAAGTACAGATAAATTGCTGTTCTTGTTGCATATTGTGCTGAGGGTGCTCAATGTTAATGTTTAGTTTGAGTCAGATTTTAGTCATATTTATTTACATTTACTCATTTGGCAGATGCTTTCATTAAAAGTAACTTACAAGTGAAGGATATCAATAAAGCGTCAATGCAGTGGGAGACCTTGGTAGGTACTAAGTAATGCATCTATTCAGTAAGTGCAAGGAGAGTAAGTAAGGAAGTGCACAGTAAGTGCTAGTTGCTAGAGCTAGGTGTTTAGGGGGCATGCTCTTGGGAAGAGATGAGTCTTCAAGAGATTCTTGGAGATAGAGAGAGACGCCCCTGCTCTGATAGCATTGTTAGTAGCTTGTTACATCATCAGGGAACCAGACATGATCAGTCTGACAACCATTGCCTTCTGTGCAGGGATGGCAAACCATACGACATTCCTTAGAGGAAGGCAATGATGCTCCAAGAAGGACCATAAGCCTGATTAATTTCAAGTAGATGGGAGCAAACGCAGAAGTCACTCTGAAGGCACCATTAGTGACTTGAATTCAATTCCGGTGGGGATGGGTAGCCAGTGTAGGTCAGTTAGTAGTGGAGTGTTACTAGAATCAAGTTATTAAAATCAACAAGTAATTAAAATGAACAGAAATGACAAACACAGAAAAGGTCATTTATTGCTGATTCAAAGAAGGAATATGAAAAACATATCCACTAAAGTTAACACAGTGAGAAACTGTAACAAAACATCTAAATAACACTCCAGAACAACATTCATGAATTAAAACTTTTGCACCCTGATACAAGGTGGTCCGTCTGTCCTCCCCACAGACATCGTTGGGCTCCCCTGGGCCAGTTCTGATATCCACCCTACACCCAAACAATCGGCGCTCACCAGGGTGGGATCTCAGTAGGGTTTTCGTGTCTGTGTGTGCTTCATGAGAGGACACACACACACTCAGACACACATCTCCACCCTGCTGCCTGTCATTGTTATTTTGCTTCGGCAGCGTCACTCAGGAAAGAGGCGCCGGGGGATTGTGTTTGTTTCAATAAGGGTGTGTTTGACGTGTGTGTGCGTGTATGTGTATTCGCATGCATGTAATGACACAATGCAAGTTCAATACAAGGCTTTCCTGTGTTCCTGTCACCTCGTTACTAGGCTGAAGAGCGTGGGAAGAGAGAATAACATTAACTAGAGTGATATTGTCAATAGTCATTGTGCTAAACACACTAACAAGACCACTTCCACCTGGCTATCGGTGATGTAAAATCTTTTGACAACTCCTGCACCAGTGTGTTAAATTAGCAAGAGAGCAGTGTACTTCTGCATTGCAAGGTGTAAGATGTTTTCTCACTTTTTGGGTATAGGTTCTTTAGTGGATTTAGCAAGATGGCAAGTTATTTGAATTTCTACACCTCTGACCCACGTCTTTGTCAATGCTATTAAGTGAATCCACTTATATTTTGGATGATAACCTTTCGTAAATTAAGAAAAAAATAAACAGTGTGTTTGTTTAATGGTGTTCAAAAGGTTTTGAGCTTTCTCAGGGCCCCTAGAAAATCGTTCAATTATTTAACTAAAACAGAAAACATATATACCCTTTTATATGCTTTGCTGCTTGGTAGAAAATCAGAAAGATATACAACAGTGACCTCTGCTGTTGCTGAACTTCCACTGCAATGGGAGGATGCTGTCTGATCATAAAATTAGGGTGAAAATGTGTAAACTGGATTTTATACACTCTCCTGGGAGTGAAGAAAATACATATGTTTTTAACCTAAGAAATTAAAAAAAAAAGCAGATGCGTTCTGTTCTCTGCTGGAGAGCAAGAGTTCATGCTCCATTGTGAGACTGAATCTCGAGAGTCTGGATTTAATAATTGAAGGAAGGATGCGTTAGGATGATTTATAGAGCCCATCTAGGTGTGTTTTAAGACATAAAATGTTCTGTATTAGATAATAATTTGTGTCAGACATGAACAAAACTGCCATTTCATCTTTAAAAATATTAAAAATACTCTACTCCTTTTATTTTATTGAAAAATCCACAATCTTTGAATAGAAGTTTTAGTGTCTCCTCATTTGATTGAAAAAAAATCAGAATGGCTTTAAACTAATTGTGGCTTCATAAAACATGCTCATACATCGACACCTTAAAATCCAATTCATTCAATTAGTCCAGGTTTTTTTATGCTCACATGCCAAAATCTGAAATCATGCTGAGATCATTCCTCGTCTCCATATTGGATGTAACAAGATGCCTTCCTAATGGAGTCGTGACAGTATTTTTATCACAAAATCCCCCCCTTTTTGTTCCTGTCTCTCCACTGCAGCTCAGCCACAAAACAGTCTTAACATCCTCAGTGCATTTAGTCAGAAAGTACCCAAATGCATTTCCTGCCTTTCTGTGTGAATTTGTAACATCCTCTCAGGGTGTCAACCTCATTTACAGATCAGGCATTCAGAGTGAGTGAGTTTTATTAAAGGCCCTGAAAATCTTTCTCAATCAGCTTCTCAAGGTGAGTAATGGGGTCTAACAGAACCACATCATTTTCTGCCAAAGTAACAAGTTTTGGTTATTTCAAATGAAATGAAACATCTTTGTCTGAGCTCTTCTCATTGGTTTGAAGTGGAGTGGGTAAATTTCGGAAAAGGTGATGTCACTTCCATCCCCAAATCAGGACTGAGGAACATTTGAATCAGAATTTGATGATGTTATGTTGTTTGGTCAATCGATACAGATGAAAGACCGAGCCCCAATGAAACAGATTAGCTGAGTTTTTGAATTTTCAACTGTAAACTGTTGTGTTGTGTATTGTATGTACTGTATGGGCCTCAATGTATTATGTTTACTGAATGAACTGAGTTTCAGATAGATAGATAGATGCTCCCCTGTTCCCATTGGAATAGAAAGAAGTGGGAGAGGGAGGCATGTAGGGTTGAATAGATGAGCCCTGTCTTTCTAGAACATACTGTATTTAATCATTTTAAAACTCATCTCAGGGCCACGCCACTCCTCAGTGTGATCAAGACAGCATTGCCGGTCATGTTTAGACTGCTGGCTTCTGTGCATACTTACTTGTAATAACATAGCAAACATCACCACCACATATAGATTATGTGGGTGTATGTTTGAGTGTGTGCCTGTGTTGGAGAGGAAGGGATCATTCGATTAAAACCATTTATCTTGACTCCAGACCCACAGGCCTGTCTCACAGAGCGCTTCTTCAGTGAATTATGGGTGAACGTCTCAGGCTGTCATACAGTAAAAGCTTTCCATCAATATAGGTATTTTGACAAAATCATAAATGGAAATCAATGTGCTTCTTTATGTACAAGATGGAAGGAAGAGAGTGAAAATGAAACAGAGGAAAGAAGGTCGGGCGGGTAGCAGAAAGAAAAAAAGATCACCCAGAAAAAGACTTGGAATTAATCTCTGGTGTTGCTTTGTTTTACAGATTACGCTGAAGAACTGAGATTCTACCTTATTCACATGACAGAGGTAAGAGGAAAAGATTGTGTATTTGTGTTTGTTTGAAAGAAAAAAAGAGGAGATATAGAAGGTCTAATGTGAGCAGGCTAGTTTGTGTGCAAGCCGGAGGGGCAATTGACTCTAGTGGAAATCACATTATAGAGGAGACACAAGGATTAGCTGAAAGCCCTAATGAAAATGTCTTTTCTCTGCATGTCTTTGTCAGATCTGAGTCCATCTCAGACTTGTCTCTATCACACATGCAACATCCATTTGTTCTTGTTCTTTGTTTGAAGCACTTCATAATTGCACCATCATGACCGTTGGTCATTTTCTATTATTTTTGTATGGAAAAGTGTTTTATAAGTAAATTGATATATACTGACAAAGGTGAAAACTGAAAATTATAGTATTTAGTACAAAAACATTATAAATGTGTTCAATGTGTAATGCACCTATTTCGTATTGTGATTTGCTTTGTTTACACAATTGTAGTCATGACATTTCTGAGAAATAATCATCCTTTCTTCTATCCACTGCAATACCTCTCTGGCTATCATTTGATGAAAGATGAAAGGGAAAAGCAGAATTATTTATATTACATTGCTGTGTTCACCAATTATTTAACACTGAAATGGCAGTTTAAAGTCCAACATTTTCCATTGTCTCAGCAGTATAAAAAATAAATGGCCACAACAGTTTCTAGTGGCATGAAGAGTAGTCTCAGTTAGTAACAGTAAGTTTTAAGGCAAAATCCATACAATGTACAGCAAAACGGGAAGATTTTAAAACCTTATTTATGTTGTCTTAGATATAAAATACACATTACCTCCATTCATAATTACATGTGCTAATAATTTTCAGTTGCAAAGTCACAGTTCTCTCCTTTACAACTACCTGAATTATTCACTTAAGTGCAGGTCTACGTGATTGGTTTTAAAACCACTCCCAAATATCAGTGGGGTTCCACATCACTATCTGTCTCCCAGGAGTCATTGCAATGTTTTCACATAAAAAATTCAAATCAGCTGTGCTCAAATGGAGTGAGAGGGAGCATAAAAGCAAACAGCTGGGAGGACGGCAGAAACAGGGAGGGTCTGATAGTTATCTGACCGATGCTCTGATAGGATTTGATTATTCTGGAGCCTAGGAGACTTGAAATTTTCTATCCTCTCTAGTCAATCAGTGTGTTTGTGGGTGGTAGTAGCCAGTCCTTATCTCCTTTCTCCTCAGTAGCCCCTCCCTTTCCTCTTTGGCGCTCCATTTTATTGCAATTTATTTTAAACTTGGGTAGTGTGCCACGAGGGAATCAAACTATGTTTTCATCACTTCTACTCACCGTTTCCTTCCACCTTTTTACACCCTCCCCCTCCTCATCTTGCACACATCTCACAAGCTGTTATTTGTATCTAACTGTAACAACGGTCACACACTCTCTGGAGCCACTTCACAGATTTTTACCTTGTGAAAAAAACCAAAAACTATTCTACAATGTAATGTGTCTTAATATTTTTCCTGAACATCTGAAAAGTGTGCTGAAAACAGCTCAATTGTTAAGATTAGCATGATGAAATATTAGCATGTGCATATCCACGATAAGTACTAACAAGGACATGTAGCTGGGTGGCAGCATGGTGAAGGGAAAGGGGAAGATTGGGATTTGATAGGACATTAAATCCTCAATCCAGAATCCAATCTTCCTTTGGATGCCTCACAATATTTATCTGTGTAATTTTTCTGTTGGTGATGTTTATCATTTTATCCACATATGATGTTCAGTGGAGCCTAAAATGAAACGTCTTTCACCTAAATGTTTTCTATACTGCACTGCAAACTGGATCAGAATGGAAGCCATAGTGGGATTTTGAAATAATCAAAATAATGAAATAAAGAAAAAAAAAACTAAACACTAAATGACAGGTTCACATTTTCTTAATTCCCTTCAGCTGTGATGGTAAAGTCAAAATCTACAATCCCATAGTTTGAAGGTAATTTGAGACTTCAACAGTTGCAGCAATCTATTAGATATCTTCTGAATTTATAGTCTCTTTGTTATGAAAATCTTTTTGTTACTGCTGGTATTTGGAAGAAATTCACTTGATCTGTCTTACTATGGCTGCTGAAGCCTCGTGTTAGCTTTGACTAAGCTTTCGAAATCATTTTCACACAGCGTAAGGGCTGCCCATTTTACTGCCCATTTCTTACAGCGGAGTGTCCCCAGAGCCAGTGTGAAGAGGTAGAACGATTATGGCAACCAATAACTCTTTCAGCGTGCATATGGATATGTGATTAAGACAGAGTTAAAGAATGTGAACTTATCCCTTACATCTTAAATTCAAGTTGGCTGTACAGGTATCACAGAAAACAAACACTATCCAACACTGCAGCTGCATCGTTCAGAGCTGGCTGTGCTGCTGGGGAACCACAGAAGGTCCTGTTTTTATAGCTGCACTAGTGACTCCTTGTGGTTGGCCGGGACACCTGTGCAGGGAGGTGTCGGATTAGATTCACAACATATTCACTGTACATCTCTTGTCACGTTATAGAATTGAGCTTGAACATATCAGTCTCTGTTCTGTTTGCGCTTATGGAAACAGTTACATAGAATTAGAGCTTTTCAACACTCCCTACTTAAACTGAGGGTTGAGTGTCTAAGAAATGGTTTTAAAATATAACCTGAACAGGCTGAATAATTGATGGGGCTATTTTTCTTTCTTTTTTCTTTTTTTTATCCTTACAGTCACTGTTACTTGCCTGCGATTTGCTTTGGGTTTGAAATGTCTGCTCATATGGTTAATCTTTTCTTCTCAAGCAACTATATAAGCCCAAACCTCCCCTGCTGCAGAGACACACACAAACACACACACACACATCGTCACACTGTTTTTTTTTTGCTTTGAAATGTGCCGCATAACCTCATTAGCAGCTTATGAATCTTTTAAAGGGCCTTTTATTTTTTTCAGAAATTCCAGACAGAACGAGAGGGACCTGATATCTGTCCCACAGGCTGGAAAAGAGGAAGGAAGGGGCTCCAAAATTATTCAGTCTATCCAATTAGGCAACATATATAAATAGAAAGTCTTACATAAGACAGCATGGGAGAGAAAGAGAGAGTTCTAGTGAGTTAAACGTAGATTTTGGATTTTATGCGACACATTAAAAAAATCAGGAATGGTTGTATCAGCTCTTGGCTTGTGCAGTAGCTTCACTTATCATATCTCCTCTTTTTGTAATGTCATGCTGAGTCTTACTGAATTGACCGTGCTGTGTGATTCTTGTTTTTGCTTTCTCTGTGAGGCTCTTGTCCTGTCAGCAAAATGCAATATATGAACAAATATTCTACACTAGTCATAGCATCAGGGACCACTGACAGCTTGATGCCTTGGTACTTACCCAAAACAGTCAGCTGCATCCTTGCGAAAATGCTCCTAAAAATATGAAACTAGTGCTGCATATATGACAGAAGACAGACAAGACAGACAGAGAAGCAGAAATGAGATTTTGTGTGCGAGTGCGTGTGTGCGTGCTTGTGCAAGTGCGCTTGTTTGCAGTTAAAAATTACTCGGCTCAGCCTCCTCTCTCTTGCTTGTCAGCCTCATGCCTCCATCTGACCTGTCAGATACCCCTACACAATCACACAAACACACTTACACAAAAGGTGCAGTCATCTATTATAGATGATACACCTGTCAGCAGTTCATTTCATACCTTAAGGAGAAAACAGTAACCACATGCATACAGTACTATAACAAATACTGTAAGAACAGTACCTTTAGCTCCATAACAGATCCATTTGTCATAAACCTGGTTCATTTTAAGATGTGTAGAAATATGCAAAATATAAATATAAAAAATATGCAGCGATCAAATGAGGCACCTTCTCTTCTCTTCTCTTCTCTTCTCTTCTCTTCTCTTCTCTTCTCTTCTCTTCTCTTCTCTTCTCTTCTCTTCTCTTCTCTTCTCTTCTCTTCTTTTCTCTTCTCTTCTCCTCTCTTCTCTTCTCTTCTCTTCTCTTGAGTGATGAGTCTTTACAGAGAGGTTGACCTTCTTGTCTTAGTCGGACACACTGGTGTGTGAAGTGGATGGAGAGAGGGATGAAAGAGAAGGAGAGAGGAAAAGGTATCAAAGGAGACTGGGAAAGAACATCTACAGAGAATATCTACACTAAGATGTGTTTGAAGAGTTTGAATGGCCCTGAACACTGTTGTTGCCATGTGTGTGTGTTTGTTTGTGTTGGCTCAAACAAGATGTGTGTGTAATGTGATAGACTCTAATTGAATTGCTCTTTCTTTTCTCTCTGTGCTATGGTCACAGACACTTGCACATGCATTAATAGAGAGGAAGAGAGGACACCTTGTTGTGTTTTTAGTTAACCATTGCATTTGCCCTGAAGACTGCTATTCTATTCTGTTAATGATCCTGACCTGGTCAAATCTAAAACCAAAATTAAAAACACAAAGTTCATCATGCCATTTATAATGTCATTTAATTTTTTGTGTGCACATTTCTTGTTACAAGTGTGTCTGTGCTTGAGCAAAAACATCTAAGACCTGTGTCTCATGTCATCCCCGAATTCTTCTCGTTCCTCAAGTATTTCAGTCTCTCTCCACCATAGCTTTTCCAATAAAGGCAGAAAATGTTGCACAAGCCTAAAAGTAAACAAAAAAGTATTTGTACAGTGGTGCTATAAATAACTTCTGGTGGTTTATTAAATACAAAAAAAGAAACAGCTTGGAAACCCACACTTGCACACACATACAGTCATACACATCATACATAAATTCTCTGTAAACCAAAACTGGACATTTTCATTGATTCCCAAAGGATCACACAGCAACATATATGACTCCTATATATCACCACATACAACTCACTTATCATGTAACAGACCTTCCCCACTACATCGCTTATCATAGGGAAGAAATATGTCTAAGTAAATAAGTTTGTCTCTCAATATGAGGTGATAATGATATAATATCCACTGTATTAAACTTGTGTCCATCTTCTTAGTTTCTTGATTTATTTCAAAGATATGAGCGTGGACCTTGGTAAACTATTACTTTCATTAGACAAGAATGTAAGAAAAGCTCATCTTGTCTCCAAACTTATGAGCAATTATACAGTTTCAGTCTCCATCCATGTCTCCATCCATCACAGTCCGCTCTCCTCCTTTTGTCTACTTCTGTCCTTCCCCTCCATAGCTGGAGGTCATCCTATTTTAGCACTTGCTCAAAACAGAACTGATGTAACCCAGATTTACACGTGAAAGGAAAATGTGTGTGTTGGTGGTGGTGGGGGTTTGCAATTGTGTCTCTGTAAAGTCGTGTGTAAGTGTGTCAGTGACGCAGGGAGAGAGCAAGAAGTCGTTGTGTCGGTAAACGAAAAGCACTGAGAGAAAGGAGAGACACTGTATGAGATTGTTGACTACCAGTGGAGTGCACCAGGGTCATCTCAGAGTCATTATGGGCAACTTGGCCGACCGGGTTGGGCCTAAGAAACGGTTCGTCAGGGAGGCGAACTCTCTTCAGCAGCACCTGCTGTCTGACAGTGGGGATGTAAGTGCTCCTAGTTCAGGGTTCTCAGGGTTAGAGACAGAGATTTGCATTGTTGTAGCTCAGCTGCATGAATTAACACAAATCATAGTGCTATTTTTATGAGAGCTGTACTTGTTTGATAGAATTTTTTGTTTCAAGCACGACTAAAGTGTGCTTTATGAAAAAGAAAATTACTAACTTAGTGGTTGTTTTAATGCTATTCTGAGTTAAATGTAACTTCAACTCATGTGACTCATTCAACTTGAGTGACCTGCAATTGTTTGCATAAAGTGGGAGAACAATTAGCTTATTATATTTCAGATTTAATAGATTTAGAGGTCATATGTGATCAAGTGCTTGTGTAAGCTGATGTCGAAGTATAGGACTTTGATGGCGTTATTTTGGTACTGGTGTGATAACGAGGTGACAATGACTAATTTTTCACAGTTAGATTACATCTTGTGTTATATAGTGATGCTCCTGGTGTTACACTAAACCACAACTACTACAAAAATGTGTAATGGTAATGGTCCACAAACGAAAACTGAGAATTCCACTAAGTGAATAATGCATAGTTACTAATTTATCACTATTTCCCATAAGTATCATTAGCATCTACTTGGCAGAATACAGTTGTCACTAATGACCATAAAATCATAAATGATCTCCATCTATCACAGCGGTAACAATGACTAAAACTACTTTCCTTACCTAGTCTGCATATATTTATATTACATGTCAGTTTTGTACTTTTTCCTTGGAGAGATGTAGAAAACGATTTCGGTCTTGATATGAACTATGCATGCAAATCATATTTCATGTGAACTTTGCATTTATTGACTTTGAAATATTAATTATCGTTTGCACACTTCAAGCAGAGAATGTGATGATTGAGAGGAGATGAGATTAGAGACAACAAATGCCGAGAGATTCAGCTAAACTAGGTGAAATCACAGTGTGATGGTTTGCGTGTAGGCTGCGAAACAGCAAGGGAGGACTGTGAACAGACGGGTGCTATGCATACAGATACAGTTGTTTTTTTTTCCTGTGCAGGTCTGTACAGTAATAGGTCACAATGTTCTTTGTTTATTATGTGCAGGATGACGTTCTTGTGACGTTTGTGGACTCAGTAAATAATGTTGCAATTTTGATTTGATTACTTCAAGGGTCACTGTTGATGCTCTTTCTAGGACTAAAAAGGCATATCTAAACAAAAAAAGATGCAAAACTGTAGGTGCCTGTGTTTATATACAGAAAGTAAGTCTTTTTATGCATTTCAAGTTTCTTTGTGCTTTCAGGCACTTCACTGACTGCATGAAATACAGGCTGTCACTTGCAGTCTGAAGGCAGGGTGTGAATGATAGGCACCCAGGGGCTCATGTCAGCAAAACACTTACTTTATGGTAGCCATCCATAACATGGCCGGGGCTGGACCAGTCTCTCTGGGGTCTCATTGAACCAAGATGTACCCTCTTCTTCCAGTTGAGCCACAACTTAAAATGTATTTTGGCTTTTCGCTGATTTAATATGCTGGCACAGATTGGCAGGACTGCAGTCACAGTGGCTATACATCTAAATATAATCACTTAAAGACCTCCATCTTAGCGATATGATTGCATTTAGATCTACGACCACCACCAACTTAGCCAGCAGCATTGGTGATGAACGTATTCTCCTGAGCTGCATTAAACTCCCTGTTCCATTAAGTGCTGGACAAATGGCAATCAGCATCTGAATTATTCACTGACTTTTATGGGAAAGTCTGCAGAAGTTTTCCAAATTATTAATACATTTCTGGTCTCATTGGTATGTAGATACATATCCCCAGCCACATGTCAAAATAACATTTAAAATAACGAAGACCTATGTATACTGCTTATTTAAGCCTCAAAATAGTACATTCATGTTTATGCAATAAAAGCACAACTGATACGATTATGTGAAAGGGCAAAAAAAAAAAAAAAAAGCCAAATAATCAGTGAACTCACTTACTGTGTAATAGTTATGACGAAAGTAAATATGTAACAATGCTGATGCTGAAAAAAGAGGCAAATACTGACAGAGAAAACTTTTCAGAAACAGTATTTGACTTCAGAGAGTTTCTGCTTGGCCCTGTCATGTGCTTATCATTCTCCCTGGCGGCTATAGGAACAGCCTCGGGTCACAGATTTTAGTTTACATGTTTTTTCATGGAGTCTTTATCAAGGCAAACCACAGCAGAGCTCTGAGCTGGAAACCAGACAAACAAACTAGAAATAGATGAAAGAGTGTGGGAAAGCCACTGAATTGAGAGGAAATCACATTCCATGCTTTGTTTTTTTTTTAATAAAACATGCATTTGTTTGTCTGTGATGCATATTGGCGATTAGTTACCATGTTTTGTATCAGCACAGTGTCTGCCATAGTGTGTTCTCCATTAGCTCTCTATACTTGCGTGCTATTGATTATCTAGGACTATGAGACAATGATGTGCTGGTAGTTTTATCTGTGAGTAACTCGGCTGTGATGGAAGAACAAGTCACGATACCATGTCTAGCATCAATTCATGGGACTAATAGGGTATGACACTGCATGGTATGATGGTTTATAGGGACTTGCTATAACCCTTTGATCTCTGAGGAGCATCCCTGAATACAATATAAACATAAGATATAACAGGCACTTTCTATTTTATATTTCACCTTTACTGCTACTGTAGTTTTTCTGGCAAGTATCTGAAAAGCTATTTTAGAGATTTATAATATTACAAAAAGAAAACATACACTACAACATTCTCTATCATTACCATTATCCTGTAATAGCAACTACGGTTGACAGCATTAAGTGTTCTTTTAGGCCTATTTTATTGTTTTATGAAGATTACCATTATCACAAGGAGGAGATGTGTACTCATTTTAGCTCACTGATTGAGAAAATTCCACTTCTATCTGTGCAATAATCATCGGCTTTCTCTGTCTACTTTTAAAAGTGAGTCATATCTGTCCCCAACGTGTGCACTCAAAACACTTGTGTGCACACGAACGAACTTCAGTCTAGTCTATCCCAAGAGCGGAGCTTATTTTCCATCAGCAGTGGTTGCAAACAATGCGGAGATAATTGAAGCTGAGATTGCACTAGAGCTGGGACGAGGGCATGGAGGATCTGGAGCTGAACAGTCAGTTGGGACAGCGGGAGGGATTTATAGCTCATGGCGGTGCTCTACTAGCACTTTTCTTTATCAAGCAAAGCAAATCACCAAGCAAATTATGATGACCTTAAAAATACTTGCATTGTCAGACATCTTCATTTCTATCAGGTTTGAATGAGGTCTAAAAAAACAGGGAGACAAAACATTTGAAATACGCTTTTCCATTTCACTCTTCCAGAGTGTGATTTCCTAAAAATGTTGAACTTTTCCTTAAAACATTCATAATATATACTGAATGTGGTCGATATTTGCCACATGAAACATTATAATTGGTTAAATATCATCAGGCAGTGTGAAAAATATATTCCTGAAGGTGTGACCATGCAGTAGCATTACATACATTAGCTTTCACTGAAACCATGCCAACCTATGTAGAAGCAGCTTAGGTGAAGCGTGTTGACAGCAGTTCAGTGACACACTGAAAACCCATCTACCAGATGGCTCAGGGGGAGGGCTTCAACCAGGGAGCACTTTAATCAATCTGATTAAGGGGAAATGCAGCCTGTATTTTTAGCCACTCCATGACAGACCAGTGGCCATTCATTGAATTTTGTTTCATTAGCCCTTATTTTTATCTCTTAGAGGGGTGGATTTATAAACGGGGATGGCTAGAGTAAATTAACCATTCGCTATTTTAGATAATACACTTCTTTAGGTAATCATTTTCTGAATAATATAAATTATCAGTCCATTTTTCTGACAATAACAGCTTCATTTATGAACTGATTCTGATTCTGTAACTGACAAATTAAATATGTCTTGGAAAAGGGTAACTGATTGTTTCTGAGACTGCAGCTTGGGCCACTGCCCAGATGCTTTTTAATGCCAAGAAGCAACATGACCTTAAGATGAAAATCTCTAAAGATTTGCTTCCACGGAGTCATGGCGTTTTCAGTGAATTCCCATCAAACTCAAAACAGTTAAAATGCTGAAAGCAATTTGGTCCCAACATGACTAAAACATTATTCCATTCAGTTGAATTTGGCTTTTAAAATGCCTTTAACCCTGAACGAAAGGCAAACAGTCGGTATGCATCAGAAACCTGAAGTACCTCTTCGATTCAAACTAGGATGCAGCTGTCCTGTGTAATAGATTGCAGTGCAAACATTATAGAAAGCTCCAGCTTGCTCCAGACTGGCATGACTGATTAATTTAACAGATGTAATGCAATGAAGTCACTGTCAGGAAAACTATCCCAGATAAATGCAGCAATGCAGTTAAATGTCATAGTGCATTTGTCAGTAATAGTGAGAAACAAAAACAAACAGGAGAAATGGAAATTGACAGTTGACACAAATAAACCATTAGTAACTCCTTGACAAAGCTTGGCTCATTTTAAAGATATGATGCAAAAAGAAATGCACCACTGTGCATGCTGTGTTTCTCCCATTAAGAATGACCTCTATGTTCTTCTACATCATCACCGTTTTCTCTCCGCCCAAGACATAATGAACGTGATGTCATTTAGTGCTTTCCATTACAATATGCACTTTGTGCCTCATATTTGCACACCATGACTGTGTACACATGCACACTTCCCCTCTTTGATGGATTAGGGATGTAAACCTTCCTGCAGCTCTGAGACCCGCGGCTCAGTGTAACTCACAAAGCAGCGAGTCCCAACTGTTTGTCCCTTTTGTTTTGATTTCTCAATGATTACATCATGTAAACACATAGCTACAGTAAGATTGTATTGACAGTGATAATGAAAGTTCAGAGGTAGGTACCATGTACAGGTTCTAAAGCTGGGTGATTGTGTGTGTGTCTGTGAATGTGTGTGTATATGTGGTTGCAGGTGCATGCATGCCTCTGAGACCTTGAAACTGCTACTTGCAGATGTGTTTCCTGTAATGTGGGGCAGTGGGGAGTTGTCTAGAAAAACCTGACCATATGGTCTCTGGAAAGCCAGAGCCTTTGCACAGTATTATTACTAAGACTTGGAGGTTATAAAGTACAGAGAAACATAAATATTTTCATGTGGAAATTTAAAATATCTGTGTGTGTGTGTTTGTGTGTTTGTGTGCATGTTTGTCTGTTGTGAGGTTTTGGGTTGCATGTGTGTTAGCAGGTGTCAAGAGCATTGTGATCAAAGTGTTATTGATAAGCTGTATATGGATTTGACCTGTGACCATGTGTCAATTTGGATAACACACGACTTAATTTTGGCCCCGCACATGTAGTGTCGCTTTGCTGTCCCTAGGAAACCATGAAATCAACTGATGTCAATTAGTCAGCTAATGCCATCAGCAGTCATTGCAAGACTGAACATTTGTTGATATCCTCTGGATATCAACAAATGATTCAGGAAACAGATTAAGCAAAATTTTCAACAAACAAATTCCTCCATGTTTTCAAGCGTGATGAGAATATCATAAGTGTTGCAGGTATTTGGCCATAAACCGTTTGAATAATTCAAACGTTTGATTTTGCTGGTGGTGCTAAAGGAAAACTCAGAGCATCACTGAAGCCATTACACCAATGACACACTGCCCACGTTGTGTGCCTGCCACGGCTATTTTGCTTCACTGCCCTGCACGTGTGTTTCCTGACCACAGTGCGCCTGCTGTGCCACTCTAGCTTTCTTCACTGAGTTTGCTATTGATAAGATTCATGCTGTGGGCTACATGAATGCCTATAAAAATGTCATTGGAAACCATCTAACCAGTTTTCAATTTGCACCACAATGATGGACAAACTGACATTGACCCTCAAAGAATATACTTTTCAGGAACCACTCATTGTCAGTTTGATGACCAGGCATTTTCCACTATACCCACTTGGTTTAAACAATTTTTACTTTTCCTGATCTGTTGAATATCATATAAACCTTTACATGAGAACTCAAAAATAACAAATAGAATCATGAGATTTTTACTGACAGCAATATTATTAGGGTTTGCCCAGGAGCCAGTGGTTTACATTGAATTTGAGTGTGTGTGTGTGTGTGTGTGTGTGTGTGTGTGTGTGTGTGTGTGTGTGTATTATGGCCTCTGCTGAACCCTTACAGACTAAGATTCAGTCCAAATGATGGATATCAAAGAACATCAACATTGATTTCTGTCCGCTCTCAAAAAGCCCCTTCATCATCATCTCTTGGTGCAATTGAAAACAGTCAGGCTCAATTTCATAAATCCTTTTGGTGTCTACCCTGCTTCTCTTTCTTGTTTTTGTGTCTTTATTTCTCGTTGTCTCCCACAGTCTCTTACTGTACAGATATGTCTTTCTATTGCCTCTATTCTATGTTTCTTTGTTTCCCTGATGTGCTATTACATTATTGTATAGTATTATTTTATATTTCATTTTATAATAGACAACTCTGCCTTGTTTGCAATACATTTTACGCTACATCAAAGCAAAACAGTTTTTTCATTGCTACCACTGATGCAGGCTTTAAATGGCTTTTTATGCTGCATTAGCATCACTAACAGTGACAGGGCTTTAACCACCAAACACTTTGTGGCAGTAGACCCTACAACAGCAGCATTCCCATCTTCAAAAGGACATTGAGTGGCATTGAAAGAGACAGATCAGTTCAAGACAAAGCAACATCGCAAGCCATTCAAAAACCCATGCAGCCAGGAAACAGGCAAATAAACTAGCATCATGATTCACGAATGACCAGGGCAGTGAGCGTCAAGAAAAGCCCCCAGGACTTCCGTCAATCTCTGAAGACTTGCGCAAAATGGAAAAATTATATTTATAGCCTGACTCGTGCCCAAAAATGTCAGGACACAAATGCTTTGCCTGACACAGCCAGAAGCAGAACAATCAAGGTAGATGGAGACGATCAAATTGGAAACTGGTGAGATAGAAAAAACACATGCTTGAGAGTAATAAGTTTCTTTAATACTGTACTTTAATCTGAAAAAAAAGGAGCACTGGTAACAATTCATGAAGTGAAGACATCTTAGTCATGTAACAGTAAAGGCGGATGAGAGTGTTAAAATGCACATGCAATGATTTACTGGCTAATTAGTGCCATATATTTTGTGTTTCTATAGAAAATGTGATTAGTTGATTCATTGATTTGGTCTGCAGCCATAGATTTGCATATTAGAAATGTATCCACTGTATTATATCAATGTAGATATATAAAGAGATTCATCTTCTTATATAAGACATACTTAAATTCAGTTGATTTTGATAAAAACCAAACCATGCTTTGTTGCTAGTATAAATGTACATAAGATTATGAAAAACATCAAAGAGGTAAAACATTACCCATCATTTTAGGATGACTTATTTTAAGCAATATAAACTAAAAATCTGCCACTTGTGAATTTTTTTAAGTCACAACATTTTTCTTGTTTTTTATTCAGCCTTTTAAACCTCACAGCATGGAAAAAACCCCAGACTTGACATGAACTGGCACAAAGTATTCTTATCCTAGATATTACACTCCCATTAACACTCCTGCTTAAACTTTTTAAGAGGTCTGCTCGGAAGCTGTTTCCAAATCAGGATTTGGAGCAAAACGCGAAATGACTTTATGGAAGATTTTTTTTTCTTACAAGATCTGTCTTTTATCAGAAATACATTGCTGCAATCATGGCCAAAAACCAATGGGGCCATTAATGCGTTAAAGATTTGATTTCGATATCACTGGGATCAAACATTCAGGACATCCTGGAGAGTCAGCCCAGGGGTATTTATGTCCTTTTCAGTGAAAACATATTTGATGAAACTCTGCCAACTCTAACTTAACCACTGGTTGTCAAATATTTATTCTCATGTATTTCCCAGCAGGGGAGTATTGATTCATGCTCTCTTAGGAGTACCATCTTGCCATTAGTCACATAATTATTTTGTCAGCATATCAAATTCTGCCTGAAGTGGATACTGGCTATTATCTAATTTCACTAATGCTAGTGTTTTGCTACCCACAGGGCTGTGCCACTTTACAGTCTGTGGTGTCGTGAAAACAAAGTTCAGATGGTAAATGAATGTGCAAAGATTAAAGTCTGAGATGAAACACGCAGAAAGTGATGGCACATAACTGTATCAGTGGGGCCAGTGTTATTCATGAAACTGCTTATTTTTTTTCTTTTAGACACACAAACATGCTCTTACGCACACATAAAAGAGTAACATTTCAGATACTGATGATGTGGCTTAAGCTCTTTTAGTCATTATCTTCTTTTAAGGCACTTGCTGCTCTTACATCTCTCTCTCTCTCTTACACACACACACACACAGGTAGCTCACAAACAGGTAATGTCTTAACATTCATTCTTTCTATTTTAATTTTCTAATTTAATTTCTCGCACTCTACCCATCTTGAATGCTTTTACTACCCAGGGATCAGAAGACACTTCTTTATTTCTTTGACAGTGGATGCCTAATTGCCCGCTTTCTTTTCTTCCACCCCCTTGTTCCTCACCTTCTCTCTCTCTCTCTCTCTCCCTCTCTGTCTCTCTCCCTCTCTCCCTCTCTCTCCCTATCTCTCTCTCTCTCTCTCTTTCTGTGTCTCTAGAAGTGTGACTGCCTGCTCAGCCTGGAAGCCTATTCAGCAGACCAGAAGCGTCGCGTGTGTCAGTGCTTAAAGGACAATATTGACAAGCAACTCCAGCTTCACAGGAGGGAGCCTCCCGTTCCACATTTTGAACAGGTATGGCGCATGTACACACACATTTAAAAGCATTTCTAATTTCAATTGAAGCTAAAAATAAATCAGCAAACACATGGACACATGGCAGTGCATATATTTGTGCATACTCCCATGACAGATGCCCTGTTAATACCACACACTCCCAAGCATACACACTCAGTTAGTAATGTATAACACTTTCCTGCAGCTCTCATTGCCATCACTATGATTTGTCATTTACTTTTCTTTGGGGAACTTTAATTCTGCTCTTTATCATCTTGTATTTGAATAGTTGTTCCGCTTTAGTGTGAACTCACTGCAATTCCTGCTTGGCTGTGAGTATATATCTGCTAACAGATACTGCACTTCATATATTGTATATTTCACTGTGTTGACAGCGATACTTTTAAACAATAACCACATTAGACTAGACTGAATGGTGATTACAGAGGTGATAGATAAAAAATATATTCATTAAGATTAAGATAAAAACTCAAGTCCTGTTTTCCATCTGTAGGATTTGAGGTTGGAAAAACAATTCATTTGTCTTTTCATTGACACATTTGTAATTGTGTTTAGTTTGAGCACAGAGCAGATTTTTGTGGCTATAACGTGGCGTCCATTTAACTAATGCTTTCTATATATTTGGATATACAGAATAAATGATATACTTTTAACCACATATGTTACCTGCTATAACTGAAATTTTTGCCACTTGCACTGAACACAAGTTGTGGACACTGACTTTTAGCGAACAGTTGCTTATTTACACATCCAGCAGCATTTATTTGGAGATATTTTTGTATTGAGCAGACAAATGTAAGCCCTGCATTCACGCTCCTTTTTGGTCCTCTGTTTTTGGTCTTTACTAACTCAACACACAGAGTGTGTTTTTTGAGTTTCCTTCTGAGCGTGAACTGAAACAGCAAAATTATGGCTCAGAAAACCAAAACAATGAGCTGAAAGATGGTAAAATGCACTGTATATATATATGTATACATAATTTGATCCATCCAATATGAAAATATTAATTAGAGCCTGTGTAGGCCCCTTCTTATTATTCACCTCTGTAGACCTGTTATACTTTTTGGAACCACTGAAATTAATCAAATCAAACTGAGTTTAATCAAATCCAGTCATGCACAGAATGTGACATTTTATGCACTAAATTGTTTTTGAAAGCCAAAAAATTTAATTATCGTTGAATTAAGTCATTGCACCTCTCCTCCCAATGTAGCACAATGGTGGAGCAGGGTGCCATTAAGGATACACTGTAACTGATCTTTAAGTACTCACTGGGCTTTGACCTTAAGAGGGTGGCTGCTGGGGGAACTGTGAACGAGATTACCACATCCCAGTTCGGTCATTTCAAGCATAATAGGGAAAACCACTCAAAATGTATTTTCCCCTGGTCTTGTCAGGGTCTCCAATTGCCATTTTTTTGCATTTTTTTTTGTTAAAGATTAAAGGTGTGTAGCAAAGTTTTGGCAAAATAGATAAATAGATATGTATTTTTTTTTTGCTGTATGTAATATACATTTATTTGTATAGCTTAAAGCAGATGATCTTTTTTGATTAGCGTAATTCTTTTAACAGGATACCCATGTCTTGTCTCTTTCATTCCTGATGCCTTTTTTCTTTTCTTCATTCCTTACTTCTTTCATTTTTGATAAACTGCAAAGACAGCTTGTTCACTTCATCAATTTAAAAGATGTCCAACCCAGTTCGTTTGAGTTTAGCTGAAAGGTGATTAAAAGGGGATAAATAGCCTTGTGTGTAGATGGCACACCTGTTGAACATTACAAGGCTTCATTTCATCAGCACATGAAAGAGTGAAAGAGAGAGGGACAAGCCGACGGTTTTCATCCCTTTCTCTCTCTGCATGTGTGTGTATTTATGTGTGTCCGTGTGTATGTATTTTTTTCAGGATGACACCCAATGGCACCTGATTACCCAGAAGTATAGATGAACCAAAACTTACATTTGGGTGAACTTTATGAACTTTGAACAGATTTCACATTTAGATTCTGTTTGGTACAGATCAGGAAAAAACCTCCAAACAATGTTTTACTGCTGCAGTGTTTTCACACATTTAACATGTACACACTCTCCACAGAGATTTCACAATGGGAGCTGCACATGTTGCTTTTTCTTGCCTGTTTCCTCTCATGATTAGTGTCAATTAGTGCTCCCATCTGAATGAATGAACACATTTACGCACAATAAAGTGTTCAATACGCTCAATAACAAAACAGCTTAGCAAGCACACTAAGTCATATTAAGTCACATTAAGTCAATGCCATTTACTCAAACTCTATTAACCAAACCAAGGTATTGATCAGTATAGACGTGGTAAAGAAACTGCCATGATGGACTGTATTTCCTTGGCCCACATGATGAAGCTTTTAAAGGAAATAAACCATCAGATGTGCAAACCTGGTGAATGAGTCTCAATGGAGGAATTATCTGATGCAGTCTCCCAGAGTGGACAGATCTGAAAGCACATTTGCTTTAGTGGATGGGAGAAAACATTCACAACACATGAAACAGTGTAAGCCCATTCAGATATGGTTGGGTTGTAGCAGTAAAGAGAACAACCTTTCCTTCTGCACTCTGAATTGGATATCAGTATCTTTTCTTATGTAATGTGTCATATTTTTGACAAAAGCGGAATATGCAGTGGGGTTTAGTTAAGAAGGGGATTTGCAACAAATCCGTGAGAGTTGATTGGACTGGTCAAAAGTGGGTGTGGCTTAAACAATACAGGATGATATTGAGCTGTAGAGCGATACAGAGCTGTAGAGGACCACCTGCCTAACCTCGCACCTCGCTCACCTACGTTGAGGTGGAAGATAAGCAAGAAATGAATAGTGGTATATAGTGGTTTGGAAATGTAAACTAAGTTTGGGCCAACTTAAATCCAAACATGCACCTCCTGATATGTCTTGAGTGAGTCATCAAAAATATTTTTCATTTTAGAGCAGAGGGCAAAGAGAGGTGATTTTTTTACATTGCTTATAAGGGCTAAATGAACAGTCAACTTTAAAAATGTATTTAAATGTCAATACAGATCAAAACAAATCCTATAAAATATATAATGGTAATAATATTTTATTTTGTCATGCAGTCATGAAAATTATTATATTGACATTTGAATTTTTGAGGTCTCGATTTTCCTGCTGGTTTCGGACGAGGCTGGCTTAGGGTGGACATGATTTCAGTCACACAAAATCACATATTTTCCTGCAGGGACAGGGATCATTACTCCTGCAAAAGATGATGGTAGATTCAGTGAGATTATACATGTAAGGATGCAAGTCCCGCCCAAACGCTCTTTGTAGGGTTATTAGAACCTTTTACTGCATTACTTTTATTAAATGGAAATCTGAATGGTGTCCTGAAGGCAGGGGAATACAGGCTTAATCATAACATTTTACATCTAGACAAATTAGTTCACTTTTGATTGCATTTCTCCAGAGTACCTTAGAGGCAAATAGTTTGTATTCAGTCAACTCCAAATCTGTTTAATTACTATAAATGCAAATCAGGGAGATATGAGGGGAATGCCTTTGTAGTATGCTTTCTGTTGAATGGGGCCCTTTTGAAAATTAAATGTATTTTACTTGACATCATAACAAGTTTCCTTTGGGTAATTTCATATTGGCAGAAGAAAGGAGGACACTTTTCTATAGATAGATGTGTACAGACACATGTGGGTCAGGTCTTTCCATGGACTCTGTGAGAGTTGAAAACATGATGACAGTCTGCTGCAGTGTCCCATTGATTGACGCAATTATAAACATGTGTGTCTCCATTTTGGAAGACAATATCTACTTGTCTCAGGATCAATTGTTTGCATCTCATAGAACGGTTCCAGTGATGCAGCAAGGAACGATATTCCTTTGGTTTTGCTCAAAGTGCTCCAGTTTTGCCTCATTGTTTCTGCTGAGTTGACACTAGAACTTGCTTTCTAAACTAAATCAATCTGTCTTTGATGCACAGTGTGTATTCCTGCCTGAGAGTAAGAATTGCAGCAAAAGAGCTTTTGAAAATTACCCATTGAATCACAAATTTCCCTTGTGTCAGAAACTGCATTTGTCCTCTCATGCACAAAGCAGAGTAAATCCACGCTTAGCTGAAGCATGCACTTTACTCAAGAGTTATGTTCAAGTGTGCAGAGAGAGCAGAATACAGTCCTAAGGCTAAACACACATACTGCAGAAATCACATTAATTCTATCTACTCATGTTACTTTGTTCATTCATGTTTTTAAAGCAAATGGAGTTGCCCCGCCTCTGTGTTGATGTCAGCATTTGCCCTAGTTCCTCTGATCCCTGAACACTTTCATTGCTTCCCTTTAGAAAAATTTGGACGTGAGCCTCTTTCACTCGGAGATTCTCTAATCCTGCAGTCCGTCTGAGCTTGGTGCATGAGACAAGTTCGCTAGTTTCTGTTTTGTGTGGAGCATTGAAAGTGTTTGGGGCAAATCTTTGTGATGAATAAATTCAACTAGATTACCTGATGCCTCTGACTTTCTGTGTCTGTCTTTCAGTGCCATGCCATGCCTTGACAGAAACAATGATAGAATGGATACTAATGAATGACTCACAGCACTTTGAGTTTTATTTTTCTTTGTACTTATGTACAAAAACAGACACTTAGCCTTGTGGTCTGGTATCAAACAGCCATTAAAGCTGAGCTCTTTCCTTGGAAAGTTTCCGGTACATTCATGTCTGGGCAGCATTAGCCACTAAGCTGTTGGAAAGATAAATTTGTTCAGCTGCAACACACACATGCCCTCAAATGGGAATTAAAGCAGGACTGTCCATTCTGAAAATGACAGCCGCACTTCATCACACACATTTGATGAGCAATGCTGGCACTCCTTCTCTTATTCAGAAAAAGAAAGCAAATAATCTGCGGTAAAAGTGGCATACATTTTCTACATGAGAGCATGGGCTCACATGAACGGTGGAAAAAAGATGGCTGCTAATGAACAAAGTGTGTCTGTTGAGGTTTAGAGTCAGCTTGTTCTGTTCACTTCCTCTCACTGTCTCATTTCAGATTTATGAGAATCTGTTTTCACTGCTGAACTGGTTATAATGCAGCATTTATATTGGCAGAAGTAGTGACGCAGTGTGACCTTTTCTCGTTCCGTGCTGTCTTACTCTTTGCCTCGTCAAAATGTTTATTCATGATGAATTTAAAGAATTTGGTGGTCTCTCTCCCATTCTACCATGTGCTTCCATGTCAGCCAAGCAAGTCTGCGATCAGTCATTGATACATGAAGCTGAATGAACATGCATCTTTTGAGCAGCATATCTTGCTGCAAGTGTACACTGCATTTTAAGCTGTAACACAAAACAACAAAAAGAAAAAAAAAACATAACTCCACTTTGAGAAACTTTTTGATAAATCTGAATAATTTATCCCCATTTTCTCCATTTTGACTGTAAAGATTTTAAATGGAAACAAACACTGACACCATTTTGACAGCGTCAGCTTGTCGGGATGTGCCACTATCCTGTATTTTCCAGCATTTCATATCAGCACATTCTGATCTGCCTCCTCTGCCTTTTTAGCCTGTATGCCACATGCCAAGTGTGCTACAGGTATCAACTGCAACACCCTGTCGGTGTGCATTACACCTAAGTCATTGATAATTAGTAGCAGTACTCCAAGTCAGTTGTTAGAAGTTCATTGAAAGTGTTTTCCGGAGCATGGAATCTCCCCAGGAAAATGAAGACATAATCTTTCTTCCCATTTTGTATATTACACAAAGACATTTGAGCAATTTCTTTGAACACAAAGCAATATTTCAAAAGCACACTAGTAGCATACATGCAACCTAATTTTAAGTTTACACTTAGAACCAAACTGCAGTAGTAGTAGTAGTAGTAGTGTTTTGCATAAGGTTTGCTTGAAGTATACAAAGTGACACATAACTGTAAAGTAGATCTGTAGCATTGAGTTCAATCAATGTATACTTTCAGTAAGAGGTGGGTCAGTTTAGTCTGAATTGTTATACCTGCAAGTAAACCAGTTTAATACTTAAACTGGTTTACTTGCAGGTATAACAATATTGTATATTAACACCAGTATACTTGATGTTATAAGAAAAAAGAACAACCTCACTACTTTTCTTGTAAAGACACAAAAGGGGTGTTTACTTTGTGGTGTATATATGTGTACCTTGCTAAAACACATTGTTTGCTTTTGTCCTTAAGGTCTAAGAAATAAAACATTTACAAATCCATTTTAAAGTATTTTAGATTCAGAAATGTTTCCCCTATTTGGTTGCTAGAAGTCTTCACTGTCTTTATTGAGACACATCTTGCTTTGTCACTTGTTGGTCAGTGGAATAGTGTGAAACTTCTGCCAGTGACTGTGAACTGGATTCCCTGCGTGCCATGTTTAAAAATAAAAAAAATAAAAAATTCTGCAGGGAACATTTAAACCTGATATAACTGATGCTTTTGGCCACTTGGATGCAGTGAAAACAGCATTGTCATTCATTTGGTATCGTGTTTTTCTCCACCTGGTAAATGTACTGTGAGCTCTGTTTTTGGTCTCCACCAACTCCTGAAGCTAATATCTGTCTTTTTAGCTGGTAAATGTGCCACTATGTTCACCAGCTAGTCACTAACCATGTCTGTCTGGTATTTTGTGCTAAGCATCTAGTGTACTGTGTTTTTTTAGATTTCTCTTTGTTGAAAACAGCTGCCAGCTAAATCGAGATACTTCGCAATGAGAGTGAGAATGAACCAAAACTGCAGGGTGGACAACTAAACAACGTACTGAAACTCTTAATGATGCAGAAAACAGAGTAAAATGACTAATGCCAAAACAAGACGTTTGATAGAAAACAATGTAAAGTGAATTTGTACTGGACCAGGTCAGGTTTAGGCTGTCATGTGAACCTTACATGACAGTGGCTAATCTGTGATTGATCAAGGGTTGTCAGGAAGACACTGATGACAGTAGAAGAAGAAAATCAGAGGTGATAGTCTGGTGGCAGACATGTTGAGACGCTGACAGGTGCGGTAATAGGTATTCTAGCCTTGAGTTGAGATGAGAGAGACAGATTCACTGGGTTTCAACAGGAGACACTGAGTGACACAGGAGATTGTGATGAGAAATGTAACAACTAAGGAGTCCAAAGATGGTAGGAGTGAGCTATAAGAGAGGCTGCTACACATTTGTCAGCTCATCGGAAATTGTAACATTATGAATATAAATATTTACATTATACGTGTCAGTTACAGGGAAGTTAGTGAAAGACTTCTTGTACCATTACCATCAGATCATCACAGAAAACAAGATCATAAATGTGGAGCATCTAAATGTTAAGTACAATATGGACATCTGCTCCAGCATATGTTTATGTGATTGACATTTCTCTCGCTCTCATTATTTCTCTGCTACAGACACACACTTTCCCCTTCATTTTCTCTAATTAGACATGGATGAATTCCATGCGTCTTGTCTTTTCCGTCTCTTTTAGTCTCACACACGTGTGCACACACACACCCTCACACACACACATACACACACACACACACACACACACACACACACAAGCCGCTCACTATTTTTGGTATGTGTTATCTTTCGAAGTGTGACATTCAGATTTAGAAGCGGTTCAAGCGGAGTAGATATGAGGAGCCATGCTGAAACATTTCATGTATAGTCTGACAGCAGTGGAATTATGATGAAATGGCATTTTGTGTTTCAAAGTGACAACAGAGTTGTCTGTTTAATAGTGATCATCTTTCAAGAAGCTTAAATGCAGACCAGCGTTTACACCCACCTGAGCTGTCAGTCAGTAAGTGGGCAGTGACATTTTCTTCAGCTATTGTCCAAATTGCAGCAGACTCAAACTTTAGCTCTAATTGTCAGAAATTTTGAGCAGAATATTTGCCCTATCACATTGGCAGATTTTTTGCTGAACGTTGTGATTAAGTAGAAGAGGATGCTCTCCACTGAGTGACAGTGACCTATTAAACAAAAAACTTGACAAAGGGCTTCATCTTCTCTCTGGTCATTTGCCCCATTTCTCTTTTCTCCCACTTTGTACCTGTCTCTCTGTCAGTTACACATACAGCTCAGGAATGTTATTCATTGTGGTCTGCAGAGCAGGATTAATTCCCTTGTCTCTCTTTAAACTTTAATGATTTCCCTTTGACGGAGTGGTGTTTGGCTTTATTTTAGCTCATCTTTAACTATTCATAACTGTGTTACATAATGGCAATTATGCATCAGCACAGAACCTAGTATAGATAAGAGCCTTGCGGACTCAGTCTTAAGAAGGTACATCAGAGCATGAAATCCATTCACTCTCAGTTTTAATTATGCACATTCTTTACACAGAAAAATGATGTTTGCTCCACTGAGCATGCAGTGAAGCTGGGATAATATTTTAATATGCAAATAACAGAAACAAGAACATGTTTGATTACTACAGGTGTTTGATAGCAGCAGTGAGACTGACAACTTCTGAAACATCCTGCTACCAATCAACCGGAAGGTACAGAAATAGAGCAAAGTGCTTGATGCAGATGAAACTGGCAAACACTGAAATTGTTTGCCTTAAGTTGATATTCTACTTTTAAAATGTCAATCATTACTTTCTGGATTATCTGGCCACGTTTCCAGGAGAGTACCTTTAGCCAGATGCAGTGAGCGAGACAGCGGCAGCGGCCTGTGCAATGTAGTTGACAATGTTTAAAATAGCTTTTTGAAAAGCCCATTATATATTAGCACATGATATGATTAGATAAGGCCTGATGAATAGCTTACATGGCTCCCTTTAGGTCTGATGCAGACACATGGTCATTGTAACAGACAGGGTTGTTTGTGTCTGTGCGTGTGTGTGTGTGGGGGTGGGTGTGTGTGTGTGGGGGGGTCTTATTAGGTGTGAAAGACATGGCCCTTAACATCCTGCTCTTTGATAGGTTTTGATTCAGTGCTTTGATTTGCGACAGTGCAACTTCTAAAAATAGCATGTAGAGGAAGAGAGGGAGAGAGAGGGGCAGAGAGAGAGAGAGAGAGAATGAAGGACACTGACTGCTTTGGTCTCTTGAGAGTTAGTTGCATTTGAGCTTTTCATAACCATCACTCCCTCTACATTTTTAATACATCAGATTTATACAGTTCTTCATTTCACTCTCACACCTCTGTCTCGCTCTGATTCCATCTGTCTTTTTTTTCATTTCCCCCTCCTTCATCAAATCCCGTTTTAGCCCTCTCTCTCTCTCTCTCTCTCTCTCTCTCTCTCCCTCTCTCCCTCCCTCTCCCTCTCCCCCCCTCACTGTTTTTTGCACACACGTTGGCATGCACGTTATTACCAAGCTGGGGGAGAAATCTGGGACTGCAGCAAGAACACAGACAAGAAAAGGAGGAGAAAAGAAGCACTGACACATCCAGAAAAACGGACAGGGACAAAAAAAAACAAAACAAAAAAAAACAAAACAAAAAAAAAAACAAAACATATTGGATTAGCAGCTTGCACCTATTGGCGTTGCACATGTGCTCTGTCAGTGTGTGTATGTGTGGATGAACTGTGCCATTCTTTGCTGTACTCTGGGACACATACCAAAAATAACACACTTTATACACTCATACAGCCAAGCAATCACACCACGCGTCCAGATGCCTGTGTCTAAGGTAATGCATGTTATCTGTCTCTACTATTGTGATGAAGGTCAAACTGAGAGCTCTTCCAGGAGACTTTATAGTGCAGCTCAGGATTATTGTGCCTGTATTATATATGATCTGAATTTGTAAGTGTATGTGGAATTGCCTGTGTTCAGGTTGTGTGTGTAAGTTGGACTATTTGCATGCTGTACAGACATCCTGCAAATGCTGCTGTAGGTGAGAGAAGTCACAACTATTTGTGTTACTCAGATTTGTATAACTAAGGATTAAAAAAATAATAATATATATTTATATATATACACATTTCATGATGTACAGTAACTGTTTCTTTTGAGATTGGTGGTGAATGTTTTTGTTTTATCAGATAAGCAAGGATTAGTGGCTTAGTCTTTTCTGAATTATATATTCAATATTTAAATTTGTGTCTTCTACCATATGTGTGGATTTTTTTCTTAATTAACACCTCCCTTGAGAATGGGAAAGCAGATGTTGAGTCAGAAGTGTTAGAGAAACCTGAGGTTAGTTGGAGCTTGTGTTGTTCCAGAAACAGGGAACTGAAACTATGGCAATATTTTAGTGCCGGGTTTTTACTGTTTTTATTCAAGCCTAATATATATTTACTATTAGAAACTCTGCAATTGTTAATTGAGTCAGTGCAGAATCATAAGACCTGGAAATAAGTTGGCATTTTTCCCTTGTCCCAAAGCCAATAGCTTTCTTGAATGGGACTTTTGGAGGGATGCCTGAAATAGCGTCTGTGGTCAACACAAGCTCAAAACATTTATGCATTTTATTCCACAACATAAAAAATGGCAGTAGATAACTTTGCTATGGCTAAATGAGAGTACAGAGGTTGTAAGGGACATTAAACGTCATCAACAGTCCACCCTTTACAGGCTCATTGTGTTTATACTCACGCTCTCGTAAACTGTTACTAACTTTAAATTAAAATGTTCGAAGTTTAGCAGTAGTGAAATTGAGGTCGTGCGGCTGTAGTGTAGTTTGTTTGTAGCCTAAAAGTACCTTTTTACTTTGGCCAATTGTGTTTGTTTTGTGGTGTTTATTTGTGGAAGACCTTTCAGTACTAAAAATTTTCTTTTGTTTGTCGCAGAGCTTATTTTCTGCAAAGCCAATAGAAAAATGCCATTTGCTTTTTGTGGAGGAAATCAGCATGATGCTAATTTCTGGACTGACTTGCACAAATACCTCTATTTGTAGCCCTCTAGTGGGGCTGCTACAGCCATTTTGATTTAATGTTTTTATTTGTTTGTAACTAGTATTGAACTGTTATCTGTGGAAATGAAACCAGACATTTTGCTCTTGAAGGATATTGTTTGTGATGAATAGTCGTTGACCTGAGGAGCTGAGTACAGAGACAGCAGGTGTGTGTGTCTTCTTCCTTTCAATGTCAAATGTTGCTCGTCACACAAAGGAAACAGAAAAACCTCTTGAGGTAACAGAGTGAGAGAAAAGTGTGTGAGTGAGAGAGAGATGGTGTGAGAGAATGTGAATCAGTGAGAGAGGAAGAACGTACCATGTGGTTTAATTAGCCACTCACATGCAGCAGGTACTTTTGCTTAATTAGCAAAACAAACTAATTTATGGTTCTTATCAAACATTTCTCAAATTTGCTATTCACTTATATCCTATGTATCTAGCCTTTACATCACTGGTGTTACATTAGCAATTGCGCTTAGAACTGGGTTTGTGGAAGTAAGTGTCAAAGACCTTTAAGTGTTTAAAGTTGCCATTGCACGTCCAGTCAGATTTGTCTTATTTATTTATTTATTTGTTTGTTTATTTATTTATTGAGCTGATATTTCCTTCTGAGTCATTTCATTGATTGGGTAAAAAGAAAAATGAAAACAAATTTTTCTACCTGGCACTAGCAAAATGTGCTATTTAGGTATTTGTAATTCAGGTGTCATATGGGCACCTCTATTGCAAGAAATTTTATGTTTGCTTAACTCAACAATTGTGACAGAGCTACAAAATTACCAACCATGCAAGCTCAAACACTGATTCTACCTGTAGCACCTTATTAACACTCTATCACGCCTTATTGGATGTTTTCTGATTGTTTGTTTACAGCTTAATAACCTCTGAAAATGTTACTCCCTGTAGGGAATAACATTTAAACCCCAAGCTACTGAAGGCTGAAAGTGCCATTGCAGTGAGGACTCTGCTTTGTTCAGGCATTTTTTGAATAGAAATGGTACATTGATGTCATCCAAGTCAAGGATATTGTGACAGACTACGAGTATTACAGAGTGCAAACACATCTATATATTCCCATACAATACATGTCTAAAGTGACCAAGGCAATAACAATAAAACTTAATGAAACTGTAACTGCTGATCAATCACAACTCAGCAATATGAAATATATTAAGGTTTACAAATTTACACATATATAAGATAAAAGATGTATGTAGCCTGTGTGTAGCACTACATGTATGTAAATTGTTTACATAAGCTTGGACATTTTATAGGTTTTGGTCTAATAGGTAGCATTTAATAATGATCTGAAGTTTCAGATTTATTTAGCATCCATTGTGTAGAGATAATGTTTAAGACTGAAAGGAAGTTTTTACAATATGGAACTCTCAGTCTTATATATTGTTAATCTGTGACTGTATAGCTGCATTGTATGTGTGTGTCAGATGTTGATGTGCTATAACTTCATGTTTTATGTGTGTTTACAATGGATATGTGTCCACTGTGTGCTTTGTGCATCCTGTGGGACCCGCCTGCAGTGCCTTAATGTCTTCACAAAGAAATGAACGGCGGGGGTGTTGTGAAGGCACAAATGCAAACATATGTCAGACGATATTTGCAGATACACTTCTGCAATCATGGAGGACATTATGGACCTGTTAGTATGTTTGGTGGACATACACACCACATGCGTGCATGCATTTGCCTCGCACTGAGCTCTTACTGCTCATTTGTCTCTTCTCATTATCTCTATCTCCTCCCTCTCCCTCTTTCCCCTCTCACTTGTTTGTGCAGCTCGGGAGTCTACCTTCTTAGCCTCTTGGGCATTAGCTCTCTTCCTCTCTCTTCCTCTCTTTCTCTCGTTCAGTTGGCCTAGCCCACACTGACAGAATCACACACACCAGCCAAGCTAGCCAGGCACAAACACTCACACCCCAGTTTGACAAAGGAAGTAGGCCACTTTGATGGGGATGTGTGGAGTGTCTGTATCTTAGTGGATTGTAACCTGGAACTGCTTCCTTTTGCCAGGTAGGTTTTTTTAAATACCATAACCTAATTTCTCATCTCTAGAGTGTTTAATTATGTGTGGGTAATGAACAGAGAGGTTTCATGTATAGATTTTATGGTGCTTTTCTTTGGCTTCCGAAGAGATTTATCTCTTTTGAAAGAGTATCCATGCAGTTAGTTTGAGATGTTGATATTTTTGTGCTGCTGGGAGGCAGGGAGTGGTTTGGTCATATGGAGAGAAGATAGAAATGAGACAGAGAGATGAGTGGAACGATAGGGAAAAGCAATAAAAGCTCATTCATCACTGGGCAACTCTGTGACAGACACATATGAGGAGGTGGGTATGAGTGTCATGATCTACATTGATTAATTTAACTTTACTTTTTCTACTCTGTTCTCTTTTTTTGTTTTTATTTCTTTGAATTTGTCGTGCTCAATCCAGTTATTCTTCATTCCTCTGGTGGCTTTAATAGCTCATTTGATGTAATTGCTCTCTCAATAAACAAGAGCTGAACAACAGATTGTTTATATCCCCTGATTGGTGCTTTTACAGTATTTCAGACCTTCCTCTCAGGCTGAGTGCCAGTGGCATGATTTAGCCCTCCACATGGCTTAGGAGTCACAGGGTAAGGAACAGGGCGAGAGAGAAAAGAACGATAGGGAGATAGCCATTATGAAGACATATTCTAAATCATGTTAGTGCCAAGCTGAAAGTGATAAAGACAAGAAGAGGGAGCAAACAGAGGGACTAGAGGAAAAAAAAAAACAGGAAGCTCACTGGGGAAAATTGCTTTTCTCTTTTCCTCATTAAGGAAATTGTGGGGTTATTCACTTCTTGCAAGGAGAAACAGATAGAGAATTAGATGCAGGGCTGTTTAGTCTGTGATACACAAACAGGGAGATGACAGAAAATATGCCATTTCAGCAAATGGTAGCTTGTGTTTGAATGGATTTTACAGTACAGTGTTGTAAAGAGATTAAGTTTTAGAAGTTTTTAAGTGAGAAAAGAAGAATAGGGAGAAAAAACCTCTCCTCTCCTCAATCTCTCACTTGTCCTTGATCAATAGTAGACAGTGTCAATGGCCCATCCCTCTGCTGCACATATGCAAACTAATGCACAACACACACGCAGCTGAATGTGATTTGTGAGCCGGTCTTACACATTTAGACCAAGCTTGGATAAATGAGATGTTTGTTATTTTTTTTTTATAACCTGGGAAAAACAATGTCACACACATCACGATTCATTGTTTGTCACACAGACACACACACACACACACACACACACACACACACACACACACACTCTCACACACACAAACACACACAAACATCTCTGTCCGCTCCTTTTCAGTGGTCACATTGTCTTCAGCTGCCTGGCGTCACGGGGCAAGTTACGTCAATGACATTTTCTCTCTGAACCCTCAGCTTCTATCAATAATGCCTTTGCATCTTTGTATGTGACATTCTTACCCTCCACACCCTCTACCCCCCACCCCACCTCACCCCACCCCACCCCTAAATCCCATTTCTCCGCTCTGTGGCTGTCATGGATTTTGTCTGGCTTCTGCAAACGAATGAATCTTGAGTCCTCCAAGGGTCGTGCGGGAGTGAAAATACGCCATGTCATTCTTAAGATTTAATTGTGATGTGTGAAGAAGAAATATGAACACAAACATGGATACGCTCATAACGGCTACTTCTCAAGCTCCCCATTTAAGCTGAAATATTAATGAGAACTGACTTGATGCTAATAAATTGCAGCTGACATCTCCAAGGTTGAACTCACTGCCAAGTATTCCTGTGAGATAGAGAACCACTGTAGTTCTTCAATTAGTGTTGCTGACACAAAGAATATTCCCACAACACTTGTGATGAATAGTGGTATTGTTATGTACATCTCAGTGGATGGACTGTAAATATACGTTATATATATATATATATATATATATATATATATATATATATATATATATATATAATGTTGACATTGTCATGTGAAAACCTTGTATTTACTTTACAGCAGTAAAAAACGTAGACCTACATAAAAACTGGAACTCCACAAGAGGATCAAACATTTTTATGAGCCCATAGTCTTTTAATGCCTTTTTGTCCCTGATTCAAGTTCACCTGGCATTTTGTCATCTTGATTTTCTTTCATCTACAGACACCTTTTCAGTTGTGGCCTTGTGCCCTTCTCCCTTGCCTGATCCCAATGGAGGGGTCTTACAGATAAACGACTATCGCCGTCTCATTGCTCTTCTCTCTGTTAAATCGAGGCCAAAAGAGGTCAGGGCATTGCGGTGCATATAATGAGGCCATTCAGAGATTGATAATCTATATGGTTTGGCCCCTTAACAAGTTATTGGAATTACACAAAGCAATAATGGCCCTTAAATGTTCAGACCACAGATTGTTTTGTGCAGTGTATGTCAAAACACACATAATATTTATTTAGTTGGCGAAGACATACACACATAGATACACACAAACGCACAGGCTGTCTTCCAGTTGCTCATACTCACTCAAAGATTACCATATGACATGCTGCATGACAAGCCTATCAACATGTACACTTCTTCCAGACTGAACCAAACGTCTGTGAGTCTTTTGTAATGTATAACCTCTGATTGCAGGAATGCAGGAAATAAATTGTATGTGTGTGTGTGTCAGTGTATGAAGTTTATGCAACCGACTGTGACGTGGGTTGAAGCAAATTATTTCACATAAGGCAAATTGTAAATTTAAGGCATTTTACATTGAAATATGTTTCCAAGTAAAACTGGTTACTCAATTTAATTCCCAGCTTTGTCATATTGTAATAATTTCTCCTATTACATTGTTTTGTCTACCTGAGGTGTTAATAATGCAAGTTTTGCGTACTGACGTTGAGATTATTTTGAGGGATGCCAGCAGTTGAGCATTAAAAAGAGCATTTACTCATTTGCTGTATGTATTTTGAGGTATTTGTTTTCATTTTCTATTATTTCATACTTTATACTATACTACAACATTTCAGAGACAAATATTGTATTATATGACTGAAAATTATATATTAATTAATAAGCCTTGGTGCTAATCAACCACAATTGGCATTAGAAATTGGCTATTGCAAATTGGACAAAAAAAAAACAATTAAAGTCAAGTCATTTTCTGTGTAAAATGGTCATCTGCATAATAAGTATTTGCGACTAGTAACTGGGATAAAACATAAAACTCTAAAAAAAAAATAATAAAAAATAAACTCATAAAATGGTTTCACAAGGATAAAAGTTACCATTGTACCATTTCTCTGAGGCCATGTTAACAGAAAGCATCCTCTAGACTTATCTAAGTTATCAGATAGGTCAGTGTGAGCAAAGGAGAATAAGTAACTGACTGAAGCCACCCAACTTACTGTCATACAGGTCCACCACACAGTTAGTGTGGGGAGAGAGTGGAGAGGAGTGGCGAAGAGGGAGAGAAGAAAAACCATTCCCTTTCTTCGGTGGTGTACAATATTTTTAACAGCATTGCTAATTGACTTGAGCTTGATTTATTGAGGTTGGAAGTGGATTGGGCAAGTGTAATGGTGGATACATTAAACCATTAATATTTGACTAAGTAGAGTGAAGCAGAGGAAGACTTTAATACTCTTTAATATAATGTCTTACTTAAAAACAATTAGGATGCAGGAAATTAAATAGAGAAAGGGAAGGAAAGAGATAAAGATGAAAGATGGCACCTTGAAACTGAGAATTGGGGTTTGGGGAAACTATGACGACAGAGTTCATAGGTGCATCTTTAGTTTTTGAAGAGAGCGCGCCGCACAGCTGCTCCCTGAGGATGGGTCTTTCGTTGCCATGGCAACTGTGGGTCAGAGTTCACACAATTGTCTCTGGGTCCATGACTGTGTCTACGTGTTTTCCTTTACTTCTGTCATTATTAGAGCACTTTAACCTTCAGTGATTTTGACCTTCAGAGTGGGATTATTTCTTCAGTAAGACTTTGTAGGTATTCACTGCTGTCACATGATTTCCTCACTGTTTCTTTTCCTCTCCGTTGACACAGAAACACCAAGCATGAGTCAGGAATGAGTAATTTGGAAACTGTCACTGGAAGATGCAACTTGTTTTCTTTATAGTTATCGTTAAATAGAGGAGATATGCTTTTTGTAAAATACACACGATGCAGTTGAGTATGTGCAGCATAATTATCATCCCTTTACATTGTTATATCAGTGGTGGCTGCTGGTAAACACATTAATAAAATTTAAGGTTTAATATAAGTAGGAAAATTGAAATTGTGACATATAATTGTGTGAGTACATTGAGATTATTAACATCTGAGTTCAGTTTTTGAACTGCATTTTTCCACATTAACAAGTCAGAGAATGCAGGAAACAAGGTCAAGAATAGCTACCCTGCATGCCCCAATTTGGCTTCAAACATTCCCCTATTTTGGGACTCCCAAGGCTGACACGGAGGCCTGTCCATATGTTTTTTCACAACCATTGGGCCTTTTTACACAGATTTCCTTTTTCTTGGACTTTTTAGGGCCCAAATGCACTTCAAAATACAAGGAGGTGCAGCTGAACTGACACAGATCTAGGAAATGTGATAAACCTCACAATTTGCAGATATGCTACCTCCAGTTTGTTTTAAACCTATATAGAGTTCTTGTTTCTGTTCCCATACCCAACTGACTTTAATATAACTAGAAGCTCTTTGAAGCTGTAATATGTGTATATAGGCTTAATATATGCTATTTCTGGCAACCAGTATCAGAAAGTTTTATCATGTTTTGAGCATTATGATCTGTGTTGCAAAACATAGTTATTTTGTGTGAGGGTACTGCTAATTGACTGGAGCTCAAAAACTTAGTCACTATGGCTGCCTCCTAGCCTTGAACACAATCGACGGTCTAACATGATCAAACATACTTTTAGCTCATAGAGGCCATGGATTTAGCTTGCCATCAAGGTATTAAACCACATCTTCCCAGTGAGCTGAATACAATATTTTCCTGTTTGACCCTTGACCACTAAGATGGACCAAACAGTTCCACTTTCCATATTATAATTCATATCTGCACAGTTCAGAAAACATCGCCATTAGCTAGTTAGGTTATTATGAGACCAGTAATGGTGGTAATGATCCATCAACATGAAAAACCAAGATGCACATTTCCCAAGATTGGGTCTTCATCCATCCCCTCTCTCCTCCTACTTCATTTCTTTCTTTCTTTCTTTCTGTGCCATTGCTTATCACTGACTCTCCTCCCTCCATCTGCTTGCCTTCTCCACTTTGTCTGAGCCATCAATTCTCTCTCTTTCCCTGCATCCTACTCTCTCTGCCTTTTAGTGCTGGTTTTGTTGCTTAATTGAGGCAATGCCAGAGATTGTATTCTGTTGAATCATTTATGACTGTTGAGTACACGTGTATTCTACATGTACATTTATACGCACATAAACGCAAGTGCAGAAAAAGGATGAACATGCACATGGTCTCTTTGCCCATTAGCTTGTGTCTTTTCATTCATCTTTTGAAACAGGCTCGTTGAACAGAGAATGAGGGGAAAATGGAAAATATTGTAACTGGACAAAGCCTTGAAGATGAACACATTTATTAATATGTTTGTTGCTTTCATTTTGCCTGATAAGATGTGTGGACAGGCTTAAAAGATACACAGAGTTAATGTGAAGCTGCTTTATTTTTTGTGTATGACTGCATGTGTGTATCCACTATAGAGAGTGTTAGAAGGAACAAGTGTATCTGACAGGACAGGTGGCTCCATTGTGTCTCAAGCCATATCTTTAACAGTTTATGTATGTAAGACAGGGAAAGAGAGATGGGGGTCGGTGAGGTAGAGAAAGGGAAAGAGGAACAACCTGTGTAAATGTCAGGTCTAAATGTGTGTTGGGTAGGTGGAAGAATTAATGTTCATCCGACGATGCTAAATCTTTGTACTATGACAAGCGGACAGTGACTCACGATTCTGACTCCGAAAGCCTTGAGTAAAGAAAATGAAGAAAAAGCATGTACAGAAAGGTATAAAGACTAAGGCTTTCTACTTTCCTCAATGGATGCTTTTATGAGAGTGCATTTCATTCTAAAAATAAACCTCATATTCCCTGTGAATCAGTAAGAAGCTCTGCTTGTAACACTACTGTGAACCATTTAGAGAGGATCACAGGGAGGTTAAAAGGGAGTTAGAAGGGAAAATGAAAGGTCTGGAACACCTTGGGGTAGTTGTATATATCCATGGACATCAAGACAAGTTATGTTTATATTTATAGCTCTGAGTCACTACTCTTATCTCAATGGGCTTCACAGTGGCCACCCTGGGAAATAGTAAATGAAACTGACACTACCCAAACAAACAAGCACAAAAAAAGGTCTGTTCAGCCTTCAGTTTGTGATAATCAGGGAAAGCTCTTACTAACAATGACAAGGGGGCTGTGATTAGGTGTGACCAGTTGTGCTCTCTTGGGGGAGCTTGGAAATTGCTAGAATTATATGTACAATTATTCAGGGCCTGGACACCACAATTGTTGAGTACAGCACCTGCTTTTCTCTAGGCTACACCAATCTCCCTCTTGATCTCACATTCTCCTTTACCCTCAATTGTGAAGAGTATGCGAAATTTGGTATATTTAGTAGACAGCCATGGCCTCAGACTGTCATCCAGACTGCTTAATACTAAGCAGTCTAAGCCCCCGTGCTGGAGGTCAGAGCCCCAGACAGGACAAACCAAACTGATGTAATGCTGTATGCAAGATTGTGCTGGCAATCTGAGCTCTTTAGCCACTATATTAAAGTTCATATTGTGACAACTCATACAGAGGAATCACATATTATGTGTTTGACAGATTAATTAGGTCTGTCATTGATCTTGGCTGTAGTCAAAGCCAGCGCCTTTGCCCCCTATCAGTTTTATATCAAAACTATTCAAAAGAACAGTGAAAACTAAAAATGAGTTTTAAAGGAAATTAGTCATTGATAGATGTGCTTATCTGACCATTGTTGGTCGGTGACTTTTCTGCAACCAGACTGTTGCTGTCACAAAACAATGTTTTTCAGAAGCAGCAATTTCTTTTTGTCATATTTTACTTATGAAATAAATTTGAGTTTGGGGTAGATTTTTAAAATCTATTATTTAGTAATATTAATTAAATAGGATGGTGTACAACAAGGCACAGTGTTGGTTTTCTCTCCTCACTGAAGTATTAATTATCAAATGGTAGATTAGCATCATTTCACAGGTATTTCACTTTAAATATTTTATCTTTTCATTGATAGTCAACTTCTGAGCCAGGCATAGATTGTTGGGAAACTCTGAGTTTTCTTTTGTATACTAAAGAGGTTTGGTAGAAGGCCAGATTTGGGCCTTGAGATATTAGGATTTTTATCTATGTGCCAGCCTCTGAATCATGCTACATACTATACAAACACTGAATTTAAAATCAGTCTAAACAAGTGCACACAACACATCAGAAGTGTTGTGTAAGACCAGCCTGGGAGTCTGCTGCAAGACATGAGGCAAATGTTTGCGAGACATTATTTGATTTGATGGGTCAACATAGAAGGCCTAAATAGTGGTAGGCTTTTAAATGTAATTTGCAGTTGATTCTTTGAGTGATAGTTTGCATAGACATAGAAAAGACACTGGCTCAGAACACAGCCTTCTCCAAGTTCTCTACAGTCCACATTATAAAGATATTAGGTCAAATTGTTGCTGGATCTGTGCTCAGTGTGCTCATGCTACATCCAGTTCACTGTATTCATTGTATATTACACTGTGCGTATATAAAGTTGAAGCAAATCATAGAGTGCACAATTCAGTATACAAATAACCCCATTCATACATCACTTCTGCTCACACTCATATACTAAAAAAAGCAATCAGAAAGGCTGATTTGTATTTTTTTTTAACCCACACAAAGACCATTTGCATGAGTCTCAGACTATTATTTTAAGGATATTTTTTTAGCTCCTGAATAAAGGACCTCAAAGCTCTTTGAGTTCATGAATGCAGGTCAAAAGTTTAGAGACGAGGACAACCAGAGCCACAGCATCTAGGGAAACTAATTTGAGTTGCAAAAGTACACAAACAGCTTGTGAAATATCATGAGAGCTGTCTGAGAGGAGGCAGCATTATCTCCAATTAGAGCAGACTGTCTTGTGACTGCAGCTTGTCATCATGGGTTAACTTGACCAGCACAATGAGGCCCTTCACCAGACTTTCCACACAAATTCACTCCAGAGTACATTGTATAACAGATATTTGTAGTACCACAGTTCATTTTCATGGACTATATATAAATGTGCATTTGTACTCTGTAAGGCTACTGCTATGTAAAAATGACACAATACCTGAATTAAATGCTGTAGTATACTACTGTTTGCTGCTTCCCACTTTAATGTTTCACACAAGGTGAGAAATTGTGAGCTGTGGGAGAGGAAGAGAGAAGCAAATGAAATATTTTGCCTTCTGGAGATGTTTTTCATCGTACATTGACTTGTCTCATTGAAGCTAGCAAAGATGGCAGCTTTACCCTCTGAACATGGTCTTTGTCTTCTTAAGCAAACATCATTACAGCCACATCTACTTTTTGTTGGCACTTAGGCTGACTGTCAGACTTAATGTCTTCCCGCATGAAATGTTTTGCTCCAATTTTTGGCAACAAAGCTTTTATTGTCTCACTTTGTGATCTTCATGAGGGAGCTTTATTAAATTAGTCAGTCAGTAGTGTAGTGGTTCAAAACAGTCCTTCACACAGAATAGTAGTTTAAAGACATTTCTTTTTTTTTTTTTGGTACTTTGGCCCACAAGCAACTTCCTGTGGTGAAATTGTAGCTGTGGTTGATAGCAACATTTTCAAACCCAATTAATCCACTTATGTCATAACTTTCCACTTTAGATTTTATTGAAATGTTTCAAGCAGTGCATCATATCTGTTTAAAGTTTTTATACATGCCTTCGGGTTTCACACTTTTCCAACAGGCCTTGAGGGACCAGTACCAACTTAGTTTGGACTAAATCAGTCTAGGCTCCCATGTAGGACAGTAGCGAGCAGCATCAATGAGAAAAAAACAGCAGTATATCACATAATATGAATCACTGGCACTGATGTTGATCTCAGTTCATTGAGTGGGAATGGAGTAGTTGTGATAAATGGATTTACTAATGGTGACAGAGTAAATCTTGCTGAGTTAAACTTGTGTGACTTATTGTCCTTCTACTTTTTCTTTCTCTGTTCCCTTCTGTAGATGTCGGAGCCTAAAGTGGATGCCCCTTCATGTGAGCTGGGTGGAGTGGGTGGGGATCATGGAGGAGTGTGCCTCCACCTGCCTCCCCGCAGCTCAGAAGGTGAGGAAAGCAGTCTTTATCCTTCGAGCCCCTCGGAGCCCCCAACCCTGGGCAGTCCCCACCCCTCAGAGCCACTCACTCCTTTGGATGAGGTGTACATGCCCCTTGGTGGTATGATGGGATCTGAGGAGAGGCATAAGGTGCCTCCCACACCACCTCCCTCCACTGAGGGTGAGGACTGCAAGAGTATGGAGGGAAATGAGCTGGAGATCTGGAGAGAGGTGAAGGATCTGGAGAACAGGAGAGAGGAGGAGGAGGAGGAAGATGGGGCCAGCAGAAAGAGTACTGTAAGTGAAGGGGAAGAGAAAGAAGGAGGTGGAGAGGAGGAGGGAGAGATGAATGAAGAAGAGGTCAACCTTAACCTGGTGGTGTCAAACACAGATGAGGACAATGCCTCAGAGCCTCCTGACACCAATGCTCCTCCATCCTCTTCCTCATCTTCATTTGTCATCCCTGAGCTTCGCCTTGATCGCTCTTTTAGTGCCGATGCCCTCTCCTCACCCAACACTGATGATGAAGACTATGATGAAGATGACGATGAAGAGTCTGAAGAGGAGGACGATGAAGATGACAGTGATGATGCCTACCTACAGCGCAGTGATAGCAAGCGCCGCAGCATGGTGGAGGGTGCCACCTGTGAGAAACATGGAGGAGGGGGGCTCAGTGTGCAGAATTCCCTCCGCAGACGCACCCACAGCGAAGGAAGCCTCCTGCAGGACCCTCGCACGCCTTGCTTCACCTCTGACAATGCCATCAACTGCCTAGAGGCGGGGGGAGCACACCACAAGGGCGGCTGGACACTCCCATCACCCAAAACCCTCAAGAAAGAGCTGACCAAGAATGGAGGCTCCATGCATCAGCTGTGTATGCTTTTCTCTGGGAGGAAGGTAAGAAGCTTCACACTTGAATAATATTAAAGTATGTGTTGAATCATGCAGGAATAAACTTAGAGAACTACAACAAAGGGGTTGAAATTCAGCTAGAATGGTTACACATTTTCTAAACATAGATGAGATGGGTCATTTTAAAAAAAAAAAAAAAAAAGATTTTGAAAGACTAAAGACATTGTAACATATCCACACACAAATAGTGGCACTTGGTCAATAATAGCCCTCTGAGTATTTCAGTTTTTCTTTATAACTTCATATACTGAGTACAACGTATAATACGGCTCTATGCCTACAGTTTGCCTTCCCTATCTATTGCATAAATAGCACATAAATGATCCAACAACTCACCCCAATTCACTGGTTTCTGTAAAAATGGTGACATCGAGTGGTAAAATAGAGCAAGTGCACAAGAATCATGTAATCAGAGAATTTTACAATATGAACATGAATGTTCTGCTTAAAAACAGACATAAACATACAAATACTGTATATACATTAGAAATATGAACGAGTTGTGTCGGTGCAATCTTATCCATGAATACACTACATCACCATAGCCTAAAAAGTCCAATAATCATAAAATCATTGACTAATTGCATGACAGAGTTACCTTTTCTACCAAATGGAGTTGACAGGGCGCACGTGATTTAAGATGCATTCGAGTTACAGTATGCAGGTGGATAATCTTAAAATATTAACTGCACAAGAAACAGCTCCCATCCACATTGGCATCTATTTAATCCTTCTCGGTGAAGTCAAACACAAGCATTGAAATAGCTTACACTAAACCACACAATTAACTTGAAAATGTACATATTCAAAGTTCAGTTTGTCCACATTGCAGAAACAAGCCATAAAATGAAAACAAAAGTTTTTTTTACTACTTACTTAAGGAATACTAATCATCTCATATTATCTCATTTAACTAAAGTATTTATACCTATTTTTATTTATACCTACTTACCACATTTTTATTTTTACCTTTTTGCAAAACACTTACGTCTTCATAATAAAGCACAATTTCACTGACATTTCCACGCACTGTTATTAAGTTTAAAATGACTACATAATTCATATAAATAAACATTATATATATTAGTTGCACACTGACATCATTATATAAAATACATTAGCATTGTGAAAAATTATGTTCTTATGAAATTATGACTTTTTATAGGAGTGTGTTCCCCACATTTTTATTGTATGATCAGTATTTTAAAAAGCTACCATTTAAAAATATAACAAAAGATTTTTTAATATTAAGATTGCATCTTGTTTGGTTAGTTTGGTCAAGTTTTGTCATTCTCTCCTGAAAAATGTGGTATTGTTTCAGGAAATATCCATCAGCGGTTGCAGGAAAGTAGTAAACATATCAATAAAAGTAGTTTTTAAGTACTGAAATAGGGAATTTAATATGTGCCTTGGATCACAAATAATTACAATTTGACTTCTATTTGAATTCTAGTTTTCTATTTTGTGCAGTTGGCTTTAGTGCAGGTAGTAGTTGCTCTAGTTGTCCAACAGAGGGAAGCATGTGTCAAACCATGTTAGCTCTGCAGCCTCAGCTTAGCTGAGGCTGCAGAGCTAACATGGTTTGTGTGTCATGTCTTTTCTCACCTCACTTCAGCAAAAGTGAAGTCATGAAAATAATTGAGAAATCTCAGTGTTACTTGATTTCCTGTTGCAACACTAACTAGAAAGCTGACAAAGGTCATCATCTGTGTAATAATGTCTCCCAACAACACTATTTATAGGATATTATTATTTTAGTGTATAAATAAATGATTTTAGTATATGTTACAGTATATGTTTATAGCTTGGACTTGATCCCTGTGCACCTATTTCATCAGTATCCACCTGGCGACTGGATACTGACTGTTCTTCTCAAAAAAAAAAAAGGAGCACAAGCAAACAGAAAAAGAGCAAAACAGAAATCACAGGGCTTCAAACACATCCCACAGACTTAATAATAGACAAATGACAGAGGTAATTAAGTGCTCACTTTATCACTACAGAATATCAGAGGTAGATGCTCCGTTTTATCTTCCTCTGGCTTCCCAGAGTCTGTCAGCACACTTGGCAACCTTAAATGGCAGTGTGTGTGTGAGCTGTGCAGAGGAGGAATGCAGCAGAGAAGGCTGGGGCCTATTGGTCTTGGCAGATTCAAGGGTAATTTTGCTACCTATTGGCGTCATAGACACCGTTCCTTAGAGGCTTGTGTTTCCATTATTTAAAATAATCTTTCGTCTTCCATCTCGTTCATAAATCTTGTGACATCTCCAGGTGCAGAACGTGAGTGTGTGTTTCTTTTCGTCTGTGTTTCTGTGTGTGTGTGCGTCCAGCCTCTGACCACATGAACTTTATGGGGTCACTAAAGATAAGCAACATGGATTACTGAGCCTGCATGAACACACTGCCTTCATTTCATGACACCTTCAAAGTTTTCAAAACTTGTTGGCCCTCATTTTCAGTACTGTGGTCATCAAACAGGCAAAAATCTGCTTAGAATTAGTTTATATATATAAAGGGTGCACAAGCTGTCTCACTGAAGTAATGGGGTAAAAACATGAAAACCAATTTTCTCAAAACACTGGAAAGTAAAGGCTAAATTACACTTAGTTGGAACATGAAACATTTTCAAACAATCCTTAATATACTGTACTTTGGAAGAACATTTAATCCAGTCATAGTTAGTAATATTATTTAATTTCAAAAATATGAAGTAAGCCTTCCAGCTTCCATGCTAATATTCTATATGCATATTACATGTCAAGTATGAAGAAACAAGCAATACATTATTTAGAAGCTCATTTTTAAGTCTCTCAATGACTTGAGATCCAAGACACTTTACACTGACTTAAATACTCACACTTTGTGTACATTTAAAGCTTGTGGCTGTATGCATGGTTAGTATGTGTGACTATACTGTCTGTCGTTTTACAATATGAAACCCACCCCCCCTTTCTCTGTCTCGTTCTGTCTGTCACTTCTCTTCCTAGGCAGTGTTTACTTGCCCTTAAACAAGCACCGACTTTGGTCCTGTGTTTCTTTCCGCTCTGCACCTTTTCCTCTCACTTGATCTCTTTAGTGGCCTATCATCAATGCAAGGAGAGCCAGAGACAGACAGAGAGCAGGTGAAGAGAAATAATGTCAGTTTGTTTGACTAAGAGATTTTTCTGGACAACTGCTTAAAAGCAAATGTTAGTCTGGCTACTCATGGGTGAAAAATGGTGTTCAAACCTTGTAAATGAAGCCTTCTTGAAATAAAGAAATAAATGCAAAACACACCCTAGAATGACAAAAATTACCAGATGCATTTTATCTGTGTCTGTGTGCATCTGTGTCATATCAGAATTTACCACAAAAATACCATTGAAAATAACCACGGTCAAAGAGCATCACTTCCATTGCAAGACATAAATTGTTTGAAAAGGAGAGAATACTGGGGCAAGAATTGATCCTTGCGGTACTCCACATGGATGAGTGTTGTGGGATAGGATAAATTATCCAGTTATGTAGCAATCTCTTTGTTAGTTTGATTTAAGACCCAGTGACCAGTGCTAACTGATTTAATTTGAAAGTTACACAAACCCCCAACGTGCTCTGACATCATTTGAGGACATTTTCAAATCTGCTGTTCATTGTCTGTGTAAAACTGTTTCCAAATGGCATAATACCCCAACATTGAGGCCAAAGAAAATAATGAGCTACAAGAGCTACCATGCCAGGCCAACAAAGAATATTTTGCTTCCACAGGAACCATAATAACACAATTATAATGTTTACCTAGTTAGACAGAACTAAAATGGAACCTTAAAGAAATGAGAAGTCCAGATGTAATAAAAAAAAAAATTCCACTGATCTGTTTCCACTGACGGTTTTTAGCCATGGTGGCCCTTTAGAGTGTTCAATTTCCATCACAAGGTGAGCAGCGTGCCATAAATGGTCATATATGATTTAACGACTGCATGTTCTTTCCGAGCTGATCATTGAATTAAACTCTAATCTTTTTGCCTAGAACTCTCAAATCCTACTTCTTTTTCCAGACATCACACTATCTATCATCCTGTGTCAGTCTGTGAATGTGTTGCATCCACACAGATGTTGCTGCAACAGACGTGTGGATCTAGCGCGGCAGTTTCGGGATAAGGCAGGCGGAACAATTTGTTTACTGGGTTAAGAATGTTTGTTTGAAATCAAGATAAATATCTGCTGTCTTTCCAGATGTTGGGAAGAAACTGTTTTCATGTGTTTACTGATGGTTGTGTGATGGCTTACATTCCTGCGTTGTGTCAAAGATCCAAAATGAAAATAGGATAGCACGCATTAGACTCAAAAACAGGTGTGCTAATGGGTGGTGTTAAGTGTTCATGTACACACAGACACACTCAGAAACATAAATAAAGCTGGTATGTTGGAATGGACACTTACAGGAAAAATGATGGTTGTACAACTGGTCTTGGTACACTTTATGTACATCCAGCCAGGTGACCTATTATATAACTCGAGTCACAAGTCACAACTGCAATCACAAGGAGATTGTGAAGGGAATGGAGAGTGACTTGTGGTGGACAGTGAGAAAACACATTGAAGCAGAACTCAGATGGAGGAACAACTGGTTCTATCCTTTATAATGTTTATGTCATCAGTCAACTCTCCTTTTTATGAGCTAGATATAAAATTGTAAAAACAATTCATCAATTATGTTTTTATATTTAATGGTGCCAGTAAGAAGAAGATGAAATCTCTTGTTTAGCTTGATCAACATTCAAAATTCAACACTTGAGCAGGCAAATTCTATTTAATGTCGGTGCCCTGCACACATAATTATCCCATCTGTTACTTCTGTCTGAAACAAACCTTTGTGCTGCTGCACAACTAAATTTAAGTTATAAAGTCAATCAAATACTGCTGCTTTAGTCATAAAAAGAGAAGGAAATAAGGAAAATTTAAGTAAATTATATAGGCTGCTGTCAGAAATATAGAAGCAACATGTTGTGCTATTTTTAGGATAGAGAGACCAGGCTGAGCACTGTGGGGTAATCTAATGCTAGGCAAACATTTCACACTGCTTCATCTAACCGTCTCACCTTTGTCCTTGGAGCTAAATCCACAAATAGCAAATAAAGGCACAAACATGGAAGAACCTATACCAAGAGTATATTGTGTATATGTGTACAAAACAATTTGTTTGGTCTGACCTGTATGTCTGTCCTGGCAAAAATGTCAGTTCTGTGGGATACACAACAGATGGAAAGCCACCAATATCAGTATAGCAACAATATTTATTTATATTTGTGTTGCCTCATAAACATACATTTTAGACAATTATGTATGCAGTGACCTTAGAAGACCGTGTATGGAGTTTTGTACCTTCAGGATATAGTGTGTCTTAAATTTCCTGGATCTCCATTTACTGTCCACTGTACCGTGCAGGATAAACAGCTACAGGAACCTAAACATGCAATTTTAGGCCCATACAAAAATATTAGTAAACGTCGCATACTGTGAAGTCATCTTCAAGTACCTCAGCTACATGTCTACCCAGGCTCCCAACAGTCTTCCAAGACAAACCTATTAGAGCTGACCTCTCATCGTTCCCCAGGCCCTAATGTGCTTGTTCCATCTAGTTTACCTAATCTTAGCTCCAGGGTTATAGTATGAGAGAGGCACAGCACTTGTTGATATCAAGACTGATGTGTACCTCACATGGGTCAGTGAACATGAACAGAGCTAATAATAGTTTGTTTTTTACTGAATGAACTGCATAAGAGTTTCGTGGAAACAATTTAAAAATACTAGGTATCAATGAGTGCCAAGGTCATCTCTTCAAGTGTTGTTTTGTCCAAATATGAAACAAATGGATGCTGTAGGTAAACTGCCTGGGGTCAAGGTGTGGGTGAAAATCAGTAGGTATTCTGTGACGGCAACTGTGACACTCTCAATGGGTGGTATTGCAGGTAAACACTAGAGTTTCCTTCTGTTTGACTGTAATATATTTGGCCTGGAAAGGACAAAAGGTCTTCAGGGTTCAAATCCATGTGGGATTCAGCCTGGCTGAATGTCCAGTGAAATGTTAAATAAGTTACATGTAAATATTTACTAAGCAGACTGAACAAGCTCTGAGAACAGTCAACTCAGTGTCCTGTCACTAAAGTACCTATTCACAAAAATGTGAATGAACTGAAGACATTGTTTATGGTGTTTTTTTATTTTATTTTTTTTCTTTAAATTACTTTCTTTACAAGAGTCCACCAGAAGTATGAAAATCAGTATATCATACGATAGATTGCTCCAAAAGGAAGAGGTAGTTACATAAGATGGAACAGACAGAACTTTTTTTTTCATTTAGGAAGGAATTCTTGCCCCTTGTTGTGAAATCAGGGACATCTCCCTTAGTCTTTGGATGGATGTCCAGAAGCTTCCAAACAAATCTTTTCTTTTTATTTTTATCCTTAAAAAAGAAAGAGGAATGCACAGTATCGCCACTCATGTATTTGTAGTAGAAAACAGGTTTTGTCTTTATTTAATATTCAGAAAAATACAAATATTAGTGATTCCTTCAAGTTCTGCTCTCAGACAAAACAAAGTTATTTATCTTTCTACTTTACAACCACACACAACCACAGTGATCCTCTCACATTGTTTCCTTTATTCTAGTAAATTCTGTCCATTCTTGGCTTTAACAACCTTGATGTATGAAAGAAAGTTATGGTTCTCACTCTCCCTCTCTCTCTCACGCTCACACACATCCATAAATACATACATACTCACACACACTCTGATGCACTGAGCCTTTTGAGTTTAGAATTCACACTAACTGCATTTTCTAGGTATTATTAAATAGTAGCTAGTTTGCTGGGCTACTCAGTTAGCCCGGGCATATACATGCAAAGTATAGTGTAGAAAAATACATTGTTCAAGCACATTTGTTGTTCTTCCTTACACTTTTGCTCATGTTTTTGGTTTTATAGTAAGTAAAAGTAAGTAAAAAAAAGATACAACTTTTTTTGATTTCCATGCCTACCATTTCATCATGTGGAGAAAATCTAATTTTGACAGCCCTAACATGCCTAGTTAAGATTGTTAAGCCATCATTCTTTCTGTTTGATGGTAGGTTTGGCAAGAGTCAGTCATATTTTGTTTGCATCTGGTTTACTAAATATTCACACACGTGTCTTCTGATTGACCGAGACATGTGCACAAGCTCTTCTGGCTCCACAGACAGCTAGTGACACTGACAGAGAGGGGAAGCATTCCCAGTTGAGCAACTGTGATAACATATAAGAGTCTTCTGGGTTATTGCATTCACTCAGTCCCCCACACTTTATTGTAACTGACTGCCGAATGAAGTATCTTCTTATTACATAAATTTTTCACATCTGCTTATTACTTTTCTTATTTTCCAAAATAAATCTGTGTTGACTAGTCTTATTGATGGTGGCGTTTGGTAACGATCGTGGAATCAATTAATTCTCTGCAGTTCTTCTGCAGTCTTTCACTTTATATTTCAAACAAATTTAAATTAATTAAGTATAAAACATGCACATAGAAAATGTTAACCATTAACCTTTTGTTTTATGTCTAAAGGAAACATTTAACTATAGGGTTTAAAAGTTAAAATACCCCTGCGTGTTAGTCAGAAGTTTTTGCATCTGCAGGATAATTTGAGATCATTTCCAAAAATAAAGCATTTCATTATTTTCAAATGTATTAATCGTCACAAATTTACTGTAACTCTTGTGATCTCATTGTGAAGCTTTTCACAGTAATCCTTCTTAGTCAGGGAAGCTCCCACATGCCCAAAAAACTCACCCCATATATCTGTTTCTCCTTTCGCGCTTACTCATTTTTTCTGCCACTAAAACACTTACTTGGCTCCACATGGATTTAAACACTTTCACTTTCCCCACCACAAAGGCTAGCTAATCCCAAGCTAATGAAGCTAGCATTCCTCTTGTTTATTTGTTAGCAATTGTTTGGGTGTTTGTGATTACTGGGGGACAGGTTTAATGAGCTACCTGGATAGTTACTGCTGTGAACTGTGTGTGAAGGAGTGTGGGAACATGCTGTTTCCATCCATTAACTCTGATATTGCTGAAACACAATTTGAAACCAGGGCCATAATGTCTTCCTTTGAAACTCATATTAAAACATCATTTGCTCTTGGTTGTTTCCTATTTAAACAGAGGAACAAAACAGAGCAAGTCAAACCACAAATGTCAACACACAATGCTTTTTGGCTCATTATTTGCAACTCTGTCCACACTGTAATAGATTGCCTCCGTGCATGACACTCGCTGACAGTACTGGCATTTGACAAAATTAGAGCAACAGCCCCAATGAATAACATAGGAGGACAGTATTATGTGACATCTTACAATTCAAATCAATCTGTCAAAACCAGGAATTGGTGAGACAGAGCATTGTTTCAGTTACCAGTTAGCTGGTTAGACAACGCAAATACAGACAGTGACGGTAAACATTTATAATACAATAACGGAAAGGGACATCACATGCAGGGTAGGAACCAATGTCTGGGAATATACAGTAGTTACTGTATATTACGCTATACTTGATGATGTCTTTCTCGTGCAACACTTGGCAACCTGATGGCACTTAGTGACTGGACTTTTTTCAGCAGACTCATGCTCTCTGCCCACCTTACTGCCCCACAGTGTATACAGCTGGGTCATAAAATAATAGGACTTTGCTGTCACCAGTACAACAAAACCCTCTCCTGACGTTCACCTAGTCCAAGACAGGATCCAGAAGGCCCCTTGTTTGATAGTTGTGTCTTTTGTATGTTTGAATAGAGATGTTTACACTGCCCGTTGCCATAGCAGTGTTGTATCTGAATTGGGAATTGGTTATATAAATGTACAAACACACAGACACGCATATAAAATCGTACGTTGTATTCTGTGGACAACAAATGTCAAAAGATCCTTATTAAATTTGTGGCTCGCTCTGTGACGCTTATATCAAGAGCTTGGATCTGGACAGTAATAATATAAATATCAGCAATGGCATTTGTGCAAAAATACAAACAAACAAAAAAAAAAACAGATTTTGTAAAGGAGACACAGCTAGAGAAAAGCAACAGTGCAGTGAAAAGCATTTCACCCATAATAATGTTCTTCATTATGGTCAGGATGGAGAGCGGGCATGGCTTCAGAGGTAAAGATCCAGGTTTAATTCTCAACCCACGCTCCACATCGAATTTTGATAAGATAATTAAGTAAAAAAAAGTATGCAATTAACCTTAAACAAACATTTTTTTCATTATGGTGTTATATGACTGCCATTTTGAAATTTTTGAAAATTCTCGAAGATTTTGTTGGTGTTTATGAATCCCTTTAAATGCTTGTCAACTACCATTTTAGGAAGTCATTTGCACAATTGTCACATGAGTAGGATATACTTTGAAAGAGTAAATCTTTCTGTCCAAATATCAGTGTGTTCTGTCCGCCATAAAAAATTGTACATGCAGTCACATAACAAGAACGTGGTGTTCTTTATCTGCATGCCAGCTGTGTGGTCCACATCAGCACGAAAAGCCTGGCTTGGTTTGAATTTAAGACGCACGCAACTGTGTAGCAGCGCATACAGACACAGGACACACACAATCACTCACATCCAGAAGGCAGGAGTCAGGGTGAACAATGCTGGTGGGATGATGACATGCTGTCCTCACAGAATGGGAACAGGGTCAAGGGAGCAATCAGCCCTCGAGGTAGAGAGGGGGAAATCAAAGTTCAAAGCTGTTAGAAGGCATGTGCTATAAAATGAGACCTCTAATTGGGTTGTATAACCTTTTTCTGCCTGACACTAAAATTTGTAGTTTTTGTAGTTTTGTAGGGTTGTTGCTGTTGGCTACTTTCTGTTGTGAGTATAGTTTACTGTATTATGTCCCGCATTTAATCATACAGCACTATCGCACTGGTCCGATTCAGCTTGGAAGCAAGAAAGTATCCATTTCATCCATTTTGACTCCTGTCTGAGTGCATTATTAGCTTTTTTATTAAATCAAATTCCTAAAGTTATGGTATTTTGTTTGGGACTTTTGGCTTAATGACCAATTCAAAAGCTCAGTTTGTTCTGTTTTTGACACAAATTTTTAGTGATATTCTTTAGTAATAAATAGAAAGGAACTTGATTTTATTTTATTAAATTTTTTTCATGATAGCTTCAATCAGTTTTTTAGAAGGCCTTGGCACGCACCATTGCAGCTCAAAAGCAGTGATGTGTATGAATTCTTTTAAGTTTTATTTTCACTTGCATCAGTTTACTTCTAGTGAAATTCTTTTTACATAAAAATGAATAGCACTATGATGCTGCCTTTTAAAGATGCTGAGGCTAATGTTTCTGCATTACATAACAAATTCAATGAGGTGTATATCTTGGAGTCCAGCTTAAAGTAAAAAATTTAGAGGGAACAGATGCTTTAATCTTGTCTGTCATCCTTCAAAGGCCAAGTCAGATATTCCATGACTACTACTTGGTGTTTGCTTCCACTTTGAGTTGAAGCACGACCTTTTCTTGAGCGGGTATGTGACCCAGAACATTCGCGGCCTGCCGCTGTCGCATTCTCATTCGCAGCATTCCACCCTTCGCTCCCGAATGCCATATATCCCAACCTGACAAGCTGCCTTCCTAGAAATCGTTCTGCTTTTTATGGAAAACAGTCCCCTTTTGACTGTGAAATACCTGTAGCTGTTAATTGGGCCAAAGAAGCACCTGCAATACACAAAGTAGACATTACAGTTATCTTTGTCATTGTGTTACCACATACTGAGCTCAGCACTGCAGATCTGTAAGCAGGGACTGAATGGGAGTAGAATTAGCTTCTGAGGGTTTGGCCAGCCCCATGACAGTGAGATAATGCAATGGACGTCACTCGCATTAATGTCCAAGCACAGTGCTGCGATCAGACATGAGGAATGCTTTTGCGGTGCCTATCATGTACATTAATAATATATCACCATAATGATATATGAATGAAAAGAATGACCAGCTGAACAGGAATGCTATTTGTAAGTAATTCAACAAAACAGCATATAAAGGTTAACACCTGTATGGAGAGAAAATAGTAAGTCATGTCTGCATCAGAACAGTGTTGCCATAAACACACTTTATAAGCATATTAAATCCATGTTGTCCATATTAAATCCATGTTGTAATATTATGAAATATAATACAGTACATCACTTACTGTATCAACACTGGGTCTGCAGCTATAATAACTAAGATATTTGGATGCTAACCACCAACCAATTGAACCAATAAACCAAAAACAATGAAACAAATCATGCTTAGAAAAGATCACAGTCAGCTTGATGACTTATTATTTTTCCTCATTATTTCTTTAGTAATTATATCCATTTGAGAGAGCTAGATGTTATAAAATAGGTTGTTATATATCAATTCATGCAATCCAAATGCATGGATTGATATAGGCGTAGTGTAGTTGATATAAACTTATGACATGAGTATGACTGAAGAAGCATGTGGTGGCAAGTCCATCATGTGTGCTTATTGGGTCTGATTGCAACAGTGTAGTTGGCAGTGTAGCATATTAAGTAAATGTATATTCATGTTTGGCCCCATTGTGGCTGTAGCCAATTGGGAATAAATGGCCCACTGGTGCTCCTGATGGCCAGTATGTGTGTAACTGTCAGCTTTGGAAAGAATTGTGAGGCTGCAACCATTAAAATTCCTAGCAGAAAGGTCATTGGATGGTCATAAAATGTCAATTACATTTTAATGGATAGCACCAATTTCAGCACTGGGTAACATGACAGCATTTCAGAGCAGCTCACAGAGATGATGTTGTATCAGCATTGTTCACTAACATCCTGTGGCCTAGGTAGTACTTGTGCAGGAAGCAGCCATCTCCTGAGCTGTGCTGAATAACAGGAGGCAGAGTTATATCAAGTATAACACACACACACACACACACACACATACACACACCCTCTGAATTAAAATCACACACCCTTACTCACACATACATGCACAGCAATGCACAAATGTGCAGACAATGCACCTTTTGTATCTGCTTTCATTATGTAGCTTAACTAAGAATGAGTCAGTATCCTGTGTGAAGGTCATCGAGTTTATTTTCAGATATTATTGAATATTGTGGTTTTGCCATTGTGCTGTACATGTGTGTTTGAGTGTGTATTAGCATCTGCCATCCCATTACGCAAGCTCACACATTCTCACAGAATGACACACATACATTATCGCAACCCCTTGGCCACAACTGCAAGTTTATTTTACCCCAAAATTCCCTTTTATTTGTAAAGGAAGTTGAAAAAATATTTCCTGCTGCACAAATTCAAACAATGAAAAAAAAACACTAAAGAAGTTATGTAATCATACATCAAAGAAAATTATAGAGGCAGAACATATCAGGGATGTTTTCTCAAGGCTTTTTAAAACAAAGGAAGAACTGTGAGATAAAAATACTCAGAATGTAATCTTTGTGAATAAATTTTGTGAAACCATGTCTAGCCTCATGAAAACTTTACTAGACATCAGCTTCATATATGGATTCGATTGCCTCATAATCATAACAGATCCCCTGCTGAGTTCAGCATTTGCTTTTGTGATCTCTCTCCCATGTTTCTTTGTTTAAACATCAGTTTGTGCTTCAATTAAATCTTTTTTAAAAAAAATATTTTCTTGTATTTTCTGGCACTTATAAAGGCCCCATTGTTCCTTCAATACCCCTTGGAGACAGAGTCCAGTATTCTGTTTTTTTGTCCCCTTTTACTTTTTTTCTTTCAACTCTCTGGCCAAGATCTACAAGGAAGTGCAGACACTTATCAAGAAATGGCTAAGATTATCATCAAACAACCAAGCTGTATCCAGTTATTTGCTTGGTTTACTAATATATGCCATGCCAGGAATGCTATTAAGCATATTTTTTCATGTTCATTGAAATTAGGCATATCTCTATCCAGAAGATTTCATGACAAAGTCCCTCATATCTGGAACCATGTGTTTTCTGTCTTTGGGTTCAAATTCCCTCAGGGCCTCTATTCAAGGAGGACCTCACAGTCACTCCATTCAGAAGACTGACAGGCCAATCCAAATGCCATTTGACAAATTATAGTTACTCACCAGGGCTTTTCAGTGTACACCATCGTGCACTGTTCAGCCAGGATGCCTATTGATTTATTAATTTATCAGATGCTTTGGTGCTGCAATTTGTCTGTGCTCATGGTTTCAATTTATTTGTGCAAAATAGACCATTTGGCCACAGCATAAAGGATTATTCATGCATAATGTGTTGAGGCATTGTTTTTGTATAGAGGCAGAAAGTAGTTGTGGTGCAGTAAATGCAGTCATGCTTGTTATGTCCCAGATCATTATTTTGTAGCTGTATTTTGCTGCAGAACCTGTTATCGCAAAGCAGGCACAGATTTTAAAAACTGATCTGTTATCCTTTATCTGTTAACATATCATCTCCAATAACATTTTAGACCAGGTCTGCAACTCTTCTCAAATTTGGAGTAGATAAGGCATTTTCAAATTCTCATAGCTTCACAAAAACCTAAATTTTATTCAGGTAGTATTTCACCTTGTGAAAAACATCTTGAAATCTACAACTTATTTTTTTACCAGTTTAGTTTTGATTTAATGATTCACAAGTCTTGTTACTACACATAGTGGGGTCCAAAGGCCTGACACCACTTTCCCATGCTCTCAGACTTTTAGACTCTTTTAGACACTGTATGAATGCACAAATAGGCATCTTGGAAACGTTTATATATATATATATATTTTTTTTTTTTTTTGTAGAGCAAACAAACACATGGAGAGAAAGTCACATGGAGACAATTATGGAAATAATTTCCTCCTTTGTTTGGGTACTTTTTAACTTCTACATCCTGATAAACATATGACTTTAGTTAAGTCTGCAGTACACCCTTCCTTTCTTTTCTTAGTAGAAAGACAGTGAATATAAATAGAAAAGCCTGAACCAACAGTCTCCATGTTCACACAAATGTCACCTTCACAAAAAGTTTAAGGGTTAAAATCACATCTAACTCTATTTAAACACATTAATCCCTGGTTATCATCATTTGCACATTGCAAATCCCAGGCCTGCAAGTTTTGTACACAATGCTGCCAAAGAATTCTGCCTGACCTTGTATAAATATCTAACGTTTTGTTTGCCCAGTACATCTCACGACACCTCTCATGGTCAAGTATCATTTGAAGTAAATGGAGAGAATATATTGTTGAGAGAGCCACACCAAGCTAGTAAAACTGGAATATTTCAGTAGTGATCCTGTTATTAAAAACCTGTGTTTATCTGATTCAACTTGATAAGCATTAGTGCTGCTTTAAACTTAGGTCAGGAGCCGGGCCACAACGACAGGTTGGATGACATCACTGTGTCACACAATGTCAGGAAGCTGGTTGCACCAACAGGTTGCACCAACCTAAGGCTGCAAATAAATGGACTGGGCGATATTCTGGGTCCACACCCTATCATTCAGACGCCAGCTCGTTCATTTGTTTTCAAATAAAAGAAGAAATGGAGGAAAGAAAAGGAAGGAAGCAGCCTGAGGGTGGCCTCATGAAGAAAAGCAGCAGGGGTTGCACTGGTGAGAAGTTTAAATACACAAAGGCCAAGATTCATTTCTTCACCTTTGGGGTTTTAGGCTGTTGGAAGATTTAAAATCTGAGTTGACTGGGTCAAGAATGTTTCTGAGCTGTGTTTAGAATATTGTTCCTACAATGTGTTTGTTAGTGCAAAGTACAACTGAAGAATGTAAGTTTGTTGAGACAAAGATGTTTTTCCCTGTCCTATTAGGAAATAGCAACCCATTGGTAATCAAACCCTAATTTCCAAACACAAACACACACACACACACACATACACACACACACACACACACACACACACACACACACACACACACACACACACACGAACACCATTCTCCCTTGGCTTTAGCATATCAGATATGCTCCACTGTCATGTGCATGTATGTAAATGTTGTCATTAATGCCTTAAACTTATTTTAAATTATGGGAAACGTGTTTGGCCATACGATTACCTTCACACGTGCATGCATGTATACATGTTTTGCAGGAAAGACACGTGAGCAACACACATGTAGCGGGGTTAAACCTGTGTATCTGCACAACCATCCTGGAATCGCTTTAACAGCGTGCATCCCATGCCTCAGGGGGCTATATCGCCGTGTGGTCTTTGGCAAATTCTGTGTTTTCTTACTGTCGTCACTGAGGCATGTGAGCAGTCTATACACATAAGCATGCACACACATACACAAATACACACATCAGGGTTATTTTTAGAAAAGACCCAGACTTTTTTTATGCTCCACTGGCTATTGCCAGGCAGTCTGGGTGTGTGCATGGTGTGTCTAAGTCTCTTTTGTGTTTGGGGGCCCAGGTGGGGTCTGGCAGCCAGAAAAGAAGAGTAAAAGACAATCTCAGAAACTTGAAAATAAACCTCGGACATTGTCTGACATAAATCATGGCATGACATAAATCTTATGTATTTCAAAAAAGCTCTCAAATAATACGTTTAATATGGCAAAACTAGCATTAATGAGGCAAACATGGCTGCAATAAGTAGCTATAAAAAAGTAGCTATTGTATGCACTTACTGCCTGTAGGTGGCACATATGTAAAATTAGCAAGGTTTCACTTTCTTTGCCTGTAAATGGCTCAGATTAATATGTTGACATCTGTAGTTCTTCTGCCGCTGATACTGCTTCTGATGGGTGTGCATGTTAGACAGGAACTGCAGGTCCAGAATTGACTGCAACTGGGTAATGTCAACCAATTCTGTGATAACATTCAGGATGAGGTGAGGTCAACAACACTGTGCCCGGATGCCAAAAATATGTAGAAATGTGTTCAACTATGTTAAATTTGTGGCTCCTAGTATCCAGAAACTATGATTTGTTTAAGGATGTTATTAAGTGATGAGCAGGAGGTGACCATCATAAGTGGGAATTAAAACTGAATGCCATTTCTTCTTCTATGATGTCATGGCATTGTAATTCGAAGAAAACTCCTGCTCCCTTTCAACTGACTTTCCACTGACAAAATGCAGAACATGTATCATGATTTATGGTTCTGCTGTCAGGTGTAGACTGGAGATTTGGCACAGTGCGTGTATGAGTAACAGGGATACAGGAGGTGAAAAGTTGGGATACCGTCTACATTACTCCTCTCGCACCTCTGCAGATGTGGTCAGCAGTGGATGTGTGTTGATTCATTTTAACAGTATGAATAAATTTCTATGAATATTCCCAGTTGTAACAATAAACCAGACACATTTTCTTGTGTGTGTAACCATGTTGATCTCATCCAGCTGGAACATAGCAGACTAGTGTGAATGAGCATCCAGTCCTTACATGCAGACAGCTAGTTGAACAAAGGCTGATCCGACAAGCAGGCGATCCCATTCTGATCCCCAATGGCTACACAACATAATTTGTTCTCCTGATACCCCTGAATAATCCTGTCCTGGGGGCTGCATAAGGACACATTTCCTCGGTTAGAGCAAAGTCTGTGTTGTTTTCCAAATGTGTTTTCAGGGGAAAGTTTAGCTCTCAGCTGCTCTGGGATCGAGACTCCTGTGTTGCGCTGTACCCTCTGAGATTAGTGAATACATTTTGAAGTTTCTGATGTCTCTCATGATCCTCAGTGACTTAATCCCTGCTTGTACAACCGAATATGGCCTGTGTTTGTGCTGTTTATATCAGGCTGATTCAATTGCATGTACTCCTAGAGCTGAGGAATATATATCTGATATTTTATCGTGGCGTAAGTACAAATCTGTTCTGCAGAGGGAAACTCAAATTCCTCTACCCGTGTTGCCATTATATCCACATTGCTTTTGGCCTTTTCTCAAACATTTAGAAATTATCTTATAGACATATAACAAGTTTTTTCAAAGTAATTCAAAGTGAGCAGACAATTAAACAAACCCTCCAAACACACACACACACACGCTCTCTCACACACACACACTATAGTTTGACAAGTCTTTATAACCATTAAACAGCAGCTCTAGATATCTTCTTGTTCCTGTTCTTAGCTTGAACTTATTTTTAGACTGCTCCTACAAAACATACACCCATTCACCTTTCACACTCAGCTGTGACTTCGGCCAAACAGGGTTGCATGCATGTTTCCTACACTGACAATCTGCATCTCAGTTAGAGGGAGGAGTTATGAAAGGATGTAGCAGAGATACCCTACTGCAATTGGGGGGGGGTCATACACAATAGGAATTGTTTTATTATCTAGTTGTCACATTATTACTCAATAGGGATGCTACAATCAACAGTATCAAAAGCTGCACAGGTCAAGGTGCATTAACACGCTGTGCTCACCCACATTAGCCCTGAAATGTGTCTCAGTGCTGTCTACATTTCTTATTACAACCATATCAACAATATAAATGAAAGGTAACATCTTTATCAGCTAAGCTCAGAAGTGGTGGTTGAACACATGTGATCTTAAAATATCTGGGGACACAACCAGATAAAATATCCAACTTTATAATATAATATCCTAATACTATCATAAGTAGCAAAGAATTTAAAAAATGTCTTAGGGTTTAGCTACATCAAAGTGTTTATTATTATTATTATTATTATTTTGGATTATAATAAATGTAGAATAAAACAATTCATTGCTCAGACAGAAAACCTCAAAAGAGTTATTTTTTTATATCTCATAAAGCAATTTCATCTAATGCTTTAATCTCTTCTCCTCATGTTTGTCTTTGTTCTTTGCAATCATCCATTTAACTAGCTTAATATGTGTGATTTATTAAACAGGTTTAACAACAACATAAGAGCACATCAGGATATTACTTTGTATAGCTGGTACATGCAGTGTAACATAGATGGATACATAAAGAAGGAAATGTTTGCTCATCGGGCTCAGCACTATTATTCAAACACAAAAATAGTCCCATAACCACGATGTGCACACGCACATTCTTACTGTATGCAGGCAAAGTTGGATACACAAAGTCATTCACACACACAAGTGCATTAGTATGCATTCATGTAATGCATTTTTAACCTCCACTTCACTGCTGTGGCTCTGAGAGCTCAATGCATTACAAATGCACAAAGCACAAACAAAATGCTAAAAACAACCAAATACACAAACACACTATGCTGAGTCTTCCAACTAAACAGGTAGTTTAATCACCCACTGTGGGGTTGAAAGGTGACTGTGAAAAGTCTGTTGCTTGCTCGATAATAGAGAGCAGCAGCTGTGTTCTGCTTGAAATCAGGTAGCTGCCACAGATTCCAATGGTAACACAATGTTAATGACAGAAAGGAAAAGTAACTACAGAAAGCTTGGCTATTATAAGGCTGGAAGTTGGGATCTTTACGGTTTGGGAGATTTGTAAAGATGTGTAGATTGTCTTTTCCACTGTGATACCTTGTCACCTTTTGGACTCCACTGAAACTGGCTGAAATCAAGCTGCTGTTCTCGAAACTACAAATTCTACATCCAAAACTTTTAGTCCCTAGGGTGAGCATTTTTGGTTAGTGTAGTAAGCGAAGGCCAGCCAAAAATGTCCTTAATTTGCCAAAAAAAGTCCTCACTCAGATGGCTGAAACTCCAGTTGGTCCCAGATAGACATAGAGCACACCACCACCATGTGTTACCAGCTGTGGCCAGTATCTAGCCCAGATTCAAATATGTGTTCCTGTAATACAATGGCTCATTATTTAGAGCCTCTCACACACACACTCACACACACAATGGGGCAGCTTCAGGCCATCAGATTAGTGAAGATTGACCCCTTCCCCACCCCGAAGCAATTTCCCTTTTTTCTCTTATCCAATCAAAATGGTGGGTTGGCAGAAAGTGTAACGTGAAACCGGGGTCTAGGCTAAACACTTCAAACCTAGGGCACAGTTGGAGGCCAACAGAAACAACAGCCGTAGTCTCTCACACTCACTCACTGCTTTTCTTTAGTGTTTTATACCCAGACAGATCCTGTTTACAAACATAATCTGCCTCATACATGGTCTGTTTTCTTTGGCAAGATATATACACTCACCTCACAAGGCTTGGCCATGTGGGATTTACCTTGAGGACTGCTGCTATGGATTAACCATTTTTGGTGACAGTCTGTGTATGTTACAGAGTGGACTAGTCACAGACTAGGATCACTGGACACACCAAGGACTTGCTAGCTTACTAGCCACTCAGGTTGCCATTGCCTATTGGAGCTAGTTAGTTAGCCACCCTATCTGCATGAGGCTGCAGGGCCCACTTTCTGTGTGAAGCGTGGATGATGCCATGTGTGCTCTCCTTCCTCTCCCCTCAGCTGAGCTCCGGATCCCCCTGTAGCTGTGAGGTTGGAGCTGAAGGGACAAAGAAGAAGAAATCCAAGAACCTGTAAGTACTTGAGTCTGAAATTAATATTTTTGTTGTGTGTTTTCTCTTTGTGCTGAAAGTTGACTAGAGACTGTGTCGTGGTTAATGTCTGAGGACAAATAAGGCATGGTGGTGACAGTCAATTAGAAGCAATACAATGATTAATTTGTCATAGTCCTGGTAACCACAAGAGAATTTACTAGTTCTGTGTTCACTGTTCAGTCACCAGCCTTTTCTTTTCAAGCTGTCTTAATGAATGTGTTTTCTCTAAAATGGTGCAGTTTTCACAGCCTAAAGCTCTGATTTAACACCAATTATTAGAAGACGATACCATTACTTGTATCCAAACTAATGTTGTATGATAATGACTTGTTTTATAGCAGGCCACAGGGGGTTAATTGAGATATTAGGACCTATTCTGACAATGTGTTAGCATGGGTGTGAATGGATTAGCCAGTGGAAGATGTTAAGACATGTCCACAGTAGGATGGCTGAATATAAAACCTTGCCTTTTCATGTAATAATTTAGATGAACTGAGATAATTTAGCCTAACTGAAGTAGTTTGTTTCCCTAATGCAAACATTGTGACATGCAAGTATCTTGGCCATCATGGTGGTGGGTGCAATGCCAAGTTCTCAGACCTGCAGACAGAGGAGCATGTTTTATACTAAAAGTGGCTAATCGTGTTACGCTGATCATAATCTACACAATGAAGTGGGAAATGATGTGTGTGCTGCTGAGGAGTGTGGTACAAGATGGGTCTCACATTCTCAGTGGTGTGAGAAATAAGGTGTGTGTGCGTGTTGAGAGTGTTTGTTTGTGTGTGTCGACGCCTCAGTAATTCATCAGCTGTTGAGTGAACTTTATTCACGCTCCTGTTCATCAAGATGAAAGCACATTTCACGCTGTGAGGACAATAAAACCACTCATGATGGCTGTCGTTGGGCCTGATAGCTGCTCGTTCTTCTGCACAAGCTGTGTTTAAGGTTGTTTAGTTAACCAGTAGATTAAGTGATTAAGATTCCACAGCTTTTTTTTTCTTTTCCTTTTTTTCTTTTCTTTTCTTTTTTTTGTAGTATGTTGTCTTTTTGTCAGCTGTTGCAAAGAGCACCAGAACAATTGTATTGATGCATCACATCAAACAATACAGAACTACTTTTTAGGGTTATAAATGTGTTCTTTCTTTACTTTTGATGTTAAATCCAGTATATGTGCTTATTTTAGTTTACACGTCACACTGTCGCATAGAGGATTCAATTTTTTTGCAGAGAAGTTATGCTTTAATTAAAATCTGAACATTTTGGATAATTGTAATAATTTGTGGTGTCCAGATGTGGGCAACAACTCTAAAAGTGTGTTGGATGCTGTTCAAGTCCTCTTTTTTTTATATCCCAGTGAGGATGCTTGAAATAGTGCCAGGTCTTATTTCATGACTGATAGTCTGGTAGACTGTGTAAACATTTTATTATGGTGGGCCAGTCTCTACTTTTTCCTTGTTCCTGTGCTAGATGGTGATTGCTTGCTATGTAAACATCTAATTGCATTACCAGGTGCAGTGCCAATTGCCTTAAATGGGTTTATCTGTTTTTTTTGCCATGTAAGCGGCATCTGCACTGCAAAGTTGTGACGCTGATGAGGGCTGCATGGAAGAAAACAGTTTGTCTTCTCTCTATAAGATGACTTCCTGTTTTTGTTGCAACTCTCTTTTGCCATCATTAGTCAATATAAAAAGGATAACCCTCTAACCACTGTGAGCATGGTGGTTTACACGCTTGGCTTCTGTTTTTTTTTTTTTATCTCTCTTTCATTTCAATTCTCAACACCGTGAGCCTGTTGTCACATATGAAACTTTCTTTATTGTTCAGAGTTTTTTAACCTTTTTCAGCCATTGTTTTTTTTTTTTTTTTTGCCATTGTTTTTTTCTTTTTAATGCCACACTGTAAACCAATAACAGGGCCAATAATCTACTCCATCATATTAAGTCACATAATAATAATAAACATTCTCTCAACACAATATCTTTCCAATTCAGGGAATCCAAATGCAATATATTGCTGCTATAGATTGAAATCTTGGGCTACCCTATACATATAACCAAGCGGAAATTAAATTATTTCTTCCAGATGTTCAACTCTGGATCTGAGTTGATATAGATGAACACATGCACCCAAAGAGAGGAAAAGACAGAAAAATTTAGAATCCAATTTACTTCTTAGGGTTGGGCATGCACACAGACTTCAGAGAGATGTCAACGGTTGATGGTGGGAGACACCTTCATTTGGTCCTGTTGGGGGTGGAGATGGTGATCCCAATCAATTCATCCATGTTTTTGTCTCACGCTTTTTTTTGGAGTGGTCTCAGTCTGGCAATTAGTATCACCATAAACACTCTTCTTCTTTCCCTGATCAACATAATCACCATCGAATTGAACTAATCTCAATACACAACATCAATAGCCATTGTAGTAGAGGAAAATGAATTGCACTTTTGCACAAAGAGGTGAAGTGGTACTTGCATGTAAAAGCACATCACATCTGTCCTCTTTGAATCCTCCTCTTGACGCTGCTACAAAGCACTTGGCCACAGCACAGTGAAATCATTGTTTCACCGTCATTCATGCATCATTAACAAAAACACAGGCAGTCTGATCCTTGACTTCCGAAGCATCCATTCTCGCTTCTATTTCTTTGCTCTCTGTACATTGTTACACATTTTCACTTCCAGCACGCCTGTCTCTCTTTTCCTCAGCTCCTTTCTGCACATTTTGCTCCCTTTGTCCCCTTTTGTTTGGATCCAGCACAGATGTTTTTCCTGGGATTGTCCATGTTATCTCTGCCTCTCCCCTTCCATTATCACCTTTTGTTTTTACTCAGGCCAGGTGTTCTGCTTCCCCAAGCAATGAATCCCTACCCCCGCCCCCCAGAATTTTGAGCTTTTTGACAGATTAATCTGAATTTATGAAGATGATTATACCCAGGGGCAAACTTTTTGGGTGTATTTTACTGCCACAACAAATAAGATTTGGATACAATACCTCAGAGATTAGAACTGATATCCAACTCTGATTCATTAGGGCAGGAAATACAGGCAGATGGAGAGGGCAGAGAAGAGCAGAGCAAAGGGCTAAGTGCCTGCAAAGTGTTTATTAGAAACACATCACAAATCACCATCTGATGTTTTTGTTCCTTTGTTTGACATCCAGTCTGTATGGTTGTAATTTACATTCTGTATGTGTGCATTCTTCTCATTATTGCTGGACGGAAAGTGGTGTTTTTCACATAATACTGACTCTGTGGCATCTCTAGTAGCAGTTTGTATGGTAATATCACTTATGTACTTTGCTACCAAGATGCATCTAATGCCATCTTTTGTGCTGTGAAAGTTGGCCAGGGTGAATTTCATTTGTCTAGTCAGACATGATGTGCACTGACCTTGTTGTAGAATCAGTGTTGAGATTATGTGAACAACTTCAACCTGTTATGTCTGTTAAGAGTCCCATTCATCCAGGTCATAAAAAGAAGTACTAAATAAAAGTAAACTGCACTTCCTGACCCTGGAATGTTTTCATCTTAAAAATGCACAATAAAGACTAAAGAAAAAGCAACTGGACATCAAGGTGTGGACTTTCCATGTTGGTTTAAATGACTGGCACTTCCTGGCATTTTGTTAAACTGATGAAGCCTCAGCGTAAGAGGCTGTGCTGCTGTGGCCATGTTTTGGTTTTGATCTATAGTTGACTGTCAGATTTCAGCAGTTGTTTGCATCACCGCAGTGCCAAATGCATTTATTTTACATGGTCAGGCAATGAAGGGCTTTTTTCCTCTGACATGGCACTGCATTTAACACTGTGAGAGTTCAGACATTTGTTCTTAATGCCAAAACTTATCACCTACACTACATGGTAATGTGACAGTGTGAGGTCTGTTCACCGGACTATTTTCTAATAACAGGCTCACAGATTTTAGACATATTAAAACTTAGGTTTGTAGTTTTCAGCCTCAACTGGCACTTGCTCAAGTGACATTTCTTGCAGATAATCACACTTTGCACAGCTTCCTCTGGGACCACAGAAGACTTTATGCAACTTTTTTGTACTGTGTTTATATTCCTTCATTTAATGTGTTGTTAATGTGTTATATAGAGAAGTTGTAGGCATGCATATATACAACATTTATAGAATTAGACTAACATCAAGGTAATGTATTTTCATTCTGTCTGGTCTCATTACTCAATAGGCAACAAATGCTGTGCCTTTGCACTTCATTCGTAACCTTCATTCATTCGTGGAGTGGCGATCACAGTACCAGGTTTGCCAGATGTTGCTTGTTACTAAAAAGGGCAAGAGAGTGCAGCTCAGTCTTAGTTTGATTTCTTTAACAATGTCTTCCCTGTCAACCTGATGAGGAAAACACAAGCAAACAATGCAGAAAAATCATAGTTCTCGCTGTCCTCGTTGTGAGATAGCCACTGGATAATAGCCACTGTTGGTTCATCGTGTAGCTTTCTCTAGGCATAACTATTCACAGACAACCATAAATCATGCATTAGCGTTTCTAGTTAAAGTTATGACATACTGAGTAAAACATTGTGTGTCTGAGGGGCTTTGGCAATGTATTTGAAAGAAAGATTTTTTAGGTTTATCCATTTTGTACCTTATGGTACCTCTTGGATTCTGACAAATAAAGAGTTGGAAATCAAACAAATAGAATTAACTTGTAGTTGTGTCTTAAATTTAATTATTCAGACAAAGTAAATTACAAACAGCATCCAGTTCAGAGAAACAATATAATATGTTATCTTGATGTGTTAAGTCTTTAAGCTTAGGAACAGATTAACAGATAGCTCTACCACTGACTGCCAGGTGAGACAGATAGACAGGTCATTACAGTAGTCAAGTCACTTCTTTAGCTAAAAAAATAAATGTCATCTCAACTCACAAACCAAACTGAAAACAAAACTGCCTATGCCTGAGTGGAAGGAATCTATCCTTTCAAAACAGTACATAGTGATTGGGTGAACCCAAGGTCCGCCTTCCCCAGACCCCTGAGGACTATATAAAGCTTCACCACAGCCTCTCAGGGGTTAGAGGAATGTGATTGTCAAACAAACCCCTGGCCCCTGAGCATTGGCAGCCTTGACAGACGCTTACATGCTGTCAAATTTCCACACACACCAAGTGAACCTGCGTACAGGCCGGCATCCATGTTTCATACTATGGTTGATTTCTCAGAGAAGTACCTGGAAAGGTAAGAGCAAGGCAGTGGGTGTGTGTGTGCATGTGTGTGCTGGCTTGTGCTTATAATTTTCATTATCAAGTATTAGAAACCTCAGAAGAGAGGGTAGGGAAGCATGGGTGGGGGCTGTTTGGTGTCCCACAGGAATAGTTCTGGTAGGAAGCTCTCTGACCTCTACGTGGATCTTATTTGACAGTCACAGTGAGGGAGAAGAATCCCCTGTGAGGCTGAAGCACTCAAACTATTTTGGAGAAAGAAGCTTTACTTCTAACTTGAGGCTGCCCCTTGTTCTTATTATACGCAGCCTGGATTTCAGGAATAGGATTGCTCATGTGGTTTTTGTGCCTAGGAAGGTGAGTTTGCTTAGAAATAGAACTCTTTTTTTGGTCTTGATTGAGGGAGACGATGAATATGATGGTGTTATATTTATGGACAAAATTTAGGACAATTCCCTTTTTCACTGTTCTTCTAGGAATATTGTAGAGGGACTATGATTTCCAGAGTAGGCACACCTTTCACTTTCTTACTTATTGTGTTGTATTTCATGTTTATGCACATATCACATCTTTGTAATGGTTTGTACAGGACACTCACAATTGTTGTCCCCATAGCCCAAATAGACAAATGTTATTTAAAGTGTTAAACACACTGACGCAACCCTTGACCCATTATAATCACCCAGACACAGATTCACAAACAGGGTCACACACTTGCACAGTGTTATTTGTGTTTTGTGCCTTGTACTAACTCCAGCGGCGCACAGCCTTCTGTAAATAGAAAGTGGCAGAGGGAAAGAAAACATGCTTCAACACTGCTGCTCTCACCATCTGTATTTCAATTTGTCCTCTGTGCTCAATGTTGGACCCCAAATTTTACAGGTCAGGCTTTACAAAGTGTGAACTCCCCGCCACTGTGGGAAATAAAGCCTTGTCTAGCAAACACAAGTCACAAAGTGGGATGAAATGGGGCAGTGGATTTGGCTGGTTCTTGTGTGGTACATTGTGATCTGCAGTATGTCTGTCTGTAGCTCTCCCCCATGTGCTCACAGAGCCTTTCCCTGGGAGTGCGGCCTACTTTTCAGAACACCAGGAATAGCCAGCAGGGTGCTATTAGTGCGTCTAATGTGAGCCAAGCAAAGAGGGAATAAAGAGAACAGAAACCTGCAGATAATTGCGGAGCTAAAGACCACTCGCTCCTCCACTCAAGCTCATAAGGCGGTCTCTCTTGTAGGACTCAAGCGGACACTCAGCTGCGCGTACACATTACGCCATGTGCTGCAAACATGGATATGCTGTATATAGTTTGCCCATGGGGCAGCAGAGCATAGACATTAATTTGATAATCTTCTGCAGAGCATGTGTCAGTCTTTTATCAGATTAAGTTAAGAGTGGGGGCCAGTATGTAATAAATCAAATGGAGTGTGATACACAGCTAATGGCATTAGTTCAGGGGAGCTATTAGCAGCTGGAGAGATACAGTGAAGAGGAAAAAGTAACAACTTTAAATAGAGAACCACTCTATTTAAAACAAGGCTGTGAGAAGAGCCATTAGCACATAAAGAGCAGAGGTACAAAGAACACTGTTTAAGTACTGTGTTGTTGTAAGTGTTGTTCCTGAAGCTCAAAACTACTTTCCACCTCTGGTATTTAACAAAACAGATACAGAAATATGTCTACCTGTACTTTTTTTGTTGCTTTTTATGTCATATGTCAGGTTTGTTGATATAAACAGTGCTTCCTCTCTGTGCCTCCACTTTTCTCTTCCTTTTTCCTCCTGCTTGAAACCTGAGTTAAGGGTTTAGAGATTTACCCAAGGATATTTTACTCAACATACTAATAGTATTTACTTGTGTTTATGTGACTAGTTAAGTAGCTGATTTTGAAAAATCTCTGCATCTGGAGGAGACAGACACGGTTGTTGTCCTCTGCATGACACTGTAGAAGCATGGAGACCGTGTCTTTGCCAACATGGAGGGAGGAGTATTACGTGGCCCTCCTTCAAGTTGGGCTGTTGACTCCCGTTTAGCTGTCAGAGGCAGTTTCATTTACAACTGTTTCAGTTGCATTACCTTGCAAGAAGAAATCTCACACGCCCCCGCAGTTCGACATGCAACCCTAACATACAGACACCAGAGAGAAGTGTTACTGCAGTCGGTGTGTAGCGGTTTAAATGTGGAAGCCATGTTTTGCTGTGTCAGAGTTTCTGAAAATAAGTGGAAAAATAAGTCGTGGAGAAAAAAAAGGAAGCTGAAGTTGTTTCCAGTGTTGACACAAACCAGGGGAGTGAAATGATGGCTTGTAAGCAATCTGTGCTGCTGTTTTTGTTTGCAGTGTCCACTGACGTCCACACGGTGGCAGGATAGAAACATACATTTTCCTTTAAGTGCTTGTTGTTATGACATCATTGTCACATCATTCCCACACAGGCTCAGCTTGTATAAAACCAGACAAAAATAATATAGTATCCTTTGTCAGGCCAACAAAATATTTTCCAACCCATATAAAAAAAATAAAAAAAGTTCTTTTCCTCCTCACATGCAGTGGCAAGACAGAGGCGCTCTTTTAGCTAACACGTGCACAGCTCAAGACCTAATTGCCTTGAGTGCAACCTAAAAATAGAACAATCTAATAAATCCAGCTCTAGCGTTATGAGTTTATTTAACAGCAAGAGAGTTTTTTTTTGGGTAATAATCCCCAGGCTTGCAAGTGTGAGCTATTCTCCGGGATACTGCTTCAGAGCACCCTGTTGTTTCCATTAGACTGTGGCATTAGTTATGTTCAGCAGTTAGGCATCTGGTTTATGCCTGATTCATGCAGGGCACTTGCACTTATGTTGTGTCAATCAGCAGATAAGTTATCTCTCCACTGGTGACACTGTGAAGACCAGTAGGTCTTCCTCAATTTATTGTGCAGTGCATCTGTTTTTGGCTTTTGGTTCTCTGTTGTCTTTTCTTCTGATGTAAATTTCCAGTTTTTGTGTTATTTTGAGAGAAAGCTTTCACATTACTTCACACACAGTGCTGTCATCCTTTTCATCAAGCATAAGCATTTTTAATTACACAATTTGGAAGTTCCTCACCCTCCTTAATGTGACAAATGCCTTTCAAAGACGCCTCTTGTGGTTCTCTGAGTTGACTAAAGCACCAGCTCAGCTCCCCAAACCCAAACACACCCAAATCAACCTACCTACAAAGTCACACTCATCCTGAATTTAAAGGAGCTATTCAGCGTCTGCTTCGAACAACTCATGTAGTCATGTTATATCATGTGTATGGGCATGTTTCTGCCTTTCCTTTCCCGCAGGCGTTGGAAAAACACACATCTACAGCTGACTGTGTTCTCTGTCCAGTCCAGCAAACCGCCCTGTTTGTGTGTGTGTCTTTGTGAGACCACCTCAGAGTTACACATGCATAAACTAGATGGGCAGTGTCAAACAACATGCTCCAGACTGCTGAGAAAAAAACTGACATTCAGAGTCAAAGAATTACCTCTCGCCGTTTTCCCTTCACACACACACACACATGCAAGAACTGATACAGACTGGGGTTTTCCCAACACCTGTGACTGGCATGAAAGCACTAGTGAAGTGGGCATGAGTTGGCACATGTGCAGTGAAGGGGGGGGGCTTCTTTGAAAGGTTTACGTGGGTGTTCTTTCATTCCCATCTGAGTGTATTCATGAACAGTGTACCCCCCACCCTTCCCCCAAGTATTCATGTTTGAATGATAAGTGTCTATAATAGGCAGCTGTGTTTCTTAATTTGGGGTGTACATGCTCTCCTGGGGGCTGTGGATTGGCAGTGGGACAGCTTGCAGTGATTAGGGCCAACCAGCGCACACCACAGCGCTGCATTATTAGCAGGCCAGCCAATCCACAGTGGAAATCAAAAGCAGGGACTCAGGAAATGGGTGTTGAGTGAGGTCACATCCCAATGAGGCAGCACGTGCTCCAGGTCGGGAAAAGCCAGGACAGGCACCATGGGATTATGGGAATGCGCAAAATTCTGTTGGAGCCCATGGGGGCCGAGGGTTGGCGAATTGGCCAGCAGGGGGTCTCTGAGTGTGTGTGTGTGTGCGTGTGTGAGTGTGTGTGCAATGGTTGTCGAATGGGGAAACAGGTGAGGTGGGCGGTTAGGAGGATTTTGGATGCTGCCGCTGGTGGAAAGCAGCAGAGGAGTGAGGAGGTCACTGTGCCCTGTTGCCTCGGCCCTGGGTCAGCTCCCTCTCAGCAACCCCTCTAGGCACATGGAGAATGGTGTGATGAAACAGAGGAGTGAGCGTTGAGTCTCTCTCCTCCTTCTCTGCCACATTCGCTCAGTCCCTGCCGAGGAACCTGCCAGGGACACATCTACAGGAAAGACTGTTAGAGATATTAGATTGACAGGAGAGACACTGACACGAAGCGAGGAAAAGGAGCCTGATATCTACCCTTTGGAAAAATTCTCTTCCACCATACCAACATACCTGGCTGAAGACTAAAATGTACACAACACAACATATCTTTTCATCTTTTCTGGCATTTCTGGGTTTGATATCATATGGATTGGATTTACAGTTGAAGAGCGTAATTGGTGATTGCCATGCCTTGGATTGTTTCAGTTGTGGACTTTGGACTTGGACACTCAACACTTTCTTCCCATCTCTTTTTTTTGTCTACCTCCTCCATCTACTTTATCATCCCTGCCATCTCTGATTCCATTTTTCTCCTTCTCCTGCCTCAACTTTCCCCTCCTCCCCTTTCCTCTATCCTCATAAATCTTCCTTTCACCCATCCCTCTCTTTCCAAACTTTCTCTCCTTCTTTCTCTCTTCTACCTTTCTCTAACCCAGGGCCAAAGACATGAAGAATCGGCTGGCTTTCCTGCGGAGGAGGAATGAATCCCCAGGAAGCAACCCAGCCAGCAAGTTAGACAAATCTATGAAGTCAGTCAAGTAAGTGGCCACTTCCTGACAGCATGTACATGTGGGTGTGTGTGAGACTGCTTTCTGGGTCTCACCACAACTGGTGATGACCTGGTGTTGGAAGACAGACATGTGGGCAGTAGGAGAGATGGCAGTGTGCTTGTAGTGGTATTAATAAATTAAAGAGGGGGTGTGTTAGCTATTTTTAGATTATATTATATTGACCAAACCAAATATCTTCATTTAATTCAGTCTCAGAGATTGATGTGATGTTGAAGACTGAAATTGTCTGTAGTTTGGTCAAACAACCTCACAGGAAACTAGCAAAAATGTAAATGATGAGGAAAGATTTTTTTTAGTAATCACTTGATCCCCAAATCAGCAATAAAGTCCATCTGTAGTCTTTTATTGTCATTTATCTTATATCATAACAGAGACATCTAGGAGTAATTCAAGAATTCAAGAGCCAAGCATTATGGTATATCTGCATATTTTTCAAACAGCAGCTTCAGCACAAGACAGACAGGATGGTAAAGTATAAGAATGATTTGTCAGAATAGATGTCAATAGAACCTGTCAAATAATCCCTCAGATGTCAACTACACTGAGAAGAAGATTAGCCCTGGAAAGAGGCGTGCTTTATAGCAGCGAGGATGAGAGGCAGCAGGGGGCAGACACACGCCAGTAGGGGAGGAGATGTCTAAACCCAACAACGCTTCTCTATTGGATGGCTGAAGCCCCTCCCCTCCGGCTTGCCAAGTTGCCTTCAGAGGGAATATAAAAGCCTACCCCCACCAGAGTGAGGCAGGCAGACTCATGGCTTACAGTGTAGGAATCATCCGTGAGACAGAACTGAATGTGAGGGAAAACCCAGTAGACACAGACTAGAGTGGAAGGTGGCAGCGACGCGGAATTACCTACTTCCAAGTTTCCACTCATCTACTCAGCATAGACAAAGTTCTGCGGATGGGTCACACAATGAGAAACCTGGCTGAGATGGGCTTGTTAAAGAATCGCTCTGCCTTTATCTGCAGGCCCACCCCAGAGGAAGCACTGAAATGGGGGGACTCGCTTGACAAGCTGCTGGCACACAAATGTAAGTTAGTTTTAATTAATTTTCCTTATTTTTCAATCTCATTTTCTACCTGCTTTACATAAATGGGAATCTGCTGTCTTCAACATGTTGGCATATGGTTTAATACTATATAGGATCATATAGAGGGTAGATACAGACATACAGTGCATACCTATGGTGGTGGAGGAGGGCTGGAAATATTCATGTATTGATATGGAACACACACACACACACACACACACACACACACACATACACACACACTGCCGCAGTGAACAGGCAGCTTGCATCAAGTTTCCCTAATCCCAGCGGACAGGGTCCATGCGCTACACTGAAAGATGGTGTGTGGGTGGGGGGTTGGGGTAGTGGTGGACAGGCAACCTGCAAGTTTATTGCTATTTTTGTTTTCCACAATTAATTTTCCACAGTTCAGTTTTGAAACCGATACAAAGCCAATGCTACATCTGTTCCTCATCTGGCTCTGTTGACCTCTTTATTCTTCTCTCTTCAAATTTCCTCTATTCAACCTCTTACCTCACTCCTGCTTACCAGAATGAGGTAAGACATGACTGCTTGCATTGGCGCTGCTTATCAGCGTGGGTGATTCATGGGAACGGAAAGGTGCAGACAGGATCAGTGGGTGGACACCGCTTCCTGCCTTTCTTTCTTCTGGATGTGTTCTTCCTCAAATCATTAACCAGAATGAAACTTAAAAACCCCACAGTTAGTGAATTAGTCCTCCCCCCCAACCCCCCAGCCCCCACCCCCGACTTGCACAGAAACAGTCGTTTCTTTGTTCATTCACAGTGTGCGCATAAGGAGACGCATATATGTCACACTGAATAGTAAGGAAGGATTGGGTCAGCGGTGTGATGTCACTTAAAGGATGACAAGGACTTGAATATGCGCTGGGGTGTTGAGAGGGTTTTTAATGTCTCACTATATTCCAACCACATGACTCAAAAGGCTGTCACAGAGCTATTTTAGGCGCTGAAACTCCAAGGAGCGCTTCAGCTGTGAGGTTGCCATGGCACTCTAGTCAACTCACTTCTTGTTTATTCTCCTCCTCTTCCTCCTCCTCCACTCTGCTCCCTCTCAGATGGTCTGGCAGCGTTCAGAGCTTTCCTGCGCACAGAGTTCAGCGAGGAGAATCTGGAATTCTGGCTAGCATGTGAGGAATACAAGAAGATCAAGTCACAGTCCAAGATGGCCTCAAAAGCCAAGAAAATCTTTGCAGAATACATCGCTATCCAGTCTTGTAAAGAGGTGAGTGAGAGTCAAAACAGCTCACACAGAGACTGGAAAAAATGACATCAAAACAACCTCCTGCAACAAAAAAAGCAAAAAAAAAACATGCATTTTCCATTTTCAAAATAAGAGTGTAATCTTGACTTGTTTTACTCTTTTCCTCTGCAGGTAAATCTGGATTCGTACACCAGAGATCACACTAAGGACAACCTGCAGAATGTGACACGCTCCTGCTTTGACCTAGCGCAGAGGCGGATATACGGGCTGATGGAGAAGGACTCATATCCCCGCTTCCTCCGCTCAGAACTCTACTTGGACTTAATCAACCAAAAAAAGCCCAGCTCCACTTCGACTTCATCTTCGTCATAAGAGATCAGAAGAGAAAGATTATGATTGATGATGATGATGACTTGAAAAACATACAGTGGGTGGGTGGGGTGTGAGGTTCTTGTTTTAATTTTTCTTTTTGTGTCTGTCATCCTGTCCACTATGATTTTTTTTTTAATTTTATTTTATTTTTTTTGTTTTTATGGTGTGAGAGGACGCGGCAAAGCTATGGCACTGCAAAGGAATGTAGTTTACACAGTGACCAGGTGGATGGATGAGTGCATGGACTGATGAATGCATGAATGAATGTTACTGAAAAAAACACAAGCCCAGAAGCGAGGGCTGGAGCAGAAGCTGGATGCGTGTCTGATCACTGTTGCTTTTTTTTTTTTTGTGTGTATCCGTCTCTTGTAAGAAAACAGACGATTGTTTGTGTTTTTAAGTTTTTGTCCAGTTGTACTGGAGAAAAGGAGGGGTTGCTCAAAAGAGAAAAAAAAAAAAAACCCTGCAGACATGAAGACAGTCCGGTACTGTTTTGTCACTTTTTTTTTTTTTTCCTTTATTTTCCTTTTGAAATTCCCACTTCAAATCGAATCCCCTCCTTTCCTCCACCACGTCCTCTGTGAAGCCACTTCAAAAGCTGTTGGTACGACTCAATGTCCTTTTTTTTTTCATTATGCTCGAAAACTCCGTGATGGAGAGAAGAAAAAAAGACAAGATGATGTCTGAATGAAAACGTGTCGTAGCTCTGTTTCAAAAGCATCTCTGTTGAACTCCACATCCTTTCAAGGCTTCTATAAACGGCTTCCAACTAATTCACTTCATCCCAAGACTGTGGAAAGATACTGTGAGCGATCGACGGGGACAAATGCGAGAGACAGCGGCGGGCAAAGAACACAAATGTATAAATAACGGATGGACTGGAGCTGTGAAGAAACACAGATGTGTCACCCTCACATTAAACGACGAGAAGATCAAGTCGTGGTCCAAAATCGCATTCAAAGCCAGAGATGGGGAGAAAAAAAAAAAAGAAGAAGGAATGGACGACTTACTTCCTTCCTCTCTCCAAAGACTGTTTACAACAAGGAATGAAAAGAAGAAAAAGAAGAAATGTGTGCAGCCAAACACCATTTCCTTTAACATTGTAGCTCATTCTGGACTAATTGAGGAAGCGTTCTCAGGACATTGCTATGACAGGTTCCAACTCGGTTTATCTTCTGTTTTTCTACACCCGCTCGCTGTTTTTATATGCTTTAGGGTTCCAACCTGCCCTTCTGTAGTTGTACTGAGCAATACATGAGAGGTTGCTCCTTTCATAGTCTGAGGAAAAAACAAACAAACTGCTTCGTGTTGTACAAAGGGTTTTGCCTATTTATTTAGATTAACCTGCTGGATGCTTCCACAGACACCCTCACCTCCTCCAAAGCACTCGGCTAAAAGCTCTCACTTTCCTCTTAACCACCAAACAGGTCCAATGCTGTCCTGAACTTTAAGTGCAATATTTTTTTATTTTTTATTTTATTTTATTATTATTTTTTGGTTTGTTCATTTATTTGGATAACTTTGAATTTTTAATGGGGAAGACGAACGGCTTGAGCTCTGTATTAACTTTATTTGTTAAGAAAAAAACAAAACAAATGTAGAGCTATAAGGATGACTTACAACATAAACTTTCAAGAAGCATAAGTAGTTTAATGAATTTTAAGCAAGTGATTCTAACTGTGTGTTAACCCCCGGCAGCAGGCAGCTGGGGACGTTATGGTTGTAAATATAATTCTTTAAGAAAACTATGTGATAACACATTAAAAACAAACAAAAACAAAAAACTGATAGGTCTCTGCTGGTGATGAATGTGGGACCCAGCTGTATCTATGTAAATATGAGAGACTCAAAACTATAAGATGACATGTATTGTTAAAAAAAAAAAAAAAAAAATTAGGTGAGCAAGAGCAGGTACAATCTGCTCTTTTCCCTGGTCATACACTGCTTGTAAGGAGTTTTCTGAAATGCATTTTATCATTTTCACTGTTTACAATTCAAAATGCATCTCCTATGATAGCAAGTGAAAACAGTAGAGTACATTTGGTGTCATTGCAAATGATAAATAAAACAACCAACTGAAGAAGTAAGACGTGTTGTCTGTGAATTTTCCTTATGATGTGATGTGTTTGATGGTAACATGTGGTTCACAAACACGCATTCAAGTGACACATTAGCTTGAAGTTGCCCTAAAGGAATAGTTCAACATTGTCAGTGTGTGGGTCTGGAGTATATGTGTCTGAAGTTTCAAAAAAAAAAAAACAAAACACGTCAGACCAGGTCTCAAGGTGACGACAAGACTCAAAGAAGTTTGTGTGCTGAGAGATGGTGGTGGCATTATTTTGTTGTTATTTATCAGCTTTAGCTAAACTAAATGCCTGCTGGCTCTAAAGCTTCAAATCTAGTGTAGACTCATCTAACTGCTCCCTTGGTTGACCTGAACGTTTAAATCCATCCACTTTGAGGAAATTTATTAAGATGTAGGTCTTCCTCTTATAGTGTTAACCTTCGATCCAATTGGTAATAAGAACCTTGGACTCATCAAGTTAATTGCTGAGATGCGGCCACGTCGTGACAACACTGAAAGTCTCTACAGGCGCAGGACGATCAGAGGCATGTGGGTTTTAAACATGCAGCACACAAGTTACACACAAGTTACACACAGACTCCTGCTTTAACTTTGACCAGTCATGGTCAAAGGTGTAATTTTAGTTTTACCCCCCAAATGAGCTGATTTAGATCATTTGATTGAACTGAACTGGGGGTTTGTTTACAACAGGTCTCATCAACTCAATGTTTGAGTTTCTTGCCTTGTCTCATTAATTGTACTAATGTCCCATACAACTCTCATAGAAGCAAACAAACTGCTCCAACGAACTACATGAATTGTTTCCACACTTTGTCAACTGGCGTTGAGTCGTGGCCCGTTGAGGCTCGTCCTGATCCCCGCTCTCTGGTTTGTGGCAAGTGAGTGTGACACAGGGTCGAGCTTTGGCTGCGTTGTTGGGATGGGATGAGAGGAAACAGTTGGAGGTCTGTGAGTACAGTGTTTGTGTTTTGGGGGCAGCGAAGAGAGGGGTGGGTGGGTGGAGTTGATCGGTCTGAAGTCGTGTTGGAGACAGTAGCAACAGCGTCTAATCTTCTTTACCAGCTGCCATCTGTTTTGACAGAGACATTTTCTTCCAAAAGGAACTGTCATCTAGCTCTCTATCGCCTCTGTTGGCCTGTTTCCTCTCCTTCTCGCTCCCTGTTGACTGTCTCTTTGTCTCCTGGACCCGTGCCTATGTCCCTTCATGCTCATCTAATATGCCATACAATGGAGGTTCCGCTCTTGTGCTGGATTCCTTCACCAAATCCTTTTGTTCAAGTTTCCTTCCTCTCTGTCATCTGTGTTAACCATATCACAGAGTCTGTCATTGTTTCTCAAAGTCAGCTGTCACGTGAGCCGCAAAACGCGCCGGCTCCCATTTCCTGCCTTGTTCTCCTGCTTCCTGCTGTTCCAAATATGTGCATTGACGTTTCCTCCAATGTGACAGTCTCTTATCTCAGATTCTTGTCAAGCACAAATTTGTCACCCGGATGTGGCGTGAGCGCTATTATCTCTATTTACAGAAAGTAAATACAATTTAAAGATATCCATGTCTGTTGCTGGACAACAGGGAATTAATCTCCCAGTATCTTTTTTTTTTTTTTTTTTAAATGTATTGCTTTGCCAGTGCCTCCCAGTGCTATAATGTATGGTCAAAATAGCCAGAGGGCTCGTGTGCGTCCTGTTTTTGCATAAAAAGTTCTCTCGCTTTGTCCTTTGGACTCATGAAGGAATATTTGTTTCTTTTGGAAATTTTTTTTGCTTTCTTTCCAAAAGATGACACATATTTATCTATTTCAAAACAAGAGCTGTAAGGCAATTAGCTTAGTTTAGCTTAGCATAAAGGCAGGAAGAGATTGTAAAACTTCTTTGCAAAAGAATATGAGATATGTTCATCTGTGAGCTTCATTGATCTTGGTGGGCAGATTTATAGTCTTTGTGCTATATGCTAAGCTAATCGGCTCATTTTTTTTCAGTCCAAATAAAGAAATGAAATGATGTAACTGAATTTTGTAACAGTTATAAAACACTTTTTATGTATTTATCAGATGATGGCATGTGAATAACCACGTGAAAAACAACATCTTAAAATACGTGTTCGATATTTTTTTCTAGCACCATGAAATCTGAAGACCCATGATATGCAGTCATGCTGAATTCTGTGGGGGTCCCCCCCTTCTCCCTCATATATTTATTCTCTTATTTGTTCAGCAGCCGAGGGGCTTAAACCCTTGATTAATCCTTAATTCTCAGATCAGCCGATCCTTTCAAGTGTTGGCAGGTTTACAAAAGAAACACCATGTCTCTCCTGCTGCCCCTGCTGACTCAGTGGACCCCTCATTCCTGTTTGGTGTTTGTTTACTGTCTGCTCTGTGTACTGCTTGGAATGAGTCTTTTATTTTGAAGTCTCCCACACACAGTTCATCACAATATGTGGACAAATCAAAGAGGGTCCTTTAGACTGTGTGTGTGTGTGTTTTTTTTTTTTTCTGCTGCATTCTTCTCTTTTTCTGACCTGTTATTTGAGGCTAAGCACCGGTATCATCTGATCGTTGATGGGTACGGGTCAGATTTTCTCAGAAATGTATGGCACAATGGCACAAATGTTGAAAAAAAAAAAAAAAAAAAAGGAGGGAGGAGTTGAGGGAGTCCGGGGGCCCTGACTGCGATGAGCTCACCTTCACTGTAACCTGAGCGGATGTCGTCATCGCCACTGGTAGACAGGGACTTTAAAAACAGCAGCAGACAGAGGAAGTGAGAGTGGAAGGAAGCCAAATTTAATAGCCTGTCTTATCCCAGTGGTCTAATCAGAACAGGCCAACTTTATATATAGATGCCCTTTATAGAAATAGATAAGTTTTATATAAGTATTACTGATTTTTTGCAAAACACTGGAGTTGAAGGGATTTAGAGAAAGAGTTTGACATTTTAGAAGATACACTCTGCACTTCTGAAGTTTTCAAGTTTTCATTCATATGGGGGAAAGACAGCAACAGACATGATAAGTCGCATTTGTGATGACTAAAGCCTCAGTAGATTTAAACCCACATTTTAAAGCTTATACCAAGAGCAAACCATTTCTGAACTACTAAACTAAACGCTGTAATAAATATCACTTGGCTAAGCACAAGGGGCTTGACATTTTTGTAAGGAATGCATGGTAATTAGTTGAGAGAAGGTCAGTACATAAGGAAAAAAAAAAATCACGGAAGGATGAAAACACAATGAAACCAGAGGGCTTATTTCCACTGTGGCCCATGTGTCAGCACCTGAGGAAAAACTCTCCCACTCATTCTTGAAACATGACCAAATTCTTCAACAGAATTAAATGGGCAGAGCTAGATTAACAGGAAGCAGCTGTGGACCTCCACATTAGACACACTAACCACACAAAGACAGAGACTCACTCACCATTCATGTGCTGATGTAGCTATGTGATGTGCAGTGAACATGAAAAACCCATAAATGTCAGAACATAAATCTTAATTTTACCACTAAAAGGTGTAGTTTGACATTTTTGTAAAACACTTATATTTGCTTTAGTCTGATAGATACCATAGATTTGAAACTTTTAAATGCCCCAGAACTTGTTGTATGCAGTGACCTTGTCTGTGCTGAAGTAGGAGATCTGCAGGAGGAGTCAACGTGCAGCACAGTGCAATTTGGGTGTCAAGGATTGGCAGATTGTTCCCTCTTCACTAAACTGTTCCCATGTTTAACTACTCATTGTGTTTGACTTCATGCCATCAAACCATCTATTACATTAGATAACAGAGGAACACCTTAAATTAATAGTTGGCTGTTTCATTGCTTCCCCCCAGGTTATTTTAAGGCACCATTTAATCACTTCTGCAATTTCTTAAGGTCAAGGACACAGTTATCTTCCCCAGGAGAAGCTTCGGAGGTGAAGCCACTCCAGATGGTTCCTCCATAATCAAACAGCATTTAATCAACACGATGCAACACTTCATTTTGAGATGAAGAAGTTGAACTGTAAAATTATAGTAACCTTCTGCAAGGTCACGCATATCAGAAGAGATGTTTTTCCTGGCTACCATTCAGTCCATACGGCCACTTCTGATGTGTGAGGGGTTGTATCCACTTCCACGTTTCATTTCATCTCATGCGGTTCAATGACACTTCAGGCAGAGTCGTAGTAACTCTGGTAGAAGAGGAGCTGTTCTTTTTTGTTCATGTTTTTGTCGTGGTCTGTTTATATCTTAATCCTGGAAGAGTGACATTTATCCTAACATTGTATTTTCATCGGACACCATTATTTGGCCCCACATATTAAAATATTTTCAGTTTTTCTCATCGACCTTCTGGGTGTTTCCTCCTTCATGTGAAGAATGGAGACATGGATGGATGGAAACAAATCACATGTGTAAGGAGAAGAGAAAAGGCAGTTGGGGTATTCCACACCAAAAAAAAAAACACTTTAAATGATGAATGCTGTAAGTACAGTAACTTAAGCTTAAATAATGCAGCTCAGTAATAGGATTGTAATCAATGGAAAACCCGCTGACCTCATCAGATTACCCTCCAAGCCACTAAACTCCTATTGGATCTATAGAGTTTTTAACAAAGCCTGCTTCTTTAATTTCAATAGAAGATATTTCAGCATTTAGCATTTTGATGCTATTGTTTGGTTTAGTAGTTTTACTTACTCCCAATAAAATCCTAATTCATTTACAAAAAGGAGGCATATAGGAGATATTGGAGTTTGCTACTTTCTCCTAAAAACACTCCATATTTATTTGAACCCCAAAAAACATTTTACTATTGTCTCAAGAGTGAACTAATCAGAATTTGGTCATCAAAGGTCAAAGGTCAGGGTGACTGTGTCTAACCTGGAGGGAAGCTGCAGTTTGAGCTGCTGACTTCTCATCTAGCACCACATTTCAATGTGTGTCCAAGACTTTTACAGTGAGAATCGCATGAAAAAACATTCAAGCAGTTTTAAATTGCATTGATAAATGCAAATTCAGTTTCTTCTTGGCGCAGTTTTTCTTTTTCCTTGTGTGACGTGATCCAGGCCTCTCTGTGTAGCTTCCAGGTCCTGCTGATGGCAGCCACAGACGTCCACGCTCTGCCAATTACGGCACTGTTTCCTCCACCTCTGCTTTGCTCTGCTGGTGTGTCTCTTGATACACATTAATATGCTCTCTGACTCTGTGGTGAACTGGCATGAGTGAGTGTTTGTGTCATTCAAAGTGGGGAAGTGAAGCAGCGGAAGTGAATCAAGCTCATGATGTCACCATGGCTTGTCCTAGCTAATGTTGTTCCACAATCTTGCCTGACTCACGGGTCGGTTCATGCTCAATCAGTGAATGTCACTTATGATGATAATAGTCCAGGAAGTTTCTCACAGGTTTTCATTCACTCCTCTGACAAACCTAGTTCAATAAAAAACATGCTTTGCTCACTCAGTTTGTTCAAGTAGAAATAAGTTTGACAGAAGTATTTTCAGGCCCTGATGCTCAATAGGGATGAAAACCTGGAAAAAATGAGACGCATCATCTCAGGAATGATGCATGTGCATGACTGTGAAAAGATGATGCACACACCGTTTCATCTGACCATGAACTTCTTTGGAGCTGAATGCTGCTCTCTTTGCTATCTCTGAGCACTGGAGCACGGAAAACAACAAATGTGTAATTTTCTCCTCAGTTAGCTGATTTCATGTGTTGGCCAAAATAGAAGCAACATTCCCAACAATGTCAGGTCCTCATCAGTCGAGTCAGCCAGTTGGAACAATTGTAAAACACACATTCTTTACATTTAAACCATCTCAACACGTGCTGTTTATAATGTTACAAACCATCTGGTAACTCAGGCTCATAAATAATTTCCTGGATGTGTTATTGAAAGTAAAATAAATGCCAGGGCTCATGCCAGAAAAGAGATGAAGGCTTGTATGGTAAATCTGATGTGACACCAATTCTCTAATCACAGGATACGACAATTAGATTTCATGCATGGAGACAGGAATGACTAACCCTGCCCACCTATTTCTCCTTTCACTGCAAAGCTCGACAGCTACACAGAGAGACAAGACATGAAACAAATGCACGTGTTTGTTCATCCAGCTGTAATGTGAGGAAACATCAGCAATAGTAACCCATTTACTACTGCACCATTTGACCTAGCTTTGTTTACTGCTGTATAATACAGCCAGTGCCGAGACACCTCTTAACCTTGCCAGATAAGGTCAAACTACTCATCTCTCCTGTGCTGCCACACGGCTCTGGATTATCTTAAGGCCATGGCTTGGAACATACAGAGAGGCTGCATGGGGCAGAATCAAGGGAAGCTGGAATCAGAAGGAATTGGACGGTAGCTGTAAGACAGGAAATTACCGGATGTGGTTTTCAGTAATTTTTTTAACTCTGCAGTATATTTAGCCACTGTTTTAATTTCTGCTGGGCGTGGACATTGTTAAGATGGAAACTGGAACACAGATTTTGTAGTTGTGGTTTACAAAAGTCCAGAATATAGTTATCCTTAAATGGTAACAGTCGGTGTTTAATATGAAGTCATTTCAGCTGACAGCGTGGTTTAATATTGACCAAGCATGTGTGCCATAGTGACAGTTTTCCTGTTCAGTGATCTGTTACTGAAATAATATTAATGCCGTTGTTAATAATCCCCATACTTTTCATATTTCGAAATGTCTGCTATGAAAAAGTCTCACTGATAGTCTCACTTTATATTGCCTATTAACATTCTTGATACTGAGCATCAGGAGTCCCTGCTCCTGGCCATCTGATGCATATATATTCAATAGTCTCACCTTTTAGTTCTGCTTTTGGTCTCCACTAACTCCGGAGATAAAAAAGTAAATCATCTTCAATCATCAATCTCTTTAGCTGCTAAATGCTCCACTTTGTTTGTGAACGTTGTCTGCCTGCTGCTGCCAGCAAAGGTAAGGGTTATCAGACTGAGCAGAAGAAGTGACGCTGTGGGCCACAAAACCAAAACAACCAGCTGAAAGATGCTAAAACACAAAAGGGACCTGCAGACTAAGGTGGTAATGCATTGTAGGTACGTCAGATGAGTGAATTCTTACACATCACACATAGTCATTTGATCTATTGTTGATATAGAAATATTGATGAGAGCAGCTTTAATCCATCCAGTATGTGATCGTGAGCACTGATAACAGCAAATAGCAGTTGTATATACAGCTTGATGTTTCTGCCCATTAGGTGAAGGCTTTTTGCTTGGTTAGTGCTTTGATCAGATCCATTACATCAAAATCATTTAAAAAAGGAAAATAAAAGGAAAAACATGCACACCTCCATTAAGAGCAAGAATTGATATGTGCTTTTTTTTATAGTAGTCAAAGAATCAAAGCCTTCTCATTGCCTTTCCACATAGTACTGAGACACAAAGTATTTTTAAAGGCTCTACCACCTTCCTTCACAGCACATTACTATAACACAAACTTTGCTTTAAAAGAATATCAAAGGTAACGTCTGAGGCCCCCTCTAAAAGGTGCAATTTCAGATATTTTTGTGCTAGAAATTCATTATTCAGAGGCAGTGTGCAGGAGATAGAAGGCATTAGTGCTTCAGAAATCAATGTAGCTGCTCACACATAAAAACATAGAAACATCAACAAACTGCATTTCCTGAGGCTCACACACAAACACACACACTGACAACAGTCCATGTCCCACAAACATACAAACATAGCTTACATGGAATAATCAATACAAGGTTTACACATGGATTAGCTGTACTGAGCTGCATCTGCAGGTGTTTGCCTCAGCTGAATGATTTATCCATTTTCCGTTTCTTTGTCACAGTCATTTGGTTATGCAACAATTTAACACTCACCAGACAGTGTTTCAGCTTTTCTTGCTTTCCATTTCTTGTCCTTTGTGAGCTGTAAGAACATGAAGCAGCCTACAGTGCTGTGTGAACCAGAAGAACATGTTGATTTGTGTAATGCTGTTAATTTCATATAATTTCTGATTTTATAAGTTTTATCCAGCATGGTTTAGCAAATAGGATGCCAAAATAAAACAGCATACAATGAATCCAATTTTATTTTTAATCACAGCAATAAGTCAAGGATGTGTAAAATCTGACTGCACCCAAGAAGTATTTTTGTTCCCACACACAGTAAAAAGATTTAAAAAATAGCAACATCTTTGGTCTGCACATGTGGAAAAGAAAAGAAAATCATTATTACTTCTACATGCAAAGAATTGGGACACAAACAACTATTACATAAGATGCATCTGAGGAGCAATCTATGAAAATCCACTTATACAAAAACCTCCTTCGCATAGAGAGAGAGAGAGAGAGAAAGAAATATTTGGGCAGCAAGCATCAGTTTGCAAACTGGTTGTAGAAAGTTTATCTTCCATCACTAAGAATGTGGTGACTGATGGAATTGGATCAGCTAAAGGGGTTTTCAGCGGTTTCCATCTTGGCGGTGAGTCATACATCTGCAAACTGGATCTCCCCGAGGATTAATGTATCAGCCAAGCATGAGCACGTTAATGCAGGAGGCAGAGAAAAGGAAGGAGCAGCTCCAATGAGCACACACGGCATTTATATGGAACTTTTCAATAATAATAATGATGTTTAAAGTGATAGTAATGATAATAATGAAAATGTAGTTGCCAATGTGACCAATTTTTAACACAAAAAAGGATAATAAAACAACCGACAGACTAGACTACACAGAATACTTACATGAAATACAGTATTATCACCTTTTAAGTTAGCATGGTGGGCATGTTAGCAAACTGTTGCCACATCTGGCTGACATGGGCAATATTTGGAGTCAGATTTCTGCTCATCTGGCAAACATAAGTCCAATATAACTCTTCTCTTTGGCTCTGTTTTTGGTCTCCTCCTGTCTTTTAGGTACTAAATGTTCACTAGCTCCCATTTTTTTGAGTTTTTGTCACCAAAAACAGCTCCAGCGAAAACAGACTGAAAGATGCAAAAATGCTCAGTCCAGTGATATATTTCTGTACAAGGAAATTCTATTGCATGTTAGCAGTGGCCCAAAGGTAATACAAAAGTTGTTTAAATCATTATTATGTTAAACAACAGTCGGTCCAGAGCCATAAGATTTATGAAATGTTCATGTGGACAAAGTTGCCAACAGCATTAATGGATACAACACACACAGTGAAAAATGACAAGGGGAGATATGGAAGAGATTAAATAAGGCACATGGGCTTATGAGGACAGGGAGCTTCAATAACCACTTTTTCTCTATCATTAATTTATACATGCACTTGTGTAATTGTGCATAGAAACTGTTTTTAAAATCTGCTAAAGTGCTCTTAAAGCACAATTTAAGACAGTCCTAGAAAAATAATTCCAAGAAGGATTTGTTGAAAAGCCACTATTCGTGTATGTATGTTTGTTTGTATGTGTTTGCGTATACATGGCACAAGAAAATGGAAAAAACATACAGTCAGAGCTTGGCACATCTGAAAGATACATTAACTCTTTTCTGGCTGTTAGAGTTGAAAGTAGAATCCAAAACAAACTTCACAGCAGCAATCCTTAAAATATTTAATTAGCTCTTTATGGCTAACGTGTCAGTAGGTATTTTCATTAGCCACCTACATGTCTGTAGCCGTGCAGACAAAGGGTGGTAACACCCAGTCGGAGCATTTATGGATTTGTTAAGGCAGGTTCATGTCTGACATATGAATGACTTGTTTTCTATCCTCTTCCTCTTTGCCTCATCACTCAGGGTGATAGGGAGGAGTTTTGATTGTGGAGTGGTGCTGTCACAAAAAATTTGAGACTGACACGTCAACAGCTGTTCACTGCTGGCTTTAGACCACATCCTGTGATTGCAGACCGCTAATCTTTTAATGGTGCATTTATTGGCTGCCAGATAAAAATGGATTGTATGCTTGATGTAAAAATAGACCAGGAAAGGAGGGGCTTTGAAAGAGAAAGAAAGGGGTAAAGTGTAAAGCAGAACAACAGATTCCAAGGTCAAGATACAGTGAGTCAGGACAGGACACAATACAACCTACTGTCTCATCAAACGTCTATGGCTGAAATCCTCCTCACTTTGTGTTCATTTCTCTGCATGTTTTGCAAGAGCTTTGTGTTTGTCAGGTCACAGTTTCCAAAACTTCACAACACAACAAGAATTAATCTACCAAAAGGGAACAGACGTTATTTCTACATTACCGTGAATCAGTTGCACTGAGGTTAAAGCGTTGTGGAGCAGCAATACAGTCCATTTATGGTGAATGTTGGTTTGGAAAGATCACACACAAATATTATAATCAAGAACACACAAAAACTGATTTAATTTTAAATGAAGTGGTTTAGTTGTGTGTTAAACAGTGTGACTAGTCAAATATCTGCTTCCAGTCATCTGATAATGTGAAGCCTCAGCTGCCTATAGTGAATTAGAAGAATAGAAGTGTATAGAAGTGTATAGAAGTAGCTTGGTGCTATTTTAGACTCCTGAGCAACAGAAATGATCCGACTTAACTGATCTTTTCCCACTGTCGAAATCAAAGGCGAGGCAAAGCTGTTATTACTCCATGACTTCATATCCTCACCTGAACGAAAATGAAGCACTGTGGCTGCAGGCAAATGAGCTGACAAAGGCATGTCTGTTTAGAAATGTCCAGCTGGATGATGGGTTTATCTCTGCCTTTCAGTTCCCTGTTAAAATGATTCAGATGAACGACAACAGCCACAAACACACAATTAACAGTCAAAGTAGAGTTTTCAAAAGGTAAACTTCTATATGCGCCTGTGCTGCTGCCAAACTCTTTCTTGTTGGAGGAAAGCATACATGTTAAGAATCATACTTTTACAACAATAATCTGGCAAAACCCTGGTTAACAGAGTAACAGAGGGCTGTATTTCCAGCGAGAAGTATTTTTTCCATGTGTTGGTTCCAGGAGAAAAATGTGTTTCACTGTGACACTGAATAACAAAATAATAAGCAGTGAGGCCTGCCAGCCATCTGTGGCCAGTGGCATTCGGTTTGGTAGTCATTATCACACATATGAGAGCACTGTCTATTCTATTATACGGTAATCCTGGATTTTATTCACAACAAAAGTCAGGAATTCCAGCAGATGATGGATAACGTTTCTCAGCTTTGTTTATTTTGTGTATCCTTGGTTGATTAATGTCCCTTTAGGCTGAAATCTATACACTGACTTTGATTACATCACCAAAAGCAAACACATGTGGATGGATGAGAGGATTTTGGAAAGTACAATGATGCAGTTTTTGTCTCCCTGCGCCTTTGAGGTGGTTCTTGTCTTTATAAGCATCTCTTCCTTGTTAAAAAAAAACGCCCTTTAAAATGTTTATTTGGTTGGTGGTTGGACAATGGCGGAATTACTGGCTCTAAATCTACAATCGTAACCACAGAAGCCTCGTAAAAACTGTGGTGATGACAAATGAGCTTTTTCCACTGCATGACTGCTTTCACTTCCTGTGGATCTATTCCTGTCTCAGACAGTTTGTCCCACAGACTTAAGTAGTGGTTTGAAAAATTGCAGGTATACAAGGCTTTGCAGCAGCCCTCAGCCTCCTACAGCCTTTTCTGTGAGCCTCTTCAAAACAGCAGGGGGATAATTGATTTCTTGAGGTAGAAGTAAAAGTTTGAAACATGTAAAAGCTTTCTTTTTCTTTTCTAGAAATGAGAAAAAATATGGTATCCTAGTAGAGATTATAGATTGATGTGAAGTCTAAAGTCACCCGTACCTGTCACCATGACTGTTTTACATGTTTAAGGTCTGTGCCCCTGAATAACATTTTTTCTTTCAGTGAGTTCTGTTATAGCTACACAGTGAAGCTATTTTGCAAGTGGTACAACACTTGCTTGTTTGCTGAAATGCCTCATTATGACCCTGTGTACATAGCCTATATGTCAAGCTGTCATGGCTCTTTCACATTTTAAAAAGGCAGTGATTTCAAAACATTTTCTGTTAAAAATATATCAAGAATATTTTCATCTTTTTCTGCGTGTCATACCTATTCTGGCCTAATGTGTGCGCCTACGCATGAGTATGAATGGCTATTATCTTTTCTCAATATTTTATTGTGTGTGTCACTGATACAATTCAGATTTCTGTGACAGTGATGTACAGAGACCAAGCTACATAAATGGTTGATCCACAAAACCAGCTCTGTAACGCACACCCTTCGCTTTCTCGCCCATTGGAAATGTCAAGGAAAGACTTCAGTGCAGATTCGGATATCATTCTTCACAGATGTGTTACCTAATATCTCAATAGGTAATGTCAGTGTGTACTGCCAGGTTGAATGGATGGATGTGGGACCTAAATTTACCTACTCTGAACAGAAACTACAGAAATAAACATGGTATCAATGGTTCATTTGGCCTTTGGTGTGGTGACAAATGAAGTAGTGGTAATGGAATATGTATGATACAGATAAAAAGAATGAGTAATTTTTTCATTTAACACAAAGTGAATGAATCACCAAGCCTGAAAATTAATCACTTGTTGCTAAATATAAATATCATTACTATCATTCATAAATATCATTTATATTTATATTATTATTATTATATTATCTATACCGCTTATCCGTCAGGGTAAGGGGGGTGGGGGTGGTGGGTGGTGGGGGGTAGTTATTATTGTAATACCTCAGTTGATTGAGTTTAAGGGTTACCATTCTAAAAGTATGGTACAAATAACTAGTAAGTGACAAATTTGACAAAACATGCATCATGTAATCATGACCTTTTGACCTCAGCTCGCCTGGACTCTTATGACTCTTATGACTCTTTGGACATTTATAACATGAAAAATATCAGCAATCCACAGCTTTTGGCAGTTGAAAATCTAAGAAAATGGGGTACAGTTGATTTGAGTTGGATCAATTTTAGTTTATCATAAAAAAAATACCTCAATACCTTAAAGATGGATTGGCACACAGTTTGGTATTTGCCATTCATTATTCCCAGATAATGAATTATAAAGGTGGTTTTGCAAATCTCATGCTATCATAATATCAACTTTTTGTTTTGTTTCTTCAACACTTTGACTAAATATCTTCAAAACTAGTAACATCCCTACCAGCTTTGTCTTTACTTTAGGGTGACCGGACGTCCCTGTTTTCCACTTGAAATGTAAATTAAAAAGAGTCCGGAAACAAAGGTTGACAGCAGAATAGATAGGCAGGAGTCCAAGTCCAAGTCTTTCTTTTTTTTGTTGTTGTTGTCTCTAGGCAGAGAAGAAGTTAGGTGGCTCTATAATTGGTAAGGAGTTTATAACTGAGCGGTAAACTAACATAAACAAACATACTCAAAAGCTACCAGCTGGATCTTGTTGAAAATGTGTTTTTATATTCAGGGAAATGAAGAAGAGAATTGGAACTAATGGAAAAGATTGAGTTGACCGGACAATGAAGCAGCTGAGTGATTCCTGGAGATGGCAACAACACAACTCCTTGGATGCAAGAAGAAGAAGAAGAAGAAGAAGAAAAACAATAGGAGGAAGAGGAAGTTGCCTGACTTTCTACAATGACTTCAACCACTTCACTGGTAGGGAGTCACCATTTTGCGTATGCAGCTTTATAATGCTGGTAAATCTGAATCAATTATACTTTTGTTGTCATGGTTACAGTAAAATCAACAGCTGAATTGTGGAGAATCTGTCCGAGGTAACAAGATGTAGCATGTCAATATTGGCAAAAGTTGAAACATTTATATCATTATGCAAATTGCTTTGATACTTTGCATGAGCTTTAAGGTGGTTGCCTGCAACCAGGTGGTTTTAATTTCATTATTGGCGACTCACAGTGGTCATGAGTCAGGACCGCAATGAGGCACACATTCTCTGTTTGGGTAGTGGAACAATAATAATATGGCAGTCAGGCTGAGGGAGAACAGGATCATTGCCCCATTTTAAGAATCTCTCTCATATTTGCACTGAGTTGAGTCCAAAAAATACATGACAAAGTGCGTCAGTTGGTAATTCCCCCCAGTCATATCAGTCTTAATGCACGTGGTTTTCATATCAGAATCTACTCATTTTACTTTCTTTGCCTTAATTTGCAAATGCAAATTTGCTAAACTAACATGGAGATCATGGGAAACCATTTACCTCTTAACATCAGCATTATGACATTACAAAGATGTAGCATGCTAACCAGCATTTAGCTCAAAGTGTTGCGAGGCTGTCACAGAGTCATTAGCATGGTTGCGATACTTATACGTTGAGGATTTATCACAGGTGATGACCCGTGATCAAGTCATCAATATATTTGAGAGATATGTGGGATTTGCTACATTTGTGTGTGAGGAAATGTTTTTTCATGTGTGGGATACCTAAGAGACTTCTGCTAATGTCTCACCCACAAACTAGTTCATCTTTGCACGAATCCCATCTCACCTTAGTGGCATCAACATGACATTAATTGCACTGAGGCAGCCAAGCACTGTGTAATAAATGCTGATAACCTGGTCATGCTTCTCTGCTCCATGACTCAATATCAAAGACGCACTACACAGACGTAAATCACACAAGCTTTGTTTCACTAGAGGGTAATCCAATAATTGCATAAATGCTCCTGTGGGACTGAGCTACAATATAAAGCACTCTAAAGAATAACAATAACTGATGTTTTACAGAGGGAGTGTCAGGATTTTGGGCTTCTAATTATACTTTGGTTGTGCTTTGAATTTTCTCTATATATTTTTTAAGTGGAGGGGTGATCAATAAAGTTGTGTCAGTGGAGTAAGATGCTGCGCATGCACACACAAGTAAACAGATGACTACATCCAAATAAACCGAAGGGAGTTATGATTACACTTGGGTTTTTTTTACCAGTGATTTTAGTAATTTTGCACTATTTACCCCTTTAATTTTCTCTTCTCACTCACACACTTAGTTTTCCCTTGTCACTGACTCATTCCTGCCATTCCTTCAGCCCATTTTCCATTAGTCTCCTAGCAACCAGGGCTTGACCCCCTCAGGATACAGTCAGGAAACTCCTCATCTCCTTTTTTCTGATGTAAAATTAGAAAACAGGAACCAGGGACTGGTAACATAAACCCTAATTCTACTGCCTGTAGCCCTGGTGGTAAATTAAATCAACAGATTATAAGACCTTCTAGCAAATGGTCTCGGTAATAAATAGAGTGATAATTAGAAAGAAGAGACATGCTGACATTATCTATCCAAAATATTCATTTCTATAGATTAATGAGAAAATGGACCAAATAAAATGCCTAATGTCTATTTTGTTGATGATTGGGAGACTAACCCTAAGCCTAAACATTTGTGAAAGGAAGGATCTTACTTGTGCTAAACCTTTGCAGGAAACCACGTCATAAAATATCTTTCCTTTAATATGCTTGTTATCGTCTTTGAATACAGTCAAAGCTTTTCAGAGGATGCTGGTTTTTCTGCCTTAAGACTCTGAATGGTTCTGTTTTAAATTTAGCAACTGTTTTTTTCAGTTAAACCTTTCAGGTATCTTTCCTTCTTCTCAAAATGCCAATAGCCTACAATAATATTGTAACTGGCAATTCTCCTTCTCCTCCTCAGGATGGGAAGAATGATAAAGCTTATTTTTGGAACTGTCTGAAACTAAAAATAACTAATGAAATTACAGCTTAGGCCACATCACCTTTACTCCTCTCACAAGACTAAAATTTCTCAGTAGCCTTTTACATAACAGTTATTCCGCAAATATTAAATCATTACATTTCTCTCTTTTTTAAGGTTACTAAAAAAGAAACGCTTAGGATTGTCATCATTCCAACTACGAAACCTCACATAGGTCACCAATATTCATATATTAAATGTTAAATGTAAATAAAAAAACAGTGGTGTTAATGCTATGACTGGAGTTGCTCCATGAAAGGGCAGTGATATTCTTACAGTTTCAATCTTACAGCTTTACTCAGTTAATTAACACCAGGTATAAATACTGAGCAATCTTCCATCACAACTGTTACTGATTAGCTTTTTCCTGGCAGCTCTGCTCTTATATGCTTTAACTATACATGGATCAGTGGAGATTTTTTTTCTGGTTGATCTGATGTTATGATAGGGAATGTCTGAGTGTGCCACTTGAATCAGTTCCCACTTACAAACAGGAGATGAGTAGATGGGTAGTGAATATGAGTAGATGCGTACACTGTAAACAGACCATTCAATGAGACATTTAGGAGATATAGAAATGACTGAATCAACACACGAAGCAAATATGGAGATACGTGTTTTTGTTTTTGCAGCAACACAGACACACACACACTCACAGTCATTGGTTTCAAGAATTATACCAAACATATGCTTGTAACTCTATCAGTTAAGTAATGACGCATGCTTTTAGTCACACTGTGACCAACAGATTTAAGTAGCTGTTCAAAGAGTGTTTTGAGAATAAAACACAAAATGCCACTGAAAGGGATGAATAGTTACACTGTATATTACTTTCTAGCCCCCTACTGGAAATGCCTCAAATGTGCGTGACCAAACACCATGGCACCAGGCCCAACACATGCAGTGAAGTTCTCCAGTGGCCCTCAGCAAAAGGTTGCCTGTTACCTTCAAAAGAAGCAATGACAGAACTCTACCGCCAGTTTGTGAAGGTCATTTTGATGCTGCACCATTGTCTGCACTCACCAATGATGAATTTACTCATCACATTTTTTTTTACTTTTAGTTAGGTGCTTGTCTGGTTTCAAGACATTTTTATCATTGGCCAACACTTAAAGTGTATTTAGACAGGTAGTGCACTGAATGTGCTTCTAGATGCAAAGCAACAGAAGTGCCTGTGTGTGCTTGTGTTCGGCTCAGCCTCCATCTGATCTGATTAATTCTCACCACTGCTTGTGAGATGCAGTCAACTGATGAACAACACTTTCGTTTTTAGTTGGAAATGAATGATTTCAGTTCATTTAACAAAACACAGATCCCCAACATCTGCTCTACTACTTTATCATGTAATATAATTTTTTTCCCACTGACACACATCCTGTAAAGCTTTAGATCAAAATTAAACAATAACACTATGGCAGCCCATGCCAGTACTTACATACCATTTCAGTATGAAGCTGGTGGGAGGGTTCTCTGTGGGACGTCAACACTTTAGCTGATGGGAAGGCCACTGTGATAATATCCTGCTGCTCATGACTCACTCTTAAGTAAGTATGAGCATCAACTTCGACACTCACAGCACTGCCAGCAGTACCTGTAGTTCTTGATACTGCATAAGTTTTGGAGAAAGAAGAAGAAGCATTTTTTATGTTATGGCATTAACTCCCTGACTTGTGAAAGAAGGGTGGGTGCAGGGAAGAGCTGAATGCAAAGTATTGTGTAAAGTGTTAGACCAAGACACACTGGGCAGTGTTTAGTAAAATCTAAAAATAATCTTTACTGGACTTTATTCATTAAAACCATAACTGGAATAAAGCATCTGGGTCACCGTGGAGCTGCATTTTCACTCAAGCCTCAAAAATGAGGTAGAAGCTGTCGGAAACACATCCAGATTAGAGCTCACGTTTGGTTTAGCATAATCCTCCACTCTGGCATCACCAGCAAAGCGTTATGATTAGAAATGATGCACAAAGTGCACATTCACATGTGTGTGTTTGTGACTGTGTACACAGCTGGATTTGTAGCTAACCAACGTCACATGAGGGAGAGTCATCCATTAAGGTTATTTGATGTGCATTTTTAGCTCAGTGCATCAAAACAAAACAAAGGGATGAATGACATCACATTAAATCTTTCAAGTGTGCAGACAGAAAATTGCATAGGTTGTGGTTGTGGTTATGTTGAGAGTGAGGTTTTTTTTTTCTTAGGGAAATTAGCCATGTGATATGGGCAAATGTCAAGTTCGGTGTTTTGTTTTGTCAAAGAGAATATTGAGTTGGAAATGTCTGTTCTCCTCCTCCTCTCCTTTATTATCTTATTCATTTCAGTTCTTACAAAAAGGTCTTTTAGGGCAGGAAATACACTAGTGCTTTTACTTCACATTGGCTGAACAATAAGAGAAAAAAGGCAAAGAACAGCCTATCCCCCTGCTCTCTAAGTCGGTTATACCTGTAGGTCAATTATGTAATTTCACACAATTAGAGCATGTGCTTGAGTGGCTCCATTTCTGGTTGCGTGTAAAGACAGAAAAAAAGGTCTGACACACTCCCTAAAAAAGAAGGAAGGACAGTACAGAATGGAACAGAAATAAATGAATGACAAAGGCACAAGTGTTGGACTGAACAAGCGCTGGACGGATGAGTTTCTCCACAAGGTTTCATTTGCACTTGATTTACTGCCATTTTCATGCGGAGTAAATTTAGACACCAGTACCCACACAAACACACATTAAGCTAAAGCCCTGTTTGCTGCAATCTGTGACGTAGTAGTTCAAATTCAAGAAAAAAGTATTGCTTCCTGCATCTGACTTAACGATCACTCCAGCCTCGTGTGTTATCTCAAATGTGTGTGAGATCAGAGATCAGCTGCAGAGTAGAGATCTTTGCAAATAAACATTACATTAACAAACATTAAACTACCACAATATGTACCTGAATATAATATATGGATGTGACTGAATGTAACTCACTCTTTCTAAATGTAAATAAAACCTTTATATAGCTGATCTGGTGTAACAAACAGCAAGTGCTATTTCATTCTTTCTTGTTATTGTTAGAATATGCTGCAAGCTGCAAGTGAATATAATAATCAGGGCCTTAGATATGCATATAAAGCTGTGAAATAGTTTGCATTCACTGAAGGTAAAGTAGAGGACCAGTCACCCACCTTAGGCTGTAACCTGCAGGGTAAATTGAAGTTCAGCTCTGCTTTCAGTGGTAGAAAGTAAGTCAGCATCACAAAATCACTATGTGATGTAACTTCCCCAAATCAGCAGTAGCCGCAGTTGTTGTAAGACTATACAGTGTACAGATGAGTAAAGATATACTCATTACCACAGTCACAAATCAAGTCTGTTAGCAAACCTACACATGTGAATCATCACTCATTTTGGACTATCATTGACGGAAAATTTGTGAATTGATCCAGTCTGTGTAGGTGTGTGTACTTGCACAAATAGGTACTGATGAAACTAGGGCAGTGCTGTGAATAACAAGTGCTGCAGTGTTTTGTAACATCCCAGTGTAGGCTGCAGAGTCCCATTCGTAATTTCAGTCACTGACGCTTCATTCACAAGAGAGACTGACAGACAGACACACAGAGGAATGGAAGGGGAGGGGGTGGACTTCCTGAGGAGATAAGATGAAAGTGGAAGCTGGAAATAACGAAATAAAGATGTGAACGACATTGAGAATGACAGAGGACAATGTAAAGGTAATAGTCAGAAAGGAGAGCAGGAGGGAGTGTGCTCAAAATAGTAAGCAGTTGGGTCAAATGATGAGAGAATGAGAGAAGTTATAAGGCAAAATTTTAACTGGAATGAAACAAAATGCAAGTTCAGAAAGAGCCCAGGTTCTTCTCAGAGCTAGAATTGTAAAATGTCCTCCACCTACTTTCAAATTGAGATTAATTAAGACATTCTTTTAAGTCTCCCTCTGGCTACATTTATCTTTGCTTGTCATTACATTGAGGACAATGGAGACAGAGCCAAGCTGCACAAGAGGTTCCTGAGTGGGTGACGAATATGGAAAATTAAAAAAAGGCTCTTGACAGAACAGTACTGTCACCATACAGAGAACTACACACAGCTCTCAGTCTGGTGGTCAGGTATATTAAAATACTACAAAATACTACGCAACCTATAACAAGGTTAAGAAATCACAAAGGTGGTATAGACAAGGAGGGATGGATAAGGTGACCACCAACCTAAAGCTTTTTTTTTTTTTTTTGGCAAAGGACATTGTAAAGACTTTTGGTCTGAAGAGCACAGACCCACAATCCATCACTAACATTAAAGATCAAGGTATTGTCATATTAATAGAAACATGATGTCAAGATGACAGAGGCTCCCACTCTCCTTCAAACTATAAAAAGATATTACCACATTGTTCAAACAGAAACACATAGGCCACGGTAAAGATTCAGGTGAGAGATTCCTTGGAGCAAATGTGATTGCTACTGAATTACTATGTTTTGACTTAATGCAATAAGAATATATTGTTAATTTTTCTGTTAAAAAGTCCCAAATGTGCAGATACTAAACATATCAAAATATTGATACACCAAGTATTTGTTTTCCATCAAAATATCCAATCATGCCGTATTATATCCGCTTGTAGTGACTACATCCTTATTAAAGTTTTAGGGTCGTGGTTAGGCACTCGCAGCACTTGGTTAAAGACTGTGATCTGGTTTGAGGGTTTGTGTTGGAGGTTAACACTGGCTTCCAACACTATGTTTATTTACTTTCGACCAAAGCCATGATATTTCTCTAACCTTAACCAAAGCACTAAGGCTCTGGATGTAGGCCTAGGTCTGTGGCAGTCGTGTACTTTGTATGCTTCCCATCCAACCCAGCCATGGTTGTGCTGCTTCATTCCATCAAAGACAAAAAAACAGAAATACAAACATCATACGAACATCGGAACATAATCTGGCAATTGATAATGGTTCCTACAAAACATTTGTTTTTGTAGTTTTTAAATTACCCATATAAATATAATTTAGACAGGGCCTTTTTCAATGAAAAAAAACTGTGATAAACCCCCCGTGGCCTCACAACCCAATACCAAGCGACAGCCAGACAAAGCTAGTGACCCACTGGTGACCCATATAGCAGCTAAAAAGCCAAATGTTTCCTACAGGCTTTAGAGGTGAACAAAGCTAAACAGAGAGTAAATATTTGATAGAAACACGACTTCACATCAATGCAAATGTTTGCAATATCAGTGCTAGTAGCCGTAATCCTATATGCACTATTGTCCATTTTTAATTTTTGATTTTGCTTGCTGATTTAGCTTAATGAGGGAATCTGTTGACTGCTTAGAGCCTTTTGCTTTTTAGTTTAATGGTGGTGTTCTGCCATAACTTTAGCCTAAAAAAATGAATAAATCAGTCTCTCTCACCCACTGTGCATGTTTAGGACACCTAAAGGGAGCCTACAAGCGACTCTTATATGTACTTTGAAGTATAAATCCTGCTGGCCCCACCCTAGACCAGAGCTACTTGCACATACTGTATGTTTTCTAAACACTGAAACATCAACTGTTTTGTGACAGAGTCAAGAACGTGTCTCTAAATGTTGCATCACTGGCAGAATTTAAAGCCCCCCAGGGTCCTTTGGATACCCTGCCTCTATTATAACAGCCCGCTAATGAGCTTCCATTTATAGACTGCTCATTTATATGATGTCAGTGCTCAGGTCAAGCTAACACACACACATATATCCATATCTAACTTCCAAAGGAGCACACATGTAATGGATAAATATTATTTAGGAATTTAGGCTTGCTTTCCTAATTTATTAGTACAGTGATTTGTGTTAGGGGTTCCTCTTGACCCAAATGTATACTGTTACAGTTACATAACTTTCATTTGATTAGAAACTGAAATTCGAGGCTGCCTCAAAAGCCCCTGATCAACCATGACCAACCATGACATGTCTGCCACCCTGGGAGGTAATCTCTCATTAAAGCTGGCGGCTTCACACTCTTCTGATGACGGAGGACGCTGCGAATGTTGGCGTCCAACTTGTAACAGATCACCTTGATATGTCTTACCATTTTCCAATTGAAACTCGCCCCCCGCACCTGAACGGAGCAAACCGGCAGAGAGCATCACACTGATCCTTCTCCTGCATCAAATTTGACTCACCATCATTTCATTAGCTCTGCAGATTTAGATGCTTCTTTGATGTCTTCAGACTGGATACTGTAAACGTTTCATAAATTTCTTTCCACCTTCAACATGCTTGTTAAGTTACTGCTAAGGTTCCCTCTCATGGGGTGTCTAAGGTAACTGCTTGTAAGCCTTTTCAATAATCATCACAGCACAAATAGATGCCAATTTTAAATTCTCATGTCCTCTGGATTGCTACATTTTCAAAGCATATATATAAATGGAACAAACTTCATATAAGTCATGAACATTAAATCTTCTGTCTTGTTCTGTCTTATGTTCTGTAGGTGTGACATTCTAATGCACCTCATTATACAGCTGTTAAGCAACAACTAACCAGAGCAGGCGGAGTTGGGTATCTTGTATTCATAATGTATGGAGTCTTATGTTTGTGCAAAGGAAATGAGTATTGCATGTGCCATCAGCTGTCAATACACATCCTGTCTGCTTGGAAGTCAGACAACCTGTCTCTTGTCAGTGTGTCACAATCACAGCTCTGGTCGTGGTCAAAGGTCAGCTTTGAGACAATGAGTACGCCATATGGTGCCAAACTTTTAAAGTCACTGACTGTGCTCCTTGTTAAGTTGATGTCAAACTGATTAACGCAAGACTCTGACTATTCAATGTATACTCTTAAAATGGGCGAATTCCCATGACCTTTACTTACAATTAAAGTTATTTATTGTACAGTTGGATTTCTCCTTGAGTTGAAAAGAAGCCATCTGCGCTTTTTTTTCTTTTTTTTGCACCATCTGTAATTTTTGGAAAGTGTATTCCTCCCTCTGCAGATGGAAAACTCTTTGTTTTCCTTCATACTTGGGGTGCTTTGTAATCTGTCGCACTAACTTGGCTAACTTCCTGGTGTTTTGTTCTCAAGCAAGTTATGACAGATGGTGCGTTTAGGTCACTTTCGCTGTTTTCAATAACACTATACTCAATTTATCTATCGCTGTTGATTCTTAATTTAGTTGGTAGTGAAGTCAGCAATGTGGAATGGAGTTACAGCTGTAGTATGGGGTATCATGTGCTGCACATCAGCATGCCTGATATTTTTAGTTCTGTGGTTTTAGCTGTGGATGTTTGTATTTTGTCTAAGTCTTCACCACATCAGTGAAAACCTCCCCATATGGCATAGTGATGATCAAATGCGTCACCTTAGGGGCAAAAAATTGGGTTTGTTGTGTAGATGAATCGGCACTGGAGGACAGCCAGGCCCAATAATGATTGTGACACAGAGGGCAGAGGAGAAAAAGATGAGATAAAGAATGGAACATGATGACCTGACTTCACATTTGTAATTTTGAACCCATGGTTGCAGATACTTACTGCTGGAACTACTTTTGTGAAAAGGTACCATCAAGTGTAGCAAAAAGCATCACACAATGTTACAGAAAGTGTACGCAAAACCAAATATGACCAATAATGGTTTTATAACATGTCTAGCACTAATTTTAGATTTTTAATTCTTATTTTATTTAACTCTTCTAATTCATTATTCTTGAATGAAGTTTTACAGGCAAAGTACAAGTAAGTAGTTGTTTCCTTGGCTATTAAATCACAGAGTAGGAAAGTAGCTTTGCTTAAGAGATTAATTGATGGAATCTTTTTTTTAACAAAAACACAAAATGCAGAAAACAGTTCATCCAAGCTTCTTCAAACAGTTCAACTGCTTCATGGTATCATGTCCCTCACATGTCCCTCTAGCTCTTCTCTCACCCGCAGTAACTAAGAAGAGTAAAAAATCCACTGTGAAGATGGGACATAAAAGAAAAAAAATGTATGAAATTCACCAGAGCAAATGCACCAAACATTAGCACAAACAGTAATTTTTTTACAGGAAATATATAAAAACAAGATAAATGAATAGTTTGTGCTTCTTGGTGGTTAGGAGGCTGTTTTGCTCTAAGTGGAGAAAACAAACATGAAATGAGCTATTAATCTCTGTTGCACTGTGAACTGCTCTGTGTTTGTTGGAGGTTTTAATAGACAAACTTTTTTTTTTTTTAAATTCAACACACTAAAAATGGATTCTAAAACATAAAGGTGCAAGTGTGACTAACAGGAAATGGCACCATACAAATTAATATGTAAATACTGATGTGTCTAAACCATATATTTTCAATTTGGTCAACCCCACGGCTAAACCAGTGTTGGACAGTCTGCTATTTTGGTCCAGATTGAAATATTGAAAAAAATACTGGATGGATGCAATGAGACATGACAAGCCTTCTCCTGACTTTCAAACACAAGCTTTATTACTAATACTTAAAGAGTTACGTGACAATCATTGTCATTAATACAAGACACGTGGCTTTCAAGGTTAGAAGGGCCACATAAACACTCAAGTCTTGTACATAATTGCTATGCTAATTCAAATATAGTGATTATAAATAAAAGTTAGAATTATTTTGTTACTCACTAATTTCACAAAAGTCACTGAATGCCTTGTTAAAATGTTGGCTTTGATCATTTCCGCTTAGGGCAGAGTTGAATAAAAAATATAAATACATTGCATGCATCCTCTTTTATATTTTCAGTTGCTTGATGATGATTTTAGGTCGTGGTCTTGACTGTACAGTGACGAAACATAAAATCGTAATCCAAGTACAGAAAGTGGATTACTATAATTAGCTTTGGAAAGGGCACTGCTGCAATCAGACACATTTTGTCATTGTGGGCAGCAGAGTTTTACTGTATAATCATTGTATGTTTTATTCTTAGTTTCTTCCCCAACCTTTTTTGGCTTCCCCTGCATATGAAAGCAGAGGTTAGGCAGTTCATAGTACCCTGTCATCACCATAATTACATTACTCACTTCTCTTTTCCTAATCAGGTGCTCACAATAAAAGTGTAGTGTTGGCGTTAGAGCTATTATTGACTTTTTTTTGATATGTGCTTCTGTCATGGTTTGCAATCATGTGAGGAACAAAACAGCCTCTGATTACCTCCAGGTTGAGGGTGAAAAGAACATGACAATCTGTCTTAAAATAGGCAAACTGCTAATCATGCTGTCATGGAATATGTTATTGCTGCAGTAAAATAGGTTAAATGCTATTCTTTTATACATGTTTATACATAGAAGCACAATTATTTTTTTTGACTGTTCTTAGATTTATAGGTTACATAAATGAGAGGGGTATAATTTGACAGAGGGTGAAACTGGCACGATCAAAAGGTCTTAAAAACAGGTAGAAACAGCATACAGGTCAGAGAATAAAATACTTGTATGATGTTTATTTCCATGACCTTGATTATTTCTATATGATCTGGTCGACAGATTGCGTCTAACCAAGATATTTCATCTTACAATCAAAAATTACCATAAATTTTTATTTTTAAATACAAATGGAACAGTATATGTCCAGAAACTGTGGGGCTGTTGAAAACCAGCATATGCCAAATTTAAGGGAATATCAGAAGCTCTCACTACTTAAATATTCATTGATGTTATTGTATGTTTAAGAAAGTAATTTGCCACAGTATTGTAATGTGACCTGGGTGATGACCTGTGAACATGATGCAGTGTCCTTTCGAGGCAACTTTGGAGCTTTACTGACCACTGAAAGCTTTTCTTTTCTTTTCTTTGTTAACCTCAGCTAGACATGACATCTCAGCAATAACTGATTTGATCCGCCATTAAAGATCATTAGATATGGTTGAAATCCCCAGGAAACTATTAAGTGGCCCTTGAATTCAGATTTATTTGTGTTTGATTATCTATTTATTTAGTCAAGCTCAACACATCTAAAAACTATGTCTGCATATTGGAAAAAGTTAAGTGAAATATATGTTGGGTTCCTCTAAACAATTTAGTTCATACATCTAACAAACTTATTTTCCATAAAATCTAACTGTTCCTTAAAATATGTTTTAGGTGTTTTTTTCTGAATTCTACCCCTGTTTGTTTAAATCAGTAACCACGGAAAAACAAAAATATTTTATTTGTGGTTTGACTTCAACATTAGCATCGAGCAGGTTCCCTCATCCTAAATAACACACTACGCATGGATTTAATTGCCCTTTGACAAAAACCTGCAATTACCTGTGTCATCATAAGGAACAACAGCAGGGATTTCTACCTGCTTTCACTTGTCTGTGGTTGGACAACAACTACTGTTTTCTTCAACCAACAATACACATTAGGTAAAGGATAAACTTTGGCATTGGTTACACTGAGGTACTTGATATTTTAACTGACCACAGACATTGGTCATTCTGTATATGATTGTTTTGCTTAAATCAGCACTGTCAACTATAGCTTAAATGAGGACATCTGCTGTATTTGAATGTGAATGTCAACACGCCCCAATAACAATAGGTTTGTGTGTTTTTACACAGTATTTCCATTCCAAGACTGTGATTTCAGAAAACAAACTTCAAGCTGTCCTTAAAGGTCTTCTTCTTGTAACACATTGAACAGTACACATGTACAATACAGTTAAAATTTTCACTAAAAACATTTTGATATCTTTTCACCTTGGACCTCTAGTCTTCACTCCAGTCCTAGAGGAGTAGTTTGTTTACTGTAGCTTACTCAGATAATGACTTTGTCCAAAATGTATAATAATGTCAGAAATTAATTATTAATTATTACATTATTGTAGCCATGGTCAGAATAGGAGTTGGCGGGAAACCATCTCTTCCATGATGAAAATGTTGCTTGGTGATCAGTTTAGAGGATAGTAAGTCCTTAAAGTAGGACCTTGTGACTATTGCTTAACAGTGGCCATTCAGGCCACAAGCTGTAGTTAGAGGTTGACAATCTGTTTACTTCTGGCTTAACTTTGAAATGAAACACTTGGTTTCTTCTGTGACAAGATGAAACGTACTGTAACAGTAGCACAAGTAAACAAGAGTTGTCCCAGTGTCAGCAAACTGACTCAGCAATGTCACTTAGAAAACTGGACATACTAAAAGAGAGCAAGTCTGATGTGACCAGCATCTTACGATGTGGCAGAGAAACCCCTGAGCGTACTGAATCAAACAAGGCTGCATTTTATTCAGTGTGAATGTAAATGTGAGATTAAATACACACATCTGTACATGCATAGACTTTAAATGGACATTCTCCTTCACAGAGTTTTTGTTAGTGGAACAGTAATGATTTATAGCATACAGGGCTGAATGTAAAGTACTGTAAATATAGTCGACTTCAGACACACAATAATGTTGTTTTGTGCCAAAATAGCAGCAAAAAGTCAATATTTCTGCATTTTTTTCTATGGTACAAAAGTATCTTAGTGTACATTGTTGTTCTCTCTGTGTTATTATTATTATTATTATATTATGTTATTTTTGTCAGATTTTGGAAGACCTAGATTTTAGTGGCATCGGCTTGGTGGGAACAATCTACTAATTTATGCCGAGCTCTTGAGCATGCAGCAAAGGTCTGGCGGCACTCAAGCCCAAGTAGGTCACTGAGAAAAAAATAGCATCCTTGTTGTCAGCTTCTCTCACCTGTTGGTCCTTCTGCCAGTTGAATGAATAGTTCTCAAAAAGTAGGCTGAGAGGAGGTCAGGCCAACCTTGAGCTGTGAAAAATTATAAAGCAAAGAGAGTGTGTTTTATAATATATTAAGGGCACTACAGTTGATATAATAGGTTTCAGCCCAAATTTCTGAGCTGCCACATGTTTCAGCAGTGTTATCCCCATTAGTCACTGCATTCAATTCTTTCTCTGCTGGTGTGAAAGATCCCTCACTCTCTGCCTCTTGCCAGATGCACATTATGAATGCCTTTGTTGTCATCACTGTGGAATAAGTAAACATCTTGTAACAACATTTAATACTCATCTGTCACCAGAAACTCTTGGACACAAACAGTGACCTAACTCCAGAGTTCAAAAGTGTCTTAAAGCACACCCTGTTCACAAACACATAATTTTAGGAGCTATAGTCATTGCTAACTTTCATTTTTGCCTAACTGTCAGCAGCTTTTCCAAAAGAGGTTTCAAACATCTTAGAGATATTGCAAATAATTCATACTATCCCAGTTGGAGCTATAAAACACTTGCTGTGATGCCCCCTTTTTTTTTTTTTTTTTTTTTAACTTTTTCTTTAACCTACACCAAAAAAAGTATGATATCATTGTACATCATCACTGGCTTTACCTGACTTTGACTTTGTTCTTGTTCTATAACGCATTTAATGGTCTGGTCTCAGAATATATATATATATATATATATATAAGACAGCATAAAAAGCATAAAAAGCTCCATCAGCTGTAATATTGTGCCATTATTTCCTGTCACCATCTCTTAAAAAATCCCACCACAGTTCTCTGAAAATGTATGATAATAAACTTTCCCACATGGAAGAAATGCTTAAACTCATATGGAAACTTTCTTTTTGAATGCGATGCCAGGACCACACAGAAAACATGCTATCATAGGGAAGGCAAAGGGGCAATTTGTCTGAAATTGATGAGATAAGTCAGAACTTTACAAAGCATTGACAGCAGAGGGAGACACAGCAAATAGGGAGCAGGTATAAATGTAACGGTTTAGTGTACTCACTGGCCACAGTATAGGAGCAATGGAAGTGACTATTCATTGGTATTCTAGTGCTCTCTGCTGGACAGAGAAAATAAATGCAGTACAAGATATCAAGGGAGACAGTGCGAACAGGGTTCTTACAGGGTTTAAGTTAAACCATAGAGCATAAATATTTCACTATATATCACTGATGCACTAAATCACACCAGCACCAGATACTAATTCTTGAATACATCTGGGATAGAAATAGCACACAAAACAATTCTGTGTAACTGACTAAAATTATGTTTCCCTCATAATTTGTGAAATATGTGTAAATTAATCTGATTTGGGTTTGTCCAGTAGCTCACCTGTGTGTCTACAACAAGCTGAGTCTTTACTACAGCACTTTAAATGAAGCAGAAAAAGAAGAATAATGCAAAAATTAGAGTTTTTAAATATGAATCGTATTTTTATGCCAGACTGGAGTTGAGGGAAATAATCTGCAGACTGAGGAAAACAGCCCAGTGTCATTTAAATGTAAATAAATTATGGTATACTCATGGGGAAAGGAAAATTTATTTATACGTTGGATATAGTGCCTATAAAAAGGGTTTATCCCCTTCTTAGACTATATGTTGTTTTACGACAATAAATCTTCAAATCAGTTCATGTAAAACCAGTTTTTGTAAGTAAAACAATAGGTAATTTCAAAGAGAAAATTCTGCAAATTGATTTTAGTACAAACATAAAATGCAAAATAAAGGATTGTATGTTTAAACCCTTAAAGTAAGTGTTTAGCAGAGGTGCCTTTTTTTGATAGCCTTAGGTGTCTCCAGTTGGTCTCAATCAGTATTTCACATCTGGAGAAAGTTCAATTTTTCCTCATTATTTATTGTCAAACTGCTGAAGTTCGGTCTATTTGCACATGGGACATGAGTCACCCACCACAAATTCTTGATTTGATGAGGTCTGGAATCTTCTCCCAAGTTGCTGTTCTCTTGCAGACCACAGCAAGTTTTCTTCCAGAATTTCTCTGTATTTTGCTGCAGTCATTTGACCCCCTACCCTCATCAGCCCTCTAGGGTCTACTGCAGAGAAGCATCAGCATGATGCTGCCTCCACAGGGATTCATGGCAGGGATGCTGTTTCTGCTGATGTGCAGAGTGTTTATTATGATGCCCTAAAAACATATTCTTTAACCGATTCTTCCACTTTCACTCAGGTAAACGTACTGAAAAACATCAGCACTGATGTCACTGATATCATGACAGTTTTTTTAAAAAAAGTCTTTGCCAACATTGCTGTAAGGAGGTAAGTATGAAGCACCTGCAGCCCTTACAGAGTTGCCCTTGGTCTCTTGGTGGCCCCCTCTTATGAACCTTCTTGTAGGGACACTCGGTTTTAAGCAGCTGGATTTGTAGCTATGTCATGTTTTAGTTTGACCTGCACACTAAGGGATATTTGATGCCTTGGAATTTTGATTCCTTTTTATCCTTTTACCACAGTCATAATAAAGGAGGCAAATAGTTATGCAACACTTTATTCAAGTTTATATTTGTAATTTAGATAGCTTTCTGAATGTCTGATTTTTACTTTCATATTTACTGCTTTTCACATTAGTTTTCCTTTTGTTTTTTTAGGTTGACTTTTAGTTTTATTTTCACTCTACATTCACTCTCATTTAACGTTTAGTTTTTGTTTCTAGTTTTTGTCAAATAAAATAAAGCCAATCAATAAAACCATGTCTCTTGAAAAATGCACCCTGGGAGAGTGAAAACACATTCTTATCTTATGTCTCGTTATGTCATTTTTTAATTAGTTTTTCAAACTAATTTCTTGTACTTTTTGCATGTTCTGAGGCATCAGGGTTTGTAATTGCTCAATAATGTGCCAAACACAAATTGATTAATTATTGAATTCACTGGATAATCTATTGATTGATTAAATGAATCTTGTGAGAGGTACGCAGCGTTTTTTCAGTTTCTGAATGGAACAGGTTGACACTGAACAAAGAAGGCAAAGACAGTCACTACCTGCATTGAACACGTTGTCCTCACAACTGAATTAAAGAGAATATAGAGGAGAATAAAAGGCCTTAAAAAGAACAAGATAGCCTTTATATTCCTAGTATTCAGTACATTGCTGATGCTCTTTCTGTTATGGAAACTGTTCCTTTATTTTATCAGAGATGTTATAATACAAATAATATAATAGCAATAAATTTAATACATTAAAGTTTATCATAATTATAATGTCTACTTTTTTATTGATTTGTATTTATATATGTTGACATAATCTAGTCAAAGAAGGCTTAATTCAGTGTTCACATTTAAAGCCTATAAATGCACATTAAGTTTATTCAAAATACTTTAACTGTCCAAATATAATTCTTAAAATATATTATTTTCTAGAAACAAAAACTTAAGTATTTTAAAAGAAAAAAAAAGATTGCTAATTCTGAGAGGTTCTGAAAAAAATTTGTTGGCCAACAAAAACTTGCTCTTAACAAGTAAACTTAACACCAACTGAATGTAAAGACTGCTGGAGTGAACATCTCGATTTAGTGAAGTAATTATCACTATTTCCTATGTGGAAAACAGTTTGCCGGAAGTCTGGTTTAATTGCAAAATCTGAACAAATAGTGCTGAAGAGCTTTTATGAGCAGGAGCTCTCGAGAAAAACAGGAAACATCAGTAAAACTTGAACGTTATCTGGACAGGATGGTTAGTGGGTTATACACAAATCTGCTATGAGCAAAACGTGATGAAACATTAACCCAGTGTGAAGCTACTATCTGACTCAAACAAGCCATTATCTCTTATAGTTTATACAGCAGAGCAGCAGTAGTCTGCTCTTTTAATATTCTCTGTTCACATGAGATCTTTCCTTTCTGCATAATTTCCAGCCTCTTTCCCCCCAGAGTAAGTTCATGGTTGTCCAACCTCTTTTTTCTGCCTCCTTCCCAGACTTTTTTCCTTTTTCTTTTCTTTTTTTTTTTTTTTTTTTTTTTTTTCCCTCTCATGTGGGCTAATACACAGGCCGGCGCTGCAATTTCGGAATCTGCCCTTGTATATGGCGGACGAAAATTTCCACAGGAGGAACCGCAACACAAACCCCGTGTGCAAGGCAGAAACGGAGAGCCTGCACGGACTGAGTAAACCCCGGCAAATCCATGATTTATTACGGCATTACTCTTTACTAAAATGTAACGTAGCGTGTCGAGGAGGATGGGGGAAAAAAAACGCCGTGGTGAAATTTTTTTTTTTTTTGGTAACATTTGGAATTTCTCATAACTAATTCACAATTTTTTTTTTTTTTTTTTTAATTTTTTTTTTTTGGAGGAAGCAGTTGTGCAGTCACCTCTGGTCGGGGAGGGAAGATTTCTGGAGCGAGAGCCTGTTTCGCATGAGCTGCATCGTTTTTGGAGGTATGTCAAACCGATGTTTTCTTTTTTTTTTTTTTTTTTTTTTTTTTTTTTCTCCTCCGATTTTAGAAATCCTAAATTTCAGAAATTTCAGTGGCGGATGTTAAGTTTCTGTTCCCTCTACGTAATAAACGAGACCTGGCAGTCCTCTTTGCACTATTGCCTGCCACTAAACCAGGTGCAGTCTCTGAAGCCATCCGAAATAGACCTAATCTGTTGATGTTTTTTGACTGAATTTTCGTAATGAAGTTTCCGTGTAGCTGCTGACTAGTCGTCTGTGGACCTAGTTTGCTCAGCTGCCCACAACCTTAGGTAGAAACCCTGGGCATATTCTTACAGACCAAGGGGACCGGGCGATAGTGGCAACATGAAGGACGATGAGGGGAGGAACAATCTGAAACACAAAAACCTCCTGCAGCCATGTTTTGTGAATTTTCCTGCAAATTTGAGCAGAGCTCCGGAGTTGCTCCCCCCCTGAAAGTCACACAACGCAAACGCCACTTTCGGTCGTATCTTGACGGCTCGGTGGTCATTGTAGGCGGACAAGAAAATAACACCAAAGTGTCGTCTGGTCAAAATACGTTTCGACTTTTATTTTTAGGAAGACGGAGGGTTTTTTAAATCTTGGTGTCATTGGCGCCACCTGTAGGCAGTCATTTTGAGAAATTAAAAAAAAAAAAAACAAAAAAAAAACAAAAAATTGTAATGAGACTAGTTTTGAGACTTGTTTATAGAATTGGATGTAAGTTTATGGGAATTCGGTAAATTGAACCATCCTACCATGTGTTTATCATGCAAATTAATGGGAAAATGACCTTGCATTCAGTTGCATTCAAAGCAGTGTGCATATTAATTCTGTTCCCTTTTTTTTTTTTTAGCTTTTTCATAATGAATATTCTGGCCTTGAATTGTTTTTGCTAATGGTTTAAACATTAAAAAAAAAACAACAACAACCCAGAAATCATATAATGTGATTGTACTCTGGGAGATAAAGATAAAATAACGAATGTCTTTTCAGTCTGTCCTGTATCTCCTCTATCTAACATACACAATAACTGTCATTTTGCCATTTTTCTTCATTTGTTTTTGTGTGAATGTGTATTTGTGTGCTGTGGTGTGTATACAGATATAATTTACTGCTTGGTAAACATGGAACAATTTGGAGTTTTATTTCTCGAGATTGGAAATGTGTAAGCGGAAAATAACTATCCAAAGTGAACTGAACAGGACTGGAAGAAGAAAGACCAAGTCAGCATAATTTGAGGGCAGGAAAAACAATCACAACCAGTGCCTCTAATGTTTATATTAATCCTGCAGACGCCAAACAGTTTCCCATCTTGCATGGCTTGCTTTTATTTTAATGTAAGGGAAACTGTGGAGGCCATATTTTGCTGTGGGTAATTTTAATGCTGACCTTCAAAATCTTTATGAATTCAAAGAGCTGGTGGAAATTGTATGGCTGGTATGCAAAATCTGGGTGTAAATTCTGACCTTTGTTCGGAAAGTCTAATCTAAATACAGCAGTTTCAGTTAAAGTACAGCACTGGAGACAGGCAACCAGTGTCATGAGTTTAATAGGGTTGGATCACTCTGTAAGTGATGGGAATGTTTATACGCAGAATACCTGAAGGACCAAGTAATAAGTTATAAAGCTTTCAGGGATAATGCTGTAGTGTTGCAATGAAAAACACCTTAAACCCTGATTTGGTTAATGGGAACTATATTCTGGGAGTGTTCTCATTTTAAGTAAGGTAAGAGGAATGCTGGTCTGTCAGCACATGAACAAAAGCTTTGTTTCACTGAGGATATTTGGAGCGAATAGTTTGGATAGAGAGGTGAAACTCGTTCCTCCAGGCTCTGATAAACACAAGATGGTGAGGGATCATATCACAGTCGGTAGGTTACAGTGGTTGAAACATAGTTGCTGCTCTAATTGTCATCAACTTAGTAAAGGGGTTTTGTTTTCTGTTTAAAGGCTGAGGGCTGTTTAACAAACATCTTTGATGTCATGCCCATTCTTTTTTGTAAATGTATAATTACAGATTCATGATTTGTGCTAATCATGTCTGAGTAAACATACATGCTTTTTAAACACGGTGAAGATTTTATGATCTGTTATTTTCTTAATGGCATGTTGAAAATGTCAGAAAATGGCTCCACTTAAATTAGACTCTAGGGAAAGGCTTTTCAGGGGTTGGGGCTGCTGCATTAAAAAAATTGTGTGCATTCTGCACATATTTTTCCTGCTCTCCTTTGTAAAAATGAACCTTATTGGTTTCATGAATAATGCATAAGGACGTTCAATTGCTGCAGCAATGAAAATTAGGCCTGTTTACGTGCAGTGGTTATGTACACAGAAGCTTCTTTTTTTCCTTGACCATTTTCTGAAGGTAGAGCAGAGCCTGAATAGCTTTTCTGAAAATACAAATTTTCAGCAAAGCAAATCTCATTTCTTTGAGTGAAAAGGGGAGGGGTGAAACTCCCGCGGGTTTAATGAATCCATAAATCACAATAGTGCCAGGTTTGCTGCGCCTGCGTCAGTGTGCAGTGTAATTTTGATTTTCATCAAAAATTTAATCTGCCAGCCTACAAGGGTTTAGCAGCAGACCGGATGCCGCCCTGAATTTCTAATTTTAGGGGCCTGATCTTTCAGGATTTATTTTTGTATAATTCGTCTGCTTTTCAATATCTCATGTTATTAAATTTTAATTCGTGGCATTAACATATAGATTGAAAAGGTTTTTATGGTGGTTTTTGAGTGTATGCTGATGGAATTTTACTAGACGACACAGTTTCTTTTTCCAGAGCATCCTGTGTGTGTGTTTGGGGGGG
>CM076666.1:13055208-13097288 GCA_038496675.1 Rachycentron canadum
GGGGGGGGGGGGGGGGGGGTTATCCATTTCTCTGCATTATTGCTTTTTGAAATCATTGGTCATACACCATCTTGGAAGACATTTATTACAGAGGACAGGAAAATGTGCATTTGATTAAAGAAACAGGGAAGAGCAGGCAAAACATTTAGTGTGAAACAGGTTTTCGGTCAACCCTTGCTCCTAGTCACCGACTCTGCTCTGGATAACACAAACATGCAGTGAAAGCAGTGATTGAAGTGACCCCCTCCATCCCCCATTTTAGCTGATTCCTATTTTTAATCCCTCCAGAGTGGAAACATTTTCATGAGCCTTAAACAAATTTGTATTTTATATTTGGAATCTCTATTCCAGTCTACTTAACATGCAGAGCACAGTGACTTTTGGCAAAGTAAGATACAATTCAAAGTAAGAAAATCCCTCTAAGTTAGAAGCACAAGATTTTTGCCTTTTTGCTTTAACTGAGCACAGTGATTGATTTACTTCATTATTGTGCAAAGGCAGATACAGTACTGCCCAAATATAGGCCAATTATTTTAAGTGCCTCGACTAAGCGCTGAATTCTGAACAGAGGTACGTACTAGTGATGTTTTCCTTGTATGCCTAACCTCCTTATTCTGTAACCCTAGATAAATTTAGTACAGTGATACAATATATTGTGGTTAATATGCATGCATTGACATTTTAAAACCCAGCTGGGTCAAAGCACAAAAAGAAAACTAGTTTAATGCATTGACATAAATCCCAATGCCACCTACGTCTGCTGACTTTAATGCCTGTTAGTCTGATGCTATCTATAGATCCTTGATATGCAAATAGCTTTTGATGATTTAATTTAACTGTATTTCCTGGTCTTTTTGTAGTGTTTATCTCCACTGTTGGCCTTTTGTTTTAGTTGGTTTAGGTTTTGCTTTATTTGTAAGGAACATCAAGCAAATGTGAATCTGGTTCATATTTTCACTCTGCCATGGTGCTGTAGGTTACAGTATATCAGAAGCCTCTGACTATGAGAGAACAGAAGGCCAGATGGCTAATTTTGCATTTTGACTTTAATTAGAAGAAAAACAGGCCTCAACAGGCATTTCATGTAGTCGGGGTATGCATTCAAAATGTTGCACAGGAAATATTACATGGATGACAAAGGGTTGATCTAATTCAGGGCATGCATGTGTCCTTGCCATTATTTCATTTAATTACAGTTGGCGAAAGTCACTTGATTTTTGTTTAAGGAGGCAATGAGATGCATTTGTTTTCACCCCACTGTAGGCATATTCCCGATCAATCAGGCCAGTCAATACCAGCGGATATCCAAACACTCATAAAATAGCAGATGCAAAGAATTGTCACTCCAGCATTGATTTCACTGCTTGATCTCCTGCTCACATCTGTCACGGGCATCTTACGCCCCCCCCCAGGCTTAAGATGGCTCTGGTGACCACTGTAGGAGTGTGTCCATGTGGGACTTAAGTTGTCAGCAACACAACAGGCTGCTCGTACTCTGAGTACTCTGTGGCTTGTCTGTTACTATGTTTGAGATTATTATAATTAACACTAATGCAACAGCGTCTTAGTCTTGAGCTGGTTGAGGTAGAGCTATTCTTTAATAGCTGAGATATAATTAGAATTAGTATAGTAACTGTATTCAGTGGTTTTCAATCTAGGGGTCAGGCCCTTTCCAAGGGTCAACAGATTCATTTGAGGAGTCATTAGATGATGGGAATGGGAGAGGAAAGAAGAAAAGCTAATTCTGTCATAAGAAATTATTTTAGTTTTTTGGACTTTTCTCTAATCTTTCCTTTTTTCTACGAAGATATTGATGGTAGTACCTCTTTGTGACACAAATAGTTAAGTGGGGTGATGTCCCTTAAACACGACTAGGGTATTCTTAAGTCGGAAATAAGAAAGTTGAAGAAAAGGAACCGGTTAATGATTTGCACGGTGTCAGCTGATCCCAGTGACGTTTAATTTGTGAATGATACAGAAACAACATATATGACCTTTACTGAGCAGCTTTGAAGAACTCTGTTGAAATGCTTTCAATGCCATAGTGACATGATCAATGCCATTAATAATTTATAAACAAATGATAAATGCATCAAAGTTGAGTCATTACATTTGCGCTGTCCTCATTTGTTTTGACTAGAATTTCAGCTGACAGATGGCCTTTACTCTATCATACATAACAGAACAATGATGACACATTGCTTTTTGTATGTGTGAAGGATTAGGCTTGTCACGGTAGAAAATTTTCATGCCACTGTAAGTTCTGCCAGAACACTGCCAAATACCAGCGGTGTTGACTTTGAAATTGCTTCCCTTAGGCTGTGTTTTTGGGAAAAAAAAAAAAAAAAAAAAAAAGCGCTGAGACAGAGAAGGGTGGCATTTACTGTATTTTTCGTGACTCACTGCTAAATTTACACAGAAATGCACATTTTGTATAGCGTTTTCAGGGGGAAGGAGATTGTAAAAACATAGCTAGTTATTTAAAAAAAATAATTATAAAAAAAAAAACAAAAACTGTCCAGATACTGTTGTTAAGCTTGTCAGCATAGATAACTGTAGGTCTCGTAAAAATGAAAAACAAACCTAATTTTAAATTTCCTGTATAGAGAAGCTGCAGAGAGAAGCTGGCTCAAGGCTGAACCCGAGCTACTGCTATCCTGGAGCAGTTGTATTTATTTTGGTTAACAAATTCGCTGCCATAATGTAATTACATCATCTCTTTCTCCATGAGTCAGAAAATTTTAAAATTGAATCCCTTTCATTTGCAGGTGCTATTTATTTTCGTGGATATCACTTTTGTTTTCACAGTGTGGAATGAGGGCTCAATGTTCAGTGCAATAGTGTGGACTGTACACCGCTGGTCACACTGACCACTGCAACAAGCCTTGTAAGGAGTTTCTACAGATATTTGTGAAGACAAACACCAGCGAAGCTTAGCTTTTTCTTTCTTTTTTTTCCTTTTGCCTTTTTTATAGGTCTGTTCTGTAATACAGCCATGGATAATATTTATTAACATAGATGAGGTACTTGTTCAATCTGATCACCAAATACCCCAAAAACAAGACATATAGAAAAACATTGCTGATCTTAAACGTGAAAATCCCCTCAGCAGCAACTTTTGAGGTGTTGTTCAACAGGGCATTCAAAGGGGAATGTCGACCATTTCACGAATTCACTTGTTCCACATGACTGTTCAGTCCTAAAGCTAGAAAATGTGGAGCTGACAATTCAATTTGTGATGCCACTGAGATGTAAAATTTGGCACTGTTGCGTAGACCATAAATGGGCATTTTAACTTTGCTGATCTAAGACATTTCTTAGTGAATCCAGAATGAGGTTAAACTTTCCTTGCTGTAGCAATGCGCTTTTCTTTTTCGTGTGACAACTGAATTCATCATGACACAAGTGTCACAATATCAGCTTTAGATAAGTATAATGACAACACCATGAATATTGTCCCAACTGTTTGGGTACAGCAGCATATCTGTTATAGACATCCAGTGTATTAACAGTTTGTCTCAATTGAGAGAAATATGAAAAGATGGCATTGTTAAATAGAAACAAACTTTGAGAAAAAGGACATGAAATATAAACTACTACAATGAAATCAAATTGACCTGCAATAACTTACTACTGTGAAAAGAAACAGAATTAAGTCATTTTATAATCATGAGGTGAGTTTTGAATGTTTGGTGGATTATTTGATCATCTATTTTTTACTTTTTATAATTTTATGGCTCTGCGCCAGTGGTGGCAATGGCAGGAGGCATTTTGTTTTTGGGTTGTCCATCCATCCCAGTCTTGTATATGCAGTAACGCCTTGAGGGAATTTCATCAGATTTTGCACAAACATTCAGAAGAACTGATTAGATTTTGGTTGTCAAAGGTCAAAGGTTAAGGTCTTTGTGACCTCATGTTCTTGTGAATGCCATATATCAGAATTGCTCAGGGAATTTAATTATATCTGGCACAGAGGTCCACTTGGACTCAAGGATGGACTCATTAGAGTTTGGTTATCGAAGGTCAAGGCCACTTTGACCTCACAAAACATATTTTTGGTCATAAACCTAGAATTTACAGTATCAAAACAGTAAAAAAGTAATCACTATGACATAACTTCCTGCAAAAGCACTTCTGGCCATTATTCAACACTGTAACTCAGGAACAGAAGGGGAGATTGTGACCATATTTTCTGCAACTTGACTGGTTGGCGGAGGCATACAAGCACGAGGCGGTAATTCTAGTTTCTGTTGGCTCTGTGCTTCAGCACTCTAAAGAAAAATTGATACTCTTGAGTAGTATTTGACTCGGCTTATGTCAACGTAGAAAGAAATGTTGAGCCCTAGAGTTTAAAGATCTGTAGCTTCAAGTTCTGACTATAAACCTCAGAGTAAAGCTTTTATTTTTAAATTTATAAGTCAGTGAACCTGACTTATAAATTAGTTGAGATCATTGAGTGGCTTTCTTGTTCATTTCTCTACTAAAGCACAGTAGTTGAGACATTTGCTCTTTTCAACAACATAATTTATTGTCTTCAACTGTGTTAAAATGTTTAACAGTCTCATAGATAACCTGTGAATATTAACACAGCTTGTTTGCCAATTTCTGGACACACAAAAATGCACAAGTAATACACATTAAAAATAGCAATTAAAAACTGAAAAGAAAATCCTCTAATTAAATTGAAAATGGAGCCATAATGGACCATAATGGAAAAGCTCAAATGGAATTACTCAAACTTAAAGGTCAGTGTTTGCCATTAAATAGATGGTTTGCCGTGATGATTTGCCCCCAGCGGATGACTCATGGCTTTGGTGGTCCACTGACCTTTTTCAGTAAGGCCACCAGCAGGTAAAATTTCCCCTTGACCAAAAACATGACACATGAAATATACTATGGATTTTATAGCACACTGAATCTGCTATTGTTAAAAAAAAAAAAAAAAAAAAAAAAAAATCTACCTCCAAACTTTGAAAAACTGTTCAAGCTTGATTCAGAGGTTGTATAAGGAAATCAACAAAACACAACTTGCCCAACCTTGCAGGAGGCCTGTCAATTGTTGCACATGCTGTGTTATTTAGCTGTCAGTTTTTTTGGCTTTTTTTTTTTTTTTTTTGTTTTTTTGTTTTTTTTTTTATAAGCTATGTAAACTGGAAACCTAAAAATGTTTTGTCTCATTTTCCAGTTCATAGGCCTGTTTGCTGAGGCTTGTTGGTCGTGTGTCATAACCAAAGAAAGGTGTATCAGTGCTATGAAAAGGCTTGTTGTTGCTGTATTGGTGTGCTATTAATAGAAGACCAATTTTCCCTCGTTCCATAATATCAGTCATCCTGGCATAACTCTGTTTTGCTTGGTTGCTTTTTGAGCACATTCTCTTGACAAGGCCTTTTATAGTCTTGTGCTGAAGTGGCAAGTTGTGTAATTTGGATATTTCTGAAATTAGAGCATTTGGGTGCCACAAAGCTGTGGAATTTATGCCATCAAAGGTCATTCCTGAACAGTTAAGCCACTTTCCTCTTCATTGCTAACGGCACAAATTTTTGTCTGTTTTCTCTGTCTTCAGAATTACACTGTTACAGGTGTCTCCTCTGTATTTTGAACTCACACATCTCTTGACTGCATTGTTGTCTGACAATTTGGGTATTTCATTTTAAGATTTCTGTAGTAGTCAGTTACAGATTATTGCTAATTCTCTGCAGTTTGCTCTTAGGAAAATCAAAGGTGACATACAGAGACAAATAACTTTTTTTCTCTATTGTGTTTCCAGGGAAAGCATTTGTTTGACCTAGCAGAGATGATAATATACTTAGATACTACACTGTTTATTGGGCTACAAATCATGCTCTGATCCAGGTGGGATATGTTACAGGACCAAAAGGTAAAGTTTTGTTTTTTTTGTTTTTTTTTTGTCTCTCTGTTGTGTCTTTACTCTATACAGAAGCACAGGCTCAGAGGAGGTGGAGTCATGAGTGCACAAGAGGCGCCCAAGCCTGGGAAGGAACAGGCGGACAGTGGGAGTGCAGCCACAGATGGCCCGTCACCAACCTTAGCCACAACGAACAAGAATACTAGCCCACCACCTGTCACAGTTAAGAAAGAGCCTGGGACCTCAGAGACGAGCAACGGGAAAGTTGGTGATGCCAACCCTGCTGAGATCTGTGTTGTCATCGGAGGAAATGATGGAGGAACGAGTGGAGGTGGATCCCGTAGAGCTCAGACCGAGGGTATGTTTGCCCTTGGTACTCCTCCTCCAACGAAGAGCACAGACTCATGCATAGGTGTGTGAATATACATGCATTTGCTGACTGCAGGCATGCCTGGTGTCCCTTGACCCTGGTATTGCTTCCTGACTGTCCAAACAGGCTGCACAGCATTTAAAAACAACATTTAAAAAAAATCTACACTTGTGCCTCTTTTCAGAAACAATGTTTTTAGTTACAAAGAATAATCCACAAATCTGGCTACGAACAGTTTTTAAATTAAAATTACTGTCTACACAAGAAATGGCCCCTAATGATGGCTATTGACAGCATGTTTTTGCGTTTGAACTTTTTTTAATCTTCCAATACCGTGAGCACAAACAAAATTCCTTCCATCTCCAATATTGGGATGGCAGCTGAAATCGTAAAGACAGGTCTAAAACCTGGGTGAATGAAAACAAGACAAAGTGCATGGATACAGACTCCTTGTTGTAATTCAAATGAGCTGGTCCTTTTTGAAGAGTCTGAATTTTGTTTCCCCTCATTCACAAGCTGGAAGCTCTCACATGATGATAGTCATGATTATTGTTGATGTGACAACAATCACTCAGCAAATTCCTTGATGAAATCATTTGCACAAATAGACACATGGTGTGTGTTTGTGTACTTCGGTAAATGTACTGTGTTCACATTCAGCCTCTTGCCACTTTACAGGTACAGCTAGCTAAAACTAATTCAGACCAACAGTCTTACAGTAAATCCTATCTCCAAGAAAGTTCTAGTGTTTCTAATATTTTGTGTGCCCTCAATAATATAACTTAGATGGACAAAATATTAGAAACTCCTCATTATAATGTGGGGCAATTCAACAGTAGATCAACTTAAAACTTCCAAAATGACCAAATGACCAAGTTGAGTTAACATCTTTCTTAAACTAAACGTTGTAATCTAGGCTGCATTAGTTCTAGTTATGTGTACCTAATAAACTGGAAGCTGAATAGATGTTGATCTACATTTTCTAGGATTTCCAGGTTGTACCTGAAAACATTAATTTAATAGTTTTAATGGATCACAATTTAGCATTTTGACAAGTTACATATTTGAAGCACAATAAACAATGACTTGGAAATGGAGGCAAGCTTTATGTAGCTGATACTGACCGGTTAAAAATGCCTTGGTTATCCCTGATACTTATCTTGGCTCAGGACTTTCACATTAATTGAATTAATTAATCCGATTTGTAGTAATTCTTCCCTTTTTTAGGCAACACAAGCTGAGAAAAGACCTCAGTGGAATTTCAGATAATTTCCTGGTGAAGGATTGATCCCAATTCAGAAAACAATGTGGGGAATGTGACATTTACTAGCAAAGAACATTAATAGATTGTTAGTAATATTTTAGTTTTACTCAGAAGTAACTGAGAATTACATGCATACAGTGGGGATTACAAAATTAAATATGCTATATGTGTATACCCCTGGTAAAACTGCCACTTTGTTTTTATGACACTGTTTTGAATTCTCATGCAGGTTCCTATGTATGTGGGGTATGTGGGAAGAAATACAAGTATTATAACTGCTTTCAGACTCACGTCAGGGCACACAGAGGTAAGAAGCTATAGACTTTATCTATATATCTGGTCTGAATGAAAAACCAAATAATAACTGACTGCTTGTTGTGTTTTTCCTCTTGACAGTATGCTCCTAAAATTATTCACTTCCTCTGCATGAGTCATTCATGTCCTGTTTTGGCCAGGAATTGTATTAAATGTATTTATTTATTTGGCCTCTGAATTATTTTAATCTCAGAGATAGTAATTTTAGCTACGAGGTGGAAGCGATGAGCTAATGTGAGCACACTGTAACATTCATTTAGTCATCTATAAAGATTTCTATAAGGCTTAACTTTTCTTTTTTTTTAAAAAATATTTTTCTACTATAGAATCAGAGTCCATGGTTGGGGACGGTCTACCCCAGACACCCAACAGTGAGTACACTTTTTCACACTCAATCGCACTCAAGTTTATCAGTATGCCAGCACAAGCTGTTGATTTCATGCTTGGGTCATTTAACAGACATTATGCTGTTTTACCAGATATCATTAAGATTTTAAAGACTGAAACAGTGCAACACAACTTAACTGACTTGGCAGGCTTAAAGGGTTTTGCTTTCCAGCCCCCTCCCTCTTCCCTTGTCTCCTCAACGCAGGTGACATCCATATTGGGTTTTTAAGGCAACACCTAACTTCACCCACCATTTCTGGCACAGTAATATTATTTGTTGGCACGGTGTTCTGATGCTCTGAAACTTTTTTTTCCCCCACAATTTTTATTTTGGAATGAATTGGACTTTGTATTTGCAGCTTTTCACAGTAAACTTGCACATCCGCGGCAAGTGTTATATGTAGGCAGTGGTTACTTGCAGTGGTTCAGTTCAGGCTCCACAATGTCTTCTTGATGGAAATTGAATAATTGCGAGATGTACTAAAAGGTTATTTTATATTAGAAAGTAATGTAGTTTATAGGTGGCTATAAGAGCTGCATTGAGTCACAACAGCACTGTAGAGTGTGACGAATGAATAATTACAGTCTGTGTGCCACAGTTCACAGGACTGTTATGACCCACGATGGATATTTTGTAGAGATTGCATATATGTGAGGGATGAAAAGAGGCTGCACACACTCATCTGAGCTCTGTTTGTGTTTGTTGAAGAGATATTATCTCTAGTGATGAGATGTGAGGCCAGTGAAGTCGACTGAACAGTGTATAAAATCTACTTTATTCAGTCTGTTCCTGTCAGGTAGCTAACACTAGCTAACAGCTGTCTGCAGATATCAGGCTGATGTCTTGTCAACACAAACGGTGCAGATGAATTAGTGAGCAGGCTTTCAGTTTCTGTTTTGTCTGTGCTCAGAGCAATAATTACAGCTGATATCTGTACTTAGTTGAGGCATCTGCCACTGACAGTCTATGCGTAGCTGTGTGGGATGCCATTTATTTAGTAAAATGTGCATAATGATGATATCCTGCTAAGTGGCTCAACTGATTTGCACATGAAGGCCTACAAAATAAAGATGTGTTATTAATAAAGATGTGTTATGTTCTGTTCATTTTTCAGGAAAGGAAATCCTTGTTTCGCCATTTTATAACCATGAAATGTGCTAACAATTCGATAACGTGCTGTTAACATCTTTTTATATTCGCAGCAGCCACTGTGTTGTGCACTTGTTGAATTCAGAGAAAATTCAGAATAAACTCTGAGAAGCACTTTACTACTGGTATTTATCGTATGTAGCTAAAATCGCCGAAAAATTAAAACAAATTTGTTTATTAAAATTTAATATTAAAATGAATCAATTCTGGACTTGTGAATCTAAATCAGTGCCAAAGTCGAGCCTTAGGTCATGTTTATATTTTGCTGATGAAATTAAAGTTTCAGTGATTTAGGTAAGGATCTTCTCTGGATATGTTTTAAGACATGAAAATACTCTTTGTATGTGTGTCTGATATGGCTGTCCCACGACAAAGTTCAAATTTCTACTTCTTTTCCCTCAAAAATATATAATAATATTTTATAATTTTAACTGCTGGACACAATATAACTATTTTGTCTACTGCTCACTGAAAAGTCCCTTGTCAGTGTACTTGAGGTTTCAGTTTTCCACATCACCCTTGTTGCAAGTTGAATGATCGGCTTCCAGACTGGTTGTGATGTCACAAAATCCTGCTGCTGCTGCTGCATACACATTAAACTGAGACTTGAGGTGGGTGCAGAGAACATTTTCCCCTGAACAGATGAATGTGAAAACAAACTCTGCACGTGCAGCATTCTTCACAGTGAAGGTCAAACATCCAACTGCAGTAACAATAAGCAAAACACATGTTCCAATGTGGTGGGGGTGGGGCTTAAGACTGAGATGATTGAAGTCTGTGTCCGTACAGCCAAAACAGTAATACACTGGATCCTTGTTGGAAGAAGTAAACCTGAAACTACATATAAAACTAAATGGTGGTTTGCAGGTATGGGAATGTTGCTCCTTTAATGACATTGCATATCAGCTGCAAGGGCCTGTATTTATCAGCCATGTTGAAATCACTCCCAGGAATCACTTAGAAAGTTTGATCAGGACTAAAAATACTCTTACCTTAGAGTAGTACTTGAGTTATTTATAAAGCTTCCTACACACGCTCTGAACAATCATTATGTGAATGCGCACATCGCTTAAAGGCAGCAGTATCAACATGGCAGAAAGAAAAGAAAGAGCAGTCATCTTTATGCAGACAGAACAACAGTAGGCCTTTTTTTTTCTCTCTCTCTCTCTTTTTAAGCTGCATGAGGAATACAAACCCAGTGTAGCCAAAAGGTCTGTGACAGTGTTAATAAGTAGGCCAGATAGAAAAAAAAAAAAAAAAAAAAAAGATTAAAGTATTAAGAGGCTGGAATATGCTATCTTGCATTTTTTGGTATTTACACTTGGTAATGATTGTCATGCCAGTTAATGAGTATATTTTCAAATATAACATGCTATGAGCAATCCAAGACTCTCCAAAAGAACATGGCAGCAAGGAAGAACAACACAAGTGAAGCAGTTAATTTGATAAATACAAAAAAAAACAGGGGAGAAAAAAAATGCAAAAAGGACAGCAGAGATAGCATTTTAGGAATCTTGACTCGCATGAGGCCGGGCTTGTCCACACTCATTGGTTCCTAGAGGATCTAATTTGCGATTACCGTAAGCCTGCATTTTAAAACCAACGGGAGAAAAATAAACCAGACCAGCTGAATAAGCCTAAATTTTCCAGTCTATATAGTTTGTGAAATATCCTGGATTGGCTGTAGTGTTGTGGAGGAGTTCTTGGAGTTTGAAAAGAGTATTTTGGGAGTGTGGCTAGAATAAACTTAAGTGGGCGTTCAGACCAAAAACAGCTCTACAATTAAAAAAAGATGCAGGGGCTAGTGGGCACGTTTTATGTACAGCCAAGACCAGGAAGCCTAGTTTGATTAAACATCTGATGCCAAAACACTCTACAGAAGTTTGCAATAGATATACTATGACATAGAGCTATTACACTATCAACGATTTTATCTCTTGTCATGCTGATTGCCAGGTAGCAGAAGAATTTGTGTTCACATAGCTGGCAATATGCGCTGGCATGTATTTGTATGCTGCATTGAAGGCTTGATGAAGAAAGAGTCAATGGTTAAATGGATCTTGTAAAATGGAAAAAGTAGAATCAATTTGTGCCTTGGACTTTGTATATTTATTGCTACAATTACAGTGGGGTTCTCTGGAAAAATGGGTTCATATTTCTCAACCTCTCACTATATCTCTGTGCAATCATTCTAAAAGTTGGACGAAATACTAAAGTCTAAGATTAAAAATACCTGTCATTAGCACAACTTGAGAGGTAATTGTAAAGGTTCCTACGCACCCATTTTACCCCACTGTCAAAAGTAAATGTCAATTGAAAAGCATAATTGTGTCATGACGTGAAAGCAGATGTGAAAAGGATGTTGCATTTTCAGTTTTTCTAAACTGGCAGACAGTGTGCAACATGTGCAACATGTGCAACCTGGAAATGCAAACTGTGCTTTTCACATTTGAATTTAAAATATGTCGTAGTTTCAGTGCTTTCAGTGGAAATTCCATTTGACTGGTGCATTTCTATTTAATTTCAATCAGGATGCTGAGGATGTTGGAAGTTGCCATTGTTGTGTAATAGCCAGTGCAGAGAAACATTCTATTCGTATTCTATGCATTTGTAACCATCCAAATGTTAGTGCTTCATCAGTGTACGCTGAATGTGTCCTGAACTTTAATTATACTGGGAGGGAGCCACTAATTTGTAGAAGATGTGTGTCAATTGGTTGGGAAGTTATGGAATATGACTGCTATTGAAGCCTTGAGGTGTTGTAAATGCAATTACAGTTAACCTAACCCTACCCTAATAATCACTTTTGTATCTGGATGTCCTTGTTGCCAGTTGAATATTAATCGCACAAACCCATTTGCTGGAAAGTGAAGAAACTGTTTTAAATCAGCTGTGTTGGCTTTTATGTGCCTCCTTATGTCGCCTTTATTGGGCAGCCATTTGCTGTGTATCAAAAATTTTAATAATACATTTTGACATAGGTTATCTTACTATATAAAGTGTCAACACACATTTTTTCAGACCTAAAAATGATCACTCCTGAGTAGAATAGTTTATTTTCTGCTGTAGAATGTTTTGCACAGTATTTAAATACATCTTTGAAATACCTCAGGAACTCAGCCAAGAGTATGGCTGATTGAATTAACAGAGTGCAGAATGCACTGCAGAAAACTTAAAAGCTGTTTCTCTGCTACTAAATGATAAAACATTTGTCTCATGGGTGTGTGAGGTGAGGGGCCCTCATTTGAGGCAACATCAGTCAGATCCATTATTATGGAGAGAGGACTAGCCTCTGTCACTGGACTGGAAAGAGGGGGTTAGAAATGGATTTTGTCTTGCAGTTGCTTTGTACTATTTATGCAACAGATTGCCTTCAGACAGGATTTCGCTGTGGTGTGCCAAAAGGCACTTCAGGTGTTCTTAATTGTCAACAGCCACCTGGATGCACAATGCATTACACTGCAAGGCAGCAAGAGCAGAACAAGTCATCTGCATCCCTGAAGTCCTTTCACTCGGTAGAACTGGCTGTGAAAATGAATGAATGTTTGAACATGTAAACAAGAATCAATATTAATGCTCATTGAAAAATTTATGCTAGCATGACTTGGGTGACAAACATTTCAATTCAGTGTTCCAGTTGTAATTGTTTGCTCGCAGCATTCACAGATTCACAATAGAAATGCAAAGACAAGTTGTTATTCTTTAAAAATGCTATTTCATTATTATTATTAACATATAAATAATTATAAGTTAATAGATTTTGAAGTATAGGAATAGGAATTTTTTGTCATATTTTTAGTGTGGCTATTCTGATGAATTAAAAATGAACATTTCCTCTTTTTGATGGGTGCGGGGCTGTGTTTATAGTCTATGTTTGATTGAAAGCAGGATTATACAAAATGCATCGAAGTGATTTGCACCAAAACTCGCTGAAGGGATAGGGCATGGGCCATTAAATTTAGGCGCCTTCTAGTTAGAGGGGAAATTGCGAGATGGAACATTTTTTTGGCACATTTGTCAATTGCTCTGGTCATATTTGTGGATTTTGATGTAAAAAAAATGTGACACAATGATGGTGTCGAGATCTTTGACTTTGCACAATGTTGAGCAGCCAGATTGGGTATGAGGGGGTATGTGCTCTTCTGCGTACCATGAATGCCATTATAGTTTGTTTTGCATACATATATTTTTGTAAAACTTTGTTTATATATAGATATTACAAAATAAAATAATCTAATCTTGATTAACTTTTCCCTTCAGGGATTCATTTGCTTATTTTGTCTTGTTTCTCTAATCTCATTTAGGCTCCTTCTCTTTCTTTCCCAGTGCAATCAAATCTTAGCCTGTCTATTTTAAACATACTTGCTCACAACCTATTTTTCAAATGCACAATGAATAAAAAAATACAATTGTGCTTTCTCTGAACCTGCTTACTATATGTGGTGCCATTGAATACTTTTTCTGCTAATTAAGTGTGAAAAGCAATTGGAACAACTTGGAACACAAAGTGTTCATTCTACTGCTTCTCTGGACATATTAGATTACAGCGTGTTAGGGTTCAGTTCATTACAGTGGATACACTGGACCTGTAATGTCCATTGTTCAGTCCGAGCCTTGTAACCTTAACATAACCTTTCCAGTTGCTCCTGTCCTATGTACTATTAAGTGCGCAGCAAAGCAAAGTTTTGTTGTTCCTTTATTAGTATGAGGTTATCCACCCAGATTATATCCACAAAATGAAAACCTTGAAGTCAACGTAGTACAACTATTGACATATGATATAAAACCAAATGTCATAATGCATCCAGTGAAAAGTAAGAAAGAAAATCAAAAAGATATTGAATGATGGAGTAACACACAATCTTGAGTTTTTTGTACTGCTGCATAAATTGTATTACTTTACCGTTTTCTTGGGAAAATATTTAGTCAAGATGACTAAAAGTGTGTGTTTTTAAGCTCTGAAACGATATTTAGCAAGATCTGCACTTTATTTTTATGTAGGACCAAATAACTTGCATGTGATCAAACTTTATTAATACGACGCAGAATCAAAATGTGGTTGCTACAAAGTGAAAACTAATGAGATATTAATTTGATGGTTAAAAGGATTCTGTTTTAAGGAAAAATATATTTTATCAATAACTACTTTAAAAACATTCACTAACAACTATTTACATAAATACCTCTTGCGAATGATCCGTAGTGTTTCTTTGATGTTCAGTACAAATTTCAAACCCAATGCAGTGAAGGTCCAAACTTTAAAAAAAAAAACCTGATGACTAACAAATGTATTTGAAGTACAGTAATAGAATTTTTCCAAGCTCCCACTAATTTAATAGAAGCTTTTAAATTGTTTTTTGGGGGGGGGGGGATTCATGACATGAACAAGGAGAAGTTCTTAATTCTGGGTGAGCTGACTGAATGATCCTACTGCTTATTATTTCTAATAACATCCATTGTCTGTCTGCCTGTATGCCTTTAGTTCTGTATGTAAATCCTGCCTGTCTCTCTATATCTGTTAATCTGCAGGTAGCTTCCGTTACTCCTGTGACATCTGTGGCAAGAAGTATAAATACTACAGCTGCTTCCAGGAGCACCGTGACCTGCATGCAGTTGATGGTAACCAGGGGTTCTTGGGCAATTTGCATGACAATTCAATTCTTCTTTGAAACTCCAAGACTTAAACTTGGAAGCCATTCATAAGTGAACTTTCCATTTCACATTTATCTGTTGCTGGAGAACCTCGCAGCAGCAAAAACCGAGTGGCATGGTGAAGAGGAGTGGATCAGAAAAATTAGTCCTTTCACCTAAAAATCTAAAAATACACTATCAAGTGAGAGATTATGGTCTGTCACTGATAATAGTCTGTGTCAGGTGAAGTGTAACTCTGGCAGGATAGTTACTTAGTTACTGACTTAGTAGTTAGTACTACAGAGTATCATTTCATGTAAAACCATAGGTTAGAAGGTATGGATAACTAAGTAAACATTGGGATGCCCTCGCCACTCTCCATTGTAAGCAGAAAAGAAACATTACCATTGATATATGCCTTGGCTACTCAGCTTTTCTGTTATAATATTATGTGTTTTCTTGAAATTAATGTGCAGTAAAATAATAGGTTAGTTTAATTTTGGATAATGAAATGAAGCAAATTCTGTGCACTGACCAAATTTCCATTTGGTAAAGAAACAAAATAAAATTTGTTCTGGGAACAATGACAAATTCCAAAATAGCTCAGTCTATGTTTTATGATAATCTTAAGGATTCAGTGAGAAACTAACCGTCCTTTCTTTTCTCCCCCATCTCTCTCAGATCCTTATGAACAGGTAGTGTTACCTGTGGATGGCCTTAAAGAGGAGGAGCCAGTTGAACCATATCAGAAAATTGGACCAAGTAAGACTGTTGGTTCAATTTCTTATATAAATATGTCTGTAACTGGTGATCGGAAACTTAAATGAAGACAGATATAATGTAACAGAGCAAGGGCACAAAACAGCTTTTTTTTTTTTTTTTTTTTGTGTTGTTAAACCCTGCAGATGAAACAGACAAAGTTGAGCTCATGTGTCACTGCAATTCATTATTTCAAGGTTATTTGCACTCCTTTGTTTTATGTTATATTTTGCTGGTTATTGAGAAGACAAAATCAAATGGCATTGAAACTCCCATTGCACCTTGATAGCTTGAGTCCACCTTAGTCAAGAGCATTGTACTGGATGCAGTTTGTAATGCAAGACCTTAGGTCATGGAGATGATCCATGTTAGAAAAATAAAACTAAGCATATGAGCTAACTCCACACTGGAAAGGTTTCAGAACATGAGTCCAAAAGTCCTCCTTCGCAGGGGAAAAAGCACTCGCCCACCTCCGCAGAGACCGCGGGTTCTACCGACGGCAGCGGGTGTCCCTTCAAACACAATTGGCAGTGTTCGCAGGTGGGATGCCTGCACTTGTCACTGCACTAATGACTCCTACTGATTGGGGAGATATTGTGAACCTCCGCAGTAGCATTATGCAGGAAGACCCCTGCGTTTTTATCTTCTCTAAGATTAAGGTATTGTTAAATGTAAACTTTAGAATGGGACTTTTCAGTCGGGAAAAGATACATTCATAATCACCAGTTCCTTCCTCTTCCCTGCTATGTTAGAATTTCTTTTCTGCTTCTCCCTAGTGACATAAGGCATGATTAACAAAATAATTCTGTTTTTAATTGAACAACAAATCCAACAAATTGTGTCTTAATTGATATGGCACAGGTTTTGTCACCAACATTGATTGTGATGAAAACAAATGTTTGTGTGTTTTATTGTCTCTAGAAACTGGGAGCTATGTCTGTGAGTTCTGTGGGAAGCAGTACAAGTACTTCAACCCATACCAGGAGCATGTTGCTCTTCACACACCAATGGGTGAGCCCGTTTAGTTACTGCTTGAAGCTGCCACGTGTAGGATTTTCTGTTTTTTACATATTTTACATAAGCTCTTATGAATAATAAATATATGCGATGCTATATCTTGAATTTTGTTTTTAAATGTTTACAATGTCAGAAGCATCTTTTTGAGGAAAAACATCTGTAGCGGTCTCGTCTGGTCTAATGTGAATCATTAAGCTACAATTAACTCTGAGAATCTCTGTTGTAGGCTCCTTTGATATGAAGGCATCGCGCGTACAGGAATGCGGTAGTATGGATATGAGTAAATTTGGCCAAGCTGGTAAGATAAAAAGTAAGTATCAAGTATCATTTTATTTATCTTTTACATTTTTCAATAGTTCTTGATTCATTGTGTGATACTAAACAAGATTTACATCAGGTTTATACAGGATTTATGTCATTACTTCTTATTGTAACTAATAGAAATTTGGTCATCAAATCTTAGTATTATGCAGTGTTATGACCCAAAAGCAGTGAGTTTCTATTCCAAGTTTTTAAATTTTCATCTCAGAGCCAAATATAATATCTACAGATTATGTTATGTTTACCATTGATTTAGAACTTGAATGCTTTGTAATTGGCTGTGTGTGTCGACATGACAAATTGTTATATTGTTTGAATCAAGCCAAAATTGAGTAGAGATTGATGTTGATAAAACAGAAAAACAACTTGGCGATCAAACACACACTGCCTGAAGCATTGAATAATGCATTCTTAAAATGGCAGTCACCCGTAAGACCACAGTAGTTTATTCATTTTACCATGATATGCGGGCAGAGGCTGTCACAATAATGGTAAACAGTCCTTTTGCGATGGCTAAAGTATGTTTCACTGAGCCAGTGGAAAAAAGATAACAAGCTTGAATGGAGGGTTCTGGGTCACCTTGCCCTCACTGCTGTACTTTCGGGTTGAAATACAGTGAAAGATATTTGCACAATTAAAACGATGATGGGCAGAGAGATTCTTGTTTTTTCTTATGATTTTTATTTTTTCATTATCATTTATTTTTCATAATGTTTAAAAACAATAAAAGAAAATTTAATACAGGCAGCACAGATTCTTCAGAATTTTTATTAAATATTACAGAAGGAAAAAAAAACATTCTGAGCTGATAATCTTATAAATTCAGAAAAACAGCAGTGTTTTTTGTGAAAAAAAAAAAATTTCTGAGATAATGATAATGAGCTTGTTAATTCAGTTTTTTTTCTCTTATGTGAGTGCATTAAACTTCTCTAGTTATCCCAGTTAAACCTATTCTCATTTTTTCTAGTTGAGAAATTAACATTTAATACAATTATTAGTATGGAAGCCCATAGAGGACTATATTCAAATGGTAATTTCACAATTGCATTATATTTTACCACAAATGTATTGTGTTATTTGAGTCAAAATTAAAATGAAGATACAGTCACATACTTGTAGGGCAATCTATGGCAATATTAAAATGAAAATGGAAAAGCTATTTGACAAGTCTTAACCTGATCTACAGTGAAGAATATTCAAATGCAATAAACAAAACATCATTACATTACATTTTAATTTACATGCCACTGCACTCTTTTAAGGACAAAATGAAAATGCAATTCTAAAATGAAAACACACTTTTCATTTTCAGTCATAAGATGTTCCACAGTCAACAATATTCAAATGCAATAAGGGAAACTGTGCTCCCTAGTCTATTTGCATTTGCATGTCACCATGCTATTTTGAGGTCAAAATGAAAATGGAAATGCAATGTCAGGCCACCACTTGACTTGTCCACTGTATAGCATATTAGGACTTAGGAATGATACATTTTCAAATTGTCCTTTTCGTTTTGTCCTCAAAATAGCATAGTGATGTGTAAATGAAAATGTAATTGAATATTGTCCACTGTAGAGCATTTTAAGACAGTTTTATCATTTTCATATTAATATTGTCATAGATAGCCCATACAAGTATGAATTATTGCATTTCTAATCATTTTGACTGAAAGAGCGCGAAACATATGTGGAAAACTATAATGCTATTGTGGAATTACATTATCGTTTGAATATAGCCCTCTATAGGCTTCCATAGGTAAGTATTTTGTCATCTTAACACATTACATATATTTATATTTATTGTTCATATATTTACTGTCAATAATGCAGGCAGTTTTTTTTTTTTTTTTTCAACTCTTTTCCATTGCTTCACCAAAATCTTTTCCCCAGCTGTCATAAATCATTGACATTTCTCCCAACTGGTTTTGTATTTTGTGGTACATGAACACCCCAATCTTTCTGCTAAGAAGCACTCTGCCATAAAGAACTATTTAAAGCACGGCACAAGCTCACATCTGAGAAGTGGGTCAAAAAGATGGAATGAAGAAGAGAAATTAAACCCATATTTAAATGTAATATGAACATTTGGATCCTTTGTCAAGGCTGTTAGTGTGATTGATTTGCATGCTAAACTGAAATTAAGTGTAAATTGCATGTCATTGCCTTGGCTCCGTCTTAACTGTTATGTAGTTAAAAGCTTGAATTGAAAATATTATCCACATTATGTTGCATGGCCATGACCCTCATTGTTTTTCTTGTTTTTTTTTTTTTGTTTTTTTTTACAAACAGACAGTCCATTCAGGCGGAAACTGGAGAGTGCGATTCAGTCTAGTCTGGTTGACACAAACAGCTCACAGAATTCAAGCGGTGAGCACTGAGTCACTTATTGTGATGTGGATGTCTTTCCGTGTGGAAATGTAGCATTTCTGCCCAAACGGTGAAAAGTATTGTCATACTTTCAGTTCTGCTACAAAGCAGGTATGTGTAAATATCAGTATATATAGAAATTGTGTTTCTGCAGAAAATTGAGATGAAGGGAGCGTTGAGGATATAAAGAGGTTTGTGTGACCTACCTTGCATCAGTTGTTACTATATAAAACACAAGTTCAAGAGCTCTGGTGTCATTATTCTACTCCAAACTCAGACCATGAGAATGGAGACCTTGATGAATACAATGTTTGATCATCTTCAGCTGACAAAGCGCCTGGTTACTCAAATATTACAGTTAGAGGTGCTGCAAACATATTTTCTTTACCAGCTTCTTGGAATGAGCAGAGTTGTCGTATATGAACACAGCATTTTTTGTGGCTTAGGTAGAAGAGCGCAGTTGAGTTCTTATCCATGGGCGTGGTTCTAGTTTTCTCATCACTGTGTTTATACAATGCATGTGATGACTTATTTGCACCTACATATTCATCTGCTTGGGGTTTTGGAAAATCATTATTTATTTGCTTTGTGTTGAAATCAATCAATATGTGCCTTTATAGACATTGTATTAAAATTGATTATATACAGTTAACATTATCATCAATCACTGATTAAAATTTCTATTAGGGCTGTTAATGCTCTGCATCAAATATGTATAAGGGAAATACTCTTTGATTGTAAATCTTGTTTGCACGATATAAAAACATTGAAAATTAACAGTAGACATTAAATGAAGCACTAATTTAATAAACAAGGCATAGGAGCAATAGAGAAAGGTTTATTGTGTTTGTGGTCATAACTCCCTCCCTATCCCCTTGTCCACAGGAACTCCAAGCCCTCTGGTGGCCAGCTCCTTCTCTACAACACAGAGTAAGTCCCACCCCACCTCCTGCTCAGAACAAAATGTATGCATGCCGCACTCCTTCCCATTTCATTGTTTTTTTTTTTGTTTGTTTTTTTTTTTCCCTGGTATGCTTCAATTTTTGTTAATCTGTTATTGCTTGGTGCAAAGAGTTTCTCTGTAATCCACTGTGATTATACAGATTTCCTAGATTTAGCTTCATTATCACCAGGGATTGTCTGCGCAGGATGATTAACATTAATCTTATTGTACATCTGCATTGTATTCAGATATAGCTGTGTCCTGTAATGACTGACAACAAAGCCTTTGCTGACTCATGCTGTTATGGTGGACTGTAAACTTTTTTTTTGCATTTATTATATAGGATACACTGGGAACAAAGGGGAAATGAGGGGATGGGGTGGCTGCATTGCAATCAGGGACATTATTTGTAAAATAAAACAAACAAAAAAAAAACCCAACATTGCAAATTACAACACAATTTTCAGGTTTGCTCTTGTATACTGAGCCACTTGGGGCTGCAAAAATCACAATAACAACCTGATCTTGGTGGGACTGACTTTCAGAGCTGCTACATTCGACAGACATCCAGTATAGTTCAGGGATCATAGAGGCTAGTAGGTGGACGCAGTTTTTTTTCATTTTTGCCTCCGACAAAGAGTCAACACTCTTCTGGGCCTTGTGATTTTTTAGAACCCTACACTTGTGGTGCCTGTGGCATCCAGTTCCAGTTCTACAACAACCTGCTGGAGCACATGCAGTCCCACGCTGGTGAGTCCATGACTACAAATGCATGTTAAGCTCGACAGGGAAACAAATGCAGAATGTGAACAGACCGTCAGTGGCAGCAATGCATGCGATAACACACGGGCTTTGTTTTGTTTATTGAGGTTTAGGCATTGAATTGTTGTACACAACACAGCATTTGTATAGTTCCAAGAAATATATTGTCTCAATGAGGGTTGTTGCAGATCTGGATCTGAGGCTCCTGGATTAGTTTTTTGGTTTGTCTACTGGTTCTTTTCACTTAGTTAATCAATTAGTATACAAAATGTTAGAAATAAAGACCACCTCCAATGTCAAGCAACCACATCTGAAAGTCATGACATAATTTGGTCTCACCAACTGTACAAAAAACGAAAATGTTTGGTATTTTTGCTTGATAAATGTCCTAAATGTAGTTTGTCTACACTCGTATACGAATCATGTTACCTGTCCTCGCATGTAGTTAGAATTACAAAGTTATCTGGACAGTCTTAAAATACTATTATCCAGGCTTCACCATTCGCCAATGCAAAAAAAAAAAAAACATTTATTTTACACAAGGTGATCATTTCTGGAGAATTTTTTCCCTGGTGTTGCCCTTGTGTTTTTGCTTCTGGAATTATTGCTGTAAGATTGACATTCATTTAAGACCATGCAAAGCAACATTTGTTGCTGATCTTATTTCTTAACAATTCAACAAACAGTTCAGTTGAAATTCATTTTGTAAACTTGCTCAGCCACAACTTGTTAATGAGTCACTCACTCAGGGAGGCCAAGTAATGTATTTTTGTCCTTTCTTTTGCTGACTGTCGTATTTTTTTTCTTTAATTTTGTTTCATGATTTTATTCTTTACATTTTTCTCCACTGAAAAAACACGTAACATACACTCTCATTTAAATTTGCACAACATTGTCGTCTCCGTCTGATCTGCCATCTCTCTATCTGCTCAGCTGACAATGAGAACCACACCAAAGGGGACTCTCCCAAAACCTCCTCTGCCTCGGGTCCTCAGGAGCAGCTGTGGAGAGGTTCTCAGGCTCAGGCCCATTCCTCAGTTAAACTACAAATCCAGCCTCAAAGTATCTCCCAGAGAAACCACACACTCAGCCGTAAGTACTGCCATCAACTTCTTCCATTTCAGACTGTTAGCTATTGTATACATAATATGGCGATGAAAGGTTTGGTGCACCCTTTAACTCTTGTGGATGAAATGGATGTTTTATGGTCACTTGGAGGATGAGGGGCATAGCGGGTTTGATTCTCACTGTGGAAATTTGCTGCATGCCATACCCTTCTCTTTCCCCCAGTTCTTTTCTTTACGCCATAGCTTTAAGGAAAATAATTCAAACATGTGAGCTGTAACCTCCAAATTTCCAAGTTTTAAGTGAATTTGGTCTGTAAAACAGTTCAGATTGTTCCCATGGTAATACCATATCTTGATTATTCTCTATTATTGTGTGTTTTCTGTGACTGTATCAAATTAAAAAAAACATTAACACTAATTATTTGTCTTACGTTTTGCTCTGCCTTGTTATCCATCCAACTGCTGTTTGTGCTGGCAGAAAATAATGGACTACCTGAGAAGGAGCGACAGCAGGTGGCTGAGCGCCTGTTACGGGTAATGTGCTCAGATCTGAGCATGCTTAACGTGCTTAACAGCAAGGACTTCCTGAAGTTGGCACAGACCCTGGTGGATACGGGTGCTCGTCATGGTGCCTACTCCACCCGTGATGCTCTTGGCAACATGAGTGCCTTGGCACTGCGCCAGCTGCCCCGCATGTACAACCAAGTCAAAGTGAAGGTCACGTGTGCTCTAGGCTCCAATGCTTCACTTGGCATCGCTGTCACCTGCCACGCCCAGACATCTGGACCAGATGCTTGCTATGTTTTGACAGCCTACCAGGTGGAGGGGTCGAGACTGAAGCGCTATGTGCTCGGTGTGAGGGAGGCTGAGCTGAGGGAAGGGCCTGAGCAGGTTCACCACTGGGTGCAGAATGTGCTCTCTGAGTTTGTGATGTCAGACATTCGCACTGTGTATGTCTCAGAGCCCAGGGTGTGGTCAGCAGGATTTGCAGGATCACCACTGGGAGGCGGTGGCCGGGGGAGGATATGCTTGCGATGCGCAGGGTGTTCCCTCGGTGCAGTTGTCCAGGCCGTTCTTGGGAAGCGCAGTCTCCAGGCTCGAGGTCTTCATGAGCTGGCTGAGCTTCTCTCAACATGCAGAGATATTGCCTCCTCCACCACACTGGCACTTCGTGAGGAACAGTGCACCAACACATCCACAAGCACAACTGACGAAGGTACACAGGGCAGCCCCGCACATTGCCCCACTCCTCCTTGCTGGGATCGCATGGCTGAAGCTCTTCTGCAGGTCCATGCCCACTTTGAACAGATTTGTGAGGCTTATGGACGCAGTAAGGCCACAGCTCCACTGCTCCAAGGGCTCAACAAGCACCTGCTGGGCACACTGGCTTGTCTGTTGGCACCTCTGCGCCTGGCAGCTCTGGAGCTGAGCAGCCAGAGGAGACCAACCTTACAGCAGGTGCTGCCTGTCTACCTACGCTTGGAGAAGTTTTTCACATCCAAAGCAGGCGAGGCTGGAACTGGCACAGCTAGCAAACTCTGCCACTACTTCCTAGAAGCACTCAAGGAAAATTTCAAGGTACTGAACTGGTACTGCTTCCACTGCTTACAAGTTTATATGGCCTTTTGCTGGAGAAGTGAAAAAAATTTTTTTTTTTAATTAACAAAAGAAGCCAAAGTTCTGAAATCTGAATATGTAGAAACAAATTTACAAATCTGACTAGACAATTAATGCCAGTACTTGATGGTCATTACCAAAATGTACAGAAAAGACATCTTTGACATATGATAGTTGCATCTGAATTTTAGGAAGGACTGAGAGTCACTGAATTGTTTCTCTGTCCCCAGGTCGAACGAGCTCACCAGGTAGCCATGGTCCTAGACCCACAGCTCAAGCTGCGTTCAGTGCCAGCCTACCAGCATGAAGACATAATCTCCCGTGCATGCGAAATGGCCGCTGAGACCAGGGATGGAGGTATGACAAGTGGTGGAGGTTCAGGTGGTGAAGAACGTGACAATGATGGTCCACCAACACCTAAAATAAGCCGCATAGAGGGAGGGGGAAGCAATGGCGGCACCTCAAGGGGGTCATCCTCATCTTGCACAGTGTCTGGTAACGATGACAGTCAGAGCCAAGTGAGACAAGAGATTTTTCAATACCTGGCTGAGCCTCTTCTCCAAGGCACACCTGATCTCTTCCAGTACTGGAGCTCAGCAGTGGGCGAGAAGTTCCCCAGGCTTGCTCGCCTGGCACTGTGGCTCCTCGCTGTGCCTGCAGTGGGCATACGCAGCGAGTGTGTGACTGTGTGTGAGCAGAGCCTGGCTATGAAGAGGAGGCAGCAGGTAACCGCTGAGGAAATGAACAAACTCATTTTCCTTCGCTCTAACATGGGCTAGAAGAGAAACCCAACCAACCCTAATCAACCAAACGTTCACCTCCAACGAATGACTCAAGACTATTATTTATATACTGTAGGTTTAGACCAACTGTAAACTTCAACGTGTATGGACATTAAATACTTCTTGAAACAGATATTTACAGGAAAACTCACATTGTATAGGTTACAAACACCCATAAAATGGCTTATTACATATTTTATATGGAGAAAGGCCTGTTGTAAAGTAGTGGGCAAAATGTAGGGGTGGAACGTTAACTCTCAAAAGATTGTCCTGTTTGGTACGCCACTCTCGGTTTGGGATGCACATGTAAGCAGGATGAGTTTCGATCTTCTCTTGGCCAGTGATTTGAATTACTCCAGCCTAACAACTAAACTGCTACTAGGCTATAATGCTGTTATTCTCACTGGATGGCAACATTTTCAGGTAAAATCAACTTTCACTGCTTGAAACTACTGTCATAGACCTCTGAAAATGATCAATCCAGATTAGCATAGTTGTTAAAGACTGATATAGCAGAAAGTGCTGTAGCATATACATGATATACAGTAAATACTTGCAGTATTTAGAGGTATCATTTTCATTGGTGTATGACATAAAAATTCAAGTGGTGAGTCTTCACTGCCGTCGTACCTCTGACAACTAAGTGTACTAGGTTTATGGTTTACTGTTATGTGCCACTGAAAATTACATGTTTAAGCATATTCAGCCATGGTAGATATCTGAGCTTAATCATTAAAACTAATTTGATGGTTGCTTCAGTGGCTTCAGTTTAGCTTCAAAATGTAGCTGCAGATCGTTTGCATGCACAGCACTGCATGTGATTTTCAACCAGAAGGGTAAAAAAAAAAAAGAAAGAAAGAAAGAAAAACAGCTGATTAAACATTAATTCCGATATGATGCCTTCCCCCTTGTTTATGCGACAAATTGTAAAAGAAAAGTCAGGCAATGTTAGTTTAGTTAAAGGTAAAAAAAAATTCTTCTGCTGACATACATACAAGTCAAACTGCTAGATTTGCTTAGAAGGCTAAAATGATTAGACTCAAATAAAATAAAGCTTGTGATTGAGTTTTCTATACAAACATTTGTTTGGTACATGCACAAAGAGGACAACATTATATCAGAACCTGTCTGTGGTCAGCTTTTACACTGATTTCATTCAGCATTACTGCTCTGTCGCTGGATTGCACCAACAAGGAATTAAGAAACATGCTGAATGAATAAATCTTACATTATCCTTTAATACTTGATGGTACAACCCAGCTTTCCATGTCCGTAAATACGCAACCATAATAAGGTGAGGCCATTTTGTCTAACTGGATGATAGTTTCCAGTGCTGGTAATTCAGGAATGGCACATCAGTCATCTCTGTGAAAAGACACTCCTACAGCTGTGTCTGTAAGATGCATTGATTCACCTCTTTTTACAGACGTTTTGCCTGTTCATCACTCGGATAAACAGCAGTAATGTTATTAGCCATCAGTTTGGTAAGCTTGTTGGCAAGGATTTAATTCAAAATTGCATAAATCCTTGTGTGGTTGCCCACTGTGTGTGTCTGTGTGTGTTTGTGTTTGTTTTGAAAGCTCAATTAGAAAACCTTTCCACAGGAACGTTATGATTATTATTTTATTTATTATTCTTTCCTCATTTATCATTCTAACATAAACATTGTCTTCCTCATGTGAGCTACAAATTTCCATTTTTTTTCAAGGCAATAAGCTTTATCATAGGGCACAGTTTCTGACCGTCCCTATTAATAATGACTGTTGTCATGACGCTCCTACGGTTTATTATTCACAGTAAATTATTTTCTTTGTGAAATCAACGGGATTTTCTCAGGAATGAGTGCACCTGAGCAGGCACCGCCACTTTTTCCTCAATGAACCTAAAACATACCAAACTGTGACCTCAATGCCGAGGTATGTGCTGAACCGTGACTTTTGTGAAACGTTCCACCCCAAATGCAGTTGGTGCCATTTGCAACAAACGAAGAAAAAAAAAAAAATTGATCACTGAGGGTTTATTTCTTTCAGGATGAAACAAATTCTGCCAGTACATTCACTAAGTCAACACTTGCATACTGATGAAGTCAAGTTATTTATTTTTTTATTCTAGAATACATTTACGTGAGCTAATACCTCCTGAAATGACTTGGATGAATGGAAGTTATACTGTAAAATTTGTTTGTTGCCTCTGGTACTAATCGGTCAAATACTAGTTTGTCATCTGTGTTTTTGGGCCTTAAGTCTCTTTCATGCAGTCACCTTAAACCCTTCGGTCAGAGCCAACATCATGCCTTTATATTGCTCTTCGATGGCCTTTGTTTTACCATCTTTTCTAAAGCTTGTGGTTCTTATTTTTTTCACTACAAGGGACTTAATGGCTGATGTTGGGAAACGGTGTCCTCTGGTGGTCAAATGTGGACTTTTTAAATTGCGGGCAACTGTGGCATTTGACAAGTGCTTTATATTAATGTTCCCAAGTTCTAAAAAGGTTGAACTGAATGAGCATGCATGCTTTTAGGGTCATCTCTTGCTTCATAAAACAGGTCAGGAATAACTTTTACAATAACACACCCAAGCACAAGTATTCACTGTATAAACTATGTACTGAAATGACTCAGTAGTCGATTAGAAATCACATACACAGGTATTCATAGGGGTTGTATGGGAACAGGCAGATCTATTAATGATTATGTGACATAAAACCCTCATTTGGATTGTGGTTGTCATAATATATGGTGCAGATTATTCTAAAGACTGTAAGAACCTAATGATTTGATGGCTCCACATGATTTAACAGGGAATGTCTTTAACTGCTTGACCAGAGTTGATAATGTTTTTTGGAAACTATATCACTTAATCTTGATTTAGCTGTTTAACTCAGCTAAAAATGTTCTCATATTATCATTATCATGTTTTCCAGCTTCAGGACGCAGTATAACTCAAGGTGCTGCCACATTATACTTCTGCCCATTCTGGCCATTCTCTCCCATTCATTTCAGTTGAAGCCTGTATGGCGGACAAATTTAAGCATCCATTTCCTGTTACTCTGTGATCTCCACAGGTCCACGAGTTAGCCATTTCAACCTTGACCTTGCAGATATGCATGGTCGGCGATTAGAAACACTGTACTTTTAAATGGAGAAGTCACTGTTCTAAATCTGACACCCTTTTGTTTTGAACGATATAACGCTAACAGGACTACAAACTGCAGCATCACCCTTGTCGACTGTTTACAGTTTGTAACTGCTCTGATCAACCTTTATTTATCGATTGGAGTCATGACATCACATCCTTCTTCTGGCCTGAGTGTGGAACGATTTTGCTAAAAATAAAGTTAATGTGACTGCCTCCCTCTGTACCTAGGTACAGAGGGAGGCACAGGAAGTAGGAAGTCGTGCACTGCACATGGGAAATTAAAGTTCATTGGAGCGAACAGTCTTGAAAAGAGAAATGCATATAAGGTCTTAAATTATGTCAACCAAACAGTTTCACAACTCCATGATGTTTTTTAACTGACTGTAGCCCAACTTACCTCCACTAAAATCTTTGGTTTTGTGTTTTATAAATGTTTCTCTTCTTAATGTTTTTTTTTTTTTTGGTTTTGAAAAAAATTTTTTTTTTTTTTTTTTTTCATTTAGGTTCTCAGAAGGAATTAATATTATGATGTCTGGGTTGATTTTATTACCTAACATTTTAACACGGTCTATCCTCCTCTGTCTCTGTAAGACTTGGGGAGACTGGTTTGATTTAGAGTAACCCAGACATCTCTGCATTGTGATAATTTGCATTCCTGAAATCAATATGTATACTGCTGTTTTCAAACTGATTTATGTTACACATTTATATTTTGGTAGAAAAAAAAGAGAAAAATGCTGTAAATTATATTTTAAATTTAATTTTTTAAGTACCAATCCAATGTTTTACCTCAGTACTGAGAAGGTAATGTTGTAATTTAGTGATTGGAAATCAGCTGTTCATAAAAAACAATTAGCTTTGGTCACAGAAATAGTCGAAATACTGTACATTGGTTTGCGGTTTCAGCAGTGATCCTTGATTGAACTTATGAAGGGATTTTTCTTACGGTTTTTAAATAAGTATTTTAAATAGGATATGCTCTGGGACAAAATGCCATTGTTGACGTAATTATGTCAACTTAATTTTACTTAGAAATAGCATTCTTTTTGTTGATTAAATGAGAATTATATCTAAGATATGCATGCTTTTAATAAGAGTACTGATATATAAAGTTATAAGCCAGTGTTTCTCATCAGATGGAAGTGAATCATGTTGGCTCTGAGCAGACGTTACCTTAAGACACTCATCAAGAGTTAGACAAGCAACCCCGCACTGAGTTTGAACCTTTCAAGGTGGGAGTAGCGATGCTGATCATGGGTTGGTGTTTATTATGGGCTGACATCATCCATTTTCAGAGGATGTATTATGTAAATACAAGAGAACTGCTGTTTTTATGCCACAAGGGGGCGCCTTCATTTCAGAGATACAGTAGGGAGCACCAATAACATACCTCTTTTTTCTACAGTAGCATTTCAAAAGGTTTTGATATGATAGAAAACTCAACTTAGATACTGTTATTAGAAAACTGAAATCAGCTGTAAGTTTTATTTTGTTTCAGGATTTTAACTTATTCAGATAATAAAAGTTCACTTGTAAAATATGGTATAAGGATGCTAACATGGAGATCTGTTTAACTTTGGATTATAGTCTGTATTATCAATTCAGGTTAAGAAATTAGTGTTGCTTTCATCCTATTTTACAGGCATTTCTTCCTTTTATACTCTGCTAAAATGCAAAAAATGTGTTTGATTCTGTTCATTTTGTCTTTTTTATCGCACTTTGGCAGCAGATTCCTGTGTAGATTCAGATCTGAGTTGTCTTATTAGTAAGCCTAATTTATACTTTTGTAGCAACACTATTTTTATATAATGGCAAAGAAAGGGTTCAGTGTCTTTTTTTTTTTTTTTTTTTCCTGTGTCATATATGGCAGCGCTGTTCAATGTTTCTTGAATACATTACCCACTGTAGTATGTGATGTGTGAATAAACTCCAAATCTGTGTCAAACTCTTGTACATGCAGTTAGACGAATGGTAGCGGCCTGTGTGAATGTGCGTGTTGAGAAAGGGAGGACACTGAAGAACCTGGAAAGTTTATCAATGCTATGAAGTCCAGCTTTATCCCTGTTATCGTGTGTATTCAACAGTTTGAGTTCAAGCTCTGACCCCTATTTTTCAGTCAAGGTTTGAGCTTAAATGTTAAGAAAACTGGCTCCTGTATTTATGAATCATGAGAGCCTGATAAGATATTTGAATCCCTTCCTGTAAATCAAAGTTGGCTGCTTATTTTCAGTATGAATGAGGACTCCTACCTAGACAGAAATGAAGCAGAGGCAGACACGGAGGGCTTCAAACGCATGTGGGGGGTGGGGGTGGGCTTATATAAGTGCAGAGAAAAAGAAGACTTGCACATGGGGAGTGCATATACAGAGGCTGCTTAGAGGTGCGTGCAACGGCTCCCCAGGGGCTACGGATAGGGCAAAAGAGCGAGGGAGTGAGACAGAAGGAGGGAAAGAGCGAGCAAGTGTTCATCACAGCCTGCTGTCTTTCTTCCTCCTCTCACACCCGGGTCAGTCGGCCCCCAAGGTGCAGCAGTCTGCAGCCATGCAGAAACACCCGCACTCTTGTCTCCTCCACTGCTCCCTACTCAAGAGCTGCCTATCAAAGCCTAATTTGCAGCACATGCGTCCAACTTTGCCTCCCCCACTCTTCCTCTATTACCCCACCAAACCCACCCCACCCCACACACACACCACAGCAACCTCCTCCCTTCCTCCACACCCTACTGCTGAAGGTGACGTTTTTCCTCGAGCTATAACTACAGTGAGATGTTAAGTTTGTTTTTGCTTTCGGCACAGAGTGTTTGCGAGCCGTCCTCATTTACAGTCATTTAGGAAAGAAAAATCCGGGGGGGCGAACCACCCACTGCACAATTGCCTCTGTTTGGTTCCTGGTTACAGATCTGTGAAGTTGCAGATCAGCTCTTTCTCGTAGAAAATAAGGAGGAGCAGGTGGGGGCTGCTTTGCAACAAGCACACAGTCACAGCAATCACGAAAGCTGAAAATGTACATGCGTTTCTTTTCTCTAAATGCCATCAGGTTCTAAAATTATAGATTCGGACTTTGATGAATGCAGCAGGAGCTACACATGAAGGGGCTTCTCTCCAAGTATCAGTTTGTGAACACTAGGTGGCAGCATCTGACTTAGTATCATTTAGAGAGTGGCCATAACAATGGCGTCACCTGTGCCATATAATCAAACCAGTACAGCAACACTACAAAGGCCTTAGAAATAAGGAAATAGTGGAAAACATAAGCAAAATAAATCATAAAGCAGTTTTTTTTTTTTTTTGTTCTCACTGCTAAAGTGGAGAAATGAGTGGAAGCACTAACCGCCATGCTCCAAGTAGCCCAGTCCTTTACAGAAAGGACATTGGAGGCCAAGATGTTTTGGGACAAGCTGTGACTTTCAAACACAGCCAGACACAGTTTTTACCTCTACATAACATTCATTGTGTTACGAGATTAATGTCTGTAGCTTGGAGTTTCTGGACTCTAGCAGCATTTACATGTTTTTGGAGACTGGGCAGAATCCAGGACACATGAGGAAATGCCCCGACAGCAGGAAAACACGAAAACACTACAAAAAGTGGCTGATTGTTTTTGCTTTTCCCAGTAAACCACATGTAGATGTCCAACTCCATTTACAGTAACAGAGAAAGTTCTGTAGACTTCCCTTTGCCCTTGGCTGTTACACAACTACAAGGGGCGTCCAGGTTTCGTTTTCCAAGCCCAAATCAGGCGGTGCCATGCAGCTTTGCTCCCACCTCTGGCATTGACAACGTTGGCACCTTCACCTCTGCCCAACCAATGGCCATCACAGCTGTCCTGACTTGTCTGCTCAGTGAGCATTGGAGGGACAGGGAAGGACAGGTGGAAGGAAGTGTTCTCATCCTCCTCTCCTTGTCCTGTATGGAGGACCCGGTGGCACCAGCACTGTAGTTTCTCCTGCTCAGCAGGTGCTGACTTTTATCAGTACTGACATGAATGTACAGAACTGCCAGGCCGCATCCACCCAGTTGCTGTCAGGTGTCGTTCCCGCTAACACTCCACCTAGCCCCTGACCTCACAGGCACCCGGCGCGCCTGTCGGTTCGCCTGCCTGCTCTGCTTCCTCTGCACACCTGTGCAGACACACATACATTCTTATGCACGCACATCACACACTGACTCAGATTGAAGCCTTTTCCCACAGTAGGCCGAAAAGATTTGAGTCTGTGGCTTCTCATGTGCCTCTCCAAGTTGCCGGGATCTGTGCAAAGTCTTAGGATATGAAAACTGCGCGACGATGCCTTGACTTGAACAAATGGTGAGCATCCAGGTGTTTTTATTTGTTTAATTTTTTTGACTTCCCATGTGTGCGAGCCCACAGGTGCTGGCAACTTCCTCCCTCAAACAAAGAGCGCACAGTCTGTGAGGCTCATGATGAGGAATTTCACTGCCTATTACAGCAGGCAGAGCAGCATTTGAATATTTCATATCTAAGTCAGAGTTATGAGATGACGCTGAAGTGTGAAAATATGTTTGACTCTTGGCTTGAGGAAGGCAAGTGTGGTCACTGTGAAAAAGGAGGTCAAGGTTAAATTTGCTCTGTGGATATAAATAGCACTTCTGTGATGTCCCCCTGATCTCACTGTTATTATTTATTAATCGTTGCCATGATCTGGGGAGCACATTCAGCCTCACCATGCAGTTTCAGACAGCCCAAGACAATGACAAGAGAAGGACAAGTTTCTAACCTTTGGGCTTTAGTGAACAGGCCTTATTATTTTCTATAAAGACGTCATTGCCCTTTTGTTCAACTGCCATATTCAGGATTGCTGACGCTTGTCTTTACAGCCATTGTTACTGCCAGGGTATATCAGTGCTTGTGTTCCCGACATGACTCTGTCTTTTGTTAAGTGTTTTTTTTTTTTTTTCTCCTTTCTTTGACATAATTTCTCTATTCCACAATTAATTTTCACCATGACACCCTGAGGTTTGACAAGTAACATTGCACATACCAATAAAATTGTGTTATTTGGCTGGGAATTTATTCAAAATGAAAATATTCAACTCCTTTCTCTCTCTCAGCTCATTATACAATCTGTTCCTTTTGTTGCTGGGTTTTCACTCCTGTGTTTGGTCCCTTCTCTATATTGTCTACAGCTGCTTGCACAGTTTGTTTTCTACTGCACCTTTCAAACTTCTTTCCCTGCAAATGAGTTGTTGTCACTAACTATGTACTTGCAACACAGTGAACTATTCTCTGTTTCTGCAATTTGCCCCACACTGCATGCTTATTTCAAAGTGGAAATAAGTTTTTCAAATAATGTATTAACATTTGTGTGGGCACTTGTGTACTCTATGGACTCTCCCTTGCACCTGGCCAATAAATAGTCCAGAGTTTTTGTTTTTTTTTTTGTTTTGTTTTTTTTTAACCTCTGGGCAGAGCCAGGGTAGCACTTTTCCTTTGCTTTCAGTCTTTGCTGAGCTAAATATCTTCTAAATCCAGCCTCGCGTTTAGCATACCGGCATGACAGAGGCGTCAATCTTCTCATCTAACTCCTTTCCATTTCCCCATAATGTCAAACTCGTTCTTTACTGCCTGCGGTCTTTGAACTTATGAGTCATAATTGGTTCATTTCTTTGGTGTGAGTATGGAGAGCTGTCTGTCGTTTTTTTTTTTTTTTAAAGAAATAAAATAAAATTCCTGAAGCAATTATGGATCAGGAAAAAAGTTGAGAATGAATATATAGAACAGGTGTATTCTGTTTGGTGGAGCCGGTTTATGATCTTATATTGTTTCCTTTAATGAAATAACTGAGTCTTTAACTGAGTGATGTGAAGGTAAAGCAGTTGTAAGGTGGATGTGGTCCCTGCTTCTGGCAGTTCATGTGCCATCACTTAAGTATATTGTTCTGCCTGATTGTAGAGCATTCAAACAGTATTTCTAACCTTTTAAATCTTGTTTATTGCTGCCTGTTGCTCCCGTGTTGTTAGGATATTGCCCGTAGTTTTAACAGAATGATCTTTTACCACAGAACACCCCAGCCCAGCTAGTGCTTTATGTTTGGCTCCTAGCCAACTAATGTCATGTGAGGCGCCACTCCAGAGCTGAGGTAAAGAAAGTATGTTTTTAATGATTTAGCAGTGAGTGCCTTTCTATTCTATATTCCATCATTTCATTTCTATGATTTGTAACTACTTGGTGGCTGGAATTATTCCTTAGGGAAGCAGACGCTCCATTCAAAATACACACTGGGCAATTTTAATTTGAGAGGATACTGAAAAATGACCCATTAAGCCTGTTTGATAATCAAAGCTAATGGATCTTTTCAATTTTCTTAACTCTGCAATTGCTAAAAGGAAACGAGGAGAGGTTGCTTGTGTCTTGTAATTTGGATATATGAAATGAAATGATTTATAATTAAATGAATGTATGCTTTTGTAATCGTAAAGCCCAATTGATTTTTTTTTTTTTGTAAAAAGCAGGGTTTTTCCACTTCCATGACTTGAGATGAATATGCACTTCCACAAATATTAACTTTTTTTTTTTTTTTTTTTTTTTTAATTATTGCTACCACTAAAGACGATCGAGTTGGCAGAGTGCATATGCGTGTATGTCACTGCCATAAGGAAATGATCCCTATGCAGCCAGCAATTTAGATCTCCTACAAGGTGTCTCAGATCTAGAGCAAAGACGGAGGGACTCAAGGGCATTACAGGTGCATCATGATGACGCACACCACTCATCAATGTCCTAGTCCTTGACAATGTCATTTCAAACTGAGGGAAAAAAAGAAGCTTCTGGGATCTGTTCAGCGAGGCAGGCTTTTTTACATTCTCCCTTTTCTTGCTCCTCCTAATTCTTTCTGGCGTTCTTTTTCCACTCACTCCTTTGTTTTGATGGAAGCCGGTATCTTATTGGTGGAAACGGAAAGACAAGTTGATTGATCAGGCCGGGGGGTATTGATCAAGCTGATCCTCTGCCATGACCCTTGACCCACTGATTGACAGCAGCCCCTATAATGAGGCCTCTGAACAGAGACCGTGGGATAGGGGGTTTTGCGAAGGGCATCTGTGGGGGAAAAAGAAACCCAAGGGGATGGGTAGCGTGCACACACACACAGCCCAGCTCAATCAACTTGGTGCCATTGTTACATTGCAGTGCCCTCGATAACCCCAATTTGCATAATCGGCTTTTGCATTGTTTGGCCTAGACACATTAAGGTACGGCATTGCATTGTTGCCTGCAAATCAGCACGTGTCCATTGTTTGCTCATCTCGATGTAGTGTTGTGCATTGTTTACTTATGCTGCAGCATGTGTTTTTCTGCTTACTGACTTTAGCATAGCGCTAAACGCATTATGTTTCCTTTTTCCCAGCAAGACTAAAATATGCATAACATCTTGCCTGACCACAATGTGCCTAGAAAAGCCACAATGTTTAATTGCATACATCATAAAACACTTTGATTATTTGTGACACACCCAAAGAACATAAGGTATTTATGTTCTTTACAAAGTCCATGACATTTTGTTAATGTTGTTTACTGAGCACATTCTAGACATTCCTGTCATTTTTTTGGTTATAGTGGGCTCAAGGAGTACACCTCTGCTGAGAGACAATTGTGCCATGGTTTAAACACACCATATGCCATCTTTCTGTCTCTATCTATTTGTCTGTATGTCTATATCCACCTCTCTGGCTGATACATGTCAAGAATCTTGATGTTTGGAAGGTGTACTTTGTCCTGATTACCACAGGGTGTATTTGCACATATGCACACGCTGCTCTCAAACACAGGCTTCGGCCTACTCTGCATGGCTATACTCACATCTGCTCACAGGTGAAACACACCCAGTGGAGAGATGTGACACTGGCGCCACCTTATGAATCAGATGCTTTATGAGCAGTTGGCGCACAGTTTTTCTTTTATTGTTAAGACGAGTGTAAATATTTCCCTCAAAGCAAACCCGACCTCAAAGATATTGAGCAACGCGGCTTGGCTGTATTAAGAAAGGGAAAACTTTAATAGGTGTGAAGCTTTGAAATGTGTTTACAATGGTTTCTTGAGAGAATGTTGACTTTGTTAACAGGCACTTCAGTTGGGCTTGTCCAATGTTTGAGAGGTGTTTATTTCGCCTGTCTTGCATTTTAAAGCTCCAGAGCATACACCGATATTAGTATTTTGTCTTTCTATTTAAAACAGATTTCCTTTTGTTTGTCACTAGGCTATAGTTTTAAATGGTTACTGTGGGTTAATGTGGAAACCTTGTGACCTTTACACCTGCAGGTGGTTTGTTTGGGTGAAACTATTTGTGTTGCGCAAGCTCACGCTGAAGCATTGCCTCCATTTTGAAACCAGTTCAACTGTAATGTACAGTTGTAATCTATATCTTTAGGTTTTACTTCTCAGTGTTGCATTGCTTGGTGGTCACTGCTGTCACATTTTATTCATCATTTAGCAGCCACTGTACAGTCTCAGGAAGTCAGTCTGCAGTCTGCATTAAGTTTACCTATATTCATTCATTTATTTGGCCACTTGGGGGCATCATAACAAGGTCTTCATGAGAAAGTTGATGTGGTAAATTTATTACCTTGTTTTCACACCGAGAAGACGCAGAAGAAGAGCAAGATTACCATTCATTTGGAGTGCCAATGGCGTCCACCTGAAGAATTTAAGTTTAATATTCACTCTTCTTTTATCTCTGTTTTGCTCTCCACCAACTCCAGAAGGAAATCATATCGCTATATATATTAATATATATATTGCTGATACTCGACTAAGCTCACAAGCTAGTCGCTAATCTTGTCTTACTGTTATTTGGAGCTGGTCAGGTACCATTCAGAGGGTTTATCAGATGACATTATAAGGTTTGAGAAACTGCATAGTTTGGTGATTTTGTTTCTTCATGGATTTGTCACATGCAGTCATTTGAACCATTGTTAATGAAAAAATAGTTACAATAAGTTACTCTGATTTGAAATACTTGGCTGTGATTAGGCTTTGGTCATATTTTTATTACATTAATGTAGAAAAGAAAATGAACTTCTGTGGTCAAATCATTAAAATTGCATGCATATTTGAGGGAAACAATGACTTTCCTTCCTGTGCAATTAAGTACAATTTTCCCATGGAATCAGGTTCCCTAATTGGCCTAAATAAGGTCTGTGTTGGCCCCTGCTTGACTGCAGCGTAGGTGTTTTGAAAGTACTTAAAGTGCTTTATATCTGCAACTGTCCAAAAGTCCAAATCGGTTAGATATATTATAAATAGTAACTTCGTATGAATGTATTTTAGGAAAGTAAAGAATGAATGTTTCAGTTTTACTTCAGTATGTTCAATGTGTGAATGTAATGTTAAAAATTCATTGACTGGCGGTGGGTGTTGCATGAATTTGGTCTTTGCACTCTTTTCCTAACATCTTTCGTTGCTTTTTGGTCACCCGAAATGTTTTTAATCAGACCCAAGCCATTTTTCATCCAATGGGCCATATCCCATTCACCTTACCAGACATTTTTCCACTCTTCCTCACCCAGATGGATCAGACTACCTCAAGCAAAAAGTTCCAGAAATCTTCCAAGAAATGATTTCTTTCCTTATTTCTTTCTTGGAAAGCATTCGGTTCAGTCATCAATTGGTGAACTGGAGGCTTGTGCCAAATTGTTGTCAGTCCTGGGGGCTTGATGCCTCAACCTGGTTAATACCACTGCAGAAACCACTCCACTTTGTGTTTTTATGGACAAGCGTCACTGCAACTGTATTTCAAGTAGGCCGGCTAATGAGCTTTTTAACCATCTCCATATGGACGTGCTCTAACGTCTAGACGGAGGGGCAGTAGTGGTGGCAAGCAGTGGTGTGCTGACTACGGCGTACTCTGTACCCCTCTGCATATAATTCTTCCCCACAAGCAGCAGAGTTAAACGAAGGGCAAGCCTTGGTTGCCGTTGGGGAGCCATAATGGGTTACCGCACAGCTCACAACAGCGGCTAAAATCCAGCATGTGAAGATGAGGAGGAACACACCGCTTATGCACATTTACATATGTGGACAACACGTGTAATGCTCAACACGTATTTCCTGAAATGTCCAACTGACATATTTGGTTTTTACTTTGGGTGTTAGACCAAGTGTCCATGTTATTTCATATATCTCAACTTTTTTTAATGAATTGATCTAAGTATATTATTTAGCCACTGAACTTCCAGTGTAATGGCAGTAAACTTATTTAGACATCTTACTCTAAATTCTATTTACATACATTTAAGTCTGATAAAAGCTTTTTTTTTAATAAGTTTTGGCTCTGTAAAGTAGATACATTTGAAAATGACTTGCATTGCAGTTAGCGTGAGAAAATGTAGCTTTTTGAAAACATTATTGTGAGATTTTGGTGTGATAAAGCTTTCTAAAACATGAACAGTGCACTGATTTGGTGGCAACAGTTGGAAACCAACTTTCTGCAACCACCATTATCTCTCTCACTCTCTTATGCCTCGACTTCCTTCAGAAAAGCACAGACACGTTATAAAAAGAAAGACACGCCATTGCTAACACCTGTGTTGCCTGGGCAGCTACACTACAACACAACATAAGTGATCTCAGAGAAAATAGGCAGCTACAGAATTGAGCTATGCCAGCTGAGGCCGAGCAAAGTGTATCAGTGGCCAAGTTTGTCAAACCAATCTACACATTCAACCACACAGCTTACCAGACGGTGGTGGTAACTATTTCATTGCCAACCGACAATTTAACTAAATTGAAAGAAGAGAAAAGAAGTTTTGTTTTTTTCGGTTGATTTTTTTTTTTTTTTTTTTTTTTTTTGGGCATCATAGACTGAACACCAAATATTTATACAATGATCTAAAGATGGAAGAGTATATGGAAACCTTTCGAGAAGTAAACTGCGTTTTATCCATGTTCCTTTTATAGTAATCTTTATAGTGAAACTACAACGTGTATGTGATGCCATACCGACTGAAAATTAGGAATAACATGGTATATATTAGATTTGTTGGGCTTTGCAAGCCCACAGCAGATACTGTGCAAATAAGCATCCAATTGTTCAAGCATATCACTTGAGAAAATGTATGTCTTGTGCTGCAAGAAGAAGTCTTGTGTAGGTACAGTGAAGTATTAAATTATAACTAGAAACTACCAAGCGATATTGACAGGGTTTGGTATGTTTTTTGCATTGGAAATCAAACTTTCAATTTAAAAAAACATTTCTTTTCATTCATCTCAAACTGCTTTAACCAGCAACTAGGATCTGTGATTTCACAGCAAAAATCTGCCTTAAAGGTGCAGATAAGTAGACAGATGTAGTCAGAACATAGAAAGACAGGATTCTCTGTGGTAAGAAAAGCTGAAGGTAGAAATACAACACAGTCACATCCTGTCTTCCTCTTACTTTCTGCTGCTCTACAGCTGGAAGCTATGACTAATAAATGATGTAGCACTTGGTTAAGGGAAGATAAAGGGGCAGACTGGAGGGTTGAGTGCAATATGGATGGCATGTATATACAGTGTATGTATATATATGAAAGACTACAATGTAATTCATCGTAGCATAGTGATGCAAATACACTTAGGAGAGATGATTAAATTACAGATATAAAACAAGGACACAACCATGTGCTCGAGTTAACTTCTCCCTGTTTGCTGGGATCCAGATTTAGCCACTATCTGACACAAGATAATTCAATTTCATGAGATGAATTAATGTAAATAAAACTAATTGACTTCACTAATTCAGTTGGAATAAGATAAAATAATTAGGAGTTTCAGTTTTCAATCAACAAACTATGAGATTTTATTGATCTTGCTCATCGTACCAGGAAGTACTCTGACTGCTCTCTGCAGTGGACGTCAAGTCATGTACCCTTCTGCCAATGCTCAGCCTATGTTTTGATAATCAAACCATAAAACAACAGCAGCCTCTATTTTCAGCATCCATATATAGTATGTCGCTGTCCATTTGAACTGGCTGCCCTTCCATGCTAAGCGCTTATAAATGACAGCTGTCATAAGCATTAGAAAAGATTAAACCCGATTTAAGGATATATATACATTTTCTGTAATCTTTGCGATATTCTGTTTAAAAGTAACAAACAACACCTCCGCCTCAGTTAGCGCATCTCTTATTGGGAAGTGCTTTCTTTTTTTTTATTGGAAATGGCCTGCACACCAGCATTCATGGAACCACTGAAAATTCAACCTAGTATTAGTTTTGTAGGTAGCGTAGGATTATACTCTTAAGGGTTTTAATGGGTATTCTGTAACGGCATTATATTTAGAAAGAGCTACCGCCTTACAAGGCTATGACCACCATAATGGAATCCTATTGTCACTGGAGCTTTGCGTAAACGCTTTTATTTTCTCTGAACTGTTCAGAATTGTACCCCATATTTAGTGTAAACCTAATCTGCATTATTCTCTAATATGTTAACATTGTTGACACTAGTGTATATCAATTTATTCTCCAGATCATCCACGAAAAAAAAAAAAAGAGGCAAAAGCATTTAGGTTTGCACTTTAGAACAACCACTGTCACAGATTAATCTGGGTGCATTAATGGATTATAGGACAATGTTTTTTTCCTATTTGACTCTCGCTGCTCCAGTCACCCGGATGACGTAGTGGGATTATTGTGCAATATTGCAACCACATTTCTCTAAACAGAGGTGACAGGGAGATAGCAATGGCTGCATCGCCAAGGCAGCGCAGTGGACGTGGAGCTACAGTTTGACACCTACGAACTACATGCTGTTAGACAAAGTTAATCTAGTTTATTTTCGTAACACATCATATTTAATGATAAGAAAATCTGAAAGAAAAAAAAATATACATGTTTCTTCTTTGTTCTTTTATTGAGTTGTATCCATGGCACACACTCATATTTCACCCATTTCACCAAGCTGTTACTGTTCAACTGCACAGATATAATCTCCCTGTAACAAAAGTGGGTAGCGGGGGGGGGGGGACAAAAATATTTGCATGCGTTCAGCATCTGAATCCACTGAATGTAGATAATCCCAACACTGTCACTGTTACCATCTATTCAACTGCACTTTAGTACAATGTCTTCAATTTTACATACAAGGATAGATGTTTGGATTTGACATTAGATGTGTGCAACAAAAATTTCAAGTTTAAAAAAAAAAGTGTATTCAATGATAATTATCTCATTCTCTTTCATTCTCACTATCCATGTGCTATTGTATTTTTTCTTTTTTTTTCTGATTTGATGTGATGAACAAAGGTTTGTGCGTTTGTTGACCCTTGACTGATTGTAACATCGTGACCTTGTGAAAGTGATGGCTTCTACTTTATGGAGTGACTCAGATTTGCTGTGGGATTTGCAGAATAGCACAGGGGCTCTGTGATATGAACCATCACAGATCAGTGGGTTAAGATGGGATGTTTTCTTCCTCGACCATTAAATCCAGGAATAAATCGGAATCAGCCTGCCTTTTCTTTTTTTTCTTTCTTTCTTTCTTTTTTTTAAAGGAGAGGAAAAATAATTGTGATGCTCTTTTGCCAGCAAGTGACAGAGCCAGGGAAGCACACAGTTTGAACTTTCTGCGTGTTGATTGGTCTGTGCCCTGACGGTTTGGATGGCTGGTTCAAGACTATAATAAAACAATTCAACTCAATCTCCTTGCATAACAGAAGGATGGTGAATGACCTTTATCTGAGCATGTTTCTGAGTTTTTTTTTTTTTTTTTTGTCCTTCCAGGCTGTACTTGGTGTACCAACCTGGAAGGATGCTGACTGTAAGACATTAGGTCATCTATTCTGTCTTGGGCGCTCCATTCCTCCTCTCCTTTACACAGAGAGAGCGACAGTCTGATCTTTAGGCGAAGAAGTGAAGAATGTAATTACAGGACTGGAAAAGTCTTTCACCTTCTATCACGATACTTTGGCACCTTTGTGGGGTTTTTATTTCACATCAACTTCTGATGTCAGGTACATTTTTCTGGAAATTCACTTGCAGCGCTGAATTACATTCAATTCTGTGAGCCAGTGGTATTTTGCTGACTGAAAACAATATTAAACTCCCCACCCCAAAAAAAAGAAAAATAAACAATTTGTCGCTGTGTGTGTATCAGGGATCTTTGAGACCAGCATGCAAACAAACTCTCCTCCAAAGAGATGGAAACGTTGCCGCACAACCAATCGTGAGTGGAGTATTTCCTTACCCTGTCGTGTGAAGGTTTGGACACACAAAGTTGTCCACTGTCTCCCTTGACAAGATTTTAAATTTGTGATCCATGTGAAGCTTACACTCACAGAAACTTTCAAGGTCAAACACCTTTCAATATGTCAACCCCCACCCCCCCCCCCC
>CM076666.1:13102275-13163737 GCA_038496675.1 Rachycentron canadum
GAGAGGGTCTGTTGTGACCTGAGTGACTTTTAGATTTTCAGGGGATGGACACAATAACTGGAACATCTGTACAGTATAATGCAATCTAGTGCAACAACAAGACAAATGCCGACCACCACATTGACCGCAGATTTGAATAAACACCTCCCTGACACAATGTTAACACAAAATGAACATCATCGGCCTTACAGATGTGCTATTGGCTCACATTATCTTGTACAGGTGTTGTTGTTGTTGTGCCAATAAGCCCTACCCCTATCTAACCCCCCCAGCCCTCCCTTTCACTCTTGTCCTGGGATCTGCCCAGAGAGATTACTATTCATGTTTAATCTTATGTGTTCATTTTCAAGATTTGCTCCAAGTGTGCTCACATCAGTGAGCCAGAGAGGGGCCCCAAAGAGAACAAATATGATGATCAAACAAATTCAATAAAGCCTAATCTTTTAAATCCAATTCAGTCCTCAAAAATCCCAGTGCCTCTAAAAATGCTCCATCCCCTTGTTTTGATCCCAGCACAGTGTTGTTTGCAGCAGCTGTTTTTTTCACTCTGTTGTTTTTGACCATCTCTCTTTTTCAGCTCTTTCTTGCTTCTTTCCCCCAGATTTCATTTTTTCACTTCATGTATGTACTTGTATGTTATTGTTTTTTGGGGAGCTTAGGGTATCATCCCGATCTAGAAAGAAACTCAAATGTTATCTTCGCCAATCCTTGACCAATTTTTGTGACTTATCTCTGGTTTTGAGTTGTTTCACATGAGCGTTTGCCAAAAATATCTTCATTTAGAAAAAGCACATCAAAATATTGAGACTGACCTACCACAATGATTAATTCATTATGAAGTCTGAGGAAGAAATTTGAAGTTAGTTGCATTTTTTAGTGAAGGTAACCAATTTTTTTCTGCAGTTCCTTGGAGAGGTGGGCCAGATTTGGATGCTGAATTTGTTGATAAAAAGAAAATATTCAGGCATGAAATGACTGATCAAGCATCTGATTGAGCCAACAATCATTAAATACAAGTGTGGACTGTCTTGTGACCTTTAAAGTGAACCACAACGCTTAAAAGGCTGTGCTGTCATTTCCCGAGTGTGACAGTTACATGTGGTTAGAATTGATCCCAGGTTTCAAAGCGTTTGAGCCATTGTAACACTTCACACACACACACACACACACACACACACACACACACACACACACACACACCTATCCATCCACACACACACACCCATGCACACGCACACAACCACGCAATCAGAACATCAAGTTCTGTGTCCAAATGTTATGCAAACTTTGTTGTGCCCTATTAGCCCTTGTATCCGGGTCACGTTGGGCTGTCCCGCATCAAAGGAAGAGGGAAATAAATCACACGAGGGACGGAGGCTCTCTTCCGTGACCTGCTGGGGACAATTATATGCAGACATTGGCAGATAATTGCTGTGATAACAGATATATCTTGGTAGTGTTATCTGGTGTGATAGACACACAACAAGATGTTCAAAAACAAATCTTGCTTGTTGAGGGTCCTTTTGTTTTTTTGCATTGACACTTACAAGCTGCATCCTCTTTCTGTTTTGTTATAGTGAAACGTTATTGGGATGTTATAAAGAATCTTGAGACCATGACTAATTACCTGGCACACGGTTTGGAGCGTGAGGCGAGACTAACTGTAACTCTTATCCTCAGTGATCATTACCTCAACTAGAAACATCTTCACACTCTTCTTATTCGTTTGAACCACAATTACAGTCATGCACCGACGGCCTTATTTATGAGTGTCGTTCAATTCACCAAAGTCCTCATTCATGTGTTTATGTTTAATGGGAAAGTTTAATGGCAGAGTGACAATGAGAGTGTCACAGTGTAAGTTATAGTGTGGAAAAAGTGCTTTATTGATTAATGTCATCTGACATTCACAGACGTGCTGATGTGAAACCAGTGGTAGATCATTTATGACTCATTTAAAGCAGCATTTAGTTGGTTTAAATCAGAGAAACTTGACAGCCAAGTCAAGTGTTTAGCGTCAATGGTGCGATGACATTTTTATTATCGATATCTTTGCTATGTTCGTTAACTTTGTTTTTAAAATATCAGTGGAATTTTCCATTGTCTCCTCAAGGAAATTGCCATGGCGGTCACTTTCGGTAGACTATGAAAAGTGCCTTTCCTTGACCTTTCAGAGCCAGAACAGCCCAAAAGTAAACGGAGTCTTCATTGTTCCCTTCCTCCCTGCTTTTTATCAAGTCCTTGTGACATTTTTCTTTGTGTGTGCATGTGTATTTTTCTAACTTAACTTTTTCTTTTTTCCTGAGTGTATTTTTCTTGGAAGAAGACTAATGGCAAGTGCGAGGAAGGTTGCCTTTGAACCTGACAGGAACAGCTCTCCGCTGTAGCGTGTGCACATGCAGATCCCTTCATGTGCATGTTTGTTTATGTTTCTGAGTGGACACAAATGTGTATCTCAGTGTTTCAATTTGTTCTGTGCATATGTGGGGGTGTGTATTTGTTCCTGAACACGTATATATGCATATCTGTATTAGACTGCGTGTGTGTGTGTGTGTAAGTGTGTTTTTGTGAGCCCGAGCAGTCGTGGTGCAGGGTCTGGAAAAGTGTAGTGTGTTAGATTAATTGAGCATGGCAGCATTATGACAGCTGTTTACACTAGGAGCCCTACGAGCATTTTAGCACACCTTTTAGCCTTGAGTGCGCTAGCTGACAGATGGAAGGCTTTTTCCTTCCAGTGTAGTGGAAAACCTGAAAACGTCATCCACCAAAAGACTGACCTTGACGCTGAACCCAACCCTCACTCTTTGAACATTAGCCCATTGAAATACCAAGCTAATGAATGCGTACCAGAGTGTTCATCTAATTTGAAACAGGTCAAAGTTAGAAAGATGTCCGTGCAATCACCATTAGCCGGCCACTTATTGCAGGCTTTGATAGCCTAATCGATGGGGAACAAAGGCATCTGAAGTGGACAAGTACATTGAGGCAAAGATGTAATCATCACTATGCTAATCAGCTTATATTTTTAGAAGATACTAAAGGTAACAGACAAATATGAAGGATATTTACAGGCATTTAGAAGCAACTATAAAGGACACTCCATACTTCATATTGGTTGCATGGGCAGGTCCCAGATTGAGTACCCATGGTTACAAATGCTGCAATATTAACAAATCCCAGAGTCCAACTCTCTCCCCAGAATCACCTGTAAACACCAAGACTTTCACATGCTGAGATGGACCTTGTGAGGAATGAGTGCTTTGGAACTTGTGCACAGTTTGGCTGGACTTTTGGATATATGCAACAGTCACGGACATGCATTAACAAGCACACATGCACACACACAGACGTGCAGTTGTGTGCCTGCACACACGTACCTCAACAAGCGCTAAACAAACAAACAGTTAGCATTCAGAGATCCCCTAAGAAGTGAAAACACATTACCATGCTGAAGCTGACATACACGGTCCAAGTGAAACAGGAAAAAGGTGTTTTGGTGCCTCTACAAAAACAAGGCTTTAGCAGAAAACTAGCCTTCTCTGGCTACCCTACTGGCAAGGGTAATTTACATGAACAACTTTAAATGCACTCAGTGTTCACGAAAAGCCCAGACCGAGATATTTCCATGGGGTCTCCCTCAGCTAAACATGCACTTCAACCCAATTTCCAGGACGACATGCCTTTAGACGTATAAAAAAAAACTATATTAATGCATTTCTTGCACTGTAACCTCAACTATATGTTCAGCATCCCCCTGGGAAATGCATTATCAAAATGGATACACTGATATTTTATCTATTTATCGATCTAGATAGATTGATAGAGCTATAGATAGATAGATATAGATATATGTAATATAGACCACAAATACTGTGACTTGTGCAATTATTTTTTTCAAAATTAGTGTTTGAAAAGAGAGGCTGTGGATAGTGTCAGCTCTCAATTATTAGTTATAATTATTAGTTATTGCTGTGCTTTTTCCAATATGTTCATGTTCACATCCAAACCTGAAAATTAAGGCACATATTAAATGACTTTTTTTTTTTTTTTCATTCTCTCTCCAGGCCTGTACGACAAATGTTTCTATGCTTCCAGTGATCGTGGTTGGCTGCTTGGCATCCAGGCAGTTAGTGAACACGGAAACCGTGACCCCCGCTTCTTCTTCTCCATAAAAACTGACCGTGCCCACAAAGTGACCTCCATCCACTCTAATGCTCGCTACGTCCCCAACCAATGGGCACATGTGGCAGTCACATATGATGGCGTGTACATGAAGCTCTTTGTCAATGGCGCCCAAGTGGGTGTCAGTCGGGAGCAATCAGGTGATGTCTTCAGTCATTTGACCAAAAAGTGCAAAGTGCTGATGATTGGGGGGAATGCACTGAATCATAATTACAGGGGAGCAGTGGAAAGAGTGGGTCTATGGAGGCAGGCCCGAGGGCAGAGGCAGATTATCAGGGATATGCAGGGCCACGAGGAGCCCCAAGATCTACCTCAGCTGGTCATTCGTGAAACCTTTGAGCACCCAGGCCGAAAGTGGCTGACTGTAAAAGATGGTAGCTTTCCTCAGCCCGAGCATGGAGGAGGTGGCCGATTAGGATTTCTGGGTGGTGTTGGAGTTGGAAATGCTGCGGGATTACTGGACACAACGCTGGATCCTCCAACTTGTGGTCAAACTGTCTGCGACAATGTTGAGGTCATCAAAAACTACAATCAGCTTTGGACATTTCGTCGGCCCAAGAAAGTGCGATATCGTGTCATAAATATATGGGACGATGCACGAACGAGGCCGACTGTATCCGACCACCAGATCAGCCTGCAGCACCAGCAGCTAAATGACGCCTTTAGCCCCTACAACATCACCTGGGAGCTCAGCATTCACAACGTGACCAACTCCTCCCTTCGTAGCCGATTGATTTTAGCTAACTGTGATATCAGCAAACTTGGTGATGATACATGTGACCCAGAATGCAACCATCCGCTGACAGGGTTCGACGCAGGTGACTGCATGTCTGGGCACCGGAGCCGTTGCCCTGAGCACAAACAGGGGAATGGTGTATGTGACCCTGAATGTAACTGGGAAAACTTCTTGTATGACCTTGGTGATTGCTGTAATCCTAATGTGACAGACGTGACCAAGACCTGCTTCAACCGCTCCTCTCCACACAAGTAAGATCGTTTCCTTCACATTTTGCATGCTATTATGTTGTCAGCATTAGTAATCCTCTTTGGTAGATGTTTAATAAACATGACTTAAACGCACCAGAAAACTTAGACTCACAACAATATGCTTTATCTTAATTTGATACATGACTGGATAATTTTGGTACAGCTACGCCACACCATGGCCTCACATGCCTAGAATAAATCAAACAACAAATCTTTCCATACATGTGTCCCTGAAGAGAGGTTTTGATGTCTAGTCCTACTGTTTCCTGACCATTGGGCTGAGTCTGACTGTAACTCAACTCCCAGCCTGTGTGGCCTAGGAAATCCTCTGGGGGCAGCTAGTCCAATCTAGCCTTGGCCTGGTTCAATCAGTGTTCTACACTTAAGCAGGGCAAAACAAACGCAACCGGATGACTTTCCTGGTAGCAAATGCATAGGCCAGACCGCTCATTTTTGTATCCATTTTTCAGCAACTCTCCCCACCTTTTTCTACTCTGTGTCTCCTATACCCAGTGGTCCTAATTAAGCTGGCTGATTGGAGAAGGGAGTTGGTTTGGAAAGAGTGACACTCTAAACAAAGTGTAAGGGCAATTAGAGGTCAGAAAAGAGAGTCCAATGTGGGTTTTGCTTGTAGCAATGGAAATCATTTCAAAGACATAATACTCTCTCCAGGAAACCACCGACAGACATGTTTCCTGGGGAGGCAGGTATTGGTCCCTAAACGTGGCTGCCTGAAAGAATTTTCCAGGAAAAACAGTGAAGAAAGTTCACTTCACTTGCACGTGAATAACAGTGTTACAGAAGCTCCCAGGTGTACTGTACACGAAGGAAGAGATTATGTGGTTTCATGTGGCTACTTGAGGAGAATGCAGGTCCCCATAAATGCATGAAAGCTTTTGTTTTTCTGGTAATCTCATTGTGGCTTGCAGATGATGAGTAAAAGCTGGCAAGGAAAATAAATGTCTGGAATTTGCTGTAATAAGTTTTGTGCCAGACCTCCAATCGCAGGATTGTTTGTTTCTTGGTACACTGAAACTCAACACAGTAGACTGAGACATTTTTGTGGACAACACAGGGGGTCTTTATGGTTACGCCAGAAAAGGAGACAGAAATGACTGAAATTCAGATATTTGTCAGTATTTCTTGCCACTGTGATGTGGGGACAAGCGAAAAGGAGAAAAACTAGTAGGCCCAGTGTGTGGGATTGTTTGGGTCTTTCTGATAGTAGAATCAAGGAAACCAGGCTGTTTTCAATCACAGTTAAGCTGGAAGCACTGTCTGTTTGGCACTATCCTGTTGTTTAAAATGACCGCTAAATAGCTAAATAATGACATCTAATTAGCAACATCAGAGGGGAAAAGCAGGTGGGTTTGCCGTTGCTTCCATCTCTCAATTCCTACCACATCCCTTCCAACCTAGTCATCATTAGAAGCTCATTCATCAAGTGGTGGGCAAACTACTTCATGTAGACATCACCAATTGGCAAAACGCTTGCTGTTGCAATGTTCAAATCTTCTTTCGGGGACTTGAGAAATGGGCTTGTGAAAGGAAGGATACCAGCAAAAAGTGAAGGAGACAAACAGAAAGAGGACGAGAGACTTTTCAGTTGAAAAAAAAAATAGATATAATCTCCTCAAGTGGTTGCTTATTTTGCTTTGATTATGGTATGTCTAGAGAGACTTGGAGAGAGCTGCACTACAAACAGTTTGACATTCCTCCTTAATTATGGAATTCTGGATGAACAATGTACTGTGTATGCAGGGGAACAATAGTTGTGAGGTCCTGCATTTATTTTTGCAGCGTTTGCGCCTGTTACCACTTACGTGTAGTGTTTTCAAAAATCTGGCACAGGACACAGGCAGCTCTGTGGTCCTGCAACAGTCTTTCCTCTGAAAATACCATTGATAATAACCCCCCCCCCCCCCTCCACATTTGGCTGAGGGAAATGTTTTGCATTGTTTTCACAGCCCTTAGTTTTGACACTTACGGTTTTGGTGGTATTTGATGTTATCTGACGGCATTTATTTGAAGGCTGAGCATTCACGTCTGGAGCTAGGTACATCTGAAATTGTGGCTGTAAATTCACATTTGCATGCACAGAAAGGCAGAAATCAAATGGCACCAATAATAAATAGATAGATATATAGATAGATAGACCATTTTGGCCTCAATATGTTTTTGGGAAATGAAGTTTCTATAGGTCATCCGTTTTCCCTTGGCCTCTGTCTCTCTCCCCCTCCTAAGTCAATACCTCTCAACGTGGCAGGTTAATGGATGGACCACCCTTTCTCTCTCCTTCACTCCCTCTCCCTGCTGTATTCCAGTTTAGAGCAGGGAGCTAATCTCTAGGGCTCTTGACTTGGGTGTTTTACAATTGGTCGTCTAAACCTTAAGCCCCCGTCCCATAAAACATAATGGAGTGCTTGGGCGTAAATACCAGGACTTTGCACTTCCCCTTTAAAGCCATAGCACACTTATAAAAGCACCTGTTGTTGAGGTTTCACCTGTGCTTTCAGGGACGCTGATAGAAATCTCTCTGCATAACTAGGGGACCACGGGGAAGATGGAATAAGGAGGGGTTTACTTGGGCTTTTATGGCCAGGCCAGGGACTTGCATCTGGTGGTCTTTTGGAAGCATGGCACACCGGGGAATTCAGCCGATAATGACTTGGCGAGGTAATTGTGGTTTAGAAGTCGAGGAGGGCACCGATGAAGAGGTTCACACATCTGCTAGGGCTGTGATCGTTCACCCCAGTACTTGATATAGAGCTCCTCCTTCAGTTAGGGACTGGGGAGTGGTGGGGGGGAGCATATAGATCATCCCATCACTCATTCCATATGTCTCCAGACCTCGCTTGCTCGAACTGCACTCTGACCAAGGAGCAGTCAGGGCAGGATCTCCGGAATCTGGAGCATTGACACGGGCCTTATGCATGTGTCTTCCATGAAAGGAGAAAAAAATAATCAGAGCAAGTTGGGAGGTTAAAGAGGAGAGAGCAAGTATAGTAATAAAGGCAGAGATGAATGATGGGTTTAGGGGCTGTGGTGCTGACTGACTTGATGACAGGGGAGCTGAGGGCCCCCTCCAATTTTGAAAGTGTTCTTGGCCGTGAGACTGTCATGCCATGCCAGCTCACCCCAGCTTTCACACCATGCTGCTCCAGACATACGTATACGAGGCAAATTTATGGGTTTATATGAATTATATATGGGTGTAAATGGATGAAGTCATAATCCCCTATTTAATATGTATCAGATATAAAAGCATTAACACGGCAGTTTGAGCTCCCTCGCACTCTCCTGGATCTCCCTGCAACAGATGCCCTGCAGTGATGCTTGAATTTTCTGCACTCACCTTACCTTTCTCTCTCTGGCTCCCTCAAATTCTCACTCTCTATTTCTCCCTCTTTGTAAGTCTTTAAAAGTTTTTTTCCCAGGACATGTCTAAAAAGTGGTGTGGTTAAATGCATGGAAAATCCTGTCCTTCCCAAGTGGCTCATCTCTACTGAAAAAATGTATGATGAGAGGCAAGAGAGGGGAACAGGGGCTATGGGATGGGGAAATAGTTGAGGGGTGTGAGGGAGAGAGAGAGAGAGAGAGAGAGAGAGAGAGAGAGAGAGAGAGAGAGAGAGTGAGTGAACACTGTGGGCGGGGGTAAAGCGGGGTAAAGGGTTATTGGCAGGAAGGTTTGAGTAAGATGTGGATGGACAGATAGAAAGAAAGAGTGTTTGAAAGGCCCAAACTCCCCTGACTGCACGATGAAGTCACTGCAACAGTGGCAACAAACCAAGGCGTTTACCAGATTTTTACCAATGGAAATAATTGGACATAATGTGAAGAAGAAGAAAAAAAAAAATGCATCCACATGTATGCACACGCAGACACACAAATTGGATTTTTTTTGTTATTATTATACTAAAACTGTCTGCTTTTGCTTTGAGGGTCCGTCCGTGCATCAGTTCAGCATGTGATACACATTGTGTTTTTGTAACAGGGCCAAAGGGTGTTACAATAATTGAACTCAGATTAGTTAGGCTTTGACCCCACAGTAGAATTGCTGCTTTTATTCACTGCTGATTCAATCATTTCAGCATCAAACCCCTCTGACCCTTTTCCCCCTCATGCATGTCCGAAAACTCTGGACAAATATTTTCTAAGGAAATAATGAAATTCCTGAAATTATTAGGAAGAGGGCCCTTATATCATCCGTTCTCTCTCTCTCGCTCTCTCTCTCCCTCTCTCCTTAAACCTGGCCCCAGTGAGTGCCCCCAGTTGCTCTCGCATAGACTTCAAGAAAGCATTTGCTGCACTTAACCTTTTATTCATCTATATATTTCGCGTCTGTTTTGGGGGAACACGGAGCGTCTTCACTAAGCGACTCCTTATCCAACTTGTGATTTGAGGCAGAGGGACTAGTCCAACAAAGGTTGTAGGGATGTTATGAAACATTTCGTGGAGCTGCATATGAAATGTGCATTGTGGTAACCTTAGTAGGCTTGTCGCGGTGGGAGAATGATCTCACTAGGGCAAATACTTCCAGAACACTGCCAAACACCAGTGTTGCTGACTTTTAAATTGCTTCCTCTAGGCTACATTGAACATACACTATGAGACAGATTAGTTTTACACTCAAATTTTTAATATTTTATGCAGACACTTGCTTTTCAAACATGAAACTATTAACCAAAAAAGGGAAAAAGATCACATTGGTGCAGCTGGGTGGCGTATTTAATACATTTTAGAAATGCTGAGTACAAAAAATAGACTGTGGTTCTAATAATGTTCAAATTCTAGACTCCAAATAAAATGCTCTAATGATCTGAAAGAATAAATGATCTAATAAAAATAACTGAAATTTATACTATACACTGAATAAAAACTGGCCTATAAAGAGAAACCAGTCAAGCAGCTGGACTTCTTTCAACAATCAAATACTCCACTATCATACAGGCTAAAATCACAAGATGTCAATTTTTGATCTCATCTACTTTCAGCTGCTATTCTTGCAGATACTGCTTTTGTAATCACTGAGCCATCAAACATAAATTGTGTTGCATGTCAGCAAGTCTTTCAATGGAGTTCTTTTTTTTCTTCCAGAAAACAGTGTCAGTTATACAATAGTAGGCACAGTAGTGAAATCTTATCAGCGTCTGGGATGTAATGTCAGTGGTCATCTCACCTCCTTAGCTTGTACCCAAATGAAATGAAATTGAGAGACTTTGCCCAGTGGAATGCTACACTACTTCTTAACATTACAACATAAAACACAGAGTAAATATACTTAATGTTGAGTGAGAGAGTAAATATAAACAGTGTCCTCCAGAATTCTGCTCTTCACAAAGGTGTGAGTCTTTGAAATGTGTCGCTCTTATCCTTATGTTTACCCGTTTTCCCTTCAGTGGGACAAATGTGATATGCACTTTAAAAAGACGAAAGGTGGCTTTTAGTCTCACAAAATGATGCTGTACAAATTGAAATTGTAGCTATGTTTTTTTTAAAAGGTGGCAGTTAACTTCAATAACCTCGGTGTGAAGTGATCAAAACAGACTAAGAGCTGCTCTGTCTCTAGTTTGTAAGTGTTGTCACAGATAGCCCAGAAACACAACATTTCTGCTCTCTAGCTCATATTTACATTGCCACAACATGTGTGTATGGTTCACCGTCATTCCTCCTGTCACACTGCTTTTCACCATTTATGTTTCAGGTATGATGTAACTAACCCCTTTCCTCCAGGGCAACACATGCAAACCAGGACTCTACTCATTACTCATCTATTCATTAGTGATGTGTAGATGATAAAACATGTTGCAATTCACGAAAGAGGACATGCAGGTTATTTGTATTTTAGAAGTTGGCGCACAATTGAAAGTGAAATCATAAAACATCATGCAAGCACATACAAAATCTGAGTAGAAAATATAAGGCCAGCAAGTGTGTCATATAAACTGGGTCAAAACATCCAAAGAGGATCTAATTTGCAATAGTAGGGCCAATGTCATGTTTTGTTTCTGATAAACTCATGTTTCTGTATCCATTGGGTATCTATTTCCAAAGCCTTCCGAAGGCCAAAGGAAAAGAATAAACTATCACTTCAGCATATGCAACAGATTATTGGCTCCTCCAGGAGATGACTGAGCTCGTTGATGCTGTTTGCCAGGACCACCAGCCAAGCTCATAGAGAAAACTTGTTTGATGTGTTCATAAAATGAATGACAGTTTCACTGCTGGAAAGACATCTCATTGTGTTGAATGATTACAGTCATTAGTGCTGCCGTTAGTGTTCCCAGAGCAGAGACAAAACATTATGTCATGAATAGGGAGACGTCAGGACACCTGAAGAACTAACTGAAACATCAGGCTGAACTGAGATGCTATCCCTGCTGCAGAGATATATTTCTCGGCCACATTAACGCCTCCTTATACAGCATAATGCAGATTATTAAGGGATATTGTGAGGATTTGAATCTGTATTATCAAATCGCAGGATCACTCTGGAGTCAACTCAAAAAACGTCATTTTATGACATGAACTTGCAGGACCGTGACAAAAAGTACTGCATGTGGCAAAATTGAAATGTCCTAGATTATTATTATTATTAAATTTCCTCCTGTTTTATGCTTATACGTCTTGGCGTGACAGCTTACACTGTTTGTTGAGATGAAGAAGAAATGCACTCAAAAGAATTGTCAAAAACAAACAAAATAATGGAAAAAGATGGATTTTTATTGTGGTGGTCATTGCATGATTCACTGTCTTCCAACATACAACACCCGACATCATCATGCGCACGAAAACACTGTGGCTTGGCTTTTAAGCATGGCCGCAAACAGCCATTCAACTCAAAGGGCACTTTACGCCCATTGTACTGTTTATTTGCCTCTTGCACCTCCTAGACAACAACATCAACAACAGCACGGTGTGTAATCTCCCCTTTGCAAATGAGCAGGAACGTGAGCAGTGAAATTTATTGGGAGAGGGAGAAATTATTCGATGGGTCAAAATTGATACCAGCCGGATTCACAGCCATTAAAAAAATTCTTTACGCTCGCAGTGCAGATGCGCCGTGCCTGTGCCAGGGCTTCTAGACGTAATATTATCAAAAAGCTGTTGGTTATGTCCAAATGAAAGAAAGTGTTGTTGTGATTTTTTTTGACTACAAAAGGGTTTGCGGGGAAGTCAACCTTGACTCAAGTCTTCAAAGAGAAAATATTCTTAAGGTGGAGCAGAGAGAGAAGTTGTATTAAAAGTCTCGATTTATTTGGGCCTATTGGCTAAAATGCCAACTGGTTTCAACCTCACAGGGTCAATTATTCCTCTTCATTCTGTTGGTTTAAGGGCTGTTACAATTGCCAATAAAAAAATCAACAGGGACCCAATTCTGAGCTCTGTTTTCCTGAACAATAACACTACATAAGCTCTTTTTTGGCTTTGAACACTGTTTTTATTTGTAAAACCTTTCCTAAGTGAAATGTGCATTCATTAGGAAGAGACTATCCTAATTGTGGAGCTATTAACTTCATGTAAAATACTCTTTTTCTCCTGTATTTTATTTTATTTTTTTTTTTTGTTTTATTTTATTTTCCAGAGCCTATTTGGATGTGAAAGAGCTGAAAGAGATTCTGCATTTGGATGGCTCAACTCACCTGAATGTCTTCTTTGCCAATTCGTCTGATGAAGATCTGGCAGGGGTTGCCACTTGGCCGTGGGACAAAGAGGCCCTCACACATTTGGGTAGAAGTCAAATAAAAGCACATACATATATAGAAGCATGCTTACATGCAGTCACACTCGCATGCACATTCTTAAGCACATGCACACATCCTTTCTTTGGCAGCCCAGATTGTTGATTTTGAGTAATTACAGTTCAAGCCCCAAGCAGTTTCTGTCTTCATCACAGCTCTAACAGGAAAGAAGGTGATAATGAAGCCAAGGAGGCCCATGAATAATGCATTGTCTGAATCTTACCCCAGGTCCAATTTATACTACAGTAGGATTGGCATTTGTATTGTGTGAACACTTACTTTAGCGTTTGCAGTGTTTACATTGTGTTTGTGTCTTCTTCCTTTGTATTTTCTCAGGTGGAATTGTGCTGAATCCTTCCTTCTACGGTACATTTGGTCACACAGACACAATGGTCCACGAGATCGGTCACAGTCTCGGGCTTTACCATGTGTTTCGAGGTATTTCAGAGATCGAATCGTGCAATGATGCGTGTTTGGAGACTGAGCCTTCCATGGAAACCGGAGACCTGTGTGCAGACACCAACCCCACTCCGAAATACAAAGGCTGCCATGATCCCGAACCGGGCAACGAAACCTGCGGCTGCCGGCATTTCTCACACACGCCGTTTAACAACTACATGAGTTATGCAGGTGAGATGGGGCCTCCACATGTGTTTCGCTGCTCACCTGGGCAAATTGTTACTGTACTGTACTACCTCTCACATGCAAAAGCCAACATATTATAAATTCCTCTATATTACTGTAGAGGAATTTGTTTGGTCTGTGTGCAAACTGAGACAGGTGTGGAATTTAGCAGGACTTTTCACATGGCACATCCTTTCGTGTCATCCCTTTTGTGCAAAAGTTATTAGTTCCATTTAACTTTTGTTAAAAAAAAACAAAACATGATGTTTGTTTTAGTCGTGAGAATGGATTTGTGGAAAGATTTAACACCTGCTTACCTTTACTGTCACATATCAAACCAAAATCCATTTCTCATTCCCACCCAACACTGACCAGCGACCTCTTTCACCTGCAGATGATGCCTGTACAGACTCCTTCACGCTGAACCAGGTGGCTAGAATGCACTGCTACCTGGACCTCATCTACCAGACCTGGCAACCCTACTCTAAACCTCCTCCAGTGCCAATGGCACCGCAAGTGGTTGAGCAGCACCATAATTCCATCTCCCTGGAATGGTTTCCACCAATTTCTGGACACTTTTATGACAGGTGAAATGAGCTAGATGGGCAGCCAAACAGATGCCTGTGTGCATGGTGATAGACTGAGTCGATTTAACATTAAATTATTTGTCGACAGGCTAAAGGAGGTGCCATCTAAAAAGTGTTTTAAACCCTCCTCAATTGTGACATAATTATATTAACCTTCATCACTGTCTACTTATATGCTCTATAAATTATGTGTATTTGGCCTGTATCTAAGTTGGTTGCTGTGCTTGTGTGTTGGTTTCCTAGAGAAGTGGGATCAGTGTGTGATAAATGCACAGAGGGGAGAGTTCTTCTGCAGTATGCCTCCAACTCCTCTTCCCCACGACCGTGTGCCCCTTCCGGACACTGGTCCCCACGAGAGGCCGAAGGTAAAGTGCATTACTATATAATATACTTACAGGTTTCATGGCACCAGACAGTGTCCCCGTAAGGTGGTGGATTGTTTAAAAAGTTGGACAGCTCTTTGGTTCAAGTGCATGCTCTCTTGATGCATATTATAATAAAACTGTAAAACATTTCTTCCATCTTTATTCCTCAATATGAACTGAAAACCACTCTTATGTCAGCTTCTTGACAAAAAGCTGTTTCTACTAAAAGTAAATTTAATAGAAAAGCTAAGCCACATCCACCTTTCATCTCCTGTTTACCATACGATAACATGGTTTGAGGTTTGCCTTTTGTTGATTTTCTAAGTGAATACCAAAAAGATTTTGGTCACTGACTCAACCCTAAAACATGCAAATGACTCACTGGATTCATGACACTTGGGCCGTGGGACAACATGGAAGGATCAAGGAGGTCGCTTCCCAGTGGATGGTGCTGTATGGTACCACAATTCCCATATGAGGGCTCAGGTCCAAAACCAAGGTTGAAGGTCATGTCTTAGCTGTAATTCCCCATTTTTTTTTAAATTTCACTTTAGGGGGATTTGAGTGCAAAGAATGCTGAAATTAGCAGGATTTTAGAAAAAAAAGCATTTTTCTCTCTTTTTTTCTATTCTCGTCCTATTAGTGAATCCATATTAGAACATAAGAACTACAAGGACAGGCATTAGGGATGAGGTATTTAAGCTATAAAAATAGTTGATGTTCCATCTGTGCACCTCTGATCACTCAGTAGTTCTGGCAATGGCAGCTTTAAGCGTACTCTGAATATTATGCATGACTATTTACAGCTATGTTTGCATGCTGTTGTTTTCCCATATCATATCCATATATTACACTTTCTAACCTCCCACAGTATCTGTAAAGCACTACATCTACACATCAAACTACATAAATTTGACAAATTCACCTTTGATAAACCTTTTTTATGGCAATAACATTAAAGAGCAGGACACAACTTGCCCTGAACACTGCTATGTAAGCAGGGTATAAGTGCAAAGTTAGACAGCTTATTATTGAAAAATAACCAAACAGGTGAATTAAGATCATTAATGCAGAATGTCTTTGTGAATAGAAAATGTGACATTGTTCAAAATGGGATAACTTGTTTATTGACGGCACTTTGAGGTAAAACAAGCTTGTCACAGTTTCTAGATGTTTTTAGTTAATTAGTTGTCCCATGGGTCAGCACGCGCTTTCCCGGTGAACTTAAACTTATATTTATTAATAAGCCTTTGCATAACCAGCCTTCAGCATCCACACCTGACAAGTGGAACCCTGTCATGACTGTGAGGTCATGTAGCGAGTCCGACAGAGGTCTATTATCTATCCATCATCCCGGCTTTAAATCTAAAAAGCAGACAGGGCTTTCATTGTTTTGGCCCTTAAACTCTGGAACAATCTTCCTCCATATATCAAATCAGCGAAAATCTGTCAGGTACTTCAGGCAGCATCAGCTCCCTGATTTAAGTGGAAATGTCATATTGGTGTATTAAACTACCATCAGTCTGTTTTTTAGTTTAATGTTTGATACAAGTAATATTATTCTAGTAATTCCAGAAACACGATCATTTTTTAACTAACTACTATTATTAGTGATGTTGATAACAATAAAACAGTAAAATAAAATCACATAAAATTAATTCCTGTATTTGTTATGGGGTTGAGTAGTTGCCCAGCTAAATATTAGCTCTGACAGCCAGGGATGCATATTATTTGTCAGGACTGCCCCCTCACCCCCTTACAAACAAAGATAAATAGTGTACTTTCAATAAAACCACCACCAGTGTGAAATCCAGATACATTTGTCATGCAAGCATTTACGCATTTATTTCGTATATTACTGTGAAACTAAATGTCAAAACAAATAGGAAAAAACACACACAATAAACATAATACTGATCTGTGATTCAGCACCATTAAAAATAACAATAAGGAAGAAATATAGCCAAACAGTTGAATTTGTGTCTCTGTCTCATATTGTGTTGCCTTTCTGAATGTTTGTCTGCATGTCTGTGTGTGCATGCATGTGTGTGTGGACACTCTATAGATCCTGAAGTCACTCAACCTTGCCCTCACACTGGCACACTATAGTGTGTGTACCAAAGGCAAGTCTGGGCTTGTCTAACATGCTGTGTGTGTAAACTGTACTCTGTTTTCCCTCTTGGAAGGGGTCCCTGTTTGTGGCAGCTCCCCATTCCCTGTTAACTCTGCTTGGGCCAGCTTCGCACTGGATACCACAGCTGCCGTTTCCTGCTGTGATGGTGCATATGTGTCCAGAAGTTACTCATTTCCATCAGGCATTCTGGCAAACTCCTGACTTAAAGATACTGTTTACTAAAGTATTGCCATATTATCTACTCTCACAGCACCCTTATACTGGAAGATGAGCATGTTAACGTATGCATTTCTGTGACTGTGCATGTGAGTCTACATGCTTTCATCAGCATGCGCATAGCATGTGCATGGCACCTGTTTTTGAAGGACTTGTGGGTTGTGTCCTCTTACCACTTGACTGGGAAACACTGGTGTGGTAAGAGAGCCAGAGTACCTCTCATAAATCTTTACTACTCTATGCCCCGGAGAAATATGGCAGGAGGAAAAGAAAAAAAAAAGTAAGAATGAAAAAAAGGCAAAAACCCACATGGATATGGATTCAGAGGAGGGGTAGGAAGGTTGGGTCGGGTGGAAACCACCCAAGATAGTTAAGAGAGCTGCGTGTGGTTAGTGACATTCACAAGGGAGGATCCTGAGTTGATTGAAAACAGCAGTGTGCGTGAATGGAAGTGAAAGGTCCAGGATGTGTATGTTCACTATCAGATGTGTCTGGGACTGTGTGTGTGTGTAGCTCTACACGACCACACATTCCTGTTATTTTGTAAGTGCACCTCCATGTGCACTTACGAAATAATGCTCATAATATGCATTCATGAAATTCACAAACTGTTTGCTTGAGTGTAAATTTGCACAGGTTTACTCTTTAAGTCTTAATAGAGAACTTAATAGCAAATATATGGTGCCTTCCTATCCCTTGAATTAGCATTAAACCTATGTGGGAGAGATAAAAAGTCATTAGATAGGCGGTCCTCGTTGATACATTAATAGGACGCCTATATTTAATTCATCACTCATTGTGTTCCATTATTTCCCATAATAATTGGCGGAAAACAAGTGATCAGAGAAAGCAAGTGTGCACCTGTGTCATCTGCTCCACATGCAAAAAAACAAAAACAAAACAAAAAAATAAATTTAAAAAATCACCATCCACCAACAGTTACAATGGTTTAACCTCTGAGATACCCTGTGATGAGACATCGATTCCCAAGCTGCAGAGTGTCTGTTGCCTTCATGAAGTGTGTCTGTGAAGTGTCTCTCAGCTTGTGTGTGTGTCAGTGCAAAAGGGTTGGAGGGGGTTGATGTCTGCCTTCTGAGTGAGGAAGTGTGTAACAGTGTGTGACAGTGAGTCATTGATAGTGAGAGCCAGAGCCAGACACTTCTTAGAAAGCATAAAGTGTGCATGCCCGGACATATCCCTGTCTGTTTATTCATCCGCCTCTCTGGTCTTTTTGTGGATCAGTATGATTCTCCAGAGCAGAAGGATTATGGGTAGTGGGCCAGCATCAGCATCCATCCTGGAGTTATATTTTGGCAACTAGTCATTTTCTTTTTAGACGATTTCTGTCAATTGTGTCGAACACTGATCATCTGACCTTCAGAACAACACAATGTCAGTTTTGCTCTGCCTGTGCATTAAAAGGTTTAGTTTCATTGGCTACTACAGTTCACGATTATGGAATCACCATCATGATTATCCACAAGTTAGCGGATGTTGTTAAGAAAAAAAAATAACTAGAGGCTTAAGCGCCAAAATGATAAAAAATCAGGGAGAAACACGTCTTGCTTCCACCATATCTCAAGCCACCAGAAACAGAAACAGTGCTGTGCACCAGTTGCAAGTCATGTGACCCAAGAAAAGGTGCTATACACAATCATAACTATCCATTTTGAGGGCATTATCAGAATCTCCGAATTGGCAAATGAGGAAAATCTTGATTTGTAATTATTTTTTCGATCTCTGTCTTTAATGCACAGTAGTCAGGGGATATGGAGGCTCTCCAGCCACCTGATTTTCAGATGTGAGCCACTTTCTTCGTGAAGGAGGCGTAACCTTGTTCATTTCACTGTCTGTCATTTGTTCAGACAGATATCTTTGCAGCAAATCTGACGTTGATGAGATATTAAAGAGCTTCGAGAGCGCTGACTCAGTCACGGCTCGTGTTGAACCTCCACCAATTACACTCACTCACTGTATTTCGCACTCATTTTCTCAGAATGGGTGTTTTTGTTGACAGACTAATACCCAGATGGGATCAGCCAATCAACAGAGAATGAATGGCTCATATTCAAAGCCCAGGTCTGGATGGTCCAGTCACCTTGAGGCCCCCTCTTCCCGCTCGAAGGGAATTCTAGGTCAAACACTTCAGAGCTGGGCTGTTTATGTAGTAGTAAGTATAGCTGATATAAATCTTTGGGTATCCTGCTGAGACGTTTAGAGGACCAGGACACTTGTATGAAATACAGTATCTATCCTTTTATTGAGAATCTTGGTTACCTGTTGCAGGCAGGTGCTGTGTCGATTAAACAAATGATTACATATAAATCACTGTGGTTCTATCGTAGAATTTCAAACCCCTTGCCTGGAAAGATTGCATTGCCAATTACAGGTACATCTTTGCATGTTTCAAATAAGTTTACATTGCCTTAGGTTACACAATGGATGACACCCCTATTCTGTCTCCTCTTAAATCTCCGACCACATTAGCAACAGCGCCAGAGCAGGAGTAGGGCCCATCATAACAGCTGACATTACAAAATATTTTCAGTGGCTACAGCTGCTTTCTTTGCAAACTCAATGAAAATGTACCCATAAAGCCAGGACTACATGAGCTGAGCAAAAAGCCAAGCTCTTGGAGTATCTTAGTTCATTCTCTCTCCCAGCCTTCCCTCTACTTCTCCCTCTTTCTCTTTCTTTTTTCCCCTCTTTTTCTTTAATTCACCTCCACTCTGGCCACACACACACTTACAGTACAATAATAAATGTGTTGAGATAATGTGGCTTGGAAACCATATTCAGTCCTCACTTGATTAAACACTGGAATTTTGCATGGTGCCCAGAAATGAGGTTAGCAAATGGCTTCGTTGGTTGCCAGCTTGGAAATGCACAAAAGGAAATCGAGGGAGAACATAGTGTCTGCCGCTTGCTGGCTTCTAAAAGTGCTTGATGAATGTTAGTGTACGTCACTCGGGATAATGCGAGTTAGCTGTGTGTGGACTCCAAATATGGCTGGAGTGTGACTGTTAGAGGTTGTAATGACTGTGCTGAAGTGCGAACCTTGCACAGGGCCCCTCTCAGAAGGTACACACCTCAGCTCTGCCTTTCCTCTGCAGATGGACTCACAATGAACTCTCAGTTTCACCTCCACCTTGATGCTGCAAGAAGTGTAGATACACGAACAAGATCACTGATGCAAATTCTTTCTGTCAGTACTCATGAAAGGGCTACTAGCTTCATAATTTAGCGCAACTTACCTGTTCAGAGAACTTTTCTGCATCGCTTGTATTCATTATAGTCATTATACATCTTTATGTAATTTAACAATCATCATAATGTGTGGGCAGGGAATAACCAGCTGGCCTTTGCCTATTGTGTCTAATTTATATTTAGTGTCTTGTTGTAGTTAAATCTCTCTGTTGTTTACATTTTAAATGTGTGACACTGTGTCTCCTTTTGTAATTTTTGTCCCACAGGGCCTCCAGATGTGGAGCAGGCTTGTGAGCCAAGTGTCCGCACCTGGAGCCCCAATGCAGGGATTGAGCAAGGCGTTGTTGGCCTGTCGGAGTGCCCTCTGCAGGGGTGCATGCTTCAGCTTGAATTCCCCTACCCGCTGGTACCAGACTCTCTTACCGTGTGGGTCACCTTCTTCAGCCCAGAGGAAACAGCACTGCCGGCCATCCACAACATCTTGCTGCTGACTGTCAGTGGGAACAACATTTCGTTGGGCCCCAGCAATGTCTTCTGTGACACCCCGCTGACTCTGAAGCTGGACATTGAAGAAGAGGTATATGGGGTTCAGTTTTTCACTATGGAGCAGCACCTAGAGATTGATGCCACCCTCTTGGCATCCAAGCCAGACTGCATACTTTGCAGACATTGCCAGCCACTACGCTACCGTCTGTTGCGCCAGCCACCCTTCACCCATGCCCCACACGGTCTGATGCTGAATGAACCCAGTCGCCGATATACAGACAGGTGAGTGATCTGGTAGGTGAATGTCAGTTGTCACTTTTTGCATGCATAAAACTCAGGATATACTCCCTGACATCCGTTAGTTCAGAAATAACTAACATAAAACAGAAGTTTGGTCTATTATGTCTAGGTTCAAGAAAGACTAACATTTCCTCTTGGGAGAGAAAGGAAGCCATGCAATGTGTTGGGCATGCTCTGCCTGGAAACAATTGTTTTTACCCCAAGTATTTTCTTTTAGAAGTTGAGAATTGCTGAGTAGTTACCATTTAGCTTCCTGCTTTAGTGTGATGTAATTAGAGGTTTTTAGCTATGCCAGTAAGAAGGTGTTTATTTATCTGTGGAAACCATCCACAAAAATATGTTTTTGTAATACCAGATATCCTTTTCAATACCCCCAGGAGCACATGCAAGCCACCGCTGCTTCTGCAGTTTCAAATCTGCTGCCCAACATTTGTTTCCTAAGTCACAGGTCAATCGTTGCCCACATTTGTTTTTTCCCATGTTCCATGAAGCAAGGGCAAACAGATGGCTTGTTGAAGGTATTATCTGCACACTGTGGTGAGAGTTTAGTGCTTTGCTTTCATGGAATGTGCTGACTCGATAAAGATTGTGCTATACATGGCACCGCTGCGTGTTATGCCATCTCACTATCGTGCTGTCAGCTCGGTTCACATGAGAAGGAAAGTGCTTGATAAGAGGCGAAAGGGTGAGTATGCATGTTATGCAAGATGGAGTGATGATACCTAAGTTCCAGAAAGTGTCTTTACACAACCTCTTGGTTGAATGACAGTGTCAATGGAAAGCTGTCTGCAGTGGGGATGTATTTATTTGGGGGTTTTGGCACACTCCAGTGATTACTGATGTACTGTAGGTAGTTTTACTGCTGTGGTATATTTCACTAGCTGTGGTTGCATTCCAGTGGTAGTGGTCAGTGGCAGTGGCTGACTATTTTGTTGTGAGAGCATATGGGATCTCGTCTCTGTTAGATGGTCAGAGACGTTTTATAGCAAGTAAGTATGTGTGTTCCAGCCATCAAACTCTTTAACTTATTCAAATAAAGAATAAGTGTAATAACCAAAAACATATGTAGTAGCTATTTTAATATAAATGTATTCGCCTAACAGTTTGGGATAAAATGTGAAGAAATTCTAAAAAACAAAAAGACAGAACACAATAGGATCCTGTGCACAAAAGATACAGCATTTTGAGTTACTATTGGTTATTGCTCAATGTTCTGAAACTGTGCTTTATATTGCCTTTTTTTATATTTATCCTATTTTTAGGATTATTACCTTAGATATCTTTAAACAGCATATGAGTGTATTGTTATATTCTGGGGTCTGTTTGCATATAACAAGAAAATAATTATTTTCATGTCAATGGAAAGTTATCATCTTATTATTTTGTTGAATAATTAAGTAATACTTTTGTCTATAATATATGTATATAAATTAGAAATAAGTTCAAAACATGAAATTACAACTTTTCCAAAACCCCCAAATTTTCAATTGCAAAATCAAATATTTATGTTTGAGAAGCTGGAACAAGCAAATGTGTGGTATTTAAGCTAAAAGTAATGTCTGAAATGATTATTTGATTATCAAAATTGTTTCTGATTAATGCTGTTATTCTGACTAATCTTTTAATCACCTAGTTGTTACAGCTCTATTCCAATGCATAGTACTCAACGAACAAATAAAACTTACATGAAGATCCAACAGAAGAACCAAGAAATATATTTTGTTATGTGAGTTTTAATGAGGCATTGTAACCTTTGGCTACGATAATGCTTCATTATACTCATTGTCTCACAACAAACATAGAATATAGCCTTTCACACGGTGAAGTAAAGTTCACCCAGATGTTTTGGCATGCCACAAATCCAATGTTAGGTGCTTTGTTTCAACGCCTGGGTCCATCTGTTGAAATGCTTTTGTTGACCACACAGTAAGATGCTTCTTCTTGCAGCATGTTTCCATGGGGCTGGAGTGAGTGATGGAGGTGTCATTGGAGGGGGGGTTGACCTACTGTCAGGCCACCGGCCTTCACCTGAGCAGGGGCTGACATCTTCGCTCCTGTGGCTCCATCCATGGATGGCAGTTTGTTTGGAATTGCTAAGGCCTGGGAGGTCATGGTGACAGAGTAAATTATGGTGGGGAGTACGAAGGGTGAAGTGGGGATGGAGGGGTGGAAGGTTGGTCCAGTTCGGGGTAAATCATTGCTAGGCTCATGAGGGGGGCAATAGGTGAAGAGATGAACTTTAGGGAGGTGAGAAAGTATGAAGAGACAGGGTTGGAAGGTTGGGCGAGTTTGATCCCATCCCAGGGAGGCACCCAAACCCATGGAATAATCCTGTCATCATGTCAAAGCCTATCTTGGGGCTGAAGTGAAGAGACCTCCCAGCCAAAAAAGAGAGAGGGCACCTCCCCCACCATCGATACTACCCCACAACCCCTCTGAAATCATACTCTTCCCTAGTTCTGCAGAACTCTTCCCAATTTTATCTTCCATCAATCCCCTTAGCTACTCTGATGAATAGTCTGCAACTTCTTATGAACATGGGATATCACTTAAAAAGAATCTATAACATTTGCTTATTTATATTTTTTGTATTTAACACTTTTGGGTTATTTACTAGAACAACTTCAGGGCTGTCATGTGCAAGTAGCCAGAAAAGGTGTCAGTAAACTCCAACATTTGTTTTTTGGCGAATGGCTGAACAGCATGTGAACCCTGTTCCAAGTTCTCTTATTGTATTTCTTTATTTCAGTCACCTTGGATGAATGAATACTTTCCAGGAGAGGATGCAATAGCAGTTTACAATATTGTATTGTCTATAATACAGTGTGGGAAAATAATGGGAAATGTCCAAATTTAAAGCCATTACATTTTTAGATACATGCCCTTTGCCTTTAGATTTTAATGTACAGCTTATAAACATGTAGCATTAGTTTATTCAACATACTGTAGTTGTAAAATTAATAGTAGTGAAACCTTAAATGCGTGTCAGCTGCCACACTGACATAAGGAGAATTACCCTATTTGTTGTTCTTGCAGGCTCAATCTAAGATTTTTCCTCAACTTTCTTAAGTTTATCTGCTTTTCTCATCTGGAATTGCTCAGCCAAGAACAACAAGCAGCTACAGAACGGAAACACATCCATATGCATGCTCACACATAAACCTAGTGCACACATCGGTGAGGGCAGGAACACACACACAGATGAGCACAGACACACACTAACTCTCTTCTTGCTCTCAGTAGCCGGCACATACATTCGCACATGCTTCCATGTGTAATCACCTAGTACTATCAAAACACCTTTGAACGGCATATTGCAGTGCCTTGTGCCTGACTTTGAGCATGAGCCAAGATAAAACCTCTATTCCTACCGGGGTCTTGAGAAGAATGTCTGGATGCACAAAGACACACCAATGATGAAATCTTATCACGTGACACCTTGTTGGCGACTGGAGAAAAATCCTTTGTAGTATGAGTTGCATATTACATATCTTATCTAATCAGCTACAGATGAAAGTGAGGTTTGATGATTTCTGGATGACTGACAGAAGTCATGTCTATCATGCATGTGTCACATGACTTTACCACTTAAAATAGGACATACAAATAATACTGCTCTTTGGCTCTTTCACAAATTTGTGAAAAAGCCTGTCCTTCTACATGTTGTTCCAATACTGTGGTATATCCCACCAAACTAATTCTAAGTAGCACTGCGATACATCTACACAACTTGTTCTCTTTCGTTCTTCCCTGCGGCCAACAGCAGCCTAACATAGCATGGCTATTAGCAGCAAGGTCAGGGGAAATCAAGCGTGCACCTAATAGGGAACAGGTTGAAAAGCCACATTTAAAAGGTTGTTATCACGCTATGAGGAGTAGCACTATTGTCCCACTAGGATCATTATGACACCCCGGTTATGTTGCTTGGTCGCATACTTTTACTTACGTAGAAACACTATTGGTGGAGTAGGTTATTGATATTCCCTTATATCTGTGTAGATCTTCCTGGGTGAAGTGCTGTTGTATTCTAGCGAAGCCCCTGGCGTAGGAAAGCGTGCCTGGATACTTCGAAGTCAAGCCTGGCTCCAATGTTTATACACAACTTATTTTGCCATGAGGAATTGTTATAAATACCCTTCACTCCACACTACCTTGGAATTTTCGAGCCTCCAAAACGGCCGAGTTTTAGTTTGAAAGCTTCAGGATATGCGTTGCATTGCAGTGTGGACGCACAAAAACTGAGATCTTCAGAAACAATGGCATAGACAGCCACATTTGATTAGGCCTTGTCAGCCCACCCAGTGGTGAGTACAACGTGACAAACAAATTACAAGCATTACTGACCTTGTTTTCTTTGCTAGAAGCATTTGTGCAGTCAAATTCTGTATTTTATAATATTACAACTGCCTTTGCTGTTCCTTGTTTATAGTATCCTTTGCATCTAACCAATTGAGAGCAGACTATCTGCTATGCTTTCTTGTAAACATCAGTATGCGCATGCTGACTGTACGTGAAAGGTTTTGTGATGTGCATTTGCAGATGCGACAGTATGGACAGAGATTATTTCTGGATGGATGGAGATCGTTTTTGTTTCAAAAAATTACTCATGAATCCAAACATTGTATGTAGGACCACGGCTAAAGCTTACAGTGTCCTCATGTGTGACAGGGCAGAGGAGTCCAGAGTCAATGCAGGTAAGGGAGTGGGTAATGATTCATGACAGTGGCATCTGAATTCTTGATGTAGTTTAGGAAAGTAATTGAGGAAGGTATAGATAACTGCTGTTGTTGTCTGGTACACTTAAACAGTTGCTGCTTTGAACTAAAGCTAAGAACTTGAAAGGGAAAGAACATACTCTTGGTTCAAGGACGTTTGGATGTCTGAGGCTGTTCAGTCAAGGCTTTAACAGCTTCATTCAGGGGAAGGCTGAGGAGAAAATGTGTGCAGTAGGCTGCTATGTGGCACTGCCCGCAGGTTTGCAATTCTTTGCCTTGAGAGACTTACAAAAGACACTCAGCGTTGACTGTGCACACAAACCACAGCATGGGGTCTAAGCAATCGTGGTTATGCACTTAGTCATCCACCTCGACTTCCTCCCTTTTTGTGGCTGTATACCAACATCATGCTACTTCCTCCTTTGCTGCTGAAAGAAGACTGCTGTTATTATTAGGGTCGCAACACATCACTTGTCAGGAAAATGTAAACAGACAAGTAATGCTGTCATTTTTCAGGTGTCTGGCTACTGGCTACAGTAACTTAACTTTAGCCGAATCAAAGCTATTGGGAGAGTGCTATTTTGATTCTCACTATAATTGTAGAATACCTGTGGGAAGCTACATGGAATGAACCTCAGCATAATGAGGAATAGATGACTGTTACCTCATCATATTTTCCACAGAAGCCCCCGTGCCTTATTTATACAACTTCTCCTTTCAGAGATTATCATTTACTTCTCCCTTTTCCTTATCTTTGCCTCATTTCATTTTTTCTATATGTATTTTCCTGTTTCCTCCGCACTCCCTTATCTCATACTCATGCAACTCAAGCCACTTAACTCTTTATTCGTGTTTGCTCTTGCATATCTAGTCTCTCAGTCTCTCGGCCTGATCGGTCAGAGTAATTACTTCTCCATGCACTGGATTACCTAGAGTATCTACAGTATCATACTCATTATCCACTAAAAGGAAATTCATGTGCTTCCTTGCTGCAAAGCAATATCTGCTTCACTCTTCTTTCCGTCTATTCTGTGTGTTTGCTCTCCTCAAAGATAAAGTCTCCCGCAGCTTGACTTTTCCAGGGGCTAAACTAATTCAATTAGAGGGGGCATGTTTGAGTGTAGCCTGGAGTTGCACCAGCATGAGCCAACGCTGCAGAAAAGGACATAGTGTAGTATAAAAGAGAGTCTGTCAGGTCAAACATTCTGTGTTGATAATAATAAAGCCAACATAAATATCTCATCCTAGGCACGAATTTTGCTGTGGGGAAATTCATTTTGTTACTTGATCTTTAGGTTCATCGGTTTTTATACTTGGGACAACACGGCTAGCTTGAACTTGCTCGGCTTTCGTCTGCTGGGAATGTGATGAACAAATACAGGAGAAATGGAGAAATGAAGATGATGGGAATAAAACAAAAGCTATGCACCACAGTCAGCAGTGTCCTGAAGAAAACTTTTCTGATGTAAATCTTCTGTTTGTGTTTATTTCTTTTCTTTTGCAAACACACACATAGACACTTTTTACTCTGTGGTGATATGTTTGTACATGGGTATGCAGAATACCTGCTTCTTTACGTGAATGCCTTTTTAGGAGCCGGTTTTATTATTCAACCCAATCAAAAATGTTAAACTAAATGGTTTGGTTTCAAGCTCATCAAAGCTGATGGCCTCGCTGAACATCACTGAAAGGCTTAATTGGCTTGATTGCTGCCTTTAGCTTTGGCATTTGTGGTACCAGAGCACTGTTTGCAGCTGGTGCTGCATTGCACTGACACTGGTGATTATATGGAAGCAGAGGGAATAGTGTTTCACGCCTGTGTACTCCTGTTTAAGCTTGAAGGCCATAGGTAGCAGGTAATGTGTAATATTAAAATTGTGTGTCTAGGAATGTATATATATGTATGTGTATATGTGTGTGGGAGTTGCTTCATTTAAATGGGGATACTATATGAGTCCATTTATACCCTGGTATTCACGTAAGCGGTACAGTATTCCTGAATGCTTGTCGCCGCACTTTCACCGTTGCAGAGGGAATTCCAAAATTAGGTCTAGAGCACTTGATGGTCCACCTGAAATGATCTTTGGCTGTTCTTCCTATTTACCCTCATTAACTGATGTTCTTTTACAAACACATTTCTAATAAACCAAATAACTGTTTCTCTTGTACATTACTGATACTGCTATTACTATACACAATTATGTATTGCTATCCCCTTTGAATAACACAGACAACAGGTAGCGTGCATTACACTCATTTTCTCTATATCGCTGATTTCTGAACTTTAAACTGTATATTTTTTCTTGATTCCACCTTTTGTTCTATTGTCAACAATCATTTGTTTCTCTCCTTTGTTTTCTTTTGCAGTCTTTTTATCAAATTGTAATAAACACTTAAACGTGTTCTTGCCAGTTATATAAATGAAGAAGCTAATCGGGGTTCCCTTTGTAATGTAGCACAGTAATCAGATGTCACTTAAACAGGAGGGAATTGGAATTACATTAAAACATGAAAATTAAATGGGAATGCTGGTGTGTGGAGGACAATCTTCAGACATTAATACAATCTACAACCAATGCATATAATATGGAACTGACACACGCACAAAACAGAGGAGATTTATAATTGATCACCCCTTGGTTGTCAATCTTTACAACACACACACAAGCACATATGCGCATACACATACACACTAACGCACACCCGCAACATTTTGGGCCAAAAACTCTGAAAGCCAAAAAAAAAAAAAAAAAGAACCATGAACGAGAAACCATGACCATAAGCGACAAATCAAAACTTCAAGTGAGAAACCAAAACTATAAGCAACAGGAGAAAGAACTAAAAAAAAGCAAAGAAAACTGTAAGAAAAAAAAAAAAATTAACAATAATAATAAAAAAAAAATACAGTTGCAAATGAGAGTGCTGATATGAAGATCAGTTATCCAGTTTAAATTGTTTGAAATAAATGAAATACGTAATTACAACCTCAAATTAATTGGTTGCCTTTACATGATTTTTCACTAGTTTTTACTTCCATTTCTTGTTCTGAAGCTTGTTAACATGAAATAATAATCTAGATTCTTAAAGCAGGCAGCTTGCATTGTGGCTGCATATTTCCACAAGCAATTAAAGCAGACTATTTTTTGATGAGTCTTAGGAGACCCACAACTATGTGTCATTCACTTACAGGAATCCAACACAACGTATTGGCAAAAAAAAAAATATGAAAAACATGTAAAGGCAAAACAGATCAGAGAGATGAAGAAGCTACTTGATTGGATAAACTACTATCATGACAGCACCCTCCCTTGCGCCAGTGTTTTATCATTTACAGTTTTCTTTTCTTCTGTTTTGTTTTGTTGCTTTGCTTATGGTTTTGGTTTCTCATTTACAGCTTTGATTTTTTTTTTTTTATGGTTTTGGTTTTCTCATTTATGTTTTTTTTTTCCTTTCAGACTTTTTTTTCAGACTTCCTTATCATGGTGACTCAAGAAACCATCATGGCGACTTAACATCGGCAAAGTGAGTAGTCCCCCAATATTTCTCCTGTCCATTGTGTATTCATCATGATGGTTCCTTGAATCGCTATGATAAGGAAACAAAACAGGACCCAAAAGTGGCTAAATGCACATTAATCAGCGCGTGACCGGATAGGTAGATGAGAGGAAGTGTGTGCTCAGACAGATGTTTTTATTTGTGTTGGCTAGTTTAGATACTAATAGATTGCTGCAACACACGCACTCACTAGCAAACGGAGCAGGAGTTCAACCGACCCTTTCTCTGCAGGCCTGGCTCGAATCTCTTTCTCAGAGTACGATCTTTCACTCTCTCTTTCTTTAACTCGGATTCTTCAAGGCTTCAGATAATCTCAAAAGTCGTGGATTTACTGTGATTTATGTCTCTCTCTGTATAGGGATGTGGTGCCACATGTTGCGTACACCTACCAAGTCCAAACCATCTCCAGCCGGAGTGAGAGCGAGCCTTCCCCACCTCTGGTGCATGAACTGGGTTCACCGTACTGCGGGGATGGACGAATCCAGAGGTAAAAGGCACCTTAACACACATGATTAATATGTATGTATATTATTACAAATATATGTACTAAAGTGAATGCATACAAGTAACCTATCCTATAAAGCATTTCAGAAAAAAACTCAATGTGTTTAATTTGGTATTCATCAGTTTAGCCGAATACATGGGTATGGGTGTGTTTCAAGTACTTCCTACTATAAAACAACTACTATCCTACTATTTTAGTTCCAAAGGAGAGGAATGTGATGACATGAACTCTATGAATGGGGATGGATGCTCGAGTCAGTGCAAGAAAGAGCCCTTCTTCAACTGTGTCGGTAAGTCTTACGGATGATGATCAACACATTCAACCCCTGACCTTTCAAGCAGATCCAGTCCGCTGTAGGATATGGTTGTAATACAACACAGATATGTGGCTGTGAATGAATACTCCTGCGCGATATACGACAAAGCATAAATGTTTCCAGGGCTGATATGGTCTGGAAAGAGTAGAGTACATCTTATCTAATAGTTATAAAAATGTTATTGGAATTTTTTTTTTTTTATTAAAACTAATAAATGAGTTCTGGTACATACTGTGTGATAAATTTAATGACTTAAAAGGTTTTTTGGCCAAAAGTGATTCATTAAATCAATTGTAAATGCAACATTACTCAAGTTAAGATTTGACCACGGGTTTCTTACATAACATTACACTTACGCCATGATATTATCATCTGATTGGATTTGACTGACACTTTTTTTTTTTTTTTTGCATTCTTCCATAAAATACAAGGGCTGTACATTTTGAGACTATATTTGTGAATGAACAGATTTGACATCTTTTGTCCAAGTACGCCATGCCTTTCTCTGAAAACAAAAGAATAAGAATGCCATTAGATATCATAATCACTTTGACCTGTTTTAAAAAAAAAAAAAAAAAAAAAAAAATCTGGAAATCATTATTTTTTTACAAGGCTGAGTGATCTTATTTTACATAGTTGAGTGACTGGCATCTCCTATGTTGTTTTGTTTTATGAATAGATGGATGGTTTCCCGTCCAGTTCTCCTGCTGTCTGACAATCAATTTGCCCCCCTGTTGTGATTGCATGCGTGTCTGCATGCATGTGTGTGTGCGCGCGCGCGCGCATGCGTGTATTTGCGCATGTACAATACATGCATGCATGCACACACATATGTGAGCCTCTGTGAAGTGGCCACTTAATCCCTGTCAGATTGCTGGATGACTGCATTGGCTGTGCTGTTTTTCCACCAACTGCAGTGCTCAGGGAAGTGTGTAAGTGTGTGTGCGTGTTTGTGTATGTGTGTGTGTGTCTGACACTGTCTGACATAGTTGTAGTTTTACACAGAAATCTGACACTATAATGACGGGACCTTCTGTCCATCTGTCTGTATGTGTGAGAGAGTGCCTGCTTGTCAGTGTGCTGGAGAGTGAAAGAGAGAGCTGGATGGAGAATTGACACTAAGTATACAACAGGGCCAGCGTGCTACAGTTTGGATGAGCTTTAATAGGTTATTCACACGACTGAGCCGAATTATACCTGGAATTGATGAAATCGACAAGTTCTTTTCACATGACCCCACCTGGCATGACGGTCTCACTGGCTACGTCTCAACAGGGCTTCAGGCCACAGTAAACACAGGTGCAGAAAAAGCATAAAGGAAATATAATATGATTTTCTTAAGTCATATTCACATATTCCTTCCATCACTAAAGTGATAGTTTTGGAAAGTACAAACAAATGAAACAGGTAGAATTTATTTTGTCACCCTCCGCACCTTTCTTTTCCCTGTCTTTATCCATCTTTGGTCAACTCATCACTCTCTTTCTTTCTGCAACTGTAGAGCTCTCTCTCTCTTTCTCTCTCTCTTTTTTTGCTCTTGCACTCAATCACCTTTCCACTTTTTCCGTTATCTGTTTATTCTATCCCTGTCCAAATTCAAATAGTGTAGCAATTCTCTTTCTCCTTTTCCATCCTTTCCCTCCTCGTCTGTCTTTAGCTCACACTCGACTCTGTTACTCCTGCAGCTTTCACGAGCCACTGTTTGAGCTTCCTCTTGCCTCAGTCTCGCTCCTTTCCTTCTTCTTTGCCTCTGTTCCCGCTGAGTGAGTGGCGGGAGCGTATTCTGTATGCCCCCTCAGTAGCCCCTCGTTTCACCATTGCCAGAGCACAGAACTGACTTGAGTTTTTGGCTGTGCTGGGGAGGGCTGGAATTTCGAGGAGGAGGCCCCGGCCAACTTGGCACTGAATGCCGCCTTTCCCCCTAACTGGAACCCCACTGGCTGACACTGCTTTAGCTGAGAGCAATGAGGCCCAGGCAACCTCCCTGCTCTGCTCCCCTCTTCTCCAGTCCATAAGCTTCCAGTTCCAGACCTTAAGTCCGGGTGGGATGTCTGGAAAAATTACTGCTGTATCTTTCTTTACCTCTTGACTTTGTCTGCCCCCCCCACCCCCATTTGTCTCTCTCGTTCACTTTATCGCTCTCTCCCTTTCATTCTTTCTTTTTGTGTATTTCTTCCTGACCTTAACATATTCTCTCATCTCTGCTTGTAGATCCTCACACACTCAAGAATTTATCCTCTTTTTTCCCTTTTATCCCTTACCTTCCTCCCCCTGTTTTTTTTTTTTATCTGGTCCTCTTGACCTTTGAAAATAACAGATAAGGTTAGAAATGGTATCCCAAAGGATCAAGGGCTATGAAAGTTCTATAAAAAAGGATGAGGGAAGTGGGGTGAGTGGTAAAGATAGGACTTTGTAAAACCTCACCTGTGTGGCATTGTACAAATAAAAACATGCTAGACACGGAAGAGAAGGGAGATGGGAGAAAGGGCATGAGCAACATTAACTGTTCTCAAACCTCACTTTACCTAAAAAAAAAAAAAAAAAGTCACAAAAACACATCTAATGGTTTATTCTAACTTACTGTTTTTCCCTGGTCTCTTTCCACCCACAGAGCAGCCAAGCATGTGCTACTACTATGATGGTGACGGAGTGTGTGAAGACTTTGAGCGGGAGACTGGTGTCAGAGACTGTGGTCTCTACACCCCCAGTGGTTTCCTTGACCAATGGGCCTCCACTGTTGAAGTTTCCCATGAGGAGAAGCCTTACTGCTCTGGTGAGGTGGCTGCTGGATACCCTGCTGTTACCAAGGTAAGGCCATAATGCACAGCTTGATGCATCTGACACTTTACATTTTCCCTCAGTTTACAAAAACTAAATAGTTTGATATAAAACCAAATACTGATACAGTCATGTTTTCCTGTCTGCAAAAGGATCTCTGATTCTCTGATTCCTTGACAATTTTGTGTTATTGCTGTCGTATCTGTCAATGTTTTAACACACATTATCATTTTTACACATAATGATGATAATAAAGCCTCAATTTTTGTGCGACACTTGCAAAAAAAACAAAACAAAAACAAAGCGTATTTTGCCAGTTTACTAGTTAAGTAATTTTAGAGACTGGTGCATTTAATTAGATGTCTCCCATGGTGGGTGCAGAAGTTTGCTGCTCTCATTAAAGTAATGCTTATTGAAGACAAGAGAAGAAGCCATTGATTCCACCTAAGCACAGTGGAAGAATTGATCTGTTGCTGTTGCAACGCAGAAAGGGGCTGATTGCCCAAAACATTAGGGTGAGACATATATTAACGCACGCACGCACGCACACACACACACACACACACACACACACACACACACACACACACACACACACACACACACACACACACACACACAAAGCTTCAGACAAAAAGAAGTGCATTAGGCTCAATCCTATTTAATCCTCTCTCCCTAATATGGATGATCAGAGCTAAGGCTTGTTGTTGAAGTACACTAGCTCCTTTAAAGCCACTATTTATTATTTCACTTCATTATTGTCCAGTCTCTTGATAGTGTTCAGGACATTTTGTCATTAAAACCAAATGTTAACTTGCTTACTTTGATGTTGAGAGTGACATCAATGTCCATTGTTAAATTTTATGATCATAAATATTTTAACCCTTCAAAGAGATTTTTTTGTTGTTGAAATATTACCAAAGCTTGACTCCTCTACACCGACAGTGCTTTCTCTTGTCTCTCTGAGGCATATGTGTGTTGTTGGAAGTGTGTGATGTTGGAACTGGAGCTTGTTCCCACTGCTGATGATGCATTTTACAAGGCCAATGTACTGGTTATTCTCGAACAGCTGTGGTCAGGTGCCTTGCTCAAGAACACGTTGGCAAGGATTTACGCAAACAGGGGTCGGAGATTAACCAACAGCTTTGAATGCAGTTGATATTTATATGGCACTGCTTTGGTCTGAGCAAAAAAAAAAAAAAAAAAAAAGGAGGAATGTGATCCAACTAACAACATTGCAGATGTTTTATTCTCTGAGAAGAATGAGACACCAGTGGCACATGTCCATATAACCATAAAGAAAGGATTTCTGCTGTGAAGGACACATTGTTCATACAAAAAGTACTTTTACTGTGGTGATCACACTGTTCCCCAAGGGTCATATGTGATGAGATCACCTCATTACAAGGCCACTGACTGTACACTCTATGTGAACACACAAGTGCATGTGCATGTGTGGAAAATATGCAAACACAGGTTAACAAAACACAACGCTCTTGTCACTATCTCTCTCTGCCTCCCTGCCTTGCCTTCTCACTCTCGCTCTCTTTCTCACATATTCACTCATTTGTCCAGGAAATCGTGGCAGTTGCATAGCTTGTACGTTCAATGTTACATCACAGACAGTGTCCTTAAAGCCCATCCCTTTCACGATCATCCGCACGCCTTTATGTAATCACTGACATTTATTTCTCCACTCCAGCAACATGCACTGCAGCACCATCAATTGCCATCTTTTCAACTCCAAATTTACTTTGATTACACTGTATCCCTGTCGTTTCCAGGATATATACACACAGCAATGAAAAAAAAAAAAAAAAAATCTGCTTGTTTTTCCATGAAAATTCACACACAGTTGTGCACATTTGTTTGCTGATGGTTGGTCCCTTGGAAAACAATGACCAGGCAAGTAGGCTTCATGCATCCAGTTCAAATGTGGTCACTTAAGAACAACATATAAAACACCACGGTGGCTGATCAGTAGCAAAATAAAGTTATTGAAGATTTTATCTGTTTTGAAAGAACATTCAGTGATTTCTGTGATTGCCTTCTTGCCATGGTATGTTAATTGCTGTTTTTGCTGACAATCACTCTTGATGGCACCCAGGAATCTGCCATAGAGCACCCAAGGAATAGTCATTTTTCAGGAATCTGGACTGCATTCCCTATCAAGAGTACTTTGTTCTAGTTTTCTCAGTTTGTGGGCAATTGTTTGCGTGACAGGCTTAATTTTCCTGGGTGAACTTCAAGGTCTGTTGGCAGAAAGGGATGGGAAAGGCATTTGATGTGATAACCACCAAGAGATCCAAAGTCCAAACCTCAGATGCGCATAGTTGCTTACGGTGGTATATTGTTGATCTATGATCTTTATTGAGATTTTGATGCAATTTTTTTCAGAGCAGTGTTGTCTGCCAAAAGCACTGTGGCTTTCCTCATACAGACTCACATATTGCCCTTGACTGTGGTGTAATAGACTGCTTGGCAACTTTGAGATGACTGTCATCAATATTCAAATGGCAAGAATTGAGAAATGGCGACTGCAGCTGGTCTGCGAGACTTATTTTCTTTTTTCAAGGGAGACAACACTGGCTGACAGCACAACTGTCAGTTGTGTACTTTATTTGACTTGGGAAAAGAGTATGAACTCCACTCGTGAAGTCACCTTGTGGCATCTTACATATAGTACAAAAGTCAGCTTGAAGTACCCAACTCATTGACACTGAGTCGATTCCAGTTGTGTTGTGTTGGAACATAGTGGGATATTGTGAAAGACAAGTATTTGCTCTGTCGGTAACGGATAAATAATTATTACGATTAAAGTTTTTGAGCCATTTCAAAGGAACTGTTTGGTCTGCAGAAATAAACACTGGTGTGAGTTTGGTGAAGAAAGTGTTCTGTAGTTACTCTTGCTCTTATCCTCTAGATCGGCACCCATTTTTCTGAAAAAGCAAATAAACCGTAGCCTTGCCAGAAACCGCTAAGTAGAAAAGATTAATTGTGCTATTACTCGACTTAATGATTTTAATAATTTCTCTCTCCCCCTTGAAGTCACAGAGGTATAAATGTGGAGCATATTGAGACATAGCATCTTTTCTTAAGACACAATTGTTGAGAGCATTTAGCGACCATGCATAAATAAGCTTAAAGGTGACCCTGCCGGGAGCTAAGCTGCAGCTGGAACAGCTCTTGGGTTAAATAGTGCACCTATTCTCTCTTTGTCATTCACCCACCCTCTGTATACTAACCTTCAAGTAAGTGAAATCATGACAGTGATACTGAATGAGCACAGTAAGATCCTTATACTGAACCTGCAGCCCAGTCAGAGTTCCTGGGATATCTGTATCAGCTTTTCATATCAAGGATATGCTTCATCATTTGAATGGTTCTGGGCAGGTGATGGGTACAGTCTGGTTTCCTCCAGACATGAGGCTTGAATTGAGGCCAAACAGTCCAACCTTGCTCTTATCAGACCAGAGAATCTTGTTTTTCACAGTATGAGACTCCTTTAGGTGATTTTTTTGGGATTTCATGTGTCCCTCATTGAGGAGAGGTTTCCATCTGGCTGCTCTGCCATAAAGCCCAGATCGGTGGAGTGCTGTAATGATGGTCTTCTTTCTGGAAGCCAGCGTGACCACTGGGCTCCTGGCTACGTCTCTTACCAGCTCTCTTTCTCTTCCGTTAACAGAGACCACTGAGCTCTTGGGAACCTTCAATGCAGCAAAATTTTTTGTAACCTTCCTTAGATCTGTGCCTCGACATAATCCCGTCTGAGCTCTGCAAGCAGTTACTTCTACCTCATGGCTTGGTGCTTGCTCTCATATGGATCGTGGGCTGTGAGACCAAGCTTCATGTCCAATTACTTGAATTTACCACAAGTAGTAAATAATAAAGTGAAATGGGAGTGACCTTAGCTAAATTTCAAGTGTCATGGCAAAGGGTCTGAATACTTATGTCAATGTCATATTTCAGGTTTTCCATTTTTTTTTGTTTGGTCAGTATGGGCTGTGGAGTTTGCTGCAACATCACAGAATATGAAAAAGGGAAGGAGTCTGAATACGTTCCGAGTGCACTGTAGAGTACCCTCTCTGTCAACCACACTCCCGAGACAATGTCATTACCGCGGCATGAAGCCAAAATGACAGTAAAGTTCTCTGCTGGAGTTAGTGTCTGGTTAACCACTAGCATTCATCCCACAATATGTACCATTACTGTTCCTCTCGTGCTTGTTGTTTGTGCGCTGGGGTGTGTGTTCATATGGGAGAGAGATGAATGAAGAGCAAGCGGCAAGCTGAGGCCCAGAGAGAGGTTATAAGTGCAACGTGAGTGCACAACGAAAACCAATATTAAGTGTCTAAGCAAGGTGTGATAGGGCCACCACAAACCACACCAGAACAGCTCCAGAGCCCCTCGGTCTCTCCAAATCACTGGAGCTCTACTGGAAGGATGAGCACTATCCTCCCCAGAAGACATTCCCTCACTTCTCAAGTCTGAGAACAAAAACTGGACTAAGAACTGGAGCCATATTTCATCTAATAAATTGATTTAAAGACTGGAGGCACAAAAAAAAAAAAAAAAAATCACTACTCTCCCAAACTTTGCTGAATTACCAAGTTGTCAAACACTTGAAAAACTGGCTGTGATATTGAGTCTGTGCTAGTTGTAGTAATTAGTTTTATCAGGGACCAACAGCACATTGCCCTGCTTTGCTAAAAGTTCACTTCTTCCTTTGTGGTTTAATTTAATCATGTTTCCATGTTCATGGCTCACTGGTCTTTGGTAAAGTTGGACAAGAGATGTGCTTCCCTGATACAACAACAATGCTAAAGTGTAATCAACTCTGTGTGTGTCTGACTGTTTTATGTTCTGAATGAGTGTGTTGGGGGTTCGGGGACTCGATAGTACATCATTTCCTTCTGATCTAGTAAACAAGTCCTGTATTGGCTTTGTGTATCAGTACCGTTTGATGTCTAAAGACAGCGTTTCTGTGTGTGTGTGTGTGTGTGTGTGTGTGTGGGTGTGGGTGTGTTTGAGAGGGAGGGCAAAGCGGGCAGCAGTGATAGGGATCTTTGCGGATGCAAGAAAGCAACAACAGCGCAAGAAGGCACTTGAGGAGAAAGAGAGATCATGTATCCGCACGAAATCTCAAATGCTATGCACTTTTGTTTGTGTGTGTGTAAGGGGTATATAAAAGAATATATTCTCATGTAAAACACACAAATATAGAGGGATATTAAGACACATTGTTTATCAATTAAATGATACATTCAATATGCAGCATTTGTGTGCGATAGCTATATATTTGCTTTTTTGCTTAAGTTTTGAATCTTCATGCATTAGAGTGAGGCCAAGGAGAAGGATGGGTGAATGCTCCCACATTTAACCCACTGCTGAGTGAAAGTTCAGCACCATAAGAATAAATGGTGCATGGAGCCGTAAACGTATTGCTCATTTGTACATAATAGTGCCGTAGCCTGCAGTCTGCCTTACCGATTGTAAATGTGTGCTGGATCTTTGTTGTGGAGCGTGAATCTCAGCACTAACTTCTAGAGGGAGAAAATAGGATGGTAGGGGTTGAGGTGGCTGTGGTTCAGGAGGTAGAGTGAAGTTGCCCACTGCTTAGAAGGTTGGTCGTTCAATCCCTGTCTCCTCCAGTCTGCATGTGATACTGAGCCTTAAATTGCCTGATGGTTGCTCCATCAGTTTACGAGTGTGGTGTATAGATGTGTGTGTGAATGCAAAAATATGCCATGTATAAGCGTTTTCAGTAGTCACTATAGTTTTATTGATTTGTTTGATACATGAGGGATCATTACATGATGAAATAGCTGAGATTAAAGCCAAATATGAAAACGCACGTAGCTGTCAAGTGCTGTTAAACCAAAAAATAAAAATGAGTGATCTATAAAGATACATTTTATGATGCCTGAGATGACATATGACATAAGGTAGAGAATCAGAACCATAAATGACAAATGACTGATGGATGAACAGATGTGGTTAGCGGTTGTAATTGGAGGTACAACAATCTGGAAATTAGTTTGACCGACAGTCTTACTGCAGTCAAAAGAAAATACATCACTGAATAAAAATGATTGTGAAAGTAGAAAATGGTCCAAAACCATTGGCCATTCCCACATTAAAATGTCCTCAAAATGAGCAGTTTGATCCAATCAAAATACCATATGGACACCAGAGAATGTATGAAGTTAATAAAGTTGAGACACATTAATGATCTCAAAAATGCCTAACTGCCAGTAAAAAATTCTATCCAGGTTTAATAGCTGTGTTGCTTTTAACCTTTTTGTTCCCTCCTTCAATGTTTGGCTAGTCCAAATGTAGTAGAGGGCCTCTAATTTATAATTGAGGGCTACCTATGAATACAGCAAGGTGGCTCCAGCTTGTTTAAAAGAGCCTCCCTTCTCTCTTGATCAAGCTCAGACACAAGTACACAGTTAGAGACACACAGGTAAAACACACATGCACACACACACACACACACACACACACACACACACACACACACACACACACACACACACACACACACACACTCACAGTGCCGACTCCATGCAGGATTGTAGGGCAGGTCCATAGGGGACTGAAATGTACTACTGCTGTCTTTGTGGAGCAGAACATAATGTTCCCCCACTACCACACCATGGAATATGGTGAACCAGCTCAACTTGCTCTAGGGGGATTGGATTGGAGAACTGGCCCTAGCAACTAACCTGTGTGTGTGTGTGTGTTTGTGTGCATGCTTGCATGCCCGTGTGCTTATATTCATGTATGTGTGTAGTCTGCTTGCCTCCATGTACATGTGTGTAGATGAGTTTGTGTTAGCAGGAAAGGTGCATGTGCATTTAAACTTTAAGATCAAACAGCAAGCCAGGTGATTTCCCCAGAGAGGGCTGCTGCCCAGGCAATCTCTGACGCAACCGCAGGGCACCCCTGGAGAACACTCCCCTTAATTATACATAAGCAACAGAAGGGATAACATTTTACTCTCACGCTGCAAGAAATTGCCTATATATGAACTTCACCCATCTCAAGATGTAAAACAAACATATGTGCATGAGGTCTGGATTAAATAACCTCCACTACATTCATCCTTAGGTAAGTAATGCTTCAGAGGGGAAGGAGAAGGAGAGGAGAGGCACTGTAAAAGAAATGAAACAATAACTGAAAAGGAAACAATAACTGGTCCAATTTTTTTTCCCAGGTCCCAAAAAAGTCAGCAAGTGTGTGTTTGTGTACTTAAGTGAAGGACACATGCATATCGTATAAAGACTACTGCAGAGTGTATGTACACATTTACGCACATTTACTCCTGCATATACATGCAAACAAACACATGGGAAAAGTTACACATTGTGTTGCACAAGCTGAAAGACACACACACCCATACATGCCCACAAAAACAAAAGCTCATACAGTAGCCGTGCTGTTGCTTTCAGCAGTACAGGAGGGCCAGCTACTCTGGCACTGCCTCTCTCACCAGCATTCCCCCAAACCACACAGCCCTCGTCAGGCACAGTGCCAGTGACTTAAGCGTGTGGTAACATTAAAAAGAAACCTCTGGGATGGCGTTCCTTTTTCCCTTTTACTTTTCCCGTTTCAATTATTATTGTGGTTCTACCATGTGGAAACCTCATTGTGGCTGGTGTATTTTTTTCATGGCACTGATGACCCCCCATAACATTTTCAAGCTGTTAATATGCAGGGTTTTGGCCCTGTTTTATTGCGCATAGGGGGCCACTGAATGAGGGACATTTAAAACCTCCGCAGACCCATCTGTTTTCAACTTGCTGGCATTGTATGCTCACCAATCCCTATACATTAGTTTGTGGTCTGTGTTCCCTACCACCCAGTCACTACCCATGTCTGCCTTGATGAGAGTGGGATAGGTAAACTGGATAATTGCAGCCACTCACTAACTTTTACAGCCCCGTTCTCAGTAGGCCATGGAAGTCGCCCATCATTAGTCCTGGACCAATGAGACGGTGAGCCTCAGTGGGTATGGGTGGGGCTGGGTGACAGGACATTACCTCACACACCAGGCGCTCACCAGCATTCCTGTAAACCATGGGATGGTGCTTGGAAACTCATACTAGTTTCTCTCTGTTGCTCTTTCTCTTTTTCTTCTCACAAATGCCTCACAGATGCTCACTCCAGCTTTCCTTGCTCAGGCTTAAATTTTTTACATATATATATATATATATATATATATATATATATATATATATATATATATGCCTTTAACAGAGAGGAAAGAGGATTGCAAAAGAAATACTTATTAATGGAAGTAAACACATTTTACGAGGTGATGTTACAAGATAAATATCCTCATATGTTCCTTTCTTTGCATTTGCGTGAGTCCAAATTTTCCAACAAACTGGGTCAGAGCCTGATGTCACACCACAGGCCCCGAAATAAAACAGCTCTGCAGGTATCCTCGGCTCTTGGTGCACTAGCGCTTACACCGTGCCACAACGTTCTAGTTGTTGCAGTGTAGTGATTACATTTACTTGCTAAAGTGAAAGCGCTTGTGAAGGTGAGATCCATGCCCAAAACACTGGGACTTAAAACAGTGGGGTTGGAATCGTTTCGGGGAATGGGAACATGGGAATTAGTGTAGACAAGAGGAGTTGTGGGGAAGTTGGTTGACAGCGATAGATTCCAACAGTTTTAACAACAGTAATGCTCTTACAAGCCAATCCACTGATGGTATCTAGCAGTGATTTTTTTTATTTTTTATTTTTTTTTTTGCATTCAGCCGCATGGTACATAGAATGTGAGACATTATGTTGTCATGATGGCGTCCTCGTGTCTGAGGGAAGATGCAATACGTTCTTGAGATCCACACACTTCACAACTCATCAATACATAACAGGAAGTTTGTATGTTATCATTTTTGTGCATCATGCTAGATGAAACTGCTGCAACACCTTAATGTTGTAAGACTGAGCTCAAATATTTATACCACAAGTAATTTGTCAAGACATTATTACGCATATATTTGCTAGTTAATGTGTCACTGTAACTAGGATCCTTGTAGGTGTGGCACAGTTTCCTAATGATGCCATTAAAGAAAACAATCTCTCCCCCCCTGTTGTTTCTTTGAGTTGTACTGTGTTGAATGCAAAGTAAAGTGAAATGAGTGTAAAGAGTCTGGGGAGTCTGAGCCTCTTGTCCTCTAGTGTTTGGAGGATACAGGAAAGGACCTTTGTGGGGCCTCCTAAATGTCTGAGGGCCTCAGTAGTCTTTTCAGGAACATATGGCCCATGTTTGTGTGTGTGTCAGTGAGGTTTATTGATTTGAATCCAAGATAGGACATTTTGAATATCTGGAGGCTTCAACATCATCAGCCAAGCCAAGGTGGGTGTAACGTGTGTATGTTTCTGTTTGAGTCTGTGTGTGTTTGTATGTGGATATGTGTTATGAGCAGGCATCCCTCTAAAGAAGTGATCTAACTTCACCCTGGCACTAAATGTGGATCACAAAGGGAAAGGCTGCAGTTTAGGTACATTATGTTATTAGAGCCATTATTATTGTCGTTACTCTGTTTTTGCAGACAGTGGTGGTCACTGTTTCTCCTTTTCTAAGGTTATTTTTTGTTTTATGCTCTTAATGAATGCTTTTACAGTACAAATACATTTCCAAGGTAATGAGTCTGACAGTTGCACTCTCTCTTTCACTTCACCTTTATTTCCTTTGGTTTCCCCTTGGCTCAAGACACTTAGCTCTCCTTTTATCTGAAGTGCTGATTTACAAACACCAGTTTGTGTCTACAGACCAGGGGTTGGCTGTTGTCTGCCAGTCTGACTAGCCAGCTGGTACAAATTAAGACCATGTGTGTAACTATGTGTGTGTGTGTGTGTGTGTGTGTGTGTGTGTGTGTGTGTGTGTGTGTTTGAGTTAAGAAGTTGAACTCATATCTCCAGTGTTGCTGTGACTGTGTTTTCCAAGAAAGGCGAGAAGTTGTTTTTTTCCAAATTGACATCTTAACCTTTAACTTACGTACCTGGGATAGTGACTGTTGTGTCCTTGTAGTCTAAATTGTGTTGTGTTGTGTTTAGAATGAGTTGGTTTAGGAAAGACAATCATAGCTAAGCATTTTTGTTTTGTTGTTACTAAATAGGCATTACCCTTTCCCTCTTCGCACAACGGCTTCCACTTAGAAGCAATTACAACATTACATTACAACATTTGATTTTCCCTTCACTTGTAACAATTTTAAAGGAGCCATTTGTAAATTTTGCTACCGCTACATATCCAGTGTTAACATTAACAGCTGCTTGCTTACCAGTCCAGAGGGAACGTTAATAGTTTAGCACCGAACTACAACATGAACTCTTTTCTCCATCGGCCTCAACGGGGGAATTCATCAAATCTTTGCTTCGACTAAGCTTAGCGCGCTAACCAGCTAGCTTGGGCTCGTCTCGTCGCTTTCTCATGACGACTGCTGTGAGGCTGTACAGACTGCTGGAGGGCAAACAAGAACAGGTCTTAGTTTAAACGCATGTGTGCCGTTTTCTTTTCTTAATTCCCACATTTTGTTGTTCCCTTTCCAATTAATCTATTAAGCGCTTTTTCTCTACGTGCCTTTCTGCTGAGAGTGTCAATAAAGTGCTATGCAAGCATATTAAATAGGGGATTATGATATGTATAAATGCAACATGCAATGTCACGTAAATGCTTTTCGGTGACTTAACATTCCTTATATTAGGAGTGGGCTGATTGATCAGGGCTTGCAGAAGGTCTATGATAAAGGAAATCACATCTGTTTTTTATTTGGTCACAATGGACTCAGATGATGCATTAGCCATAAAAGTTTATTTTTAAAATCATGCTTTTTCTGAGACTGATTATAAAATGAGGCCGAAAAAGGGCATGTACAGAGAAGCTGACTTGTATTTGTCAATAACAGGTGCATTCTCCACGGTAGAATTAGTTAATGCAGTGATAATGCTTAGATGTTTTGCACAGATGTTAGTGGAACTGTACTTGTGCTGCTGCCACTCTTGTTAAAGTGGTTGAAGTTGCTTTTATATATTGACAGTTGTAGGCATATGTTATTAACTTGCACTTCTATGTAAAATGATCACATTTTGTTACTTAACCTTTGATAAAGTGAGTGCTATAAATGGTTCTGGGCTTCCATCCCTCTCTTCTCAGAGCATTAATCAATGCACGTGCCTTTTACCATCTTTAGGGACTTACTGTTGAGAATGCATTTACCAGTGCTTAAATAACACCTGATCATGGTAAAAACCAGACACAGGAATTTTTATCCACAATCTCCAGGAGTCTGACATTTGATTTTAACTGGAGAAGCGCTTTCCAGCTCCTGGTCTAAAGAATTTCTACATATTTCTGAGCAACACAAAACATTTGGATGAAACTTTTTATACCAATACTTCACATATATAATACCAAATATGCAACAATGTTCTGTAATACAAAGCTAATAGAGCCTAAATTTGGTGTTAGCTTCATGTGTAATCCTGTGCAAATTTTACCACATCAGTTTAAATTTTTGTGTTCATGAAAACCTTCAGGTTGCTGAGTCTTAAATACACCCTCTGAAAGTGAAGCCTTTTTCCCCAATTAACTGCGATTACAAACCCATTTACAGCAATTGAATTTCGATATCTCAGCAGCAACAACAAAAGCATGAAAAAATCTTCACACTAATGTGAATTAATCTCAACAAAAAGTCCAAACCAGTGTGTTATGTGTATCTGCGTGGTATGCGTGATGCGTGTGCTCAAAGGTTGAACCTTTTTACTCTGGTGCTCTTGATGAAAGTGGGATTGGAGCTGGATGATGGGAGCAGGAGCATTGTTGAAGTCCCATTAAAACATTTGCTCGTTGTAACAAAGGAGAGCCTGTTTGGGATCATGGACTGAATCTTTATATTAATGGTGACTAAACTAACTTAAACCACAATAGCATGCGTCTTATCATGTACATGTACATAGCCCAAAGCAAATCAGCCATATTTGAGGTTTTTATTTGAAAAGGAAATACAAATAAACAACACAAAAATCGACTTGAAACTGACTACATAAAGATTTTATCAAAAGAGAGAGCACTTGATCTTTAATGAAACAGACAAATGGAATCATAAGAGGAGTAGGGCAGAAGGGTACTTTTTTCATCATTGCAGAGTGTTTAACAATGTCAAATGTCAAAAAACAGTGAGAAGATCCTGGGTTTGAATCCAGAACTAGGTAGCTTGGCTTGGGCATGTACAGGTTTTCTTTCAGAGACTGTGGGAAGAAGACCACAGTCTAAAGACATGAGTACATGTATACATGGATAAAGTAAAAAACAAAACAAAAAAAACCACAAAATTTATTGTGTTTTTAATTATTTATTATCATCACCATCCTGACTAAATCAAACCAATGACAGATCTATTTAGTGTTTTGACTTACGCCATGAGGAGGTTGAAGGAAGTGTAATGAGTCAAGGGAGACTTGTGAATTACCTCCTACTGATGTGACACTTGATAGGGGGTGTTGAGGGCAAGGGTTTTGGCATGCCAAGCAGTGTTTGTCTGTCTCGAACCGTAGGCTGTTAGAAAAACACACCAGGAGATGAGAGGAGGAGGGGTGTGGAGGAAGGTGTGGCTAGTGCCACCTGTGTTTACATGAATAAGTCATCAGTTTGCACATGGAAATGGTTTTGTCACCTGCTCTGCCAGTGAAGGGTTAGCAATGGAAATAGTTCCTCTTGACTTCAATTCATTAGCAGACCTACAGTGCCTTTAAAGCATATTGGTAATTAAGTCATACAGTTGGGGAGAGTTAGTCAGAATCCCGTGGGTGTTTTTTGTCAAGGCCAGTGCAAAGTTGGGGTTGGGCTAGGAAGCAATGTTGGATTCTGGGAAGCTCTGCTCTTGTCAGAGTAAAATAAATATTGGTTTCAATTTAGTTATTGTATTTATTACATAAACATTCAGCAAATTACTCTGCTTTCTGGTGGCCATGCTCCGACAGAGAACTCCTGTGCATTCACAAAACCTGGAATGAAAAATGGAGATGTACACAACTGCACTCAAATGGGGCCAAAGTCTCATGGTGACTGATCTCAGGTGTTTCTCACCTGCATTTCTCTTTTCTGCCACTTCAGCTCTGAGCAGAAAGGTCACGTCAACAGATCTAGGGGACAGATATATGGACAGATAGCTGGTCTGGCCAGTTTTCCACGGTGGCAGGATCTTACAGTAGCCTCTCTAGCAGAACTCTCATGTTACTGGTGTCTCATTTCACCAGCTCAGGGCAGCGGGCGAAACTCACTGTCCTTGGGTATCTGCCCTCTCTCCCCTTTGTCTGTGTTTATCTATTGCTCAGTAATCTTTCACCATTTTGCCTCTGCCACTTTTCCACTCACATTTTAATCAAAATGCCCCATCTGTCTTTACAGTTCATGCCAAACATCACCCTAGCACAGTTAATGAGGGGATAATGTGTGGGACACAAATCCTAGAGGTTGGATCCTTTGAACTTTCATGTCAGTAAAGCCACAATAATAGTAGTTTTGAATGCAGTTGCACCCCTTTGCCTTGAATATTCTACATATGCACACACACAGGTGATTTACCATTATAGTCAGCAAAAAAACAGGAACAGGCCTCAACATAGAATTCATGAAATTTGAGATAGAAAATAGTTGTCTACATTGGAGACCAAGTGTTGCAATTCCGTATTGTTCAATTGTGCTCTTGACAGCTTGGTTTGATAAGCATTTATCATATATTGCCCATTTACAGGGTGTTTTTTAGGTGAAACATTTCATCTGATCCTTATTCCTACAATGCAAAAGTGCATAGAAATCCAAGCGAGTTATTAGATCAATGTGCTTTCATTTGTCTGATTGTGTGTGTGTGTTGGGGGGTGGGGTGGTGGGGTACTCTCTAACAGCAGCAGTAGTTCATTTTCACCAGACCAATTATAATTATCATTAGGAGGTTAGTTGCAAATCTAAGCAACAGGTGAGTATGGCTAGAGTGGTGAGGCAGTTTAGACAATCTGCCAATTAATAAGGAAGAACTGTTATACACCACAGTGAGTGGTGAGTAAAGGTGCTACATTGAAAACTCTTTGAGGGCTTCTAGTGGACAGGTGTGGCATGACAGGGTTTAAAAAGCCAGTACAGAGGTTAGTGTGTGGAGGACTCAGAGGAAGTGGAAAGGGACAAGGGGCGTGCAACACATGACAGGGTGCAGGGATTGTTGACGAGACACAAACAAACAGTCCTGCACAGAATGCGCGTCAGCTGCACGTCAGCCCAAACAGCTGACAAACAGCTGACAGTTGTGGAAAAACAGGGGTCACAGCATTGTCCAAAGGCAGAGACTGTGACCAAATTTAGGCTTTTTCATAGAGAAGTACTCCGTGTAAGATAATAATTAACTACTCATCTTACTTATTTTAACAGATTTCTAGCATTTTGTCTCCTCTTTCCTGACTTTGATGTCTATCATGATGACAGAGGAGGGAACTGACAACTGACAACTGCTCTTGTAACTGACAACAAGGGCTTGTAACTGACAACAAGAGCAGCTGACACTTTCATTACTTGGTTTTCCAGTGACTATGCACTCACATGGAAAACTTGTGCATTCACAAAGCCTTGAATGAAAAAATGGAAATGTACACAACTGCAATTAGATATAAGTTCCAAGTTAGTAAAACCAAAGATCCCGTACCACAGACAAACACTAATTTTTGTTGAGAGAAATTTTGTTTCTCATTGAAAAAAAAAGTCTTACATTTATCTGTATATCTTTACCTAACAGACTCTATCTTCTTCTTTTCTCTCATTTTTCCCTAGACATGTCAGTCCAAGGTCTTCGATCTATCAGATGGAGTGTCCCAGTATGCGTGGTTCCCCTGTCGTGAGGCACATGAGGCAGCCTGGGGATATCCGAGCTACTGGCTAAAGGTAAGACCTACTGTACATCCATCACATATGGCTTAGGTGACGCCTAAAAAGGAATTGCACTCAGTTACCTGGTGGGGGAACAATAGTTCATGTCAGTTACCTGGTGGGTTAACAATAGTTCATGTCAAGCCGCTGTACTGCCACCTCATTTCGATGCAACTTGAGAGGGTGAAGCGAGGATGAGAGACCTTGTACGTGTTTCAGTCTTCTCTGTCGAGCAGAAACACATCCAACTCCTGAATAAAAATGAGAGACAAGCAGCTTTAAGTTCCAGTTATTGAAAATCTGCACTTATCTTTACATTTTTCCTTCACGCAGGCCCATTTTTCTCATCCCATGGTGGCGGCAGCAGTGATTATACATCTGGCTGCTGACGGGACTGGCTACATTGACCAGACTCAGTGTAACATCACTGTTCAGCTAGTGGATACCAAGGAGGGCATCCATAGCCTAGGTGAGAATCTCTTTATTGCAACCTTCTCAATTCGGGCTTGGTGTGAGATTGATGAATATAACAGAAATGATATATGCAGAGTGAAACTGAAATGTGCCATTTACCCCAGTCTTTCATCCTTTTGTTCTGTCATTCTTTGCCTTAAAGGGTAGATTAACATTTTCCCACATTTGATTCCCTCCACAGGTGAGTGGCGTCTCAGCTGCCGCACCAACCCTTTGGTGATCCCCGTGAACCACGATCTGTCTGTGGCTTTCTACCACACCAAGGCTATCCTGGTCATGTTTGCCTCTCACCTCGTGGCCATCTCGGGTGTAGGTCTGCGCTCCTTTCAGTCCTTTGACCCCATAACAATAAGTGGTTGTCAGAGCAATGAGATCTACAACCCTACAGGCCAGAGGTGAGGCCCGAAAATCACAGAACCGGAAAACTGGTGTGCATGAGCTTTACATAAGTTATGTGACACACATCACATCCAGAAAAATTCATACTGAAATCATTATTGTTGCTATGATGCATTTACACAACCATGCTGTCACACGGACATACACATACATTAGGATACACATGTCTGTGGCCATAAAAATATGGAATACTTGACTGTTATATAGGAATTTGTCACAGAAGGACAGACTTCACATTCACACAAAAGGGAAAGATACAAGACGTGTTAACAGCTGTGTTTCTATGTATGAGCAAGATGGAGGGAGAGTCTTGTGATAATTAATGATGCCAATAAGTTATTCAATGTTTGATGTCTGACCAAAGTTATAGCAGTATAGTTAGAACTATTACTTCTGCAGTCCACACATTTCCAACCATGCTGCCTCCAAGACACTCTTATTTGCATTGCTTTGTATTGGCTGCACTTTGCATAAAAATCCCAAAATGCATGTTTCTTCTGCATTAGTCATTACTGCACTATGGTTGTGCCATTTTTTCAAGTCTGACCACGTAATTAACATAATAACTATTTAACTCTAAAACTAACAATTTTGAGTGTCCTGTACCTTTAACATTTGACTACTGAACATATGATGTCAAGTTCCTCCTCGCAAACATAGTTAAACCAGACCACACACACGCACGAGGAATCACAATTTACCAATTTCCACACCACTGTCATGCATGAGACAATTCATACTGATGATGCTCCCACAGCCCTTTCAACAAGAAATGCACTAATAAACACCACAATACACAAAGAATGGATGGTCGAGGGGTCTGTGCGGAGAGATAGAGCTGTTTGTGGCTTTTGTTGTGTGCCAGTGAGACATCCAAGAGCACCTAAATAGATTAAAACTATTGTGTGTCTGCATCAGCCAGGAAATTGTTTGTTACCACACACACATACACAACCAGACAAACACACAAAGTACTTGCTCTCCCTCGGAGTTCTCGTTGACTTGCCCTTCTTTCCTATTCTTTCCACTTTATCTAATATCCAGAGGCTCTTGAAAAACTACATGTTTATATGATTCAACCAGACATGCCAACTTATCCTCAGCAGTTTAGACTTGAACACGCTACAAGTTGAATATTATAATAAAGTATTATGATGAGTACATTATCCACGGGTCTGTCCACACATCAGGAAAAAGTCCTGGCTCTCTGTGTCACTGATTGTTTCTTTTCTTTAACCATCCATCGTCGTCATCTACACCCCGCTTTCCAAATTTCTTATCTCTCCTCTCCATTTTGCCTCATTCCATCCTCACTTCTTCCATATTCCCATACCACCTCTTCTCCCCCTTCCATTTAATCATATCGGTTATCCTGTGCTGTCCTCCTATCTTTTACTTTCACACCATCTTCCTTTCCCTCTAACTGTTTGCCATCTCCCCTTTCTGTGCCTCCTGCTCCCGCTTTCCTTCTCTCATTCTCCTGGGCTGAGCAGCACATTTCCCGTAATACTTATGCCTCCACAAAACACCACATCCCCTTTTCCCTGAGTTGTTAACAACAAGAGCTATTAACATGACTCAGTCTTGTGCTCCATGCTTGTCTGCAAGCACGTGCACATATATGTTTTCCTTTTTTGTCTAAGATTTTCACACTGTCCTGTTTTTAAATGTTTTTAGCCAATTTTACACCCATCAACTCTCACCACATTAAGATCTGTTGTTCTTTTTTAATTGTACATGGCACCATTCGCACCATTTTTTTCTGCTCTTACCTTTTTTTTTTCTCTTCGTCTTTTGTCATTCTATTGTGCTGTATACTGTACTTCCCATGTGCAGCGTAGGAGGAAAGTTTTCCAGGTAGTTAATTGTAATTTATGTCAGAAATTCCAGAGTGACTAGAAAAAAAACCACAAAGAGATTTTGTTCCAAGCCAAAGTGTCCACAGAGGAGGCTTCTAGTTTGTCCTTAAAAACCCTAGGCGTGAGGGACTGCTGCTCTTGTGCCTTAGCATCTTGTCAACATTTTAATTATAAGCTTAGGAGTACTAAAAGCTTCTAATACCAGGTGTTACTGCCCGGTGGGTAGAGAAATGAAGGACATAAGGGATAATGTGGCTAAACAGAGGGTTTGCATCATTAATAATTTGATAGAAAAAGCACAGAAAGTGTAAACGGACGCAAGAAAACAAATTGATCGATGGAGCGAATTTAATAATGTTTCTCCAGACTTGTATTCTCTCTCTCTCTCTTTCTCTTTCTCTCTCTCTTTCTCTCTCTGTCGCTCTCTCTCTCTGTGCCCCTGTACCTTCTCTTCTCTCTCTGTCTCTCTGTTGACTGACTTCATAAGGGAACCCTATACTGTAGAATGCAGACCGTTGTAAAAAGGTGCCTTGGGCATCCAAGCATTCCAAGAGCATGAAATGCCTTCTCCATCAGGCTACCAACACAGAGCTGTGCGCAAACTCTGGCATTGTAGTCTGCACATAATATACCCTGTCGCTCTTAATTCTCAGACTGCACTCCGTCCTGCACACAGACACCCCTTTTCATTCATATGGCAAATATGGCAATCCTTTTTCCATGTGGTTTATTGATTTGATATGTTAAACAGTCATTGATGGATGGATGTGGTTGACTCAATGTGTAGCTTTTGTGTTTATGAACAAATGTGTGTGACTGCTGCATGTTTGAGTGTCTGCAGTCTTATTTTATACACCAAATTTATGTTGGTTGTAACTTTGAATGTGTTTTTTAGTTTCTTTTTCTCTCTCTCTCTCTCTTTCCCTCCCTCTCTCGATTTCTCCCCACCAAACCCCCACCCCCACCCTACACATATACACACACACGCACATACACACACGCTCCCTCACAGTTGTGTACATTATTCGTGCGAAGCCATTGACTGCCAGGAACCCTTAATCCGCAATGCAGACCTCAAGTGCAGTAGCCCTGGCCGCCACTTCTACAACGGGGACCGCTGCACCATCTTCTGCAACTCTGGCTACGTTCTGCAAGTCCACCAGGATGATGACATCATCAAGAGCCAGGTAAGCACACTGCTACAAACTTGTTTGAATGCACACAGGCAGTTAAAGAGCTCAGAGCCTATAGAAGCACACCAATGCATAAATGTGCACATGCAGACACTTAAGTGCAAAAGCATTTCTGCAGCACATGGGAGAATGCGTGCAAACATGAGTTTGCAAATGCACACACGGACATGCACTGATGCAAACTCAAGTACACACATGGCCACATAGAGAGAGTTGCAAACAGGTTTTTTCTTTGCTCTCCTCTCTATCCCTGCCTTTATTTTATCACCTGCAAAAACTAGGCTTGACACGGCAAGCCTCCAGAGAGAATGACATCATGAACATCCAGGTAGATACGTGCTGCACTGAGGAGCAGAGATGCCCTAGTCGCCTCCTCTTGCTACACATATGCAAAGACGCACACAAACACATACACGCACANCAACTCTGGTGTATGTCAGGATAATTGTGAGAGCACACATTACAAGGCAATACATACAACACTGGATATATATTATTGATAGTGTGTATGCACTTTGGGTGTGTACTATTTGGCCATGGAAATCAACACCAATAGAACAGATACTTGGTTGGTCTCAGGGGTTTTTCTTTTAGGTCAAGCTGTAGCTAGAAGTTGCATGTAATGGAACAGATGATAGCAATCTATTAAAAAAGTCAACAATTGGGAATGTTTTAGATGTTGCATTTTGTGATATAGTGCACAATTCTTTCTCCCATGCTTTGCAAACCATGCATATATGGGTCCAGACCTAGGTGATGGTGGGGATACAGTAGGCTGCAAGTAGAGCAAGGTGTCCATATAAACAACAAGATATATGAACTAAGGGCTAAGCTGCTCTCCTGTTACATCAAAGCAGCAAGCCTATCTCCCGGTCACTGTTGACCTCAGAGGGAAGATTTGTGAGGGACCAGGGAGAAGCCTTCAAGAATAGATTACTTTTTTTTTTCCAAACACCACTGATAGGCGGGGTGATCTAAGGGGATTTTACACAGGGACCTTGTTGATGGTTTGTACAGATGTGAGAGAAACTTGTGATGCTACAAAATGACCTGATCCCTCTAAAGCCTTCCTGCTACAAAAAAGGACAAAGACAAGGTAAGAGAGAAGGAATGGTGAGAGATGTCAACAAAGGGTGGAAAAAGTGAAAAATATAATTCTTTGATGCCTGATTTCGAAGGCCATGTGAAGAATATTGGAAGCCATATTGGGCCAAAAAACCTGAAACATACAACTTTTCTTTAATTTTTCATTTTGTTTTGTTCCCTGCTTTTACTTTTAGGACACTGTTTTCTTGAATCAAAGTGAAGCCATAATGTTGTCCTGTCTGTGTTTACAGCCAAACATCCTCATCTGAGATGATGACGGCAGAAAAGGTCACCCTAATTCAATGAATGGTGATGAATTTGTGCTTAGAGTCAGATGTAAGCCAGAGTACACTGAAATTGACAAATTGCAGGGAGAGGTCTAAGCAGTATTAGAACCAGCCAGTGAGCTAATATCATTGATCCTTACAGCACCCAGCATTATGATGGAGGGTGTTTAACTTCTAAACAACACATGGCTTCACCACTCACAGCCTCTATAGTATGTTGTGTTATGAACAGAGGTGTGATATCATCTCAAAAAGTCACATCAAGCAAGAAGGAGTCACATTTATGGATTTTAGCTTAGAAGCAGATACCATTCACAGTCAAGGACTCTATGATTGCATCCTGATTCATACAGGAAGCTGTTACGGGTGAAAAACCAGAGCCAAAAGAGAGGCGTATTACATCATTTGAATCAGCTTATTAACATGAATACAAGTGTTACCCAGCTTGTGGATACACTCTTTTGGTGGTTTTAGAAAACAACTTATCCCCACAAATCCCGACTGAGGTGATGACATTTTTGAATTACTCTTAATCTGCTGATGTTGCTGGGGAGTTTTTAAGTTCAACTGAATGAATAAGGATTCATTCATTCTTATTAACCTGAAAATATATATGGCTAGATTTAGGTATTTTGGATATCACTCAAATATATATATGTTTTGATTTCAAAAGTTCATGTAATACACAGAATGGAGAATTAAAATATGTGGACACAACCTGGATTGATAACACATCTGCTATCTATTTTGAAGTTAGACATCTTGGAAAGCCAGAGGGTGGGAAGTCCACATTGTTTTCCTAGTGAGTCAAATCTCTGAAATCAAGCCCCTCTTGCAATTATAGAAGACAGATCTGAGGAAACCTAGAAGCTAAATAAAAATACCTATTTATTCTTATAGTGATATGATTGACTTTAAATGTCTTTTTCAGGAGGGATACAGTCTCCTCTCCTATCCTAGTCTAGACAGTACTGACATAGAAACATGGCTTTGGGAACCCAGTGAGGGCTGCATCCAAGTGTCTGCATCTCTACACTCTCTGTCTGCCATCTGTATGAGTGTGCACATGGCTAAATGTGTGCGCTCTGAGTGTGTGACTCATGCTCAGCATGGCTGAGTGTTTGTGTGTGGCTGTCTGTTTATCTTTCCTCTCTCTCAGACACCAGCCTGAAGCAATGTTTTAACTTGGCAATGGATGCGGATGCAGCCTCAGCTTCTGTGGATGCCGTCGCCGACTGAATCCCTTCCCCTGGATGCAGGTGCTGCCCTTACTACTGACGAAGTCCCATCTCTCCATTACACCATCTTTATCTGTGTCTCATCTGCCTTCTTCCTTCAGTGGCCTTGTCCACGTAACTGTTCTTTACACTCTTTACACACTAGTCAGTTGTCAGTTTATTATGAACACCTAGCTAAAAGTATTGCATTCTAATTCAACAGTGCTGCAATAAATCTTCCCCTTCATGAAAGTTATAATGTTAGTTTTTGCCCAGCCTGTTTACATCATTGAGGGCTGGCTAAACAACAGAAACACCTCTCTGTATAATGCAATACCATTCAACAGCAGCACAAACTACAGCATGCTAAGTGGTCATAGATTTGAATCAACACCTTTAACAGTTTTCACAAAAATTTAACCTGTCCCGAAGGAGGATTTATTGCAGGATTGTTGCATCACTTTTAACTAGATGTTCCAAGTATACACTGAGAAGACTGAATACATTGCAGCCTAAGCACCACTTATACTGTCTGCCCAAAGATGTTTTTTATTTTTATTTTTTAGTTCTTTATATAGATATTTTGAAATCTAATCTTTCTCTCTATGTGTATTTTCTGTATTATTGTAGTCTTTTCAGCATGACAATTCATTTTGTGACTGCGCTCACCTCTTTTTTTGTGTGACATCAAATTTTGTTGTGACATCAAAGGGAGGCCAATTCAGAACAGCTCGTTCAAACTCTGCATTTTAATCACATGAAAACCCAAGAGGTGGGGAGCACCATATTTGTGCTTCACTTGTACTTATCTGACTACGAAACAAAAAAAAACTGCGAGTCTTGTTTTCCATTATATTCCCACTTTAACACTTTAAATTTGAAGCTGAACACCTCAAACTGCTCTATATTGCCAACTATCAGCCTTGACTAAGCTTTGGATCAAGAATTTTCCCTATGATGGTCGAGATTGTTGAATATGGTTTACTGTAAATCAGCCGAATAATCCTTTAGTGTGTACCCGCCCTTAGATGTTGGGGAGGGAGGCTTGACGGCAAGCTCACTGGTTCAAATCATCACACAGTCTTGGAAAATATGAACAGGGAAAATGAAGGAGAAGCACTTGCTTTCCAGAAAACCACCAAGATGCCCTCGAGCAAAGTATTTATCCCCAAACTGCTCCATTAGAGCTGCTCAGTGGCCAACGGTAGAAGACTATGTGTGTGTGCGTGTGTGTATCAGTCTGCGAAAGTCAAGAGCATTGCTGGGAATGACTGAGGCTGAGAGCATGCGATGAATATGTTACTTTGGGTGAGCGAGGCACAAGGCTAAACTGGATGTCTGATTTATCTCAGCTTTTGGTGTCATTATAAGAACTCCTTTTTTCCTAGAGAGTGCCTCTGAGACGGTACTTAAATAAGTAGCCAGCAGTGGTCGAAGGGAGTACAAATCCAATAATTTCTAAATAAGTCAGAGTAAGTGTGAGAAAATGATACTTCTCAAACACTACGCCTTTTTATTTGCTGAGTCCAGAGAACAAGATCTCATCATTTTAAGAGGCTGCTATTATTTCATAAATCTACCCCAGCAGTACCTTCCAAGACTATATCAGCAATCTTGATCCCCACATCTTGAAGAACAATGTAGGTTTTGAGTAAGTTTTCACTACTTGCAGTGGAAGTTGTCGCTACCGAGATGCGTACCTATACAAGTTCAAAATGATGAACTGATAAAGAAACTATAGCCTGCCAGACTTTCCTCCCAATTAGCATTACCTATTCCAGACCAACATGGTCATATATATCAAACACACATTGCAATTCACTCTATTAAGTTTTTACTCACTAAATTTTTACTTCAGCTTTATAGCTTTGTGCGGCTACTCAAAGAAAGTTGGCAGAGTAGAGAAGAGAGATGTGACTCAGAGGTAGAGATAAAGGGCGACAGACATAAAGGAAAGAGAAAAAGACAAAAGTCAAAGACAATAACTTCTAATCTGTATGTTGTACTGTCTGTTATGACATGATTTATAGTGGTGACTGGCATATAGCAGAGTGAGTCACCCACACCATCTGCCCCTTCCTACCTCACCTCTGCCAGAAAGCCTGTGTCTAGCTGTCTGTAGCTTCTCTTTGCTCACTGGTGCCCACGCTTCATCAGCACTCCTCCCAGGGGTGATGGATGGCCTGTCCATACCTCCCAATGACGAAAGCCAGCTTCGTCCAGACCAGCTCATTTCTCCAGCATTATTAAATTCCTTTCACCCTTCCTCTGATTCACCCCGGCCCCTCGTCACAACCATGGCTACTTCCCCTGGACCTACAGCACAATGATCAGCAGCATCATTTAAGGTAAGTTTCCCTGCGTCATCATTCGCCCATCCTCAACCAAAACTTCCCCTTCTGTTCTGTATCTTGACCACAACTTTGACCTCATTTCCCACAATTGTAATTTAAGCCTTCCCTTTTGAGTCTTCCCATAAACTCATGTTTTTGCCGAATATGGGCAGAGTCAATGATTTAATTTTCCTTTTATTTGCGTCACTTTCCCAAACTGAGCTGGACACCAAGCCATCACTGGATGAACCCAATTATGACTATTTAGAGCATCTAATCCACCTTATTTCCACATCTGTGGACAGTACAGGAAAACCAATGAGAATACAGTGGAACATGAAAATCCACATAGAAAGTGATGATCATCAGCAACTAGACTGGTGGTAAACACCAATCAAATGATCTGGTGAAACTACCAAAACTATAATATATTCTTAGTACTTGTTTATATCACTCAAACAAACACCAGTGCTAAGTAAATTAAATATCCATGATGGACTTGGAAAAAAATCAAATTTAATCTGGATTTTTACATGTAAGCAAAATAGCTACAAAATAATTAAAAAAAAATCTGCAGCATCGAGGAGAAAGTTCCAAACTCTTTAATAGGAATTATTAAATAAATGACAATTGACAATTATTAAATAAATATAATAAATTATTTTATGAAACATGATACTTTAGAAAACTGACATTCAAGCCACCATCATAGCACAGGAATCAGATGTGGATTTTGTTTTTCTACCTGTGTATATCTCTGCCTCCGAGGGGTCCTCCACTCGTTTATGCTGGATGATGTAGTCAGACACCTTGCAGCCAATCAGAGGCTCCACATCCATCCACTCCAGGGCCACCATTGTGCTCGAGGGCTCCAGGTAAGGGGCTAGGCGCAAACTACTCACAGAGAGGACAACACAGATGGGACAAAGTTTGAGATATGGAAAACAGCAGCTTCAAACAAAACAACATTCCAATGCCACCTGTTCTCCAGCAGTGTTCCCTGTGCAGTCTTCCCTCTTTAATCCCTCAAAAGAGATAAAAGAACAGTATTTCCATTTCGCCTGCCCTCCAGCTGTGTCTGTGACAATGGCGTGAGAGAGGTAGGTTATTCCTCTTTCATAAAGCGTGCCACTGTTTCATCCTCATAGATAATAATAAAAAGCACTGCAGGTCTCTACAGGTCTTACACTGGTGCTGTAGATTTGGGTGCTGCAGCGACTCTTCTCTGGCCCTGTCAGGCCAGCAGGCATGAGCCTAGGGAAAGCTTGACCAAAACTCTGGTTGTGGAACCACACCCTTTTTCTGCAATCCCACAACCACAGTCCACAAACAAAACAGCCATAAAAGCATCCCAAACTACTTGTGCAATACTTGTACAGCACAATCTCAAGTATAAAGTCTCAAGTATCAATACATATGTCAAAAAACAATTTTTTGTACTTGTTCAAATCTGAGCCTTTTAGAAGGACTTTTTATCCATGTTGGAGCAAAGTTAGTTCTTGATTTTGGAAACATGATGTATTGTAACACTGAGCATCCGGACCTGCAGGAATAGCACTTGGCTGTGAGTGATTTGACATGGAGCTTATAGTTTCTATTGCAACAGCATGTGACACACACTGGCCCATGCACAATCATGACAAATGAAAAATAGATGTGGTGTCCTCAAATTGCTTTGTTGCAATATCGGAATTATTTGATACAATAAAATTAGATAAAGGTAAATAACCTATTTTAAATAACACATACATATTATATCCACCTGTATGCAATGTCATAGCCCTGTAACCTTAAAAGAAAGATTTATGTTGATGTATTATTCTTGGAAAATGACATTATTAGTCATTATCAAAAATGACACTTGATATACTGCCATCAGTGTGGGCAAAGGTAGAGATTTCAAATTTAATTGGTCTGGCATAGCAATTTTAAAAAATTGTCTTGCATCTCTGGCATTGAATTTGCTACGGCATTATCTCCACATGGTGTGAAATTCGCTCCACACCACGTGGAACTAAGAATTGTGGTAAAAGTATACATTTTGTTATACTTGAATCATGAGATAATGTGGCCAGAACCTTTGCAAACAAACTGGCTGATGTCGTCAGGTCTTGGACCCCAGAATCATGCAGCTACACTATATCTGATCCTTAAGCTTTTAATATTATTCTAGGGCGGTGCCAATAAGTTCTGGCATTCATAATGTAATATACTAATAGGCATATTTTGTTTTCATGCTTTAATTAAATGCTTTCATTGTAGCCTTATCCTCTGAGGTCCTGGCCTTTTAACTTCCTGCTTCTCTTTAAAAGTTCTCAGGGCAACAATAGCAGGGGTGGATGACTCACAAAAGCCTTGGGAGTATTGTTAGGACACCTTGAATGAGAGCATGTTCTTTTTCATAGGGGTGTAAGGGCCGACTGACAGCTATTAGAACTTTAGGGACTGTGCTTGTGTCTACAACTTTCTCAAGTGCCTCAGGAGTCAGTAGAGACAGGTGTGTGTGTGTGTGTGTGTGTGTGTGCATGTCCATGTACATACGTGAGTGCATCAGTGCATGCATCCGTGAAATCTCTCTTGTGCATGAATTCCTAGGTGTCATGGTGTCACCTCACACTTACATTGGCTGCCTGAGGGGACTGCAGTTAGGCAGGCCATCTTTGCTGAAGGCACTCAGGTCACAGCGACACCAGTTGTCAATGACATCGCCCTTTCCAGCACACCAGTATGAGCTCATTGTGGCACTCTTGAAGGCCTGTAAAGGGTAACAGGTGAGAGAAATGCAATTATTTCTTGGAACATGCGTTCCCTGTCCATCTACCCCACCCCCATTTCCCACCCCGCCCACCTTCTCTACTACTTCCCTCTGTATCCCAGGCACACATCCTTATATTTCTGTCTATATGATGACTTTCCACTGACTATATTAATTTCATTTTCCCTAAAATGAATCATGAGTGCTCATGTGTCAAACCTCAGCCATGCTTTAAACGCTCCTTGAAGAAGAGAGAACTGGCCAAATAGTCCTCGCTTTGCAAAGATGTCCTCTCCCAAGGTCCAGAGCTCAAACTGGGTCTCACAAAGATAGAAGTACAGGTACGTACACACACCATGCACACGCACAGAGTAACCTTTTCATACCCACCCTTCCCAATTACCGGAGGGCATGAACATCTTCCGAACATTGACATGCTTACACTGTGATATCATAGACACACTGTGATTTTCATGATGGAGATGTGAAAACTGTGACACTCCCTACCTCCTCCATTCTATGCGTATGTTTGTGTGTGTGTGTGTGTGTGTGTGTGTGTGTGTGTGTGTGTGTGTGTGGATCTGTCGGTGTCGCTGTCAGTCTGTCTGTGAAGGGGATGGAGGGGGTTGGGTAGTGAGATGTTAAGAGATGACATCATCTCCTAACATCTCCTCGTGCTGCTTCATTAACGGGCGAAAGAAAAATCAAAGGCAGAAGCTCAGTCATCCTCTAAAAGGCAGCAAAATGCCAATATAACCGTCAAAGCAATAAAGTATAATGTCAGGGCTTTCCCTAAAGCCACAGGCATGATATAGAGTGAGTTCAAGGGAGTTCGCCAGCCCTCTGGCTCCCCCTCTCACACTATGGATCAATGGAGCACTCAGTTATTTATGTGCTCTAACTGGTTGGCAGCGCTGCCTCATGCAGACAACTTTGGAGATGTGCTTGATCATGGTCACAAAAATAGGACACTGGAACCATGTGGAAACATTATCACTGGGTACCAGCCATCCAACAAAAAGCAGAGAGGAGCCACTCCTTTGTTCCAATACACCATGACATTCGCTTATCCGAAAGCAAAGGAACTGATGAGACCACACACATCTTTAAGACAACCACGCACATGCAGTGCCTACACGCGGGCACATGCAAACTCACACTCCAATTAATCATTGATTTCCACAGTTGGTCGTTTCATTTCATTGGAGAAATGCCAAGGAAGATTTCTGCAGTGCGTTGATTAGTGGAAGTGACATTTGAGATGATTTTGGGCATAGTCCTGACCAGAAAGACAGACGGCTTGGCCAAAAAAAGAGTCAGGGTATGCACTCAGAAGCTGATGTTAGCATTTCCACAACACTGTATTGTTAGCTGTAAAGGAGGCTCAACAGACTTTCATGGGAACTGACTTCTTCCAATACCACTTGCTTTCACTCAAGGCGAAGGATCTTGAGAGTGAAAGTGACCTAAACAAGCAGAGGAGGAACAAGTGAGAAAAAAAATAAGACCAGGCTGTGGAGGCCAATACACACATACACACACACATATAAAAAAAAAAAAAAAAAAAAAAGGTGTGAAAAAGGAGACTTCCAAGTTTCAATGCATTCCCCACCTTACTGAGGGATAGGATCAGGATCCATCAGCAGTCAAGGCTTTCCCATTATTTTATCCTCCAATACAAGCCCCTCTAAATGAGCCTGCTGAATGAGCAGTTATTATAGGGGGGTAGGCAAGCACTGTAATCCATGGCTATATAATAACCCCTTGGAAAACCAAAAAGGGGAAAAAGGTTATTACATTTTTCCCCCCTTGACTGAACCCATGTGGCTAACTGCTGCCAGAAAACAACAGCAGCAGGGGTCTTGCCACCTCATGTCAATGAGAAGCAGGCCACAGACAAAGGCAACAAGAAAAAAAAAAAAAACTGGACTCAAGGTTTATATATGCACACAGACTAGACAAATATGAGAAATGACCTCCGCTGCTAGGGGCAAAAGAGAGAAAGACCACAGGACCGCCATGCGTTTACCACCACCAGATTCCTAGAAAAACCCCATATGGGTCTGCGCGCTTGATTGCATGGCTGCACATGTGAAAAATAGACAAAGCGATTACCGCCGTGTTTATGTTTGAAGAGTAATGCAAGCCAGTCTCCACTGGGTAAACAGGGAATCTAATTGTGGTTTACAGAATGAGGTGGAGGGGGGTAAGGGGGTGGGGGTG
>CM076666.1:13164132-13174282 GCA_038496675.1 Rachycentron canadum
GTGGGGGTGGGGTGGAGGTGTGGAGGGGCGGGGGGGTGGTTGCACAGGAGGTAAAACAGAGATGAGGATTTAGAGAAAAGCAAGAAAAAGTGGTAGTTAGCTAATGCATTCAAACTGGTGATATGTCAAGTGTGTGTTGGTGAAGACAACAATATGTCCTGCTCATGCAAGAAAAAAGGGTGGGGGGCATGGTCAGTAGGGAAAATCCTGTCACGATTCGAACATACACATAAACAGGGATTCTTTGTTCAATGCAGTTAATAGCCACATCAGAAAAGAAGAGGATACCCTATACTTTATTGATTAACCAAAGATCATGCATTTCCCAGAACACTATAGATCCATATATTTTCTGTGTTGGCTAGATAATAGTAAGAAACAAACCTAATCTCACTCTAAGCTTATGTTTGAAAGGCAAGTGTTGGCAATGCTCAGGCAAGGTCCTGCCTGAGCATTGACTGAAACGATATAAGACAGTTAATGTGTAGTCATGACAGATTCAGTTTCAGGAACTGGTGATGCCCCTACGGTTACAATAACACATGGTTCAACTGTTTCACAAATATACCACAATTCATCTGCATTGACCTTATCGATACAGAACAAATTGAGCTGAAATGTAATCACCCCCTGCTTTGAGAAGAAGACAAGATCAGTGAGCAGCAAGGCCACTGAGCATCAGCAACAGCTCCAGCCGCAAATTCCAAGCCTTGACGTCATTTGGGCCCTGCAGACTCACTGGCACCAAAATACTATTTGGACCTTTCACTTTCGTAGAAGCCTGTCGTGACTTACAAGAAGGAAAGGGAGGCCATTGTGACCTCTTTAATGTATTAATCTGTTTGTCTAGTCTAAGCTGACCATATTACTGTCTGTCTTCAGAGGCTAATACACGAAAACACTGGCCAGCTGGCCCGCAGTATTGATTTATAAGATGATCACCAGTGGTTGTAAAGAGTGGAAGTCAGCACACACAGGACACCATCAATGGTGACCTAACTGTGTGTGTGTGTGTGTGTGTGTGTGTGTGTGTGTGTGTGTGCATGCGTGTGCACGAATGCGTTTATGGGACCCTTCCAATCATTCAAGGCTAATGGTGTTAACAAAGAAACCAATCGGCTGCTTCTAGGAACCTTATCAAAAGTGGTACTTCCAGGAAAATGGACACAGGGGACAGATGGAAAGTTGGTTCACCCAGAGGTTGATGGGGGATAGCCATGTCACTGGAAAACCCTCACCAGGTATTGTTTTTGAGGTATATCAACTCTTTGTATCTGTCTCGGGATGACTTAAGCTAACATGACCTGGCATTTCCAGCAATGTCAATTGAACTGATAGTTTCATATTTTATTGTGTGTTTCAAAACAGCAATTTAAGCCAACAATGACAAAGCCAACAGAGAAAGGGGATAAAACATAATTCTAAATAAATAATGTGTTTTCAGTAATGATTTAATTACATATCAAACCCTGGGATACCATGTTCTGTGTATAACCTAGCACTTATGAGCTTAAAGGTAGAAAAAAAACAACACAATTTTGCAAACCTATCATTTACTGTAATAATGACCAGTGCTGCATTTGAATTATTCCTTATTGAAGCACATAGGCTAGATGAATAATAAGGTATTACTTCACTTAGATCTTTCTTTTTGATTTAATGTAATTGCAGTAAATTTAGCAGTTTTACTGTTTTTTCTATAGCATAAAGAATAAGTCTTTAGTACTGCTGATGTAATTAAGGTTTTATGGACCGAATAAACATAGTATGTGTTGGCCATACAGCATTTATATGAATTTGTTTTATGACCTGTAGGAGTTTGCATTCTCCCTGGTACTGCAATGATGTGACTTGAACCAAAACTTTTTTTAATGTGTGGACATATTGTGACTCCTTCTGAATTAAGCTGTGCTAGCTGGAAACTACTAAGGCAGCAGGCAAACTTTTCCCTGAATTCATTATTATTTTCACTCTACTAATGTCTGAATACTGTACTGGTTAAGAGGGTTCCCAACAGAAAGCTGCTCCCACCCTTTGTGAATATGTCTGTTTTGCTTTGTAGCGTGGCTACCTCTTTGGTTTTGGTGCAAATGTACTGTTGCTCTTCTAAACCCCTACTGAAATAACTGTAGACAACCCTGTTGGGGGCTGCAGCAGTGCGTTATGGTGAGAGCATGACAGCGGCCGCCTGGCAAGATATAGAGCATTCTGACCCATTAAACTCACAACCAATTTGTTCAAAAGGTTTGCCATAATTCAGTCACAGCAACACAGGACATAGGACCACTGGCAAGCTCCACAGGCGTAAGCGTATTTATTTATCCACTGAGGTATTTTTCTCTGGCACTAAAACAGGGGAGTGTGTGTGTGTGTGTGTGTGTGTGTGTTTGTGTGTGTGTGTGTGTGTGCGCGTGCGTGTGCATTTTCGCGTGCACACTACAGGCCTGTAAGCAAGACCACCTTAGTCGAGTCCAAGCCAATTCCAAAACCAGTTCCAGTCGCATTCAAGTCAAGACCAGGTTTAAAGTGAGCCAAGTCTGAGAGGGAATAAACCTCAAACCTCTCTGTCCAAATGCAAAACATAATAATGGAGTTTCTTACAGACCACTTGAGACAATGAAGTATCAACAAATTTTGCTTTACGTGCGACTGATGAATGCGTAAGCTACACAGGTGAAATTTTTGTATTGCTAGTTATAATATACCAAATCGTTATAATAATGATAATAAGTAAAATAAAATAATGGGATATAAATATAATGGGGGTGAATGGAGATTTAGTAGAACTTCTAGCTACTGAAGAAATAGTCCCTAGACTCATTGAAGAATTATCCAAAATTGTTTTCAGGGAAGACATTGTTGCACGTAAACATTTTTTTTTTTTTTTTTATGTAATTTTACATTGTATTGGGGTGGATATCAGACCCAACCTATCATGGCTAGATACTGTAAGAGGTAGGTTTGTCTCTGTTCAGGTGCACCAACTTTAACATGTTTTTAGGAAATACTCAGATAACTATCCACTATTGTCTGATAGAATCAGCCTTTCAGGTATTATTTTACCCAAATCCTTAACTAGTCGATGGTACTGTCAGTGCCTGGCAGATACACAAAGAAATACTTTATTCCCCATTTTCATCTTGACAGAGCCACACAGAGCAAGCAAAGAAGAAGGCAGACATGCCAGTCGACTTTTCTGCCATTTAGTTGTGTTTCTTTCCAGTCCTGGTAGTGGTCTTTTCAAAGAAGGGGTAATTTCACACTGTAACAAAATCCCCCTATGGCTTAATGATGAGGAGATTGATGTGAAAGGGACATGACATATCCTGTCAAACAGTCAGGCAGCCAGGGAGAGGCCACTGAAAGATGCAGGTACCTGAGAGAGGAGAGAGGATTGGAGCCAAAGGAAGAGTGACAGGCCTGTGTATGCCCAGCATTGGGCATATGTAGACGCATGCATACAAATAGGCCCATACACATAGGCATAACCTAATCATAAAGTAGACAACTGTGCCTCTATTTTGATTGCATCATTGGATTTAACATAAAAAAAAAAAAAGAAAAAGAACCTCATCTCTGGGAAAGCTTTTGCAACACAGCAGCCGTCTTTCCCGACAGACCCAGCCAAGTAAAAAGACAGTCTAAAGTAAAAGTGTGTGTGACAAAGATGTCATACACATGCACACACAAAGACAGAGAGAGAGAGAGGGAGAGAGAGAAAGAGAGAATTAGTGGTTGTGTATGTGGTGGGGCAGGTTGTTGTGTTGCTCGTCTCTAATGCAATATACGTATGTGCCTTTCAGACTAGCAGCAGCAGTTGCAGCCAGGAGAAGAGAAAGAGAGGAATAAGAGAAATGGAGTGATGGACTCCCCTCCCTCCCAAGAGGTCGATGACATCAATAAGAAGCTAATAATCCTGCCTCAAGCTACCTCAGAGGGGCTTGCCAGAGCGATCCACTGCAGTCTACCCCTTCTCCTCCTCCTCATACATCTCTACATCCCCAGAAGACCACAGGTTGGGTAGGGGAGAGGAAGAAGGAGGGATAGTGAGGTGTTTGGAAGAGAGGGAAAAGAGACATTTTGCTCTTCCTCACGTTTAGCTATCGATGAGGCCCACTAGAGACCGTCTGCTATTGATTGTGCCTTCTTTTCATTGGGGCTGTGGTGCTTGTTATGGGTGGCACGTATAGGGGGCTTTGTGGCTTTGTTGTGTGTCTGTGCATGTCTGTATGTTCATGAGTGCATATATATATATATATATATATATATATATATATATATATATATATATACATATATACACACACGTGTGTGTGTGTGTGTTTGTATGTGCACGTCTTTGTCTTTTGCCTTTGGTATTGTTGTTGCCTGCAGTAATTTCAGAAGGTAAGGTAATTAGATGCTTGATTGGGGTGGGTGGGTGGTGGGGGTGTGAACCAGTCTGCTCCCCGTGGCGCGTGCATGTGTGTGTTGTGTGTGAGTCACCTGCAAACAGCTCTGTCTTGGCTTACACATGCAGAGAGGAGACATGCACCGGATGTTAGGTAGCGAGACAATGTCAAGATGAAATCCAAACAGAGCAAAATGTGGTAAACTAAATGTCAAGTGGAGCCAGAGCCCCCTTCTAAATTACCTTATGGAAAAGAAATCCAATATGATTAACTTGCACAAAGATCCAAAGACTTCTCATGCAGGATGAATCATACACACGACATGTGGCCATTAAGCTGATATTACATTCAGCTGTGTGTGCTTGTTTAGAAACAGACTCACATATATATCTCACACATATACACATCGACTTCCCCACAAGAGGAGAAAACCATGATGTCATCGTTTTCATGCCCTCTGTATTACAGCGCTCATTTCCAGTGGCCAAAGTTAACCAACTAATGCCACCTAGAGGTGAATTGTTGCAACTCCATAAGTTAAACACTATGAAACAGTATGAAAGCACTGTGCCACCACCACATGGAATGACACTGGATAAAAGTAAAATAAACTGAACATTGAGAACGTGCCTCCTGTACTTGCAGACCTTGTCGCACAGGGCAACTCAACATGTGCTTTAATTTGCTTCACACCTACAATAAGTGTTTGCAGACATTGCAGTATAATTATATTCCAAGTTTTATGCGCAATTATTAATTGTTAACAATTTAACCACTCATAAAAGGTCCAAAATTAAAAGAAACCTTTGATGACATTGCCTCCATAGTCATTCCGCCTATTCAACAATGCATTTGCTGTTACACTGAACTGAAAGTTGTGAAAAGTGAAAAGTTCATTCCCTGATGATGTTTTTAATTTCAGTGTGTGTTGTTGATGTGTAACATCGGTTGTCTGTCATTCTCCAATGATATGGTCACTCTTATGTCCTCTCTCTCTCTCCTTGTACACACACATACATACACCCTAGTCTTACTATATTTGTGGGCACCCATTAATAAAATAATGCTCTCCCTAGCCCCTTACCCCAACTTTAACCATCACAACTGAATGCCTAACCCTGAGCTAGTCCTAAAGCTACGACCTAATTCTAACCTGAACACTAAAACTAAGTCTTAACCCCTCAAATAGCCCTTTGCATGTGACTAAAATGTCCTCACTTTCCCACAATGCTTACATGCCCAGAACTAAAACTGGTCCTCACAATGTATAGTCATATAAAAGCACATGAACACACACACACACTTCCTAACCCCATGTTGTTTTCTCACCTCTTTGGTGACGTTGTCTTGGACCAGACTGTAGAGGGGCACCACGCGGCTGACTTCCAGCAGCACAGGGATGGGGGAAGGCTGCTCTCCGCTCCTGCTGTTACCACTGCGGCCTCTCGCTGTTACTCCGCCCATCATGGTCTGGTGATGGCACAGGTGGCAGCCAGCTGGACAGCTGCCCTTCTCCTCGCAGCGGATCTCCACGCCACTCACCATGTCGTCAGACAACAGCTGGCTCTTCTGCAGTGCCGATAGGTAGCTGATGAAGGGAACTGACTTCAGCTCTCGCCGCCCACCTCCGCCAACCCCTTGGTCTGTTGCCTCTGGAGGGGTAGGTAGGAAAGGAGTATATGTGGGTATGGGTAGCAGGGGGTGCAGATACAGATAAATAAAAGTTAGCAAATTGTTCACTTTCATATGCATTTTTTCCAATTTGCAAAGACAATCCACTCTTTTTCTTAACTTTCTCTTATCTTTATTATTTCCATAAAGCAGTTTATGAGTCTTAATTTGGACTAGGAATGAACATTCACAGTTTCTCAGTTGGATAGAATGTCCACATCTGGATTTATTTTACTTACTGCCAAGGAAAAGAAGAAAAAACAACAACTAATCCCTTACTGTCATCAGCTTTCATAGACAAAGAATGAATGGGAGGGTGGAAGGAGGAGTGTCACTATCTTCCTCTCCTGAGTGTCAATTACCACTGTTTGATGTTCTCACTGGAGTTGGGGGGGTTCTTTCTCATCATTTCCTCTTTCAGCGAGAAAACAACACACCATGTGGAGAGAGGAGACAGCAACAGAAGCAGGGGAGGAGTAGAAATAGGAGGGAATGCTACTTGGGTGTTGAGTGATTCATTTAGAGGACACATCGGGCCACATGTTACACTGGGGCAGATCTGCCATCTGTGCTGATGTGGCAGATGTGCTTTTGTGTGTATTTGCTTTACAAGAGAAAAACAATGAGGACAAACATCCAGGTTTTCCAAGTGAGTGATAAAAGTTACAAAATAAGGGTATTACAGTTGGAATCACTGGCTTATGAGACATTATGCATCACCAGTACACAATGCAGAGAAACCCCAATGTCTGCAAATGTATAATTTCACTCAAACCCTTGAAATTGCAACATCGGTTATGCTTTACTGTAGGTTGACAGGGTATTGCGTAACCTTCCACCCATGCAGATTAATGAACCTTTTTGTCCTCACGAAGAAAAGACGTGAGACTAAATGTATAAACACGCAAATGTTTAAGTTATGATCAGACACCCGCACTCATGTACACACACAGAGGGATGGACTGATTGCATTACCAATGTTTCCATGATTACATAAGTGTACATAAAAGATAAATAAAGCTGAGAATATATACACATAGAAACCAAGAAATAACAAAGGGGACCCAAAGACCTGGAATGGAACAGACAGCAGGAAAAGCTCTTAACATTGTTCAAAATTAATTTGGGACCAATTAGGGTTAATATTTAAAATGACTTATTTCCTGTTAACGGTTTTAATGACAGTGAAATCAAACCTCCTTTAAAGTATTCTTGGTGGCAAGAAGACCACATATAATGCATGAACTGCCGTGTGTGTGTTTGCGTGTGAGACAGAGAGAAACACGTATTAAGTGTGCAATTTGCCTTGGAGTCCTCTAATATCAACAATGTTAAATAAGTTAACCCAAGACACGAAAAGGGTGTGCAAACTCTCAGTCTTTCATTTCTCACAACACAAACACAAGCCAACATGTTCTTTATCAGCAAGCATTGAACAGCTCTGAGAAAAAAACAGTAAATAGTTAATAATAATATAATATAATAATATAATCAGAACACAGAAAATCACATTGGCAGCATGTTGGTGTGACATTTCAAACACGCAAATACTACATACAAATACTAATTACATTACAATGTCAGGCCAAATCTCAAATAAGATTTCAAATTCAATCCAAGTGAAAGAGACCAAAATGCCTCAATTTAACTCAAAGCTGAAAAAAAAGTTTCTTGTTGACTTTGCAAAAGTGACAAGCAGAAATCATATTATTACAAAGCATGTAAAACTGTTAAAACAGTTAAATGGTCGAAAGACTAAAAATGGCTTTATGTTAATTATTAACATGCATATGTAAACTTCCTACATTATTAATTTCCATACTTTAGTGAATTAAATGATGAAAACATGTGACTTATGAAGAGGGAGAAGACAGCGAAAGTAAAACTGTTTATAACATAGCAATTTTAACAAAGCTTTTTGTTATGTGAATATGTAACTCTATTAAAAGTACATAATATTGATTTGGAAAGCTAAATTTGAAGGAAATAATAGGCAACACTAAAAAGCCAAACTGTAGCAACAACTGAAAAAAGATCTATATTATTCTAACAAACTGAAAATATAGATAGAAAAGAGATTATTAAAAAAACTATGCATAATATTCAATCATTTCATGTAAACTGCACCTCAGGTCACTTGAACTTCCAAATGTCCTTAACTGTAGCTATGAGCTTGTTGTGTGCATTTGTGCGATTGTCTGCACATACATCTAATTATGTATGTCTTTGTGGCTTACTCCCTGTGTGTGTCTATAAGTCATTGGAGAGCGATTGAAAGGGTGGGTGGTAACTTCAGTATGTAAACAGGCTCAAGGGGTGGCCCAAGATCCCAATTACATGCACTTCTTGAGGCAACACAGACACAGAAAGGAGCTGTCGTCACCCACCTCTCACAACAAAGCCCTGTAGGTCAGACTGGCTTCTAGGCTGGCTAGCCAGCATAGTTCACTCTTTAACTAAATTTCACCCAGGATTGCCATTGTTTACATCTATGTTAGCAGCTGCAATTCATGAAAGATTTAGCAGTGTGAAGCATTTATGGGGAATAAATGCAATCAGGGCAATGGGACTGCTGAGTAAGCTGACAACAGCAATGCAAAGCGTCCTCTTTGTGAACAATCTTGTTTTCTCTTCTGAATTTACTTTTGGAGTTTTATAATTCCTTTTGTGTGTCTTTACTTTAACTCATACTCACACTTAGAAAAAAATGTGTAGCATGTTCCTTCTGGGGTGATTTAAATACTATGTTTGTGTATGTGTTTATTTGTGTTGTTGCAGTGTACAGTTTTATTGCAATCTTTACTGCAACGGTGACACTCTTCACAAGCAGGGATTAAATTGGACCACGTGTGTTTTTCTGTTAGTTCAAGGAGTGGCCTTTAATTTTGTCACTTTATAAACTATGACAGCTCTTTTCTGTGTGGAATAAATGTGATACTTATGCAACACTTGCTGGTCATCAGACACAGCGAAGAGATGAATGGAGTGAATTTCCCTACCATTGATCTTGCACTGCCTTTGTTAATTAAAATATCTTTGTAGACTGGTTGCAGTATAATTACTCATCAGGGACACATCCCCTCTGGTCAGGGTTATGTTGCCCAGACAACAACAACAAAGGTGTCAAATATCTTCCATAGCAATTTAATACAGATGTTGTTGATATAGTTGCTGTTGGCATTGTTGTTTTTGTTTAATTAAAGCAGCAGCAAGTGTTAGATGTACCACAGACCTCTCATTTTAGCAGACCCTTGTTATATCTATCACACTCATTAATTTTACAAACTTATTTTTAACACAATACTGGTATAGTAAGAAGGACATATTCTATTAAAAGGCGTAGTCTGTCCTTTGATTAACCTTTATCATTACAACAGAACCTTGTTATACCTAACTGTGAAAAACTAATTTGAAGATTACCCAGCAATAGCAATTCAGCTGGCTAAAACATAAAAACATGTTAAATGACTGAAATGCATCTCACATATCTGTAGAAGATACTTGTTTCAAAACAAGATACTTTCTTAGATGTCACTAACCCCCATATTTAAACTCACTGTGAGGTTAAAGATATCGCATGATCATTTTCTAGTGGCCTTATTCTGACATCTAGTGGTCCAGCTCTATACTTACTTCCTTATGTTTAAAATGTCAAGATTTGATCAACATCTGGATGGATTTAAAATGCAGCCTTTAGCTGATGGATTCTCTCAGGTCTTTGGAACAGTTCTGAAAGTTACAGTCCTGTTCACTCAACTCTTACATGTTTGACTCTTTGCAAGAGAGACATATCAATCCTATGTCAAAGTATGGATTCCTGTTGCAAGTACTGTCTCCATTCATGATAAGTTACAGGATACTTATTTAGCATGAAACAAGTCACAATCTTGGTAGTAGGACTATTGGCTATTTATGATGGGTGTTTGCATGGAAATCGATCAATAAAGTCCGATTTTCTTTGCCTTTTGCCCCTATGGATGAAGGAATGTGGAGAGCATCAGTAAATCCCCATGAACTGCATCAGGACCACGAATGCATCGTATACAAGGCACGACGGCAGCCAATGAAAGAGGGGGGACGGGGGGGGG
>CM076666.1:13179258-13237247 GCA_038496675.1 Rachycentron canadum
CGGGGGGGGGGTGGCGTGCGTGCGTGATAGCGTGCTGTGCGTATTGCGTAATATCGACGCGGCTGCGCGCACGTGATGTCGTCATCACTGCAGTCTCTCACTAGCAGCTGCAGTAACAGAAACACAGCACGCCCATCAAAACCTCTGTACTTCCAAGCAACTGACTTTGGAGGAAAAGGTAATGAAGCAGAAACGTTAAAAGAGACACAGCGAGATGAGCTGCACATTTTATTTAATTTTTATTTTTAATTTAATTTTTTTTTTAAATGCACGTTCTGCGGAATCAGCCCCGTCATGTTGTTGAATAACATTGTCGCGTTGTGTTTAAGGACAGCGTTAACGTCTCTCGTCATGTAGGGAGGCCTCAGATTTACTCGTCCTAAATTGGGGGAATTCACAATGTAGTTCCTTCTCAAAAGTCTGTACAGGAAGGTCGTCCTATTTTAAGGCAACAGGAAAGGACCATGGTGGCGACGAGATGTAACCTAGTTAGCTCGCCATTAGCATTGCGTGGAAGAGGTGTATCGTGTGTCTATTAGCCCAGTGTTACATTAAATAACAGCTAGCCCATTAGCTTCCTCCTCAGTCTACTGACTGTTTTGTTGTGAAAGCTTATTTTCTTTGCTAGCAAGACGATGTAGTGAAGTGTACCTAGTATCTAGTTCTCTGTTGACTAACGTTGAATTACTGTCGGTTGTGACTGGTATCCCACTTATTAACAGGGAACCAAATAAGTCATTTTGGCGTTGTATTTATGTCAGGCACAGTGCGACAACCAGCTACTTTCAAACAGTGAAGGGTTAGCTTGGAGGGCTAGTCTATAGCTGGTCACATGCTCATTAATTAGTCCATCAAATAAAGCTGCAAACTAGCCAATCACAGTGAATGCATCACATAAGAGTCAGACTACAAATATCAATTGCTGCAAAAGCTGCTATTCAATATAATATTCATCTGAGAAGCATGACATAAACAACATCATCATCACAACACTGCTCTTTAAGTGGGATTGTATGCAGAATAGTGAAATATTACAAAAACTATTTTCCTTTGTCATTTTTTTCTCACTCAAGGTAACAATGGCGTGTGCATCTCCTCAGCTGGACCCAGATCTAATGAGGGAGATTCTTGAGTGCCCTATCTGTCTGGAGACCTACAACCAGGAACAAATGAGACCCAAACTCCTGCAGTGTGGTCACACTGTGTGCAGGCAGTGTCTGGAGAAGCTGCTGGCTAATACCATCAACGGCGTGCGCTGCCCTTTCTGTAGCAAGGTCTCCCGTATGAGCAGTATCTCCCAGCTGGCTGATAATCTCACTGTGCTAAAGATCCTAGATTGTACTACGTCCTGTAGTGCTGCTGCTGCTGCCCTCATGTGCAAGTCCTGCTGTAATCGTCTACCACGACAGTACTGCCATGACTGTGCCATAGTCCTCTGTGAGCTCTGCAAAGGGGATGGTCACCTGCACCAAGGCCATTCAGTTCAGCCAATTAGGGTGGCTGCTGAACAGCGTCGTAAAGAACTAGGTGGAAAGCTGGGAGCGTTGCGTGATGTCATGGGTGAAATTCAGAAGAAAAAGACAGCCATTGAAAACATTTCCAAGTCTCTGAGACTTAAGTACCGGGCAGTGCAGCAGGACTATGCTACAGCTGAAATACGTCTTCAGGAGGAACTCAGCAGGTCACGAAGGACATTCACAGCCTCCATGGCAGAAGTAGAAAAGCTCAATGGGCAGGTTCTGGAGGAGCAGACATATCTACTTAACATTGCAGAAGTAAAAGTGGTGTCCCGCTGTGATTATCTGACAATGCAGGTGAGGCAAAGTGACATCGCCTTGCTAAAGGATGACGGTGGAGGCAGTGATGATGATGATGAACTGGACCTGAGGAGCAGCTTGCCGACCATGTTTCGGCTGCAAGAGCCAGAGCTAGTCCAAACAGAGCACTCCAAGCCTGTAGAAGTGGGCCAGTTGACCACAAACACTTTCACTGTCAATACAGACGACGAGGAGAGTGGGTTGGAGATTGCACTTGAGGGTGATATAGAGGGTGTAAGTGGGGCAGTAGGCACTACCAGTGGTGCAATGGGAGCTCCAGTGGATCTTTACCGGGATATTGACATGGTTGCAGCTGTAGAGGAGGCAGTGTGTGGTTCACCAGGTAGTTTTAAGTCAAAGTCCCTGGATGCAGGTGGGGGATCACCTGGAGGAGCTGGGGCAAGTGCAGGGCCCCCAGTCTGCCAGTTTGTGAAGAAGATGGGCTGCAAGGGAACTCTACCTGGTATGTTCAATTTACCAGTCAGCATATGTGTAACACCTCAAGGTGAGGTGCTAGTGGCTGACCGTGGGAACTACCGTGTCCAGATATTTAATCGCAAGGGTTTCCAGCGTGAAATCCGCCGCAACGCCAGTAGCATTGACAACTTCGTCCTGAGCTTCCTTGGGGCTGACTTGCCTAACCTAATCCCCTTATCCATTGCTGTCACTCCTCAAGGTCTGATAGGGGTCACTGACAACTATGATAACTCAGTTAAAGTCTACACTATGGATGGACACTGTGTGGCTTGCCACAAGAACCAGCTGATTAAACCTTGGGGCATTACTGCCATGCCATCAGGCCAGTTTGTGGTATCAGATGTGGAAGGTGGCAAGCTGTGGTGTCTAGCAGTGGACCGCAATGTGGGTGTTGTCAGCTACAACCGATTGTGCTCTGCTGTGCGGCCTAAGTTTGTGACGTGTGATGCAGCTGGAACAGTCTATTTCACTCAAGGCCTGGCCCTGAACTTTGAGAAACGCCACAATGAGCCCCACCTGGAGGGTGGCTTCTCCATTGGTTCAGTGGGTACTGATGGGCAGCTGGGCAAGCAGCTCAGCCACTTTTTCTCAGACACGGAGGACTTCCGCTGTATCACGGGTATGTGTGTGGATGCCAATGGGGATTTGCTGGTAACAGACAGTGGCAGGAAAGAAATCCTCCAGTTTCCCAAAGAGGGCGGGTTCAAAATTCTCATCCAGGAAGGGCTGACCTGCCCTGTGGGAGTGGCAACCACCCAGAAAGGACAGCTGCTAGTGCTGGATTGTTGGGACCACTGTGTCAAAGTCTACTCATACATTCAGAGGAGGCACTCCTCCACTTCTTAGAGGAACAATCCAGTCTATCTGCACACGAGCATGAGAGGTTTTGTAGGTATGTGTTGGTAGGTGTGTAGGGATGTTTGGAAATGGTAGAAACACACTGTCACATCTGTCACTTTAGTTTGGCTGCAGTCCAGACAATTCTCACTCCAGCTTTCTGTGGGTTATTTAATGAATGTTCTCATCAGTTTGGTTCAGTTTACGCATACTGGATTTTAATTTAATACCTAATTAAAAATCTGGTACTTAAGCTGCCTCTTACCTGGTTATTTTAATGGATCAGAACATTAAAAACAGACCTTGCAACATTTTATGTCGAAAAATAGTGGCATAAGTTGTCTCATTACAATAATCAAAGGAAGCCATTTATGTCAAAGCTAATGCAGGCACAAAGTATGGATGATTTTCCATCTTCTATTATTGGCTGCTCTATCCACCATTCAGCCTGACTGTGTGTGATGCACAGCTTTCACAGATTTGGCTCAGCTTTGCAACAAAAAAAAATGGGAGGAAGAAGAGCTGGAAATGAACGTGTATTTACTTATGAAATAAAGCATACCAAGGCTTTTGGCCTGTGAAGCACTTTATTGTCGACGCGTCACTGTTTCCTATATGTAGGTTTTAGTAGCACAGACTGACGTTGATGTTGCTGAATGCAGCTGGCAGCTTTAAAGTTTATTGTGCAGTTAGCTAACGACAGACCAAGTATCAGCATTTGTCAAATTTGATTCAGTAACATTCAGGGAACATTATGTGAAAAATATTACGTTACCTGCAAGAAAGAAGGTTGAACTATAACATTACAACACGTTCTGTGGAGAAAGGCTTCTGGATAATATTGAGCAATAGTAATATGTCATTTATTGGGGTCCTGGGGGTTGTGTACCACTTCACTGACATTGTCAAAACAAATCTTCGGTGTTAGCACTTTGTAAGAGAAACAGAGACACCATCATTTTGTAAATTAGTCTCACAGTTTTTGTTAAAGCTTCTTTGAGGGTGGCTGAGTGAAAGCAATCAGAATTGGGTTTAATTTGTAGACTGCATTGTGATCATTTTTTTTCTGGTAGTTATTGATATTGTCGAGCTAGCTTGTGCACACCAGCCACAACCTGAGCAACTGGTTTAGAACAAAATGGAGCAGTGTATCTGTGTCAGTGACATTTTCAAAGCAAAGGTTACTGACATCTATTGTCTGATCTACAAAGGCTATTGTTTTCATGTCTTCTTATTTAACCTCCTGCTAGTGACTCCCCAGCCACAGTCTGACTTACTAGGACACGAAGGGACATCTAATCTAGATCCTATTTCAGTCATGCATCTCATCTCAATTTTAAGCCCCTGAATAAGCATTGAAGTTAGTATTGAGCAGTTTTACACAGACAAAGACACTGTAGCTTCTCTTCCTACTCACCATCCATTCCTACAAGGATGTGTCCTTGGCACTATTTAAGTTAGTGTCTGGGTGTTTAGCTCAAACTGTCAGACAGAGTAGTCTCCATTAATAACAGTAGCACATTTCTACGGTCTCAGATGACTTTTGTAGCTTGCAAGGCCCTTACATGCGCAATGCGGGGTCCCCTGGCACTGTTTGTCCTATTCTATCATACAATTGTCTTCACATCTCTTTTGTTACCATGCCAGTACAGCCAACACTAAATAACTCGTGCACCCAGACCACATTAAGCAAAAGGGCACAGCTGACATCTACAACTTGAATAATGTTTACAAGCTTTGTTCAAACGCGATGTTCATTCCAGGAAACTTGTTCCATTACCTCCGTTTCCTCACGTTTGGACTGTGGTTATACAGAGCGGGAAATGGCAGGAGTGCTCAGAATAGCAATGATAAAGATGAGTGAAAACTCCAGCATCACGCACCAAATGTGGCTTTGTTACACTGGGATGTTGGATCCGCGTTGCTGTGTCTCTCAGGTTTCTATTCAACACCAGACAACTGCAGCCTGAGCTCTCAAGTGTTGATAGATATGGTACAGACAACAGCCATATACAGTGTTTTGCTAGTTTGTGCTAGTGTTAGTGAAAACTGGTCTCTATCAGCATGCATTTTGTGTATTATTTTATCATGTAAATTAATTACATTTTTGAGCCCACAAGAAGCATGAAAGAGATTAGACTTTCAGGTAAAATAAAAAACAAAAGACACCTTTAATCAAGAAATTAAGTGGCCTAAATATTGGGAATCAAGTTAATCATTGAAACCCACTTAATAATACTGTATCTAACATAGTCTATGTCAATAAAGTCATAAATAGTAAGGCAATATGTTTATTCTAGTCCAGGTTTGCTCATAAGAGCATGTTGCATACTGACTCAGCTTCAGCCTTAAAAATAAATAATTTCACAAAGCTGACCTTAACTCTGCACCTGGAGCCATATTAAACAGAAACATACAAATACACATATCTGAGAATCAAACTATCATACAAATACATGTTGTTTTTAATATTTCTACATAAACAAAGAGATTAGGAGAAAAAAAAATAACTGCATTTAGGGTGAAGTTTGTCACAGTCACATTCTTGTGCTTTCTTGTTTTACATGATGTATTTGTTTTACTGTAGAGCCATGTTATATCAGAACTAAATAAATTATGATTCAAGGTAGTCGCAGCTGCATGTCAACCTTGCCATCAAAATATATTCCCTTTTTTTTTCAGTGCTCACACTTTATTCATGTGGTCTGTAGAAGTAGAGAATAATTCAGACTTACAGTGACATGAAAAACTAGAAAAATCAAGTGTCCTTGTGTCAGTGTGCTCAACATCCAAGTGTCTCACATGATCTAAATACGTTTTGTTATTTGTCATTGGAGATTAGTTATTTCCTTGCATACTTCTAAAGAGTTTATTAATTTATACTACTGTCAATGAACCAAACTCTCACGCCCTTCAGATCCTTATGGAGGCTGTGAATTTTACAATGTGTCGAACACATAACAGACATCTCTGTAGTCAAATTCATGTTTGTATTGTTGGATATCTGAGTGCAATAAACATTTATGAAACAACTGAAATGCCAGAAGCGAATTTTCTTCGTGCCATTCAAACCTTTGTGTTCATTTATCAAATGATGTGTGTCTACAACATACAGTATTCTGTATGATACTGTGCTGCCATAATTAATTCCATTTAAACAGCATTTAAAGTCTTAGTGAGGGAAAACTTTATCAGAAACTACTCAGGCAGCAGGATGGGCATTGATATATATTATTGGATTAATACTGCAATGATGTAAAGATTGAGCTAACTTTCTGAAACAGATCATATGTATTTTTGTGTATGAAATTCTAATCTTTAAGTAACTGGTTGTATAAATGCAGAAAAGTAAAAACAACACAAGATTTCGCTCTGAAATGTAATGGACTAGAGACAAAACGTAGCTAAAAATACAATAAATCCTACAGGTCGAAGTTAGAACCCGGGCTTATGTACTCATTCTATTTTTACCACTTATTCAAGCGTACCAAGTTTTCAGTCAGGTTTTATATTTTACTTCCTTTAGCACAACTTCCCATCCTAGTCCACTGTCTTTCACAATGTGTCATGGAGTCAGGGGTATACATATACTGTATTAACTAGAGTAGATGATTTTACTGAAGCATTTCAATCTAGACGTATGAAAAGAAATCTTACTCCTTTGTGTCACATGGATCCTGTCCTTGCCATAAGGCACATTGGCACTGAAAACATACTAAAATAAAATGTTTTTATTAGATTCTTCTTAAGGGGATGTAGGTGTTCAATCCTGATCCTCATTGACCCAAAATCTGTTTTTCTTTTTCTTCCTACAAGGTGAGCAAGTGTGTAATAGGTTTTATTTTGAAACCCAGGTGCCTATCAGCCACACTGAAAATCTGGACTGAAAATCTGCATCTTTTTGGATCACAAATAAACAGGATTAAAAAAAGAAATAAACATATAAATGGGATAGTGCTGCAAGATGCTTTTGGGAGGCTGTTAAGTCACCCTGATGTTTCATTCAATTCATGCAGCTTATGCAGCCTTTTAACCAGAAAGGCAAACTGAGGGAGGATGAAGTCTTTAAACATAACCCAGTTTAGTTTGTATTCAGACAAAGTGCAAATTGCAAATCTATTGCTCTACTTCTTCATCGTGTGTTTGCAGTAAGCTGATTGCTTTGAGTTAGAAAAGTTTTGGGTGTCCTGGTCATTCTTGATAGTAGCTCCATCACATCTGAAGTTCCCACTATTTAAACCCTTCTTGAGCATGGTCTATTCTCCTGTGTACACAATGTACAGGATTCAGCGACATCTAGTGTTGAGGTGGCAGATTGCAACCGACCGAAGGGCCCTCATTTCATCCCTCCCTCTCTATGCATGTAACGGAACCTATGGTGGCCCTCAGGTAATGTAAAAATACAAAAAGCCCTCTCTGGAGCTAATGTCTGGAATTACCATGGAAACATGGTGCAAAATGGCAACCTCCTGGACCTGCTGCCTAGATACGAGGAGCTCATTTTAAGCTAAAGAAAACATAATAATGTTATAGGTGATGATATACTCATGAAAGTTTAATTATTAATATTACATTCTATTTCTGCCAATAAATCCCCATACATCCTGCACACTGGTCCTTTAAAGTTTAAAACGATTCATAAATCACATTTCATAAATCTTTCTGCCTTTGACAGATTTAATCAAAAATCCATATGTTATATGTGAGGATGGCATCTCCATTCATGCCTCTAAGATTCTTTACTTTACTTACTTTTTTCTTGCCTGTCAGCATGCTCACCTTTCTGGTACTGCAGCCAGAGCTGCTGCTGGGCCTTCTTGCTGGGGAAGTAGATGCTGCAGCTGAGCTCAGAGCCGTACAGGGCCTCAGACACGTAGTGGCTGCCGTACTGCTGGAGAAAAGCCAGCAGCTCCTCACGTGTGCTGTCTGCTGACAGTGTTTTCAACACTTTGGAAAAGCCTACCAAGTCAAATAGACAGGCACAAATAGACAGACTGTAACTTACAACAATATGTAAAATGTATATGAAAACCATATTGGCTGGTCTGGCATCACAACAATATGCAACTATGCATTGAATCAACAACTGTATCATTCAGACACTGACCTGCAGATAAGGTAATGGAGCTGAGTTTGACTTTGTACAGATTGCTTCGCACTCTCCATTGTTGAACCATAGGGTAGCCCACTGCCTCACTAAATTGCGCATCCCCTAAGAAAAACAGAGGACAAGCGAACAAGGAGACAGATTAAGACAGAAGGCGAGCTATGAGAATGTCAATAAATACAACTATTTAAAACAAGTGACTAAACTTAGATTTATAAAGAGCGACAGAAGTTCAAAGCAAATTAATAGATAAATAAAACCCATCATTTCATTTGAGCAGTTTATTGCAAATCCATTCTTGTCCATGATTGCCTTAACATCATTTATTATCACAGCCCATATCCCAGCTGCTCACGGATCAATAGCAGATATACAGTGCAGTTCGGACTCCAATTGGATTGCTGACATTAGAAGTGAGAGCAATCTTGCCTCTCTCTGCAATTCAATTACCAAACTTTCACACCAGTTTAGAACTAAAACAACAAAAGTGAAGCGCTAAGAAAAAAATAAATAAATAAATAAACAGCTTACGGGAACCTTAATTCTATGCCTCTGGAAAGCATTTTATACCTGAGGCATTCATGCATGTTGAAAAAGGGCAATTTAATTCTGTGTGTGTATGTGTGTGTGTGTGTGTGTGTGCGCGCGTGTGTGTGTGCGTGTGTGTGTGTGTGTGTGTGTGTGTGTGTGTGTGTGTGTGTGTGTGTGTCCAATTCTGGCGAAAGAAGAACCCCAGTAAAAAAAAAAAAAAAAATCTCTGGGGTCAATGTGGACTAAATGGCAATTTAGCTAATGGAGGGATTAGGGAGCAGAGGTGGAGGTGTAGATTTCAAGCCAAATATTTAAGTGGGTCTGTCCCCCCCAGGATGGGGTGGAACAGACGAGAAAAGGATAAAAGGACGAAATGGGAGGTTAAGTCTCAGAGTTAAGGAGGTCTTGTGTGTGTGTGTTAGTGTTTGCGAATTTCCTGTATATATGTAATACTTTGTGTATAAGGATTTTTAGACAGGGCTTAACAACACAGTGGCTCAAAAGAACACTTATGGATCAGCCTCTATCTTTTCAAAGCACTTGCACTCTGGATTTGACAAAACAGGCAATGTATCCCCAATAAGAACAAACTCATATTTTTCATTTAACAGTTTCTACATGAAACTTGTTGTCTCTTCTCAGTATATAGTGATGCTCATCTGGACAAAAGATAAAATGGGCTTGCACCCCGGAGCCCTACAACTGAGATATCCATATACATAATTTGCTCAAGATGAACGTGGGGGTTGTGTTTTGCTATAGGCTTTAATCAGTTCAGAATTTATGAAGTCATAAACCATGACTGGATCCCAGAGAGATAATGAAGCTGCCGCTGAAAAATGCAATGAATCAAATGGCTCCCAACAAGCCAGACATGCAAGAGGAGAGAGAACGAAATAACAACTTACTGTACACTAGAGCTCACCTGTGAGGAGCTGTAGGTTTGGCAGAGGCTCCGACAAGACGCCTCGACATTGTTCCTCTACCGGTAAGGGGATGACCATGAGACCATCGGCAAGCTGGGGGAAGTCCTTAATGAAGTTGTTGTCCCTGAGAAACACAGAGAGGGAAAAGGCAAACAGTTCCTGTATCATGAAGTTATTTTCAGTACGCGTTTTGGCACATCAAACAAAACGTGGCATGTTAACATACCCTGTAGGGGCCACCAAGCATCACACCTCTATTTTATCTAAAGTTTGTATCTAAATCTGAACTTAATGAAATCTGCACAACAACAGTTCACACTTACAATCCCTATGTGCTCCCATGCCCCATGCGGCCACTGGCCTGCTGAATCATTCAAAGACTGGGATTTGGAGATCTCTCTGGCAAACTTTACGATTATAATGTTTTATATGATTTTATGTTGATTTTTCCATGTCTCCTCTGCTGCAGAGTTAGACTAAAGGAGCCAGGGGTCATCGGTTGTTTGTGATTATTGATAAAATATATAACATTCAAAATCAATTCATCATGGTAATTTCTTCCAGCCATAATGCAACAGATGTGGCTAGATTTAGGCACTTTTTTTTTTTTTTTAACAAGATTGGGTATAAACCTGGTACATGATTGCACCATATACCGACATATACCAGATAGGGGCTTAGGGCCACACTTCTTGTTACAGGCAGTCTACCAAGCTGCTCTGGTTTCCTGGCTGCTCAGGACCTGCAGGGAAGTGAAGGAGCACTTCCTATACACTGAGCCTCTCCACCATAGAGGCAAATAAACTACTTCCATGACATGTATCTTTATTACTAAAGAAGGCAAAGGGATAATTAAGCACCACCACACTGAGCAAAGAAAGCAGGAGGTGGAAAGTGAGGGAGGGATCTCACTCGTAACTAACAGATCTGAAAAGCATATAAACATCCGAAATACCAGCAATTGTAAATGAGACAATAGGCTTCCTGCAGCACAGCAATAAAAGTTTCTGTCCACTGAAACTCTGGGGGGCTTTAAATTTGAAACAATTATGGGAAATGTTGAGTTTCTTTAACACAGTAACGCAGTAACTTTAACATGGCAAATGGGAGTGAGTCAAAATGAAGACCTGCCTCTAATAAAACTCTGTAACATTCTGTAAATGGAAATAAATCAAGGACAAACTTTTGTGGATCCCAGACAGAGGCATGTGTAACAGAAAATAAGAGGATGCCCCGATGGCTCACCACGCCTGGTGGAGCATGTGCCACAGATTCAAATCCGGCTTTTGGCCATTTGCTGCATGTCAGACAATGTCTCCCCCAAACTTTCTGGTCTCTCTCTCTCTTACATTAGGTTTGTTACAAAGGCAAAAGCCTGAAAACATAACTTTAAAAAAAATGCAAATATTTGGTTCTTTCTATATTTCGGTTGATCAATAATTTCATAAGTAGATACAGTCAAAATCACATCACAGTCTTTGTCTTTAATTTATGTCTTTGCTGAGTTTGTGAGACGATTTTGTGGTTATAAAATCTGGATTTGACCTTTGATAGTCCAGCCACGTACCAGGTTTTAACCTAGATTTTTTATTTCCGTTAGACCATATCTTTTTGGACAAATTGCTTGCCAAATACATACCATAATGTATGTTAAGATCCAACTTTGTTCACGACACCATATTTTGGTCGAACAAAAGCAGCTATGGATCATTTTATGTCCAAAAAAAGATGAGTTGTCTTGCTGCATTGTGAGAGCACTGCAAGTAGCAGCAACCCATTTCCCATAATCCACTTTTATGGGACCAAGTCTCAGAGCACAGACCTTGCACCATTGAGACTCAGGGGGGTGTAGCTTCAGTCTTCTTGATATCAATTTTTCATCCTGTTCCTTTCTTTCCTGTCTCTCTTCCTCTAACCACAAAGCCTGTTAGATGCAATCACAGCCTTAGTGTTACAATGAAGGGGTGGAAGGATTGACTCAAGGGCAGAGGATGAGAGGAGAGAGGGAGAGGAGAGGTGCTATAAAAAGATTACTGTGGCTTATGCTCACAGAAAACATATTGATTGCTAAATTAAATCAGCCAGCTTCACACTGAGGCTCAGAGAACCTTTGAAGGCGTGTGGACCAAGACAATATGTAGTTTTATGGATTTTCAAACCCAGATGTGGACTGTCCTTGACATTTTGCAAGAGTTCCTTTTCTCTAGCCACTTTCCTCGAACAAGACATAGAGTATATAACAAAGTGATCTACCAAATCGTTCACTTCAGATTCCAGTCTCAAAAACAAAACTGAAAATTGACTCAATTTGGAGGAAGAAAAAAAAAAGTGCAAAGACTATTGCCTCGGGTCTTTGCGACCCCCAATCGCACATAAAATTGTTAAATGTCCTTAACCGTCTTCTTCTTCTTCTTCCACCCCTGAAGGAAAAACAAGGCAAGTGTAGACTGTTGTCCCATTTGTCCCTTTTTGCCGAGGTTAAATGGTAAGACAGCAAATTCAAAATGGTCAAAGTGTCACTCCTGAAGATATCTGTTTACCACAGTAAAAAGACCACAGTTACTTTGTGCATGTGTGTGTGTGTGTGTGTGTGTGTGTGTGTGTGTGTGTGTGTGTGTGGCAGTGAGGGGGCTTGAAGCATCTGTTCTGCTGACAGCTCATTAGAGGAAGAGACATTTATCTGTAACTACACAACCCCAACAAAGCAAAGTGGTTAACAGGATGAGCCGGTTGCTTCATCTCTGTCCCACACAAATACTAACAATACGGTTTAACTGCTATCTGGCCATGGGTAACTTATCTCGCCTCAGAGTGACACAAACCAGCATTAATAGCCGAACAAGCTGAAGCTTAACAGGCAGCAAACCTGGCAATAAGCCTTTCTCACAGATGTTTTGGATTCTTTACCACAAATGTAACTATTAACATTAATAATGACTTCATTCTACTTAAGTGCTCCAGGGATATGCTAATGTGTGTGCTGGCCCACTTACATGACTTCCTGAAACGTAAGTGGAGTAGAGCCACCAGTATTTATCATTATTAGTTACACCTGTGCTTTTCCTGCAGTGTTAAGACCAAATGCATGCAAGAATGTGAAGATGCATACCCTGCTGGATTTTCTGTATACTAAATGAAACTGGATGAGTTTAATCATCTACATAACCAAAATATAAATAAATAAATATCAGAACAAATTGGCTGTTATAGCCTGTGTACCCCATGCTTCGACAAATTTTTCGCAGAGGGGTAATATGAACGATGGCTGAATTCCGTTTTTTAGTTCTTTCAGATACTTTGCACATTTTGCAGATATACAGCATGTTCGTTTTTCTGCTCCCATCATTTCTCTCTGATTCGACTCCCCCAGTTCCATTAAACCAAATGGTTTTTGTGATCCATTCTATTTCTTATGAGTAGCTCAGGCCAGAGCTGTGTGTACATCCTGCCACTAATGAGGATTAACACAGGCAGATAAAATGAATTTGAAGTAATTTAACAATTAGGAATTCTAGATTAAGAGACATTTTTTGCTCAGGTACCCAATCCATTATTTTTACCATCCTAGCTTACACATACACACAGATGTCCACACAAATCCACATTGCGCTTAACAACCACACATACACCAGACCACAAAGTCTGGATTTGCCAGCGCAATGGCCAACAAACCTGTGTATTTACTCATGTTTCATTCAGTACCCATGTGTGTTCATTAAGAACAGTGGACACTGGGCTCCCTCCTGGCCAAATAGGCCTCCTATCCTACTTCAGTCTACAAGTGTGGAAAACTCTTCCCATTTGAATGAGAATCTCCAAAACACAAGCTCCACTGGCCAGCGCATAATAAAATTACATCTGGTGGGATGAATACAAATATTCAAGAGCAGTTCATGCATATATATTAAAGCTCGCACTCTCTCTTAGTTCTCCTCTCCCTTTATCTCACTCTCCATGTCTCTTCCTGCCCTCTATGTGTACTATTTCAATTCAAACACACGGTAAAGATACATTTGATTATTTGAGCATATTGGAGCTGCTCTCACATGCAAATAGTTTTTTTTTTTTTTTTTTTGTATTTCACAGCCAGGCATCAATGTCAGTATTTTTCCCTAGGTAGAGTCTAACAATTGTTTGCCGTTTGCTCAGCCCAGTCCCCAGCGGTAACCCTTTCTGGTTTTTCTTTCTGCATCCCGTATTCCTCCTGTCTCATTTTCTCTCTCGCAGCTTCCCCTGCTCAATCCTCCCAAATCACAGGCATTCTGTCGAATGGCACAGATGAGCACTATCTACAAGTCAATTTAGGGAAATGTTTTTGTGCTTCTCTGTGTGTGTTTGAGTGTGTATATGTCCATCTGAGTCCATAATAGGCATCAGGGCTATCTACAAGTCACTTAATTTAAGATGCCTGTGTCTGTGTTTGTGCATGTGTGAGAACAAGTGTGTATTTATCTGAGTTTGTGACTGTGTAACTGATATTGAGTGGTACTTATCTAAACATTGTCTACGGTAATTGGCTCTTGTGCTGTCGAGAGGAGAGAGTGCATGTAGACACCCCACCCCACATAGCACCGCTGATCAGACACATTAAACCATAGTCACTACATCTTAACTACACTGAAATTCCACAGCATATCAGTTCATTATCAACAACCTTAAGACTCTTCTTGATAACAATAAAGGCTAATGGTGCTTTTCAACAGTGGTTTCTGCTGGAAAATGCTTTCCACCACTGAGCTCTTTCTTTCTCTCATGGAGTTTTCTGACTCATTTACTACATATGAGGTTAACACCTACCAGGAACCAAAGAAAATACTGGAATGATGTGTGATTTTGCTAAAAAAACCTGAATAGTTAAAACCAGAGTAATAAATGTAGCATAAATCTACTAGAGATTTGTTGCAGGGATACTCTGAAGGTTTGAAATACATAATACACATGCTGGCTTTCAGAAATTTATTTCTCCAAACAACTGTGGGACAGCCAACTAATCAGATCAGAAAATGAACTACGCAGACATCTATAGGTTCCAGAGATGACTAATCCTTTGGACAATTAAGAAACCGAACTGTCTCTGCAAACTGTAGGCAACGCAGGATGCTCTTTTCCACTCATTTGGAGGCTGCCTCTGTGGACTGATACAAGCTCGAACAAAAACATTCCCAATTCCCAGTCAAAATGAGTATTGAATACGTACATATAAATCCTGGGGCGCTACAGGCTTACAAAAGCTATATTCTGATTATTACAGATTCTGTTCGGCTCAGCTGTGTGGCTGAGCACGTGTAACCTTTTTAGGTTAAAGCTAAACAAGGAAGTATCTCTTGTACCAGAAATTTACAGAAGACAGTTTAAGTGATGATTTCTCTGGCTCATATTATTTTTCACTTCCAAACAAACAGATCAGATGACTGCTTTAAACTGAATTTGTTTGGAGCCGTGTTGAAATGAGTCCATATTATAATGGAATATTTTGGGAAAAGGGACACTGATTTTGACAATAAATTATATAATTTCAAATCAATAACGTTGCAAGTAAACAATCTCAGTTAAGAGGTAAGATTAAGGAAAGCCTTACAAGTTAAAGTGATGCCTGAATAATAAGGCTTTTATCAATAAAACCTAATTTTCGTATAAATGAAATGGCAATTACGAAGCAAGGTTGCTGGATTTGAAGGCCAAATTTATTACCCCATTCAAATTTTAATGTCAGTCTATTACTTTTTAACAGTCACGCTCTGTTTACACACTCCTGTCAAAAAATATAGCTCTCGCCTGCATCCTGCCACATTTTAATGACCATTTACAGAACAACATTGGATTGTAAACATTATGATTCTACATGGACTTAAAGTGTCTGCATTTCTTGTAATAAAAAAAATAAAGGACTGACTGAATGGCAGGAAAGGGAGGGAAAAAAAGCACAGTCACTATCTTCACCACTAGAGGCTGCTCTTTCTCTGCGCCAAATGACAGGTGTCATGGCATCAGGATTAGTCCAAGTGGTTCCGTGTGTTTGTTACTGCAGTTTATATGTGGACTGCACGGTTCACTTGTATTTGCTCTGCCAGGCTCAAAGAAAAAGAGTGCATGTGGAAACTAAAGCCCCAAGAAAGACAGAAAGCACAGTCTATGGGATGTTCCACTGAGGAAATGAGAAAAAATGTTCAATTATTAAAAGCAGGAAGTGTGAGGCAAGATCCCTTCAATCAGCAATTATGTTAAGTCAGTGAACAATATATCCTAATTAAACGACACCCTTACAACACCAACAAAAGTCTGGCTATTTTGTGTGCATGTGACCAGTATGCAGGATAGGAGGAAAGTTTCGCACACAGCTGGAGTTCATAGGTTAGCTAGAAAGCAGAGGAGAGATGAATGTGTCAGAAAGGAAGTGATTGTGGTTCTGGATGAGGTGAAAAGATTATTTATCCACTGGGAAGAGTCCAATCTGAGGAGGGGTTGAAGAGTGCAGACAGGGGCAGTGTGATGGCCAGCTTACCACAGAGAAGGGGCGGGATGGTCAGAAGCTGAGTGTGAGACTGTGGGGTTGAATCATGATCTGGAGATATGGGGGTACTGTGCCCTTGGTAGCCCTGGAGGGTAACAACAGTGTTTTGGACCATATGTGAGCAGCCACTGGGTGCCAGTGCAGTGCAGATTGGAGGTGGGTGGGAGGGGTGGTTTGGGGGGGGGGATTTATGGAAGCTGAAAACAAGCGGGACTGCAGCATTCTGGGTAAGCTGAAAGGGTCTCAGAGTGGATGCAAGAGGACCAGGAGGGAGGAAGACAGTGCTTTTGCCTGAAATACAAAAGAAGAGAACGCCTTTCTAGCTTGTCAAAAGATGCACGGCAATGTCAATCATTTATAGTCAAAAATTTATGGTCTTATTGGAGCAGTCTCCACTTGATCAGATCTTGTTTCTGCTTTTGACATGTGACTGAAAGTAGAAGAAAAGGAACAGGAAAAAAAAAAGCATGGCAACAAACTGTGAAAGGATGCTGCCAAAAGTTGACTCCCTGATTTGCCTAGAAATTGAAAATAAAATGAAAAATTATGGAAAAAGCAACCTCAAATGTTAAGACTAGTTACATTTTCTAAGATTTCCAAAAGAAAAAAACCCTCTTCTACCAAGGGTTTAATAGTTTTAAAATCTACCATGTCACAGCTGTAAGTGGATAATACTGGTTGGACTCATGTGGTGTGCACTCATCGCTTGTCTCCTCCCAATCTTCTCCTTCCACATACACACAAGAGCCAGAAAACAACCAACCGAAAATCTGACATCCAGCATGACACAGCATGTTTGTAATTTCTATGGCTGCCATGCTGTTTGGATTCATCCCTAAATGGGATAATTACCCAGTGTTAGAAAGAGAAGCACGCAACAAAAGGCAGCACAGACAAAAGGAAGAGAGCCTTGTTCAAAACAGTTGTCTCTACCACGAAATATACACAATATGCAAAAGAAAGGGCAACTGCGTGAGCAAACAGAAAACACAGACTAGGCTGTTCACTCTAATTTAGCATTACTTTAATTTAGCACCATGCAAAGGCCAACAATACAGAGGCTGTGTAATAATGTCAAATACCTTCAAACAACTTTGGAGTTTACAAAAATTCCAGTCAGCTCCTAAGATACACTTCAAATTACTCTGTTATGTAAAAGGTGGGTTCACCTAAAAAAAAAATATATATGTTGTGGTCTCAAACCATGCAATCTTTATTAGCCCAGTCTAATATTTCTGCCCAAAACAACTAAATTTGTGTTTCCATTAAGAATTGATTGCTTTAGATACAGTAAACCCAGAAATTGCAAAGGATTTTGTGTGTGTGTGTGTGTCGAAACCGGGTGTAATTTGAGTGAATCCAACATTTAATGAAAAAAGGAAGATAAAGAAAATTTCTAATGACATCAAGAAATTTGATATTACTATGTCATGTAATTGCTGAATCAAATATTTAACGTGTCCTGTCACATCAGTCAATCTAACGGGCTCTCTTTCTGCCATTTCCCCTGTGTTGCTTTGAAAAACACTTGCCCTTGAGAGCTATCCACTAATTTGTTGGACTGCACAATCAAAGGTTTATGAGGTCTGGAGCGCACAGCCCGTCCAATTGCATGTAATATGTTTAATAGCTGTAATATTTGAATAAGCGCTTGTTGCGAGTATGCATGTCAGATGAGTCATAACAAAGATAAAGCACTCAGTGTCACTCAGGACACAGGGCCCAGATGAAGAATTAAAGAGTTATTAAAGAGCAGCATTCAAAAAACAGGCTAATTCATAGTGTAATAAAACAATCAGCGATGTTTACCTTGAGACTTGTGTTACAGTGTCTTATTACAGCTGCACACCACAGCTCAGTTGATGAATGATTCCACTGAGAGGAGGAGATCTGGTGACTTTTCACAGCCAATATTGATTAGGCTTGGGAGGTGATGCTGTCAATGTAACAGCCTCTGATAGAGAGTACACTGTGGAGGTTGTGTACATAAGTGACTGTGTGCATGTGCATTTGTTTGTATGTGACCCTCAGTGCAGACAACTGACTAGTTTATACATAGCAGCCTGCTGGTGCCCGGCCATTTGAAATTGGTGACTATCACTGCGGTGCCTGTCAGATGTTTCAACAGAGAATCTGATTTAGCCATTGAAGTTTGATAAATTAAAAAAAAAAAAAAAGCCTTGATGTGGTGATGTGGAGACACGTTGAGTGGGATGATATACAAAGTTTCTTTTTGCAAAATATGACATTACTCATTGTTTTTGTCACTCTCTGCCCTTCAGACACTCACAAAAACACATACACACAAAATCATTCAACCTCACATTTACTCCCCTGGGTCGTGCATAAAATTGGAATACAATGTGAGGGTGCATAGACTTTTTTTTTTTTTTTCTTTTTGTACCTTGATATCTCTGTTGGCCTGCCTTAGGAAATTGTGGAAATGAACTCTGGTGGCCAGGAGCATTACCATAGAGATGAAGCTTGGTAATGCAGACTGAGGGGTCATGCAGGCAAGCTAGCTGCGGAACTGATTAGAGCCATTGCTTTTCTGCTTTTTATTATTCCACTTGCACTTTCTCACTTTCCCTCAACCCTCCCAATTGTGTCTATTCATCCTAACAAACTTCTCTCTCTTTCCCCCTCTGCCACCCCCCCAACCCTCACTTGTCTATAGCATTCACTCACTCACCGCTGTAATAGTGTTTAAACTCTGTTACTGACAGATTCTCATGTCATCACCCTGAGAGCAGAGCAGCCTCTCTTCTGAATTCGACAGAGACAACAGAATACAACAGGAGGTGCTGATTTGATACAGGCAGAGCAGTTTAACAACCTCCTATTTTGACAAATGGAGACAACTTAACAGGCAAAAGGCACAACAAATAATTTAGTTTCTGTGTTTTTGGTCAAGGGAATAGAATAAACAGCCTACTTTTTTTTGCTGGTAATTGTGGACTAGAAAACTAACAAATAGTCATTGCACAATAAACGCAACTCTGAATCTACATAAAAGATATGTGCATCCATCACTAAAGCCCACATCCTTCATCTACCAAGTCTAGCTTACACGAAGGCCTGGTTTAGGATACACAAAGGACATTTAAACGTCTCAACACAATTTTCTTCTGTCTTATCATTTTGTATTTGATCTGCAGTAATGGGCCAAGACAAAGAGGCAGTCTCTATTCTTTTATTTTACAGTATAATTACAAAGTAATGTGGCTGACATGGAGGCATGATTAAATGCTATTATGTTATCTGGTTTTCTGTCTATCAACGTGATATGACTAACTGAAGCAGAGCTTTGTTTTTGAAGTCCCATCTTGAAGGGCACAGGCTCTGGGAATAAACTGCTTTTAGTATGGGCTTGCCGAGGTGAGTGTGGGCAAATATTCATTGTAGCAAATTTCATAAAGTTGAATAAAACCGAACTGCCATCTATTTATGAAATGATATTAATGAATAATGTATGAATGGTAAATTTACAACACAGTCTTGGAAAAGCAGGCCAGGGTGATGGGGGGCTGGCGGACGGAGCAGGGGGGAAGAGTGAAGACAGATAGTAGTCCAGAGGGGGATACGAAATTACAAGTTCTGCCACCCCGCAGTTCACTCTTGCATTAGTAGTTCATTAATCAATACTAAAAACATCTAGCCACCAATTCAGGATTTAGCCCTGGTCCACAAATTACCACATACAGCTTTTCTTCAGTGAAAGTGGGAGGCTGCTGAAGCCATTTTGGAGGACTGGCATTGTTAGCTACCCCCTGTGAGGCAGCTCCATCACAGTCCAAGGCTGAGGGTTTAATGCTTTGTGCTGCATATTCTCATTTTTCACCCTCCAGTCTACTATTGATTCACTGGCTGCTGCACATGCGAGTGATTTTATCAGTCTACTGCGACTGCACAACACCATCACCAGCTAAGTTAATTAAATACACAAAATCATTGTCTTTGTCCCTGGTTCCTCCTGAAGCATAATTTATGCAAAATAGAAATTTATAACTTCACAAGGTAAAGGTTTCAGAGTGTAGCTCGGGATTGATTTTCACAAAATAATAAAAGAAAAAAAATGCACAAGATAAATTGAGTATGCTTTCAAATTTTCTGTGTAATTGCAAAGTCTCTGAGTAGACAAATGAAGAGTCTGTTTAATCAATAAAAAAATGAATGAATTAGTGCTTTAGTTGAATGAGACTATGTTAAACTGCATCTACTGGACCACAGGTGGCAAACAATTTAAAAATGAAACCCCTGAGTCATGAATTCATATCCCTACATGGTGCTTCCATCTATAAATCTACCCATCTGTAAATATTAGGTCTTCAGTAACAAGCACAGTATCTGATAGAGGCAGGAAGGTGAACATCAACTCCAATTCCTCCTTGCAGTCGTTCTCCTGCCTCCCCTTCCTCTTGCTCCTCTCCGAGTATTTTCCGAAACAGCTGAATTTCTGTAAGTGACAATGACTGAAAACAAAGCTAACAATGGCAATCTGCAGTGTCTTGAGTGTGTCCTGGCGTGTATTCACTGGTCATCGCGTGGCCAAACTCTCCTGTCACAACAGTTTCAGATTCACACACCTCCTACCACACGACAGGAGGAAACTGCTGTAAACACTCCAGGAAACACAGAGCTGAAACACTCCACTACTGACAAGAGCAGCAACGATTTAAAAAACACTTCAGAAAACACCTCTGCCCACTGTGGGGAGTAATAAATCTAGTTGTGAAGTTGGACTGTATACAGAACCCGGTCATATAATTGCCTTTCAGAATAAGGTTAGTAAGTAAGGAACTGCGATTTGGAAAAAAGGGGTATTTATGATTTCACCAACATTTGCTTTACTAGAGAGGGGTCTTTTTGTATAATAAGTTTCAGAAGAAAAAAAATTCTGCTTAAAACCAAACAATTCCTTTGACCCTAAATGGGTCGTCTAGTTGTGACAAGTCATATCACAAAACATGACTTGCAAATAATTTATAAATATGGCAATAAGGGCTTTTGAAATGCAAGTGCTTGCAAATAAATGGTGGTATCTGTCAGTCATCTTATACAAGTTAGAGGCAGCATCCTTCTCTTCTCCAGTCACAAGAAATTGTATTTCTTTTGGGCCACAAATGTAGCAGTAATCGATCAGTAGAATTAGAAATGATAATTGAATCTGTATATGTAAGTGTGTATGTAAATTCACACACCATGCAATCCCATTAAATTACTAATTATGTAAATGCTACAGGTACAGTAGCTAGTTGCTTGAGTGATTATGGATATCATGTATAATTATACTTTGAAGACAGCAGCAGGAACCGGGTGATCCACATCAAGTGAACCGATATTTGTTATTATATTAATATACTACACATGGGTGGGATCACGGCGCTCAGTGATTTGAGGCAACAAATGAAACTGTAACTTGCTGTTGAATGAAGTAAAAAGAGTGTTGGTATGCAGGCGTGGGCTTCTTTGAGCTGCATGTGCCTTGCAACATGACCTGTGTGTATACATTTTACTCGCCCATGTGGTTTAACTCCACCTGTGTGTGATGTCTGATAACTGCCTCACGGTCCAGCATCCTTAAGAAGCCTCGTGTGCTGCACTACTGCTATCTCTGTTGGTGCTCTTTTGCATTTCTCACACATTCACTCGCTCCTAGTGTCTGGCTCTCCAACTTTTGCTCAGCTTTGCTCTTATGATTTAGCCTTTTCTCTTTCCATTTATTTTCCCGTTCGTTTTCCTTCTAAACCCTTATCGCTGCCTCCACCAATCCCACCTCTCTCTCTCTCTCAAACAGCAGGTAGTCAGCTGTAAGCCTCTCTGACATTAGCTGATATTAGGCTTGGGTCTATTAGGTTCTGCCTTGCCATGTGAGTTATTGAGCAGAGAGTGACTGCCTCGGGAATGATCACACTCACATATGCATGTGCGGTGAGTCACACAAGCAAACACATACCCACACAAAGGTAAACACGAGCCCACAGAAATGTTTCAGCGTGCACATCCAGAGCCTTTGCAAGCTCCCAAATGTGTTCACCTTATGTCTTCTAAGCCTCAAAGATGGAGGAATCACTGAGGCTTTAAGAGCCTCCTCTTACACGTGCATGTTTTCATTTATTCATTTTTTTTTTTTTTTTTGCTCGATTCACTCCACTAAGTCGTCAAGGTGTGAATAAGAACAAACTTTCCAGGAAGTCAGCTGCTGCAATGTGTGAGGAACAGACATCTGTGATCTAAGCCTGTAAATTAATTCATCTATTTTCTAAAAAAATATGCACGTGAGAATACTGAGACTTTTGTCAGCAAAATTCGTACAAAAACATACCAGAATACAGTGAGAGTAGCATTTTTGTGGCAGTCAGTTGGTTGTGGTGACAAGACACATATCTAAAGAACTGCCAACGTTGATGTGGAGTAGGCAGTTACATCCTGTGTTTTAGATTATGTGTACATCAGGTATTAACATACATTCTACATCTGGATACATTGGTAGACAGTTGATAATGAAAGCTTTCTGTAAAAAAAAAAAAAAAAAAAGCAGCGATAACCTGCAAAACTTGTACACACACATATAGTACACAAGTACTACACAAGTAATATGCTGTAATTATGTGACAAATCTACACATGTATATTGTTCTTGGTGTTGTTTTGTGTATTCTGTATTTCAGAAATTTGAGCCTTGTAAACTGACCTCCATAAATAAAAAAAAAAAAACTGTTAAGTGCCCCTTTAAACTACACCCACTACACTGAATTAGTAAATATACTGTCCCAATTCTCAATGTTCCACGCTGAGGTAGCAGTCACATTATGTCTCTCATGGCTTTTACAGTGGAGACAGTGTATTTTATGGGTGAAGATAATGACGACTGAAGAAATTAAATATATGCATGAACATATCCAGTATAACAGAATATCACAGTCACAAAGCTACCCAGAAACACACAGAGCTCTATGTGAGTCACAAATCAACCCCCTTCACCACACACACACACACACACACACACACACACACACACACACACACACACATGCAAAAATAAATAAGTAAACACTAGATTCAATGTTGGGTGCTCTTGAAAAAACAGAAGGAGCGAGCAGACCCCTTATTTTAGGGAAAGCATTAAGAAGCTTCTCATCATCCTTCAGCAGCTTAACCCTTCACTCATTATGTGGGAAGAAATTGCCTTATAATGTTTGTTGACTCAACTCCCCGGTAGAAGCTACCGTGTGTGCACCAAGGAGATAATTACAGAAAATTACAGAGGAACATGGAAATATGGCTGTGTTTATGCCCGGGAGCCTTGTGGGCTGCCAGATTCACAAATTATTCATGTTGTGGTGTCGTCTTAGTCTGAGAGGTGAGCGGTGATGAGGAGTTAGCAGAGCGCCTATCAAAAGCGGTTTTGTCTCCTTTATTCCTGACTGTATCTTCTCCCTTTTGTAAAAAAAACGGAGGCAAGTCAAGACATGGGGGTGACAAGAAAGTGTCACCTTCACAAAGCAGGTGAAACTTCTTTTTTTTCTCCTTCTCAACCACCGCTTCTCATTTGTCACAACCCGAACTTCTAACAGTCGTTCACTGCACTGCATTCCTGATGCGAAACTGTTCGGAGCGACAGAGTGCGCGTCCATCAAAAAGTGAACACATAAGCTTGAGTCGGACAGGACCAATTTCTCAGTGGTGATGGGTGCGCTAAAATATTTACTCTAAGCGATTTCAATCAAGTATCTCGACAGATTTACATTTACAGGGGACAAATTGTTTTTCGTTATAGCATTACTGCAAATTTTACTTTAATTGTGCTCTCTATTGAGACAGGAATACAATCATCATTATCAATTCTCGGGCCTGGGAAGGTTCTCTCCCATTGCAGATGGTCTCAGGTGTCTGTCAATATGCTGAATTCCAGAGTGTAGCCAAGCAGACTTACTATCAGATCTGTCATGCGGTGATTGCTGGGGAAAAGGAAAAGAAAAAAAAAAGTGTTTTTTTTGTTTGAGGTGAGACAGAGAAAGTGAACTGTGAAGTGCAGGGAAAGATGATATGTTGCTGTTCTTTCCAACCGCCGCTACTCGATAGGTGGTGGTGCATCATGCAGCTGTCTGTGTTAGTATTTTCTCCCTGGCATGATCTGCTCGAGTCGACCACATTTTAGATCAGGTCTAATTATCTGTGGGCCTTTTCAGATCAGGTTCAACCAGTCCTCAGGTGCCTTCTGAATCAGGTTCTTCTTTTTCTTTTGAAAATTATTTATATTCTTTGGGCTGAGGTGGGTTTTCCAAGCCGACTATTTCAGATCTGGTCCAAACACGTGTGCTGTGAGCAGTTTAAAGGCTGCACCTTGCCTGACCTTTGAGGGAATAGACTTTTGTATGTTCCTCCATTGTATGCTGTGCCACTCAGCGCATCAACAGTGTGCTGATGTGTGTGTACTGTATGTGTTTCTCCGCTCAATGACCGCTGCTGAATGCTGCCTCGTGCCATTTTTCCTACTTCTCAATTTTATTCCCTGTATAGTGCGCAGATAGGTGTGGTGACTCATGAAAGGGCCAAAAATGTTCCTTTTCGAAGTGACAGCACACAGCCACTATCACTTCCCTGCACATATTCACATTCACTCCTCTCTCCACTCTTGTATGTTGGTGTGTGTGTATCCACAAGTCTCCATGTGCGACACAATGCTATTACTGCACATTTAAGAGCACACAAGGATTAAAGTGAGCTGTAAATACAAAGGGGCAGGATTTTAAGGAGACATGTTTTTTTTTTCCACACAGATCTGAGAATTGGATGTGGAGGCCAGTACACATTTTAATATCTGAATGATGTGAACTTTTGAAATGAAAAGTCAGATAACCCCATATGCTATTCTCTGTTGGGCGGATTCTGTTTTATATCTTTACGTAGCAACATTGCAATTACATCTTGATGCAAGTGTACTCAGCCCCAAAATTCACGTTAACACATGTATCATTGTCATCATCCAAAATTCATGCCCGCATGGCTTTGAATTAGCCTGTAATTTCATAACAGCAATTTGCAAAACTCATTCCCCAAGTCCGTTTCAAGAGGCTGCCCAAAGTGAGATCAATTTGAAAGAGAATGTATGCAATACCTTCATAAATCGCAGGCAATATTTCACATTGAAACATAACCTATGAAGCTGTGACTCCAATCATGCACGATCATTTATCTAAATCATCTAATATTTCACTTCGAGATGCTGAATACTGGGGAGTGGAGTGTCTGTGGAAGAGAGGGGGCAGACAGTGGAGGTTAGAGAAAGAAAGGGATGCGGGCCTGTGTGATGAGTCCTGCATCTGCATATCAAAGACAGCATGTGGGAAAGTGGAGAAAATGATGGGGATAACAACTGAAACATATTGCAGCGAATAAGAGGAGCATGTGCACCGAGTGTGAGGTAGAATCTTACGGGACCATACAAGTCATTCTGAAGACAAAGCTATTGTTCTTTTTGACAAAAGACACAGTGGATTTGATAAGGAGAGTGAGTACTTTAGTGAGATGACATGCAGTAATACACATGTTTAATTAGAGGCGCGGGGAGTGGAGTATTACACTCCTGTGTGCTCAGCTTGTCTGGTTAAACCTAGAATGATGAATAGCTCAAGAAAAACGTGACTTTCAAAATATTACCTGAAATAAATTTGATCAAGCTCATAAGACCACGGCGGAAGCGCAGTGGGGACGCATATGAAATACTTAGAGAAGAATAAAAACACAAACGTAGCGATGAGTTCAATCATGGATTCAGGGAGCAACTTCTTTCTTTCTTCCTCTTCTTTTTTTTTTTCTTTTTCTTTTGCCTACTCTCCAGTAACTGCTCAACTGTGTACAGTAGATCGGCTTGCATAAATGCTTTTTGCGCTTCGTTTCAGACGCACTCTGCACCTAGAGATATTTGTGTTATTTATCAAAAAAAAAAAAACGGGCACATCAGGCTGGAAGTGCACTTTGCCTGTCATCTACATGTAATCAGCCAAGTGTGCCTCTAACTGCAGGGAACATGATACGTGTGACTGAGTATGCATCTCGCAATTAGCATGGAAATTTTTCTAGCTTCTAGGAGCAGGTGCACGTTGCACAGGTGTAATAAAATGAAGGTTGAAGTGGGAAAGAGAAAACTTTCTTGGTCCACGTTTGTGCGGAAGTCTCACAGTACGAGTGCGCCGTGAAAACACACGGCCGCAAGGAGGACATCGGGACGCTTCATTTTTCACAAAAGAATTTGGCCTACTCCAACATCGACATTCATTTTCTCAGGTAGAGACGATTTGTGGTTGCAGTAAATGTTGTGTAATCTTGTTACTTTGTTGATTGACATTTCTTTAGCAGCATTGCACCAAACTGATATATTTTCTTTTTGGGAGTTTAAGACGAATCAACTAACTGCTGGATTGCATCTTTTCAGTTGTGATATGCAGAACAGGATATGCCTGTCACAGAAAGACAGAGAACAACAACTTCCAGAGAAGATGGACATTGGGAAAGTGCACGTCATGTCGTCTATGCACTTGTTTCCTCAATATGAAGGTAATCAGATCTTTTCTTGCCTGCGTAGCGAGTCTTTGGGCTGTTTGACTAGTTTAAAGCTGTCATGTGTATAAACCCACCAGAGTCCTGGCTTGACTACAAATCTCACTACTGGCCATAGTTTGATGTAACCCAGTGTGTAGAGCTGGAGTCTACAGACAGAAGACCCACTGTGCTCTCCACTGCTTGAGGGCAAATGGATCAAGACTGTCTGCTCTCCCTGGTTTTCAAATCCTCAAACTGTGGCTTTGTTTTATCTGTCAAACTGTGCCCTGTTTGGTGTATTTGAGTTACTTCCCAACTGGTTTAGCCCCTTGAACCTTTTAGAAACATTAGGCTCTCAGCTCTTTACCTATATCAGGCCCTAGATCTGTCAATCATTCCTTCAAAATCTCTTAAGATGAATATCAAGCCCCTTTTAGCTTATAGCTCTTTGGGTGATCATAGTTACCAGCGCCCCTTTAAAAACCATGGCTCCTTACTTTGGTCGGCGCTCTTCTGCACACAAACCTATGAAAAGACACACCAGGAAGGTATAGCAACATAACTTTTACCACCCTGTTCTGCATGCTCTGCTAATTTTTTTTTTAAAGGCACCTGTGTCAGTGCTCCCCTCCTGATTCTTTATAGTTTTTTAAAAAGAGCTCACTCTTATTAATACGACTAGCCAGACGCTGCCTTGGACACTGTGGTTACGTGGCCTGTGGAGATCTAAGTATTATAAAAATTTGATAATGCCCGAAGAAATTCTCCACACATACAATTAAAATCGGCCCGGCTCTCAACTTATGTTATGATCATTTAAATAAATAAATAAAGAACAGTTAATTTGCTCTCTGAGTCCATGACAGGTGTATCCAGTGTCGCACGTAACAAAGGCCTAAGCCCAATGCCCTATAGTGGAAGGGTCCTACAGTTGTGTTTAGTCAGGCACAACTATTATGACCTGTAGGACAGAACAGATGAAAAGAATATTATGGTTTTAAGAAAAAAATGTGTCAATATATAGTGTAGTATAGTATAAGAGAGAACAGATCGTAAAGAAGGTAAAGGCTGCGTGTGTTTTTCTGTGCATACTGCATAGATAGAACCTCATCATCTTTCTGTGATTACAGGAGCATTTCACCACAAACAGCATGTGACTTATCAGAGCGAGCCAGGTTTTCAGAGGGCTGACAGTTTAGGGAGAACTGCCATGGGATAAGTCTCAATCCTCACTCAGCCATCACTCGCTCATCCCCCTCTTTCTCTTTCTCTCTCTCTCTAACTCACATGCGTACACGCACATATCTGTGCAAACACAGATGCAAGCAACCCAAGCGCAAAGCCTGGAAAACTGATTAAAGACGACCATTACTCCTGATGATGTGTCTTTGGAGATGTAGAAAAATGTAAACAGTAAAGATGAGAAACAACAGGTCCCATGGGAAGATTGTAACAGGAATCTACACTTGGGGATGGAAATAATAAAATGATGCTTTTCCAAAAAAAAAAAAAAAAAAAGGTGGGGAAAGGGAAAAACGGGGAAAAAAAACAAGCACAAACTAAACACAAAACAAGATAAGAGATAAGATAAAATAAAAGGTAAGAACCAATTGTTGTTAAGTCACTGACAATAAGAAAATAAAGTCTTTTTTTTTTCATGGAAATACATGTAAATGTGTATATTTGTACACTAGTTACCGGAAGGTCATTTGGAATATCTGTCCCAAGTTGACTTGCTGGGTTTTGTTGTTGTATCCATGCAGCATCTCACCAAACAGGGTGTCATTGAAGTGGACATCCTGCCTTGGGCATTTGGGTCCTTCACAGTTGTCTGACTGCAGGAGGCAGGAGCGCCCATCCCCTGCCAGTTTGTACTCCTGCACACACCTGAAGAGAAGGGAAAAGCTGTCAGTACAATGTGTAATATTGATTGCATGTGAATCTATCCGCGCTGAAGGTCGAGGGTTACGTTGAAGGATACATCCAAGGATACGTACACTATGCATAGTTGTTGGAAGATGCCAAACATTAAGAACAAATTGCGGCATAAATGTTGCAGGTTGACTAAATGCGAGATCTGAAAGACTGACAGAGTTTGAATACAAGTAAAGATGTTCCCATTTTACTACATGGATCTTTAGATTTTAAAAAATTAATCTTGGATATGAGGAACAATGCAGAGTCAGAAAAATAACCATCCCGTTTTCTGTAAAAAGCAAGTGAGTGAGATTTGACAAAGAATTTATATAAGCAAAGCAGTATACATGCAGTTGTCATTGTAGGGACTGTGGTCATAAGCACTCAGTTTTAAAACAGACTCCAACTGCACAGCATTCAGCAAACCATGTAATCAGTCACAAATTATCATATCTCCTCCATTTAATTGTATAATCCTCCCTTACAGACAAGGTTGAGTATCTGTCGCTGTTTGCTGGCGGCGAGATTTAGGCTCGGGCAGTCGATCAGGTCTCGGTGCCTCAGTGGGAAGGAGGACTCTGCCATTGTTGGCAGCACGGTCCAGAAAATCCAACAGACCTGGTGGAGCAGTGTTTTCCTTGGGCGTGACGGCAAAGCCATTTTCCCTTTGAGGAAACCCAACAGCTCGCCCGTCCACAGATCAAGGCAAGCTATTCCAGGCAGTCTAGTGTATTAATTCTATCTATTAATTTTACAGCGCAGTTCTAACGAGCAGTTAGCCATTACACACTGGGCCGATCAATAAAAGAATCAATAGTGACTTGATGTGTGCCACTGTGCATATACCCTTATTGAAAATTGAGATCAGTCAATTGTACTGTGGAGATCAGGTAAAGCAGACATTGCTGTAAATTGCATTTTGATACTGGCCTGTTCGCCCGTAGAGTAAGGGAACCTAATGTTGGGAGGGAAATAAACGATGCCGTCCCAGACTGTGGATCTGACACATCTCAAGGAGAATTAGGATTTCCTTTACCTGCCAATCTGCTTTTAAGTACAGAGCTGCAGACATACAAGTAAATTCTTTGTGTCAGTCATTACAGCACCGGGAATCCACACGGCATATGGATTCAGAACATTTCAATGCACTATAATCAATGTTACTTGATTTTTATTTGGTTATGTCCTAATTGGCAACTGCTTGGAATCATCTGTAGTACAAAAATAAGAGTTTATATGCAAATCCCCTCAAAGATGACAGCTCTAAATAAAATGGAAATTTTGTTGCTGCAATGCTAAAAAGTAGCAGCGAGTTCAGTTGGCATGCATGACAGAAACAGCCTGAATTCACTGATTCACTTCCGAGCTACTACACGAGAGGTAAAAAGGTAGTTGCAATATAATGGCATGGAACATGATTTCTAGCCACATATCAGGCCTGTAAGTTAAAGAAAATATATAGTGCACTGTTGGAATGCCACAGTGTAACATTGATGTTGACCAGCTGTATACCCTTTCATGGCCGCAGGATAACCTTTTTCAAATGGAAACTCCCTGGAGATTACTATGCCATGTGATACAATCTACAGTAATTCTAGGGCAGGTGCTGAGAGGGGGAAAAAAAAAAAAGCTTCCAGAGTCCACATACAGTATATCAGCTCAGTGGAAAATGCGTGGGATGAGACAGAGGGCGTTAGTAGAGTAAAGTGAATGTATCTCTGAATAATGTGCAGGGAGTGCAGTCCACGTCCAAGATTCAGCTTTAATCCTTGAAACACATGCACCAAGCAATTTAAGCTCTGCAGACAAATGTGGAGACTATTCTATGAGTTTACTGTACCCACAGATGTAGATGTTAACTTGTATTTGTGCTAGTTCAACACTTTACATGTACAATATATAAAAGAACTTATAAAAGTGTACCTGCTGAATAGTGATCTGTGAACTAAGTTATATTATAAAACCTCTATGATGAGGATACATACTGCATGTATATTAAAATAAAGCTTTGAGAATGTATGTGATGCTGGCAAATGTCTTTCATCACACATAGAAGTGATATGATTATTTCTCACATATTACATTCCTTCATGCTGTTACTTTACCAAGATAGAATTTCCTGATTGAAATATCAATCACACACCTCACTCATGAGGAACCTTTAATTCCAGCCTCTAGACATTTTACTGTTAGTTATTCTCACCCGCAAAACATAAGCACATTACTGGAGCTGGGGTCATCTTCAAGGGGCACAAGCTGCTGGAGACACAGCTGTTCGCAGCCTCCATTGAAGCCATCCGTACAGTCGATGCCCCTGGAGTAGTCATAGCAACCTGAGCCATCTTTCATTGGCCTCAGCCCCTCAGGACACTGCAAGAAAAGAGAAACAGAGCAAGCGGGAGAGGTGGTGAGTAGGAGATGTAGAGAGAGGGTGAGCAGGAAGGCATAGATTAGGGAGAGAGAAGAAGAGAGTCGGGCGCAGAGGTCAGTGTGTGCATTTTAATCAGGATCAGGCGGCACTGAGGAGGCAAAAAGACAGCAAGATGGCAAAGATGAGAGAGGAGAACAGATCAGCTGAGAACAGAGTCTGGGATTCAAACAAAGAAGAATTAAATATGCCAATTATCTTATTTGATAGAAAACAGAAAACTTGGTTGTTTTTACATGATTAAAGATTGAAACGTAACTTCGAATCATCGACATTGCATCTTATTTTACTACTTGAATGCAAAAGCACCTAACGTCAAGGTCTGCATCTGCTTTTTTCATAGCAGAAGCAAAGCTCCACACTTTCCGCTCTCCTGGTGAGAATCCACATGGACGGGTGGAAAAAAGAGGCAGATGTGTTTTCCTCCTTCTCCAAGCCAACAACGAGTGGGACCACTGAAAAGGAATTTAGTGTGTGGGGTACTGTCCACTCCAAATTCCAGAGGCTAAAGGAAGATAATTAACTTTTTAATGTTTAGTAAGTTAGCGGTGTTGAATATTCTGAACACAGGGACTTCAAGGAGTAAAAATATCTCAATTTCATTAACAGACACAAACATTGCAATGGCGATTAAGTCATCAAGACTTACAGACGTGTGAGAATTGGTGGTGATGTACTGAGAGGGCAGAGCCAATTAAGAGATGTAACACCATTTTGCCACAAGTAAACATATTGTTTACAGCAGTTTATAGTTTACCTGAGAAGACTTCAGATTTTTTTTTTTTTTTTACAACATAGCATTTCATTTATGAAGCATTTTGTTTAATAAATTACATTTCTTCAAGCATAAGAAATACTAATTAAACACAAATGCAACAACAACAGATGCATTCTTTAACAAAGCTGGAAACCATTAAAAATGTCATTTTACTTCTCATTAATAACTTGTACACTTAATAGCCTACTGTTTATGATTTGGGCTGCAGATGTAAACAAAAGACATTGCACTTAATGAACATTTTCTGCTGGCTCTGCTTATTTTAAGTGGAAGGCAAATGCTGATGGGAGACACTAATGGCAAGTATTGTTGTGTAAAAGATAAAAATAACAAAAAATCCACAGACTTAAGTTTGTTTGATTTTCATATCATTCACATTCTTATCATTTTAGACAGAGATAATATTTCTTATGTGCAATTAGAAGGTTGCAGTGACTTTAAAAATGAAATAGTATTATGCAGAAGCATTAATGCTACTTTAAAAACCATTTGTTGTATTATATGTCTATGACTAAAATAAATAGAATGACTAAGAGTGGCCTTTTTCTCATACCACCACTGAAGTGACTGATTGAATTGTAGTCCAGAAGTTAAGATGACCTTTATCACTGAATGGAACAAGGTGTGTAAAAATATGCCTTAGTGTGCATCCATAAGAATACATTTGTGTGTGGAGAAATAAATGACACAAGTAATATAAATAATTCAGTGCAAACTATCACATAAAAGAACATAAGCATTGCCACAAGGTGGGACTATGGAAAAAAATGATGCCTGGTAAGAAACAAGCAACCACTGATAAATTCCCACTTCCCTACAATATAATGGTGAATTAGAAATACAGTCAATGCAACAAATCTGAATGAAGGAAAACATAAACAGCTCAAATGTGAACAGGAAATTGCAACAATTTTACAAATGAAAAATGATCAAATTGCTCAGTGAATGTAGAGAATTAAGTGCAGGCTCTCACTTCCTCTATATTGGGCTCAATTAGTGTGACTAGCAGAGGAATGAAGAGGAATGTCCCGAAAACTATATTAACATGTGAGCTGTACATAATGTACCAAACATACTCATAAGTTAAAGTACTTACAGGTCAAAGGACGTACAACACAGTGGTATTAACTCAACTGGTCTCTCAGAAACTAAAAATAAACAAACTCGGTCATGGCATCTTTGCGGGCAACACTGAAGAGCTGGAATGTACCACTCTGAGAGGGGTGGTGTCGATCAGTCCAACTGGTACTGGCCCTTTTAACAATGAGCTTATAAAACAATTTTTCTACGTATATCAAAAAATAACATAACTATAAAGTCATATAATGTAATATATCTTTGTTATAGTTACTCAACAGTGATTTTACATGAACAAGTATTCAGTTAAACAGACAACAAAGCGACACCTGTGCAAAATATGACTAATTTGTATATTTCATTGACATTGACCTGTGTTGTGTTTAGCTCAGCGCAGGCTCATCTGGTGTTTTTATGTCTTCTTCATTTGGTGTAACAGCAGTGTAATATTATTGAACTGATTGTTTAAATTGTATTGCTCATTGTATACAATACTGTATCACTGTACCATTTTGTTTTTCCAAATGTTCTTTCAGACTTCCAAATAAAGGGAAGAATTTGTTTACCAGTTGGACATTGCATGACATATTTCATTTGTCGACACCAACACAGTGGGAATGTATGGCACTGATGGGAGATTCTGACACCCAACCCCAGGTGAAATCATTGCTCTGGAGTGTAATTGCCAATTACACTACCACCATCAACAAGGCGTGTGAAAGAAATACGTCTAAGAGATGTGTGCAAGTGTTAATGGCAAAATAGTGTCTTAGATAAAGGGAAGAAGAAAGAAACATGCTGTAGACAGAGACACAGAGTTTTACTCAGACTGTCCTGAAAGGTGAAAACATCAAAGCTCCAGCTGAGAAAAACTTTTCCTTGGCCTTTAGCAGCATTTCAACTGCACAGCAACAATAGATGTACTGTATCTGACTAATACTGTATGTCAGTACATTTTGCTGTGCCAGCTGCCTGAGATCTACTGTAAACAAATTAACAGATTTCCTTTGTAATAAACCTTGGGTCACAAAAGCAATTAAAGGCCTCATTTGGTTTTTGGTTTTAATAAAGGTTGCGTAACACATGAAGGGGAATTAAAGGGAGGGAAATCAAGTCAGAAATAAAACCAAAGTGTAAAATGACTGAGCCAAAGCCTATAAGTTACAAGGTGGCAGATGTTTAGAAAGGCATGACACTTATTACTAAAAATAGGGACATTAGCCTCAATGTTTTTAGGCTAATTAACAGTTAGTTGTTTTACTCAGCACTTTCAAAATTAAAAGCATTAAGGAGGGGAGAAAAGAAAAACATTAAATAACACATAAAAATATGGTGACAAAGCTTCTCTGATAATTTTCCTGCCAGGTAACATATGCTACTGGGTGCTTAAATCTTTCTTATGTTCGCCACTTTCTTTTGTAGCATCTCATCAACAGTAAAATATGAAACTGTTTACCACTAAATGTGAAATCCTCAAATCCTTGGATGGCCCCAGAGCATCAGCTGGTGTGCAGTTATCAAGGCTTTTTTGAAAACTATCAAGCACAAGAATTAGAATTTAATTCAGACAGGGAACAAACTTGAAGAGAGAGCAGGTAAATAAGCTGTGGACAGACCTTAAGTTTGTTAAATTATCTGTTTTGACATTTGAAAGACCCTGACACTCATGTCAGGCTTTAATTTATATACTGCTTGCCAAGAAACTTGCCTCAGGGATTCTAAGGAGTTATTTGACGATCAACATCGTGATTCACAATCCTACACTATCAACAGCCAATGGTAGTGAATGAACTCTTACTTTCTAATTATGAGATTCTCATAGTCAGCCTTTTCATAATAGGGAGATTATGATATTGAATTAAGATTAAAATCTTAAATTAAAATGGGATGTTTTCATAAAAAGGGTTACACAGGGTTACATCGGCTCTGTTTTTGCTTTGGAAATCTTACAAATTTACAAAACAAATTGATGAATGGTCTTTTTTTTTTTTTTTTTTTTTTAATCTCCTGGAAGAACCTGGGATAGATGCGCAATAAACATAATGTATTGTTCACACACGTGTTCTGGACAAAAGTCCCATATGTTCAGCATTCAAAGGAAAAGCTCTCCAGTCTCAGCTCCATTAACTGTATCTCGTGAATGTAATGCTAACTTCCTCAACAGAACAAGATTGGGGCCATTCATCACACTGAGGCGGAGCCGTGGGAATAGCTGTCTGTAATTCAGAACTGTCATGGAGCACTCTGCGGTTGAATGAAAGGACTTAAGGTTAGCCATTAGCACAGCCCACTAGCTACTTACCCTCTCTGTTCAGACAACTCTCCGAAGACACAAGGGCCAGGGAGGGAGAGGATTTGCATTTCAGATTAATGAATTTCAGAAATCTCTGTAGTGCCTCTGCTATGGCAGCACAATGAGAACAGGCCGAGAGATCTGCTGAATCTTATTGTCAGAAATATTGTTATAATTACAACTGTATTTAAGACTGTATTTAAGATTTAAGAAAAAAATAGATTCTAGTAAATTAGCGATTACTTGTTATTTAATGCATTAAATGTTTAAAAGAAGAGCACTAAGTACGCGGATGCTTTTGTGTTGGATTTGATGTTTACTTATTATCTTCTCATCTTTTACACCTGCATATCTGCTGCATCCCTGAATGCATACTACAGTAACAAATAAAACTCCAAGGCTTGAGTATATGTGCTCTCTGGGGGCTATTACAAATGGGAATTTTATGACACCATTAAATACCAGAGTGATGGCATTTCACTCTTGAGTGTACTTGGGAGATTAAAAGTACAAGGTAAGCAGGTTTGAAGAAATGAAAGAAAAATGAAATGCGTCAAACATTACGGCACATATATCTCCCTACACATTATATACTGCACATAGATCACCCCTACAAATTAAAGTTCACACATTCTGACTGAATGCTATTCATTTTGCTAATCACCCATTAGTGCCCTCAGCTTTAATCAGGAACTGAACATAATCTATTGAGAACTCTGTCTCTTAATAATCTTGTCAGAATTAAGATGCTAGATGTTCGTACTTAGTGGCCATTACACATTTGAAAGAAAAAAAAGAAGAAAAAAAAGGTGAGATAGCTAGGAACAGTGAGGGTGTGGGAAGGGAGGTTAATAGAGAAACATTTTCACATTTTCCTTAATATTTTCTTAAGGAAGATGTGTTCTCAGTCTCTCATAAAACAAGTCCACGAAACAGTGCAGTTCTAAATCACACTGACAGGCAAGGAGAAAAAAAAAAAGAAATACTCTAAAAGCATATTTGACAGCCTAATCTGGTTTAGAGGTGGCAGAGATGCATGCCCTGCAGCTCCACTGCTGTTCAAATGGGTTAAATTAGGCTAACAGTTTTATTGCTGCAAGAGCACAAATACTTGTGAGGGTGCAATACAGTCCCCAGCTGTTCACCTCTCATATTCATGTGAATTCAGACTTAATCTTGTGAGAAAAGTGAGAAAAAAAAAAAAAAAAACACCCTTGTCTTGTAGCTGTTGGAAATGACGTTGCCCATAGGCAAAAATAGACTTTGAGATTTAAGATAGATTTAGCTTGTCTTTTTTTATTTTGATCCTCTTATTATTTTATTTATTTATTTTTTAATTTTCTTGCAAACGCCTTACATATGCAAACATACTGTGAATTCGGATGAATGTATGTAAAAAAAACAACAACAACAAAAAAAAAACATTCTGCCTTGTTCAGTTTTACAATCACCCTCTGATTGAATATTGAGCACTCGTCTTCACAATGAGAATCTGCAGCATGTGCTCAGTCCATTCTGCACTGTGGAGTCTGACTGTGCTTAAAGGCTTTTTTGTCTTTCATTGTCATCCTCCCTTCTTTAGTGGCATCAACACCACAAATGACACTGAGTGGAAAGGATTGCTTGGTCTGGCGACTCCACCAGACTCTGCTGCTCTCAGCTTAGCTTGATTGCCCAAAGCATTTAAGAACTGCTGTTATTTGCTTCCTTTGACGATGGAAACGGCGGCGACGCGGCCTGTTAATGAAGAGTTATTTTTGTTTATGTCAGGAAAGAAAATACAGAAAATATAAACACTGGCAATGGAGACGCTTTTAGATTTAGCAGTGGTGTGAAAGTTAACATGTGAAAGTCAATACAGCCTATGGATTTTCTGAAATAACTGTCTGAGGCGGTGATATACAAAGATATAAAGACAGACAAATAAAAAAAATTCCTTTTAAAAACCAGTCCTGGATAGTATTAAAAGAGCAGCCATATACTAAAACTTACTGTAACAGTTGAGCAATAAATACCTAGTGCCTCTCTTGATGTCTAAATCTTGCCACAATGTATAGCAGATGTTACCTGTAATTTATGTCCAAAACTAGTCTACCTATGCTTATGAAATGATTAAAAAGGAGAGGAAATTCAAACGCAAATCTGTCCCAGCATATCGAACGTGTTATTTGGGAATAAAGCCTGCGTGATTTAATATTCTTTCTCAATCCATTTAATGTTTGCTTTGGTTTGAAATGGAGCCACTGAACTGACAGAGACTGATTCTAATTGAAAAAACTTGTCAAATAATAGATAACATATTGGAGCCACCACAGGGGAGAGTGCCCCCTTAAATTAGTGGATTATGATACAATGATGACATAAAACAAAAGCACTGCTTCAGTTGTTCGCTGCAGTTGTGGCTCATCTAATATTTTTCCTACTCAAAAGCCTCAGATAATCGGGGACACATTATAATTAGATTAAATTAATATATTGAATATATCCACACATTACTACATGTTTTGGTTTTATTGTTGTGCTGCTAATATTTGCTAATATTCCCTCCCCATAAGACTTGTCTCAACTGTATTCCACTATGCACAGATCTTAATTTTCCACCCTTGACTGCAGCGGCGTAATGCAGATCTCTGTGGTACTCTAAATGACACACTTGATCCCGCATTTAACCAACAGTGTCGGACTGAAAGGATGAGCGAATTATTACAATGTATTTGCTTAAAACCATAATGCATTGAAATTCAGTGGTAATGAGGTACACTGAGCTGCACCGTGCAGCGGAGCAGGGAGAGTCATGACGCTCAGCTGTCAGGAGCGTGGGGCTGTTGGGACGCACACAGGCCGGTGGATAGAGGGATTAGGGTATGAGGGTTTGCGCAAAACTTTTGTTTGGATGCAGTTCCCATTTTTTCTCCCTGCTGACTCTTTATGCAAACTCGCGGTAACCAAGCGGAAATCTGCTCCACACTGACAACTCATCATTTAATTCCTGACTTTCTGAGTGTGCCACAAATTTTAATAAACTCCCGCATACGGACACAGTATGCAATTGCTTTAAAATGAGTTTGCAGACAACAATATCTGTCTTCTCTAAACTGTTATAAACTACTGAATTTGACAGGCCAAAATTAAAGTTTTGGGTGGTGCCTGAAGTTAAAACATACATCTTTGCCAACCCAGCATCCAAACAGCTCCACCAGAGATGTCCCAAAAGGGACATCAACTGATGAAAGATATGCCACTAATATCCCACCATCTGCTCAGCCTCTGAGTACTTCCATTAGGAAGACGGATACTGTAGCTGGATACAACAATGTGCCATAAAGAAAAACATTTCACCGTTCCCTAAAAGCACAGAAACAACCACAATATGCTGCAGTTGTCAAACTTAAACTTTAAAAATGGCAAGCTACCAGGAAAAGCCATGTTTACAGAGTTCTGAACTTCACCAAGCAGCCCCGGGAGAGTTCACGGAGTGCATCAGTAATACCACTTTCACACACAAACACAGCGGAAGACACGGTACATTGACCACAGGTTCAACCAGAATTTCGACCGTTCATTCCACACCACCGGCTAAACGCTGGATTGTTCTTGCAACTCCCACAGTTGGCCTAGAGAAGTTCCCTCCTCACAGAGTGGTTGATAACAATGATCAAAAGAGCCGTATGAAATGTTGCCTTTGCAATTTGCATTCAATAACTTCAATAACCATGGCCAGACCATGTGGAAGGAAGGACTGACCAAACCAATATTCAGTCAAGTGTCATAACTATGATGTAATAATTTAGTACCATATTATTGTTTACTCATTTGCTCATTTTATGATTTTATCATTTTCATTTATACTGTGTATATGTTTTTCTTTTCTTGCATTCTTCCGTTGAAGAAAGAAGTGAGATATCTTGTTTAAGTAAATTATCTAACTAAACATATTTCCCGTCTTCTTTCTCCTCAAGCAATTAAATCACAGCCATTAGTTCGGAAACACTTCCAGCAAACACTATCTGCTTCACACAGCGGAGGAAGGTGATCATGGAAAACAGCAGTGCGGGCTGTAATGTAAAGAGAATTATAACACACGCTTTTACACAGCACACTGTCACTGTACTGTACAATGTAACCAACCGCTGTTTGATGAGCCAAGTGATAAAAAAGAAAAGCACTAGCACAAACACATTACCTGTCTAAAATCGCTAACCTGTGCTTACAGCAGCTGTTGTTATAAGCTGAGGTTAGAGAGCACAGGAATAAACCAGCTGTCATCCTTTCTGGCTCAGCAGCAACAACAGCAGAAAGGAAAAAAAAAAAAAAAACAGAAAACATGGCATGCAATGTCTCCAAAAACTTCAGCACCGGCTCTGCCTAGAATCGAATTCATTGCAAATGCGTTTCAACTGTCCTAGGAGCTGTAGACAGCCATGAGGGACTGACTCTGATAATGGATTTTAAGCCCTCCATGTGGCATGTCGCTGCTCTGTGTTAGCACCCACTCTGACAAGGATGGTTAAAATAACACCAACCCAAAAGAGTCGGAAAGAAAATAATACCAGCGTGTCTATGATCCTCTGCCTTAATCTTTGAAGACTAGAAGGCTTTGTCACTCTTTTTGTCTGCGTATTAATCAGCCACACGCGGAGGCGTGAGTTCTGAATCGTTTTAGAGTAATATTTATACAACAGTTTTACTTTATGAAAGTGTGAAGTGATTCCAAACCTTTTTTTAAACTGGCTACCCCCTTAAGTGGGCTCCAGAAGAAGGAGAGACTTGAATGAAGCAGACAATACAAGCATGTATTCTTTCTACATGTGGGCACTCCTGACTATTTCTCTATAGAAATGATGCATGTGTGTGGAATCATAAAATGTTCATAAAATATGACATGATAAGTCCATGTGGATTTGAGGGGTGTGGGACTGCGTTTGACAAACAATCCAAGAGCCTATTAGCACATACTCATTCAGATTTTATACACATCCTCTCCACTGACCACTTCCTTCTACCTCAGGGTCTAATGAGAACACATTGTAGCGGCACAGGTTTAGGTCTGAAAAACATCTGTGCAGATATCATCTACAGTACTTCACGAAATAGAAATTGTTTACATAAGATAACATGATTGAATTTTACACCAATTAAACACGTTGAAGATGTTTACATACAGTAAAATGGGTTAAATTAGGCAGATCATTGTTATATGTATATATATATATATATATATGTGGTAGCCTGGACTGAAAATCGTTGCAGCAGATACTATTTGTGAGGAACTGAAACTCAAGTTAAATAAACAAACAGAAAGAAAAATTGCACTTTTGTAAATAACCATTACGAGAGCACATGACAGCTTTGCGGCTATTAAAAAAGGTATGAAGCGCATGAAGTAAATGCATTAGTTAGAAGCCGTATTTAATTGTGTTCTCAGGAAAGAGTGACTCTTGCACTGTTCATGCATATTTTTAATAAATTATCCATACTGAACGTGCAGAAGAAGAAATGCAAAGACCTAGGTTTATTATAAAATGATATTATATTATCTGTAACCGTATGATGAATATTACTCTGTTAGCACGCTTCAGGCAAAAGACAATTACCACTATGTGTAGACAAAAACCTACCTAGGTCATAAAAAACAGCCACAAGCTACTAAATATGTCAAGAGTGGAAATTGTCTTGGTTCTTATGAATGATGGGGAGCATAATTCAAGTTTATTAATATGGACTAGTTGTCATGGTAACAGTGGGAAGTATATCGTTGGGGATGAATTGGGAGAAGGCATGGGCAGAATATCTCGTGTGTGTGTATAGAAGTGATTACAAAGTGTCTTGCTGAACATATTACATGTGCTGCCTACTGTGTGTATTCGTTCAGGTGCCTGGCAGAGACTGTCAGTCATGGTATACATTACTGTTTAGCAGCAGTGTGACAAATAAAGATGTGTGTAATTCATCATTTGTGATTAGCGCCAGACAAAATTACAGACAGCTGTATGATAAGAGTGTGACAGAAGTGCAGGAAGAGTTCCAATGAAGTTTTCATGAATTATATTTTTGTTTGAAGTTGCTGTTTTTTTTCTTTTTTTTTTGTTTTGTTTTTTTTAGAGTTAAAAATAAAGGAGAAGAAAGAAAAACAAGGAAATTGCCATATAAGTGTTTGTCTTTGGTCGACACAAACAACGAAAAGACCAGTCGATTTATAGTCCCGTCCTAGTACTTAATGACTCTCCAAAACGTCCTCCAGCAATTGAGATGGCTCATCAATTTAATTACTTTACAACACAGGCCCGCCCCATGCTGTCAAAAGCCTGGCATCGGAAGTTTCCAGTCACCCTGCACTTGTAAATATGCCAGGAGAAAACCTCTTTTGCACTGCATTTTACAATGTTACATCCGAAGTCAAACTCGGGTTGATGAATCAAAAAGGGACGTAAAAATACTGCTTCATCATTCAATGCAGTAAATACAGTGTATTTGCAACCCACATAATATCTGACTGGATAAAAGAGGTATATTACTCATGCTATTAGTAGAACTACTACTTAGCTGTTATCATTGGAAAAGTTTCTCTTGGTCCATATTACTTTATGAATATCTGCCTCATTGTAGTCATGACGGTGAACTAATACATCATATGTTGTTAGTGTCGTTCAGTTAATGTCATCCAGTTTCAATGCTCATCGTGTCTCATATACCTAGATCTGACTAATCTGAGGACTGGGACACACACTGCAACAGTCTTAAATGTTACTAACCACAGGCCCCATAGTGTCCATATATAGACAAAGTGCATAACGCTAAGCATACCAATTATGGTTGTAAACGGCACATAAAATATTATAGATTGCTTATATCACAAAAGCCAAGATAGGATATAGCAGATGGCATGCAAATTTAATGAGTGGCATTTATCTTGGGGAAAAACATTAAAAAGAAGTGATTATGCAAATGAATTTAAAAATATATACCATGTATCACTTCAATACTTAATCAGTCTTTTAGCTGCAGATTCCTGCAACAACTACTGAGCAGCACAGAACTGGCCATTATTTGGACAACTTGATTCATTTACTGCATGTTGGGAAAGTTACTTTGCATTTTATTTGTGCTTTATTTTATTGACTGATTTGCAACAATTTGCTATTTTTGGCAGGGTTTCTTTATTCTGATTTCCAAACTCTCCAATGTGCCACTAACCTGTGGGCATTAGGTGCAGTTACATGATACAGCAGATCTACAGCTTCTGTGTGTCCAGTCAGACTAAAGGCTTGAATCCAGTATTACACAAGTCTGCTGTCCCTTAGAAATCAGTTGTCAACACCCACTGAGCTCTGCCAGCTAGTTAGCTGCAGCTCAACACCTGCTCAGCTGACAGCAGGCCTCGGCGATAAGTGGAACTACTAGGCCTTTTATCAGTATGTCTATCACTGACAGGCACATCTCTAACACAAGTACAAATATAAACACATAAAGTCGTAGTCACGATACTTCCAAGGCTAACAAAAACTTCAAACAACAATCTACACAAACGTTTTTCACAAACCCAGATTTAATTAACCCAGCTTAATTTTTCTAAAGTCTTGTTTCTACCAGATTTGTGACCATTAACAATACTGTATACTTAGTCAGTCTCCTAGGGAAAAAAAACAAAACAAAAAACAAGCACTTGGCATCTGAGTACACTTACCATGCAGCCAGATGAGTCTAACTGTCGGTCAGACACACACTTGAAGTTCTTCTTGCAGCCGCCATTATCTTTGGAGCAGTCACGGACGGGCCCAAAAGATGCCAGAAGGTCCTCCACTGTCTCAAAGTAAGTGGACATCATGGCCTCTTCCCTGAAATGGAAGTGAGAAAACAACCAAAGCCTGAAAACGTAGATTCATTTGTTGTCAAAGCGCAAATAAGAATGTACCGTTACAAGTAATGACAAGTAAAAATGGATGCCTGAGCAGCTGAATATAATCCCTCACCACCTGGAGAGCAGTCTTTCAAACCTTTCTGTTGCTGCTGCAATTAAGAAGCTATTCATGCTTGCACATGATGTGACAAAAATATTTTAATGGATTTTATCTATCGCCCTGCAACTAATGACTAATTGTAATGTTTTCGACTTGTGTTTGATTCATAAAAGGGTATAAAAGTTAGCATAATGCCTAAAATATGAATAGAGTGTAAATTTAAAAAAAAAAGAAAATTAATGATAACAGAACTGTTATTGAATACATGAAAATTTGGACAAACTTTTGACCTCTGTGAGCCTTGGCTACATTTTGTGACTGGCAGTGGAAAGGCAAATGTTAATAAACCTTCAAATACTTGTCTAATATTGATGTACACTTGGGCATGTTTTTGCTTTAGCAGGCTACATCATTTTTGAAACAGCTGTTTTAAAAGTTTCACTGGAGTGATGCATGAAGGAGTTCATGCTGGTTCATGGTGGGTCATGCCTGGGACTAATCGCTGCTTTGGCATTAATTGGACATGGTGTGTTGGTGGAGAGCCTAGGGAATCAGCAATCTCCATCCATTAATTCTCACAACTAATCCAAGGCCAAGGCATCCAGGTCCGCCCCAGTTGAAGGAGACAAAAAAGTACGAGCACAGACACACAAACACACCCAAAAACAGACAAGTTCATTTGACTCAGTACATTTTATTAAGATAAGGTATACAATATTTCTCTTTTACTCCATAGAGGGCTAAATGGCTATGTACCTGTATTTGAATAGATCTACATAATAATAAGCTAAATGCTAACAACAGCATGTCAACACTGTCCCAAGATTATGTTGACCATGTTCACCATTTTAGAATAGTGTGCTAGGACGCTAACATTTGTTAATAATATAATAAAATTCTCATCTGATGATGGCACAAGATAAAAAGAAAAGTCAGGCGACCAAGAAAGTCATTAAAACTCATCAGAGGACCATGAATGGAGCAAATCTAACGACTATCCATCCAATTTTTGTTAACACATTACACTCAAAATCAGCCATGTGGTAGCACGTGGAGTTCTGCAGGTCACTGAAGATGGCTGGCCTCAGCCTTTGGAGACCATGCATGCAAAATTTCGTAGCAATCTGTCTAATAGTGTTGAGACATTTTAGTCAATTTCTGGACCAAAAATGGATTGGCAGGCAAATCATAATGACCATTTCTCGAGCATTGCCTTGAGAATGTTAAAACAGTCAACAAAAATGTTGAGCAAATAATTAAAAGTTTTCACTTCAGTTTGGGATTAAGTCTAATTAGAAATCAAATGATCTGTGTGTGTGTGTTTGTGTTTGTGTGTCAATCTGTCACTGCCAGGGCTATAGCTGTTTCAAAATCATTATATACAAGAGAAATCTGCCATTTCTGAATTCTGGATCTTGTGCTATTTTCTGAGAAATATCATCTTGACCATTCTCGCACAGCTCAACCACTGTGTTCACTTCAGCATGCTCAGCCATGCCCATACACCGAGCTCTGCATGCCCGCCGCCGGCGTGAACGATGGGGTAAGCAACCCCTGTGTTTTCTTTGCAAAGAAACAAAAGCACTGTCTCTTGCAATGAGACCACAGGGACCACAGTGTGTTGTGAGGATGACTTGACTCAACAAACAGCAACAAGATCTCGAATGATGGGAAGACAGATGCCCTGCTGAGCAAGGCTGCTTTTGGTGTACTGTCACTGTCACTGTTTGTGTGCGTCTTCATCTCTGTGTACTAGTGTGCTTATGTGGCAATGTCATTTCAAAGAGGCTGCTGAAAACAGGGCCAAAGAACCAGTAATATTAGACACTGATGTTGCTGTTGATTTGATTAAAATGTCTATAAGTAACTTCTCTACAAAGTGGTTATAAACCATCACAAAGCAATTTATCTTGCAAAGTTTCTTCAATGAGCAAAGTGAACTCTTATTGACTCAGTATTCACTGCAAAATAGTTTTGTGAAAAGAATTGTATATTGTGACCTTGTCATTGGCTTGAGGCAAAGATGAAAAGCGAAGCATTAAAATTCATCAAAAAGGTAATAATGCTCCGTGCACAGCATTGACAAAACTACCTCCAAATTTCATATCTTATTAATACGAGCAGGGATGTATTGTGGGTAGATGTGAGCAGACGTCAACCTACCTTTTCAATTACAAAACAGAATTTTTTTTATTTTTTTTTTCCCACAGAGTACGCCCATGTGTGATCAGCATTTTGAATGCTGTTTCACACCTCACACTGTTTTGAGCGAGGGATTCTTCATTTTAAATATTTGGCTTTCATGTTAGATTTATGGCACATTGGTCTGTAATTGGCACATCTTCCTTGCGTGAGCAGTGAAGTATTTCGACTCACTGACAGCACATTGGAACTGTCCTCTTTACAAAATCAAACCTTTCCTGGCACCGTGTTGTGCTGATAGCAAATCACTTACTGTCCTCACTGTCACACACACTGACATATATATATATATATTTTTTTTTTGTTTATATATATATATATATATATATATATATACTAGCATATCAAACAAAAAAAGACCAGACAAGTAACATATCAGTCCTGACTTTAATTTATGAAGTCAGGTATTTGATTTGGTATTATTTGTTTTTTTGTAATTAAAAAGTAGTCCCCTGGGTACTTGTGCTTCGTGATATTAATTGCCAACTAATTAACTATGCCTGTGGTCCATCTGATTTAAGCATTAATTCAAATGCAGATATATAATGACATCAACTAAACGGGGAAAGCTGTATTTCAAAATGGTTTTGTTGACCACAAGAGGGTATGCAACTAGAGATGTGATTAAAGACACTAAAACATTTTAAGATAATTAAAATGTCACCTTATGGTTGCAGCAGATTAAGAAATGTTTCATGATCCCCAATAGACACTTTTGACATGATTATGGCAGACCCATTATATTTGTAATACTAATGTTACCCAGTACTCAAGATCAACGCGAACACATTATTTTTTTTCTGGTCTTGCTGACCACATGAGCAGTTCTGCTGTAGTTAAGCATTTTGGAAGATGCAAGTTTTTCTTAAAGCCAAATAAATGGCTTTTGTACATAGGGAGGGAAATTGACCTTTTAGTCAACCAGCCATAGCCGCTGGAGGACATCTCAAATTCGCGTATTTGATTATATTTATTCAGCCTTCTTCGGGGGAAGACAGCAACAGGATGAAGTGTGTGGGTTGAACTCTCCAAATACATCAAATGAGGACTACTGAAAAGTTTATTGTTTTTTATTTGTTGTTCCATACTTATTGTTATAAGTAGTAGACTTATAGTCATATTCACAAATTCCCTTATTTACTTTGCAAAAATAAAATGTACCCTAAAATGACTTCTTCTGGGCAATAGAGTTCTCTACTTTAGACTGTTAATCCCACCTCCTTGGTGATGCAGGTTAATGACTAATGGGAATTAGACCTGGCGAAATTGATATTCCGCATTGTCACACTCAGCTGGAAAATCTCGGATTAACTTGAATGGGAAAGTGTGTCCAAATGTGCCGTACATCATAGACAGAAAACGGACGTCATCTAGATACAGTGGAAATGTGGCCCTATCACTGAACCAGACAGTCTCAAGACCTCAGCCGATCCATGACAAATGTAAAAAACCGAAAAAACCAACACCCAAGCGCACTCATCAGTGTCTGATACCCACATTCAACATGCTTTACTTAAAACCAAACAAAGGGACCACATTTCCCAAGTGTATTGGAACTGAATGGCTCATAACATTTTTCCCAACTGAAAAATGCGCAGATTCAAGAAAAGGTCATTCCAGTGACCACTTGGTTATATGATTGGGGCAAACAAGCTGGTAAACCGTTCCAGAGCCAAGGATCCTGCAAGTCTAAACGCAGAGATCAGTGCAACACCTACAAGGCAAAGGTGTGGAAGTGTGGAATAGATTTAGACTGTGAATCTCGGCAATGAAAACTTGCCCTTAGAATATAGAATGCAATCTCTCTTTGGGGAAGGTGCCTGATTTGGTGCGTGTAGTTGAGAGGTACCAACAAAATGCAGTTGGGCTCACCTCTATGCACAGCTTTGGCTCTGGAACCAAACTCCTTGATAGACGGTGGACTCCTACTCAGGAATTGTCCAAGGCGAGACGTGCCAGTCGGTTGTGGGACTAGTGACAAATCACCGGCTGGCTGCTGCACAGTTGGAATTTCTCCCGGTGGATGAGAGGGTCACCATCAAGTGGCTGCGTAATGCAGAGAGAAAAACTATTACTGGTGTTTGCGCATTTGCGCTCACTTTTGGTTGCTAGGCTACAATGGCTGGTAAGACGTCACGCACCGCGAATCGCAAAGCTACAAAAACTCTATGCCTGAATTTAGCTGAATACAATGCAGCTGTATGGTATGTTTATTATAAGTGTGCAAATCTGTTTTGAATGTTGACGGAGAATGAATGCTTGTTAGGAATGGAGCAAGATTTATGTTATGAGCACCAAAATCCATTATGCAATTTCTGATTCCTGCTTGATTTTAAGGACTATTAAATAGTTAATAAGGATCAAGAGTGTTTTGAATCTTATCATGGATAATCAGAATGCTCTTGCTGATTGGGCCCATTATCTACGTGGGTTGATTTCTACGAGGCTTTATTCTTTTTCTTTATTTAACATTATCTTGTAGCAAAAATGGGGAGGATTGTGAGGATAATATCTGTAGCATCTGTGTTTTATACAGGTCTGTATGGACTTTCCCTTCATCAAACTGATCCCCATCTCTAACCCACCCCAACTCCATTAAAGCAATTCAGAGGGAATTAAGCATTCAGGGTATTAATAATCAGCTAAACTGTGGGGTGCACTCTTCACACTCGCTGTCAGTACATCAGTATGGATATTAAGATGCTTTGACTCTGTTGAATCTGTTTGTTTCCATTTGAAACCGGTAACCACAACTGTTTCTTTTCTCCACGGGTGCTCTGTGACCTGAACTGTGTCTATTATAATGACAGTGACAATGGCCTTTTAACCTACTTATTTTAGCCCAAACTGCAATCTTTTTCTACACCTGACCGAGCAGTTTTTTGACTAAACCTAACCAAGCTGTGACTGTACAATGAGTATAATTGTGTGTCTATTATTGTAACGAATATGGCGAAGATGCATTACATCTGACACCATAGGGTCAGGGACAAATGACCTATGTGATCATTTAGGTTGGAGACTGTGTAAATACATAAATGAATCAGTGCTTTAAAATAGATAATGTGCACATGTATACACTTTATTTTTTATCGTACTGTAACAACATCTACAGAGTCAAAAACAATTAATGTCATGTCTGGATCTCTGTGTCATATTTTTCTTCTCTTTATTTGGCAACTCAATTTTTCTGAATTAGACAGGCAACACATGGCATTCTGTGCATCAGTTCTTTCTGCCAAGCACTCAAAGCATTGACAAATGCCTTCTTAATTGAGAGGAAAACAGGGGGTTGGGAAGGTGAGGCAGACTAAAATAATGGGTTGCTTCAACTGTGAGGTGCATGTTAACTGGCTCTACTTCTGGGTAGAGGGTTTAGTCAGTCGAAGACAAAAAAAAAAAAGAAAAAGGAAAAAAGGAAAAAGAGAGACAAAGCAATCAATCAATCGCAAGATGTCTGTTACAAGACAGTCCAGAGGGAGAAAAAGTGGCGAAACGTGCTATAGCATACTCTCAGTCGAGATAATGGAAAGTTCCTTAAAATGTTGTGCAACATACTAAATAATAGATAGAATTTTAATTTTTAATTACCAGGAGCCTGAAAACAAATCTGTATAGAGCGTATAGAAGAGTAAAGCAATCCATACCCTACCTCACTCCACAAAGTTGTTTAAACTTTATGTATCGTTACCAAAATCAACACAGACCTAAATCCTGATAGTGACTCTTTTCCAAATCATTAGCTAATCAAGATCATCTCTTCTGGCACTGTGACTCTGTCGCTTGACCTAGAAGCACATTGGTTGCATCTAAACACTGACTAATGTACTTGTTATTAATCTCCCTCTCTGCCTCTTGCTTTCCCCGATGATGAATGACCAAGCGATGCTGCCCAAAGTTAGAGCACTGCTCCGGCATGATTACAGAGCCCGTTATTGGTCTGCCCCTGCACTTGATTAATGCTCTTGTTCCAGCTCCCCACAAATATGCTGACTCTCATCAAGCACTTTCGTCATTGAATAGAGTGCATTTTCTTTAAGCTTGCTGTAATCACTGAAGAAAAATCTGGTGGGTGAAAAAAAACAGCTACACCTAGGTGATAAAATAAGAATTGATACATCAGTTCTTTGGTTTGAGTGTAGCATTATAAAACATTTTTTGACTGAGATCTGGAGGAAGGGGAAGTGGATTTATGTAGTGCTTAAATTTTTCCTGGTGTCAACTGCTCAGAGTTGTATTGGATTATTGGCAATGGCACATTTTGATGGTTCACTTGATCACAGTGAGTGAGGTCATTTATCACCAGTATTAAGTGTCACCAGTTACTCAGGGTTATTAACAGTTCCCTAGTGACAAAAATGCAAGTCTTTTAGACAGTTTAGAGTGTCTGAATTGTTGTGTATTGTGATATTCATGAGGTGTTTGCTGACACATTGGCTTTGCTTCAACAATATTCAGAAGAGATTCAAGGCTAATATTAGATAAGAATAAATGTTAATCATAGCTAGATGGTCATGAATCAGAGGACTCACTCTCCAAATATACCACTTTGATAAAAATGAATGTTGGGGAAAAGACTAAAGATGCGCAATTCAACTCCTCCCTTACTGTTGTAATTTCAAACAGAAACACTCTTTTCAAATAGTACAAGTGCAACTGAAGCTAAAATCTTCTGTGTTATAATAATGGCTTGGAGGTACAGTATATACAATAGCTCATTGTTTATCAGCACTGCCAAGACAACAAAAAAGGCTCGGCGTGATTTCCAACACTGACAGTTATTGATTTGTTAACCAGACTAAACAGTGAACACAGAAAAACAATAAAATATGTTTAATGCATTGTACTCTATACAGTGTTTCGCTGTTAAATGAAAACTACAAAGTGTGTGAATGCAATAATAACGTTGAGGGAAGTTTGATTCACACCATTCAGGCCCTTTGTGAAAGTTGACTGACTTTATGGCCTTCTATTGCATAGAGAAATGCACAGGGAAATTGATATATGAATATATGAGTTTAATGAATGAGTTGTTATTTCAAATGTGGCATGCACAGAATGTACTGAATATCTCAGTTCTTAAAATAATCCCTTTCATACATGCAACAACAAACCAGAGTCCAGAACTGAATACTGCATAATATAGCTCTGCTTTCACTATTATGACCCATTTTATCCTCCTTTATGTTTCTTGTATTTAAATGTCTTACAAAGTTGTATGGACATTCACTGGAAGGAATGTTCCTCTCCAGCATTTGGCTTTAAATGTCAGGGACTATGCAGGTAAAGTAATATAAAGTGAAAATATAAAGTGAATGGTGAACAAGGGAACAAATCTTCAGTTGTGTGTTAAAACACAGCTGCATTTTAATGCATCCTTTATAGGTGAATAACTGAATGTTTTTTGTTTTTTTTGGTAACCTTTTAGGCAAGCAGGTTAATACTGTATGTCAAGATGACATTACCAAGAAGGTTTGCACTCAGTTGGGCACTTTGTTCTCTGTCACATAGGCCTCAACCTCTAATAAACTCTGCACGCTCACCCCTGTGGAGCACAATTTGCATGTGGTGGTTAAAAACACTGGAAACTGGGGGAAAAAAAAAACAAACTGTGGTTGGCCTTGCCTCTGCATATCTGAGGCAGCACTGTCCCTCATGACCTAATTTCCATAAACACAAGAAACAAAGATAAATTAATTCTTAATATGAAAAAAAAAGGGAAAAAAAACATACAAAAAATGTGAATTCCGGTACAAAAAAATGATCATTGAAAGCAGCTGAAACAGCATGTGGATCCATCTCAACACAAACCAAATGCAAAACTACAGCTGTTTAAACACTGGATGGAAAAATAAAATAAAATAAAAAAATAAAACATCTAAATAGAGTGTGTTATTTTAAAACCAGCTCACTCACTTATAAGGATTATTATAGAAGGTTAACCAAAGTGAGGTTGGGAGATATTGATATCAAGATATCTCCGGTTCAAAGCTGAGCTTGGTTAAACCGAGACTTACCTTGACACTTGCTTATCTTTTTCACATAGAACAGATTTCATTGGGTTTTGTCAGTGAGCCGAAGGGCAGAGGGGAAACGGGGAGGCATCCTGTCGAAAGCCACGGCTACAGTGCATTTCACCACCTTCTACATCAACATGTCTATCATGACTGACTGACTACATCAATGCCTGCATAAACACTTTGGGAAAGCGCACCAGCTAGAAACTCCATAAGGTCCCATGGGACTTAGTTCCACAAAAATGCTTTGGATAATGAGTTGTCTGCATTATTCATGACAATCTGACAGATCCTCCTATGTGACAGGGACTAATCGTTAACCAAATACAGAACATTAACATATTACTCTAACTGAAATGAGCTTTTAATTAGTCATTCAATATGTGTTTCCCACTACATGTTCTGAAAACTTTTATCTCTGGTGTGATGTTTATTCCTTCCGCAGCCTTCTGCGGAGATATGGCTTTGTTTCTACCTACTATAATAGTTAATGTGTAACATGTTAAGTTGCCATAAAGTATCATTTCACATGGTTCCATCCATCCATCCATCCATCCATCCATCCATCCATCCATCCATCCATCCATCCATCCATCCATCCATCCATCATCTATACTGCTTATCCATCAGGGTCACAGGGGAGCTGGAGCTAATCCCAGCTGACATAGGGCGAGGGCAGGCTACATCCTGGACAGGTCGCCAGTCTATCGCAGGGCTGATATATAGAGATAAAACAAACATTCATGCTCACACTCACACCTACAGGGATTTGGAGTCACCAATAAACCTAAATGTGCAAGTCTTTGGACTGTGGGAGCAAGATGGAGAACCCAGTAGGGAACCCACGCAGGCACAGGGAGAACATGCAAACTCCACACAGAAAGGCCCCAAGCCCGAGGTTTCAACCCAGAACCCTCTTGCTATGAGGCGACAGTGCTAACCACTGACCCACCACGCCGCCCTCAGACGAAGTTAAATAAACTAGAAAGAAATTATAAATGGAGCTCATACAGCACATTTTAAAAAGGCTGCTCTGTGGTTGTTTCAGGAGATGAAAAGCCTAACTCGCTGCAACCCAAACAGAGCTCCTTTGCAGTGAAATAAACAAAAGCCAAGTTCTTGCTCTTTGCTGAAGAGCTCAATTGCCACGGTCCCCCAGCAAGGTCTTTTCATCACAATGTAACTGCAGCACTTGAGTGATGTTGAAAAAAAAAAAAAAAGAAAAAAAAAGGACTGCACAAAAGAAGCACATGCTTTGAAATAATAGCCTTACCTTCTAAGTTAAATGGAAGGACTAACCTTCTGTGATTCCAGATCTGATCAACATATAGTAGAAATATGGCAATACACTGCTGTTGAGCCAAAACATGTCCTTGTTTATTAGTTCAGTTTAGATCACTGATCACAACCTCTAAGTAAAGGAAACGGCTGATTAATCGAGAGGCGTGCTGTAATCCCATTTACGTCAGAACAAACAGATGTTTATAATTACCATGGGAGATCTGTGCTCCTGAGGCAGTTTCATGAAGCCTGTAAAAAAGTCCGGCCTTTCACAGCAGTGGATACAGTTGCAACAATTTATATGATGCATATTAGAAATAAAAATTTCTGCAATAGCTGTGATTGGGGCTTTTTCTGAATTGCAAATGAGTCTATTGAATATTTTGGCCTTGCCCAAGAGGGTTGAGTGCAGAGACGATTCTGAGAAGTCTTTTGGTCAGGTAAAGTGGCCATTTTCTGAACAAATACATTTTAATGCATTTTCAATGCGGTGTCCCCCTCGATTCTATGTATTATAGCATTTCATCACATGCTGTAATGAAGAGCTTTCTACAATGTAGATGTCACACTGAGGTCCAGGAAAATGATTGTTTTGCAATATGATACTAGCATCGACATTATTAGATTTCCCTCTGCTGCAATTGTTGGGTCAGCCCAGGTACTGGCACTGTCAAGGTTCCTTATCAGGGCAGCAGCACCAAGGCAGTGGACCTCAAGTCAAATCCATGCTGTTCTGTGTGAAGTTTTAGTCAAGGTATATGCTAAGTAACAAAAACAACAGTAATGATAATCATATCAATACAGATACATAGAGCACCTTTCTTGTTTTATATCACACAAAATAGAGTTTTGTGAAAAATTCAAGATATGGTACAGGGGTAGGAATTTGTTCTGGACCTCTGAACTTTTGTCTCTTCATTTGTGGACGTTTAAAAAAACAAAACAAAACAAAACAAAAAAAACCTGACATGACACCCTTCCTAAAATAGTTTCCCTGTTGGCAAACAGACAAACAAACAAAAAAAAAACAGCATTAAGAGTGAAATAACCAGAAAAACATTTATCACTGCACGACTGATCTACATTGTCTTTGTCATCTTTGGTTTACCATCTGCAAGCTTTTTGTTTTGGGGGTCACTTGAAATCTGACAATGAAATGTCCATTTTGAAATCCAAATGTCACATTCAACAACCCTCTGTACTTGGAATACAAACACTGTGAGCTGGTGCAAAAGATGTTTAATATTGTAATATTTCTTTGAAAAAACAAATCTCTGTTTATAGCGTTAACCACTTCAGTCCATCAAATGTGACTGAGATTGTGCTAAGTTTACTATGTAGCTTACTACACAAGTGCAAAAGTCGCTGTTTTTGCAGCACATGTTGCAGAAATGTTGGGAGTAAACTGACGAGTGGTTTTCTTTTTGTAATGTTCTAATCTATTCATGTCAACGTTCATGTTGAGAGTCAGGTTGGGGGAGCCACATTTCCACCTACCTATGTGACTATAAATATTTGTATTTCATAAAATGAAAAAAAAAAAACAAAAACCAAAATACCAACAATCCTCAGGAAAACTGCTCCTGTTTCCAGATGAGCCTGGTAGATGTACATGTGGTGCAACTATAGTACAACAAGCGATGCAGCTGCACAGCCTCCATATACTGACAACAATGCATATTTAAAAAACAAAAAAAGCATTGTTGCAGCTGTACTAAAATGTGCATTTTGTGCAAGTGCGCCTTTTAAAAACTTGTGTGGTGACAGGGTAAAATAATGGGTCGCAGTGATTCACAGGCGTATGCTGTGCTCTTCTATCACATTATTATTCTTTCCTTTAAATTTTGTATAAAGACAAGAGCAACAACTTTTTTTTAGACAGCAATTGCAGACATTTGGTTTTCAAATGAAACATCACCTCCCAGGCCGGTGTCAGTTAAATTGCATAGGTGGATGATTGTTTCATCCTGCAGCTGATGCTCTGACACATATTGGAGCGTTCAGCTGCACTGATACACATGCCAAAACCCACTGGCTTGTTGGATGAGAACATTTTTGTTTTACATAGCTATTACTGGACTGCGGGCTGTCAGATCCATAATCTTGTCTACACTACATTTTGCTTTTTCATATCCCTATGTGCATAGTCCAGGTTTTTGTAATCACTTTATTTATTTCATTTCAGAGAAAGTACATCCCTGTGTACATAAACTCGGCTCAAGTCAATTCTTATTTGTACTGCTTCAATTCGCAACAGAAGTTATCTCAGTAATGCTTACTTGTAATTCCAATACTGCTATATAGTGACTTCATCTTTATACTGTTATATCCAGTGGTAGGAAGGCAGCCATGACAGCAAAAGTAATGACGTGACATTGCTATATACCTGTTAGATAGCTATATAGGAATGTCGTACAGTATATAATGGAACTCTCTCAGAATGGCGAACACTAACACTCAGACTGAAGTAAAGACATATATTATTTGGGCTTATACACTCCACTACACAAAGGCGATTCATAAAATATTTCCATGCCGCTCAACCTGTCGAGCCAGACTTTACAATTCCATAAACACTGATTTTCCTGTATTTGTTGAGACCTTCCAAAAATAAATAGAGTATGTATTTATGGGGCTACAAGTTTCTATGGAGCAGACAGCAAATAAACTGCTATGCATGGTTTCTCTTGCAGCAAGCCGTGTAGAGCTCTGACCCGAGTTGGACTGACCTGACCTCCCCTGGATCTTCAGTAACCAACACGTCTGTCTTACAGCTGGCGATGGGGTTGATTGACAGTTCCACTGGTGGCACCACAAAGCTCTTGCTGACTGGCAGCCACAGCCCTTGGCCCAGACTGTAGAATGATCTGAGTTGGCGCAACCACAAGACATAAATGTCAATCAAACTGCTGTCACATTATCACATCAGGTTATTACACACAAGCAAAGTATCCACACACATAAGCATGCAAAGATGGTATTGTAGGAATGAGCTCACTGAAGAGTGTAGGTTTAGAAAGGTGTGGAGGGCAAGATTTCCTTATTTTTATTGCTGGTACATTGTACAATTTTTATATTGAGTGCAACTTATACAATATTCATTCCTTGAGTTCAGAGTAATGAGAATATGCAGATGAGACATGCAAGGATTTTATATGATATTGACTTGTGAAGATTGTGAGACACATAGATTGGTGTCTGGAACATATTGGGTCATCTCCTACATATCTTTTTTGCAATCTTACATACCTCATGATATTCGAGATTAAAGTAATTGTCAATTACTTTAAAAAAAATGTGAAATGTGTGAAATGTAACATTAACAATGATCATTGCACAGACGACTGAAAAAAAAAACCAAAACAAAATAAGAGAAAGCATGATTTTATATTATTAATTCTTCAGAGCATGTTTTTCTCACTTTATCAAGTCAAGAAAACATGTTTACCCTAAATAATTGCCAGCTTATGATGTCAATCTTGAGTAGCAACTAATTTAATTGGTATTCGCATGTGGTACATCTATTGCACAGTTGGAAATAGAATTGAATTTGCAGAAATACATTGCAAGTAGCTGTACTGCCATGGCTTTAAATACTAATTAAAGGAAGAAAAAAAAAAACCCATCTCTTGGAATGGAATGTGCTCGAAACACAATTCTTTGGCACGTGTGATATGTGTGCTGATGACCGTTGTAAGAAACGGTGTAAAAAGAATCTGGTTTTGATAGAGATGTTTCTCCTGAGTGAAGATAACTGTCCGCAACCCTGCAGGGTGCCTAAATGTGCCGCTTGGGGAAAAAAACAACACCTGGTAAAGCCTCGCAATATCACACAGAACATAACTGTTTTGTGTGCTTTGAATGTATCTGAGCAGGTGGGCGACAGAACCACAAAGTACTAGAAATCTAGAAACCGAGCATGACTCACGTTGCTTTGCTGCAAAAATCTTGGCATTGCATTAATCAAAAACTCTTATTTGACTCTGACAGTAAAACATGTAACAAGAAAGCGTTTTTTTCACCTTTAAAAATCATGTTCTAAGTTTATCCACTGTTAATGTTGCTGAGGTCTATTTTCTACAAGACCTGATCAGTAAAACACCCTGAAGTGCCAAACCACAGCGTTAAAAACTGTTGTATACCAAAATAACAGCTCCCAGTACATGAACTATAATCTGAATACACTACATTTCTAACAAATCAAACCAAATTTGACTTCAAAACATGTATTATTCACAATTAAAACATTTCATCTAATCCAGTCTTTATGTATTCTCACCGCCTTCTGTTCATAAGATGCTTATTTTCTCACTGAGTGTTTCTCACCTAGCATTAAAAAAAAAGAAATGAAAAAAAGTGAGAGGCAGCACAGGTTTCCTACAAAGCTCACCATCTGTGAAACCAATCCATGTTACGATTAAGCTCCTCTTTTTGCTGCTAAAGGACTGAAACTAACACTGTCCAGCTGAAGAGCACTGCAGTCTCTTCCTCAATCCTCCCCCTACGAAGTACAAATTTAAAAGAAAAAAAACCTTCTAACGGGAAACCACTTTGGGTTTGCTGTATCTTAACTCACTTTGTCTGCAACTGTATGTGCGAATGCAGCTGGTCTTTCATTGTCTCACAAACTCTGGACCAACACACACTTGAACTGGGCAGTAGTTTCCACCTGAACGTGTGTTGATGCCAGCATTTACAGTCCCACCTCCAACACAGTGCTTTTAACTGGAGGTAGAAGGCTGAAAGTGTATTTGTGCAGAACAAAGACTGTGGATTTACTACTTCATTTCTGAGATTCGTGCTGAGAAGCTAACTCTGCAAGGTCAGTCTGAAGAGGAGAAAGATTACTGTGACAAAGAACTCCTCCTATCTACCTACTGGAAAAGGGAAGTGAGCATGAAATCAAGATAGATTTCACAGAATTAAAGCTTTTCTTTGAACTCACTTTAGCTGAGCAACTAAATAGTGTGAATCTGAATGAAGAAGTGACCATGATCGTTTTAAAGGTTTATAGATAAAATTATTACATGCGCTTATATGGACTATAATGGACTATATATGTATACTATATATATAACAAATCTATCATGGCATGTATGTTACATATTTTAGCTTATATTTAAAGCTCTCCACAAAGCCTTATATGAATCATCAACATGACTATGTTTTAAGCGTGTTTTGTTTCGAGAAAACATATTGAAATTTATGTATGTGTATATATATATATATATATATATATATAGAGAGAGAGAGAGAGAGAGAGAGAGAGAGAGAGAGAGAGAGAGAGG
>CM076666.1:13237644-13422981 GCA_038496675.1 Rachycentron canadum
GAGAGAGAGAGAGAGAGAGAGAGAGAGAGAGAGAGAGAGAGAGAGAGAGAAAAGGTCATGTTGATCTTTTCTTTTTAAATAATAAAAACAATACAACAATAACATAAAATGCAAATTTTTGAAATTTCACAAAAAATAGGCCAGTAAGCCTTTCAAAAAGAACAGCTGGGTGATACAGACAGGTTCCTGTGAGGCTTGCACTTCTTGCAAAAATGTCAGACACAATGACCCCCATCAAGAATGAGAAGTAAACAAAAATGGCAGTAAAAGCATTTGAAAGGAGTCCATCTAGGACGACCCCTTGGGCTATTCCTCCACACAAGAGCCCATGGGTGAAACTTCACCCCGGCACGAGGTGTATATTTGTGTATCCATCCAACTGTGTCTATGTGTATCTGCAGGATACTCATCTGTATGCTCTGTCTCTCTCTCTCTCTCACACACACACACACACACACACACACACACACACACACACACACGCCGAGAGCACCACCATCATTCCCCTGCGTGTCCACAGAGTCACAGATTGCCAGCAGAAGTCATGCACTTGGGAGATGCATCAGAAGTGAAGGACTCACCTGAAGATCCTCTCTGGGGCCTGCTCTCCTGTAACTAGGTCATAGCCTTTCTCCAAGTTAGCATATGGCCAAGGACTTGACAGAGGACACAGAAAGAAGGAACAAAATTACAAGAAATTAAAGAGGGAAATATATGAACATTCACATTTAGAGATATAGAGATAGAGATAAATGTCTTATTTATTATGACATTGAATTGTGTTCAATATGTGCATAAGCCAGAGAGATGTTGCAGGTGTTCACTTAATATACTACACTCGGTGTATATATATACTGAAAGAAACACAAAGCTCAAATCTAACATCACTTGGTGAAACATTGTGTTTGTAGCTGGATTAACTTCTGTTAGCTGTTGCTCCTATAGATCTGTGGCAGGAAATTTGATCTGTGATTGGCCTAAATCCAGCAGATGACAGATGAAGCTGAATAGCAATGTGACCTTTTTAATGAACCAATGATTGTACGAGCCAGCTAATTGTCAAACAAAGTCAGAGTCAGAGAGAGGGCTGATTTGAATTTTCTCTCCCTATCAAGTCAGTTTCCACTATTAGTCTTTTTTTGTGTCACACTCCAGTGATCTGTCTCTTTCCCTCTCACTCTTTCACTCGCTCCCCTCCCCTGCTGTTTTGAGTCATTACGCACTATAACTTCCCTCCTACCTTCTCTTCCCTCTATCTGTACTACTTATTCCCTCTTCAAAGTCTTACTTCCTTAAGTTAAAAGACCAGATAGGTTCTTTTGCATGTTTTAGCTCATTAAATACAACTTTTGAAAGCATACAGCAAGTTATGAATTTTATACTATTAATTTTTAATACTCTGAAGATCAAGTTGCATAAACTTGAAACCTCAGATAGTTCAATCAGAGTGAACAATTCTCCTTTGTTTTATGCAAAGTTAATATTGTGTGCTAATGCAATTGGGAGTAAGGACTTCACAAGCAGCCGTAAGGCCATTTAAATACAAATGAGGCTTTAGATATGAGTGGAAAGAGCGCAGAGTACTTACCCTTCGTTGCGACCCCAGTCGCTGCGAACACAGAGGTGTTTATGGACAGGATCAGGGGAATAACCCTCATGACAGCTGCATTCTCCTGCGACAGAGAGAACAAGAAGGGACACAGTGGCAGAAATTTATTTATCATCAGTAGCGGAATTATTTACCATGTATATGACCCTGGCTTTAACCTTCATTACAGATAATAATAATAAGAAGAATAAGAACACCATAACAGCCCTTTTCTAAATCCCCATTCCAAGGTGCTTCACACATGGCAGCAACTTTAAAACAAGCAGATCATAAAAACAGTATAATGAGCAGTCATAAGAAAATAAAACAAATGTAATTAATTATACTGTCACCAGTTAAAAGGCAGTCAATAAAACTTTGGCATAAAACTATGTTTTCCAAAGAGGTCACTTTGACTTTGACTGTGAAAGCTCTGTTACCTCAAGTTTTTAAAGCATAAATTTATGAATGTGTCTTTGAAATATAAAATAGATTTTATTTTGGAAATATTCATAAGATGATAAAAAAATAAGACTACACAAGTCTTGTGTGCAGCTCAAAGCTGAAGTTACTACAAAACCAATTTTTTCACACATGCTTGATGTGTTCCAGCAGAAAACCAGAAGATGGCAGGATTTGTTTTGCTATATGCTGGGAACCAATTACGATGATCTTTTGCTTGAGTTAGGCTGGAGAAACTTCTTGACATCTCATAGGCAGTGACATTGTGAACTCAATATGCCAGGATCAGGGGCTCTGACAGGCAGGTACATTATCGTGTCGTCGGCATAACAATGAAAGGAAACACCATGTCTACAGGGGTCAAGAGGTGAGGCATGTACAGAGAAAATAAAATTGGTTCCCAAAACTGACCCCTGAGCGACACCATACTTCACAAGAGCAAAAGATGACAAGTGGTTACTAATAGAGAAATAGAAGCTACTGTTCAACATGAATGAGTAAAGCCATTTTAAAAATGTACCAGATATTCCTACCCACTGCCCCAGCCTGTCTAACAAAATCCTCTGATCGACTATGTCAAAGGCAGCGCTAAGGTCCAGAGGAGCAAGGACTGAGCACATCCCAGCATCAGTAGTCATTAAAAAGTCATTAGTCACTCTGAGAAGAAAAGACTCAGTGCTACAATGCATAAAAAAAAAAAATGCATTTATGGCCACATGCATGTCTATCGATTGATTTCAAAAGCAGATTCATTACTTGGTAAATTATGGCATTTGTAATGTATCAAATAAGCAGTTGCCATGTTATTGAATTTTCCAGTGAGCAAAACTGGAAAACTAGTTCTTGAAATAATAATTTCACAAACTTGTAATCGTTCTCTTGGTTTGTTCATCATCAAATCATCAAGATGAAGCTGCATGTTTCCACTATTGAGTTTTCTCCCAGGATACTAATGGACACACACTCCATTTATTAAGGACCTGTTTTTGATATTATTATGTTTGCATCCATTTTGTTACTTTATATGTAATTTCCTGGTGCTGTTGCCTCACCAGCTAATTTTTTTAAAATCACAGTGTTTCCTGTAATGTAACATTCTTGAAAATTGACAGTACTGAATTGGTTATCAATCGGTGAATAGTGAAATGTGTGTGGACTGAATATCTTGAAATGTGATAAATGTCTTCTTTTGATAAAGAGCTTTAAGTGAAGCACTTATCCACTGAATCAGTTGAATTGATATTTTAAAAGTATGTGCATCTTACTCTCACATCTTTGGATTTAGCATGTAACAATTCCCTGCTATAAATATTCGAACACAGTTCAGCATATAATTTTTTGGTTTTGTTTTAGTTCTGTATCTATGAAGGCAAATGAATAAAAAGCCAATACATGTACATGTTTCTTTCTCTGATGAATTAGAGTAGTATCAACAATAATGCCAATTTATGATAATGAAGTAAATGGGGAAAGAAAGTTAAACTCTCCTGCTCTGTGCATACAATATCTGTGATCTCCAGTGTTATGTTAATGCTCCACAAATAGGCCTAACATTAAATGGTGGTTTAATTATGGTCAATTTAGGTTCATAAACACAGAATTACTCTATAGTGCCATGTGTTGTAGTGTGTGAAGTATGCTGCATGTGTAATGCATTTTAAGAAGATGACATCTGTGAAATCCTAAATCACTGATAATATGATAATGATAATGACCAATATTTCAATTAGCACTGTTCCCAAAATAAATGCTACTGACTGCTTTCTATTGACCTGAGAAGGCATAACACTGGAAAAATGTGTAATGGCCACCCAGGCAACAACATTCACATTTTATGACATAGTGTTTAATAATTTACTGGTTGACTTTAAGACTCACTCATGGAGTGATGCACCACCAGGATTCAGACGCAGAGAAGCAACAAAAATACTTTTATTTGCTTGTGGCTAATTTATGTGGCCTTACTAAATGAGTGCCTTAAAATGGCCCTACATTAAAATGTGGACACAAGTAAACATCAACAAAAATCAAATGGCCATTTTGAATAATAGATGAATGACGATATTGCAGGATAATTGTCACATCCATTTTGAGAATTTATTGTCCATTTGTTGTTTATTTGGTCCACGACAGCCTCTTTTCTAAAAATCTGAGACACATAAAATAGTAACAATAGTAACCCAAGGCCTGGGTCTTGTTTCAGTAAGTCCTCAAAGTTAAAAACCAAAGTATTCCTTTTGGCACTGGGCTTCAGAATGACACACCTAATGTGGCTATCAGCAGGATGATTTCATCATCTTCCAAAGCCGTTACAAATTACCCTTTCAAAAAAAAAAAATTCAGTCCTCTAACTATATAGCCTGTGGTTAAGGTTTGGTAAGACTTGCCTAGGGGTCAGAGAAAGGTCATGGTTTGGCTTAAAAATATAATTTTTTCCAAAATTAAAACTCCTCATCATCAGAGTCACAATAATAACCACTTGGTTAAGGTTAGGGGACAATAACAGCCATGGGTAAAGGAAACCAGTGTTGACTTGATGGTCTCCCATGTTGAAATCTATTTTATCCACCCATCCTTCCACCCTGATGCCCTCGCTCTACTGATTTTGTGGCTCAATAACTTCAACCCATTTCCCTTTTTAACCCTGAGAGAAAAAACGTCTTAATACTAGTGTTGCTAGAGGGCTTTGTGACTTGAACATACTATATGTCATTTTGGGGCATTCCTATACTTCCAAGCACACAAACATATATCCAGTTCAAGCTGTACACAGTGACACATACACATATAAACACAGACACCTCAATTCCCCACTGCTACTCTTTACATACACATTTAACCTAGTTATATTTAATTTTCCTGACTGCCAGAGGCAGTGCTTAATAAAATCCATCCTGCACATGTGCAGTGAGGTCACATGTTGGCAGTTACATGCTGGAGAGGTAGGGAAGAAATCTAAATAACCTTCTTTTCTTTCTCTCCTTCATTTCCCTTTTTGGTCTGCCAGGGGCTGGAAGTGACATTTTCATTAGCAGTCTGTTAGTGCTTAGACTAACAACAGTGCCCCCAACTTTTTCTTACATATGCAAGGGAAAAGATTTACATAGCAAATTCTGATTTGCTGGTGAAAATGCCTGACTGTAGCTCTGAATAATTGGAGAGGAAAGATGGGAGCTGGCTGAAGTTGGCTGGCTGAGTACCACCAAACATCTAATGGGACAGGACCAACACTTGTTTTTGGATTTCATTGCGCACACCAAACAGAAAGCTAATCATGACCTAAATTGCCAGTGTTTCTTTGCTGATTGAACTACTAGTAAATCAAGTCTGGAATCAGGATCCAGTGACAGACCTGAATGCCACACTTGCATTTTGTCATGTATTATATTCCCTCGATGCCCCATACAACTCACATTTGGACATGTTACTGGGTGTCAACATAAATCAGACTGGCCTGCCCCAAAATAAGACACTCAAGCTGTGTCTCCCACGTTACCTAGTGTATATATGATGACAGCCTTGATTATTTTACATATGAATAGATTCTTTAACCTTAACTGTTTAAACCCCCACAGCCCTTCCTTAAAGGCTTGCAGTAATGTATGTGTCATCAAAGCAAACTCTCCCTTTCTTGGTCAAAAGGTGAAGCCCACATGTATACACACATACGCATGGGTTTCAAATGACAGATACTGGGTCCTGATAATAATACAGTAGGTACCATAAACTCCTTTGTCACTTTTGGAAGTCAGTGAACTAGAAGTTTCTGTTTTAGCTTTAGCTTTGATCACAAGCAGAAAGCAAACCTGTCCCCTCCTCCCTTATCCTGGGGTTCCTTGTTTCATCTTGGCTCCTGTGATGTTGCAGCACTATCAAAAGGTCAACATACCCTTTTCTTTTTTTGTTTTTTTTCCTTTTTGAGGGAAATGCACAATTCTATATCCCAGAATGCCTGTATCACTAGAATCAGACGAAGGTTGCAGAGGGACATATCTTTCCCACCATGTTTTTCATGTAATTTGAGACACACCTTGCTAGTAATCAGTGGAGTACATGCAGCTCCTTTATGCAAATGCATTTAAGGAGGATCAAGCAATTAACAGGAAGAGATATGTCTGGTTAATTAATTACACATTGGATTAACTAACCTTCACACAATTTGCAAGCGTCAGTTCTGTGTGGAAGATTGCATGTCTCTAAAAATCAAGTTCCGTCATACTAAAAGGAAAGTTCTGGTAGGGAAGGGATACTTAAATTGCTTGTAGCTCTTCTTTGGAAAGCTCAATGATACCAGACAATAGGTGAGGAAAAAAAGTAAAAGAAGGGGGAGCTGTGCTAAATTAGTTAATAAAAAACAGCTTCTTAAAAAGATAAAGCTGGCAGTAAAAACAGCACACAAGGAGGGGGCTGGGAGTTGTGATTGTGTGGTCATTAACTTTGAACTTCACTGAGCTGCTAATGCACTATGGCAACAGTGCTGCTGTTATTCTAGGAGGATATCATCCGTACTTGTGCCATCCATCTGTTATGTTATTATTTTGGAGCGGTTGCTGATTCGGTGGCTCATTGATTTATTTATTTCTATGAGCCATATTTTCTTGTGCTTTTATATCATTCTATTTTTGAAATACCTTCAAGCCAATTTAATGATGCCAATTGCATGAATTTGTAATTCAAAGAGTAAAAGAGGTTGCAAATATGTTTTTCTCAGGTAGACCTGCCACTTTACATGTTTTAGAATTTCATGACTTTATTGGTGAAAATTTGTATTTTGGTATCAGGCACATATTGATTTATCTTCTGGCCAACTGAACTGTGCCGTGTGAGCTCTCCTTATTGCCTTATGCTGCTTTAAAAAAATAAAAATAAAAAATCTGTTTTTCACTTTGTTTTTGCAAATTTAAATCAAATGTTTTCATCTATGCCTGGCCCTCATTGCACGGATAAAATGTGTTAATTCAGTGATACCAAAATGGTATCACTATGGTTGACTGATTAGAACATGTTGTCGGACTAATTTGATTGACCATTTGATCACAATAATACTCTTAATGTCCCTTTCCTGTTATATTACAGCCAGGTTACTACAGAGACGCACAAGCTGACACTGCCGATGGGGATGGTGTCATGCTGTATAAACAGCGACATTAGATTGCCAATCAAATTTGTCACCATTATGTCACCGTTGTGTCCTCATTCTCCACCTCTCTTTCCTTTGTGCTCTCTTTTACCACCCGTCTGCTCTAAATTAGGAGCCAAAAATGTAAAACAGTTCAGGTGGCAATCACATGAGACCACAAACCATTCCTCCTCTCTCTTCCTCCTGTATCACCAAAATGTTATAAATGATGTTTCATTAGAATTTCTATGATTCCACTGTGGCTGCATGAATGATTTTCACATTTCAAGGATCATGGTATGAGCACAAAAAACAGCTTATTGTTGTCCTGATGTATCTTTATGCTTGTGTGTGTGGGGGGGGTGGGCCTTCTGCCCAAAGACCTTGGGCAGATTCGACACTGGTTTCTCACAGCAGAATGTGCAAGTGTGTTGGATGGAAGTTCAGTGTACATGGAACGGAGGGATAAGGCAAGGTTATATGTTAACACTCAAGTACTTTCAGTTCCAATTATATGAGGTTGGAGGAGCCACGGAGACATCAAATGAGGAAAACAAAGACAGCAATGGAGGTTCACAGGTCTTTATGAGGTTAGTTATGATGATAGATGAAAAAGTGCTGGCAGCAATCTATTCCTCCTCAGTAGGGCGTTTAACTATATGAGATAGGATGGATTGACTACTAATATATAATAACTCATAATAATAAAATGATCACTCAAATCATCATGTTATCATGGCCACATCACTGGCTAAAATAATTTAATATCTTTTTATTAGGTTATAACCATCCTCTACAAAGAGGGGATACTATTATATATAAAATTATTTCATTGAATTTTTTTCCTCATCTATTTTCAGGCACATTTTAAACTCTGACAAGTACTGTGTACATATGCGGTTGTTAATGCAAGATTACAAAGATAGGCAACTAAATTGCAAGTAACAGGAACAGTTAACTCGTGCCATTCATCTACTGACCTCCACTCTAACAGTCAGGGAGTGAAGGTGGAAGTAGGGAAGATTGATTATCCAGGCACCGCGATGTAGTGATATAGTGGTAGTCAACAGTGGCAGTCAACCACTGTGACATTGTAGCAGGATGGAGGCACATGAAATAGATGTCGTGAGATAAGTGGGTGAAATGATACCCTGTGGTGATTGTAGAGCACAAAGAACCATGACATTGAAAAGTGTATAGTATCTAATGTATGCTATATTTGCATTTATTGTAAAAACTGAAGTATGCAACACTTCAAATGTCTTAATGTGTAGATTTACATGCATATGTGTGGAATACAGTATTTATCCACAAAAAATGCAGGCATGTTTGAATAGATAAACTGACAGGAGAAACAACTTGTTAATGTCACTATCATATGGCTTTGGAAGCCCTGGTAATAGTGCCAAAAAAAAAAAAAAAAAAAAAAAAGAAAGACATTGTGGTATACAGCAATGCACACTGTTCACCCACATTTTAGCCTTTCACGGGTTTGAACAATGAGCAGTAGTAGCTCTTTTGTGTTCCCTGACACATATTTTTCTTTTGTACAACAGCAGAACTTAAATTTAGATTCTCCGTCCACAAACCCACACACAACACTAGGACATGTCACCACGTCTGAGGCCAGCTTTTATTAGAATGCAAAAAAAAAAGAAGAAAAAAAAATCACTGCTGAAAGAGCAGCAGCATACCGTGCAGGTATGCTGCTGCAGTGATTGAGGTGGCTAGATTTGTTTTGCTGCAATTTATTTATTTATTTATTTATTTTTTTTTTATGCTCCCTGTCACCTGGTTGATTATTTTGACGTTTTCCAACATTATACCCTTGGGATTTTTATTCGAGTGCGGCAACTCCTACTCAATGGCAAATGGCAAACATGTCCAATATCTGTTTTCCCACAACTAACTGAGGTGTGGGTTTTTTGTTTTTTTTTTGGTTTTGGTTTTGTAGAAACCAAACATTTGTTTGATCGTGTAGCACTGAACTTCCCACCTCCTAAACTCCATAAAAATCAATGCAAACGATGCTCGGAATAGACCCACAAGACACAGGGTGACGCCAGCATGCACACAAACTTTCAAAAGCATATCTTGTTTTTTGACCAGTTCACTTTGGGTAAATTGTTTTGCATAGTTTTGTGGCAAGTCAACAAAGTTTGTAGTTGTCAAACACATATTCTGCTTGTCAGTTAAATTAAAACACCTCCAGTCCCTGCTCATTGGAGACTTTTTTGTGTTTTCCTTGTTTAAATGAGACGTAAGACAGCAGGTGTTTTCATGTCACTTGTCAAAAAGTGAAAGACCCATGTTAACATTGCCTATTGTTTTGGCCTAAATTGCACCGTGCTCAAAAGTCTCAATGCATAGAGAGCAGAGTACCTGCACTTTTCTTCCCTGTGTGATTTACCCTTTAGCATTTCACAACCACTGGTTCACGCTATTGTTGGAACTGCAATAAATGTGCCTGAATGAAAGAGTTCGTTACAGGTTGTGTTGCCTTCAAGAAACAGCTGTGTATGTGTGTGTGTGTGTGTGTGTGTGTGTAAGTGCATGTGTATCATTGTTGAGGGCTATTGTAAGGGTGTTATAATGCATGCAAGAGGACAGTGATGGAAACAGAGGCTCTTTTGTGAAACACCTTTAATTTTGCTGCCAGATTGATGTGGCTGCCCCGAGGAGACACAACATACTTACTGATCAAATAATCTCGCTGCTGAAAAGGACAGATGAAAAGGGAAATAAATGGGGAGAGACAGAGACAGGGGGAAACACAAGTACTAATAACGTGAGAATGCTGAATGCACTGGGGTCTGAATGAGAAAATGATTTCTCAATTCAATTAGAACTATTACTGATCTCACAATGCACAAATGCGCAGGGGCTGGTGCTAGCGAATGCACGCGTCACGCACACATTCAGAATCCACAAAACATGTGCGGTCGAGTCCATCTTCGGGATCTTTATGTGTAGTGACTGAATTGAGTGTCAGGAGCTCCAATACATTATGCATCAGCTCTCAACGTGCCCTTGACCGAGGTGGCATACATTTCACATACATTACAGATGTAATCCGTTCTAATGAGCTTAGACTTTATCTAGTTGGGCACGAAATACACAGGGGCATTATGCCAATCAAAGGAAGATAAATATCACAATGCACTCTCAGTTTTTGTTGGCGTACTTCTAATGTCAGCACAAATAGAGGCAGAACACAATGCAAACAGACACTCGCTGTGTTTAGCCAATCACTCAGGAATACTATTGTTTTATTGGTTTTTACAGGGATGCACCCATTTCCTTCTTTTAAAAAAGGTTGGAACAGAAGGCTGGAGTTTGATTAGTGTGTATTACATGGTTGGGAAGGCTCACATTAGGAAAAAGTTATTTTCATGTTATACTGTAAAGTAAAATGCCTATTTTAATTGAAAGTATTTAATAATAATCACTTAAGTTAGGAGGGTGTGGTTTATGTTATATTGTATCTTTTTTTTTTACATTCTTTCAGTTGCTTTCTAGTTATTAATAAAGTTAAGTTAAATAGGTTATAAATAGGAAAAACAGGTTTCTCTGCTTGGCAATAATAAAAAAAATAAAATATTAGTAATAACAGTGAAATAGTTCAACAAATACACCCCAACATGTGCATGTCTGTCGGTGCCATATATGCACTAACCTGTGTCCTGGTCACAGATCTGCTCACAGGGCTCCGTCGTCCTCTGGCCACAGTAGTCCCGGACCCACTGTGTGGATGAATTGGTCTGATAGTAGAGGGTTAGCTTGGCTGGGTTGAGCCAATTAGAAACATCCAAGAAGCTTCCCATGCTGACCACAAAATTACTTCCTGAAAAGAAGAAAAAAAAGAAAAAGAAAAAAAAAAAGAAGACACATTATAATTTTATTTTGCTTGTTAAAAAAAAGAAACAACAAAAACAAATGAACAAAAAAAATAAACGAGAAAAGGTACTTGGGGTTTGATTGTTTGGTACTTTTAAGCGCGCCTTTTCCTGGTTCTATTGCAAAGTCAATTAGAAAGTAGCTAATTCTTTTGTTTTCACTGTAATTTTAATTCCCATCCTGACCAAGCTGAATTTAAATGAGAAAATTAAGACCTATAATGTGTGTATTGATGGGATTTCCTTGGTAATTGCAGTAGAGGGGCTAAAAGGGTTTCACAAGTCAATCGGTAAACGCTATGCTCATTGACGCTGATTTACCTTTCTTTCTTACTGCTCCCAGACCAATCGTTAAACTCTGATCACTGAACAAGATTATCCCTAATTGATGCCAATGACTTTTGGTTCCAAGGGGAGCTGTGAGGAGATTGTTCCTCGGCTCTCTAGTGAACACACGGATTCTTACACAGCTAGCTTGTGTGCATAACGCTGGGTCGTGAAAGGTAAATTTGCGGAAGTGTTCAGAATAAGTACACATTTCAGTGTCAAAGTCAATTTAAAATGCTTCAAAAAACTATAGGTTGAGATACAAAGACAGCAACGGTGAGATTAAAAAGTATTCACACGTGTATTCTGTTTCATGACGTGAAACCCCTGTGATGTTGGTTTCCAGGCTGGTTTTCTAAAGAGAGGATTTACACAGATGGAAAAGCTTAAGACAGTAGCCAACAATCAAATCTGACTCACAGAAAAAAATTACAGGGCCAATGCCCTGTGGTAAAATGTAAAACTCAGAGGAGAAATATCCCAGGAAGAATGCTTTGCTCTTACATTGTGCAACAGATAAAGCAATATCTCGAGCCTCATCCATTCTGTTTTGCTCTCTTTCTTTCTTTAGGTGTTCCACACTCCTAATAGAATACGCTACCATTTGCTTCCTCCTACACACATAAACCACCACCAGCTGCTTCTTTTCACTTGACAGGAAAATGTCACACTGGGACAGTCTGACCCACACAAAGCCTTATAAAAATACACTCATGTGTTGAAAGTTTTATTTTCTGACTACCTTGCAGACATGAGTGGAGCCATTTATCTTGGCTATATAGACTAATAACAGGCATGCTGTTTCCCACTCAACTTAATATTGTGCTGCTTGTAGCCATTCTGCTGTGCCAACAGTATAAAAACAGATGCAAATGTGCATCTTCCATATATGATAGCATCAAATGTGAATGTTACAAATGGGTTAATATTGGGTGGACAACACAGGCTCATGTTTCATTGTAAATGAAATAAAGCACACTATGGAAACAATTTAGTATAACCTGACTGAGAAAGTTCAATATGTATTTCCTTACAACCGAATGATAAATATATTAAATGCATCCATTTATAATTTACATTTATAAATTTATGAAATATTAAGCAAAGATGGATTTGCACATTTTTTTTTCTTTTTTTGGAAACAGGGGCTGCTATTGCTGAAGTGAATAATGAAGAATTCGGTGCTCACCAAAATGCCATAAGAGTGATATATACAAATAATTCTCCAGAAAGGATCCCTAAAAGCATCTCCCAGGTCAGACTGACAAAAGAGCATAACAAGGCTATTTCCTGCAGCACAGCAGTTTAGTGAACAGAACTGGCAGCAGCCATCATTTGCTGAGAGAGTGGAGAAATCTAATGGCTTCAGCTCTCACAGTGAGGAGGCAATTGTTAGATTATGGGTTGGTTTCTCTGAGACCTGTAAAGAAACCCCTCTTGAGTGGTACACCGGAACATCGCTGATTGCCGGCAATTTTGCTGTGCATATTGTGAATTGAGTGCAGAGGACTATTTTGTTAGATTAATTCCCCTTTCAACAGTTTTGGGAACAGAGGTGGAATAGAAAGTATTGCACATCTGTGTCATGGCTACAGAGATAATTAAAGAAACAGTGCACATTCAGCAGTGCAAAACTCTGCCCTCAAAAGAAAACAGCCATTATCCCCAACCTACTTGACACCTTAGTTGACATATCATTATTCCCTATGTGTTTTTATATCGCCTAAAAGGCCGTTTAAGTTCATGATTAGACACACATCTGAAGGGAAAAGATTATTTCTTATTATATCTTCATAAAATTGGAATATAATTTCATTTAAATCATTTATATCCTCCCTCTGTCTGTTTTCTCTTTCAGGCACTTGATATTTAAGGCAAATCTATGTTGTGACGTTATCATGTCATTAAGACGCGTTAGTTCACCTTTAACCAGTTCTTCCCGCTACCAACCCACACATTAGCCCTGCGTCTGTTTAACATCTCCATCGCCATGTTCTTCTGTTTTGTAGACACTCCTGTTGAGTTTATTTCTCGTACAGATGGCTGACCTCATCGCCTGTCTGCTCACCAGCCTCCCATCACTCATTATATCTCCAGTATATAGAGGCTGGCCTATAGGGAGCAGCTCAAGTCTTGTATTTCATGCGTGCTGCCTAGTAGCTATAGTGTTCTTTACTAGTACTTTTTTTTGCCTCCCTGTTACTGTCCTGACCCAACTTGTACAGTACGTGGCTTGCCAGTTTGGATTTGTTCTGTTTGTTTATCTATTAGATTTGTTTGTTTGTTTGCACCAACTGCCTGCCTGCTGCCGACTGTACGCCTGCCAGACTACTGCATTAAGCCACTTTTTATCACATTTGCTCTGCCTCAGGTGTCCACCTTTCTCAGTCCCATTCCAGTACATGCCTGGTGCAGAGTTTACAGGGGGACAACAAAGCTAAAGGTCTAAAGGCCTGATTATAGCTCTTTCGGGATACATTGTTCATGTTCACCTCTCACTTAGAAGAAATAAAACAAAAAAAGAAAAAAAAAACAACAACAACAAATATGCATTTTCCTGTTGTAAGAGTCTTGCAGTGGGGCTATTTATGTAAAGTTCGTCTTGAAGGTGGCAATAAACGAAAGGCCACTGGGTCATAAAAATCTAAATAATATAACGTCTCCATTGAAAGTCCAACCATAAACCAACCATTCATTTTTTAAATTTTGCACGTAGGCCTCAGGTCGAAGGACAGCCCCTGGTGTATCCATTGCAGTAACCATAAATCTTGTGCGTAAGTGAAAACTTTGCACAGTTAGAACGAAGGTCAGGAGGACTCCAAAATCAATCAATAATCATTCTACAGGGACTACACATTTTATCAAAGTTCAGTTGCAGAGATACTATCTTCAAATTGACTGGACTGTGTTATGGACAGACAAAACAGACTGTCCATTAGAGACAGCGCCACATTCAGTGTTGGTATGATGCGAGAGACAGATTTATCAAGTCATGCTATAAAGTGTAATTTGATTTGTTTGGACCTAGGTGGTAGGATGAAAAGTGAAATTATACACACAATTTAATTCAACCTTACCCATTCTTAGACATTTTCCACTTTCCCCCTCTCTCTCCTGCCAGTTAGGTTTATACTGAAGTCTCCTGCAAATGCATGCACCCAATTTACAACTATCCCATAGGCGAAAAGGAATTTAAAACAGGCTCAGAGGGACAACTCACCAAGCTGTTCCATGGGCATCCATGCCTACATACTTGATTTGCATTTACTTTGCAAATATAATGTATATCAATGTTTACTGTTGCCATGTTATGATTTAAGCGTTTAAGAAAACTTTTATGGACTACATTTTAGGTTTTATTTATTCTTCTTCCTTGTCATGTAGCTGATGATTGTGTGCCACACAGACAGTTTCTTATATGGCATGAATAAAATAGAAATACAGCTCGGAGTAGTCGCGCTAAATCGTTGAACATTTATGTCATGTCAAATGAAAGCATAGGCAGGGTTAATATTCCATTCTACAATATGCAGACTCATGTAACAAAGCCTGAACAATGAAAGCTCTGCTGAAACAAAAGAAAAAACAGTCATGTTTTGAATGCATTGCTCTTCATCAGTCTGATGGCTCAAAATGTCACTCAGTTGTTTGTGGTGATGGCAAATCATTTTTACCCACTGGGAGCTTTCACCGTGTAGGCTTTGTTGTCCTGAAATTTTTCATTTTTTTTTTTCAGTTCCAAGCGCATGGTTTACTTTTTTAGTTGGATGGATGTGTGTCTTTTGTATTTTATCAGTCGTGCGGAGGGGGCATCGACACTGAAAAGCGTGGAAATTGAAAACCACACACCACGGTTGAAGGGGTAGAGATTTTACTGCGAGCCATATGTAAATAGAAACAGTGGAAGCACGCTGAAGCTGTCTCTAGCCCATTAGCTGTTTCTCATGACAACACAAAGTATACAAATTAAATATGTATTTTTTTTTTAACCACTAAACAACAGCGCGGAGCTACTCAGCAGTCATGTCTGCATTATGCTGCTTGAAGGACAGCTGTATCCAATTATGACTGGAAAGAAATAAAACAGTACCATATTGGAGAGTGGCTATTACGATTAAATGCTCCACAAATCCTCCTTTAAGAATCAACCTTACCAAAAGCTAATGTAGGTACAGTACATCCTATTACAATACGAAGAGCCGTGTCACTAAGCTGATACCTCACCGTGAATTTTGTAGATTTTTTGCCAATGACCAGTGTTTTTCTCTTTACTGCAAAAAAAAAAAAAAAAAAAAATCTCTCTCAACTGGACATAAAAGTTTGTGAGACATGAGAGCTTCTGGGTGTTTCACATCATATAGTTTCAATTAAAATTGAAGAGTGTAAAAAATGAAAAAAAAAAAAAAAAAAGAAAAAGTAGAGAAAAAAAGAAAAAAAAAAGGAAAAAAGACAACTAAAAGCTAAATGAGTATAACAGAGATTTTTTTATTTTATTTTTTTTGATATTCCCTGAGTGGAATATTCTGCCAAGGTCTGATGAATGTGTTGCACTTACCGTCTGCCACAAAATGCTCAGGCACATGGAGGGTAACCTTGACAGTGAGGGGGCAGGAATCCTGCGTAGCATAGACAATGGCAATGACACATGTGCTGATGGTAATCAACGTCAGGGTGACCTTATTCAGAGGACTGTGTGGGTGGCCTAAAGGTAGAGAAAGAGGAAAAGGTAAAGGTGAACTAGTTTAGAGAGGGCCCCTTTGCTTTGATTATGGTTTTGAGCAAATTAGTGTATTTGAAAATCCTTGACAGAAAGTGAACAGCATCTTACTTTTGCACATACACACATACTGTAAGCACACAGACATACAACATTCACGTAAGACTAAATCATTCACTTTAGCACCAACCTTTGTTGAAAGCACAGCCTCTAGGCCTCCCTAAATCCTTGAAAACACACTTAATTGTACCCTTGATTTATGAATCTAACCTGGGTTCAAGTTTGGCCTGAGTAAGTAAAAAATGACTTCGAATACCAGAGCTCAGAATCATTTGTTGGTGTGATATATGATCTTACTGCCACTGACAGGGATATGGATTGGTTGTTTTGGTTGCCCTTTGGCTCTGTCAGGGCTTCCCATTTCCAAGCCAGGATATGGGGAATGAAATTAGCTGCTTAACCTCTGTCTATGGATATTTATCATAAGAGAGAAGATGGCATGCTGAGAGGAGGCTTACTGGGATGTGAGGAGGATAAGGTGCTGGTGTGGAAACAGTGTTCTCACTAGATTTGAAATGTTAAAAATGTTTTTGGTCTTGTTGAACCTCTTGAAAATGTACTCTTCAACTGTTCTAAACCCTGGAACATATCTTGGATTCTGCAGGCTTCCAGGAAGTGTGTGAATAGTTTCTAGGAAGAGAGCTGCACCCTGAACAAGTTTTGTTGTAAAAGTCAATAGTAACAGTAAGTCTATTCTTGTTTTCCTATTCTAAGCACTGGAACTCCAGTGGTAGCAAACCAGTGAGATGATGTATATCGAGTAAATGTCCCATTTGCTGATTAGAGTCAGGTTAGCGAGTGTCTCAGAACAGATGAACACATAATTTCAGTTTTACATCTTCCAACTAAAGTGTGATTCTGTCAGTCAGTGATGAAATGTGCAAATGGTAACAAGGACTGAACTGAAACAACGCACCATCACAGAAATGCTAATACTACTAATCCCCAATATGCTCCGTGATTTGGGAATAGCGAGATGCAGCTGAAGGTCAAAAGCAGGGTGACAAAGTTAGGATAATGAATCCATCTGTACTGAATCACACGTCTACCACAGTCACAGTATTGTGAAAAAACAAGAACAACAGCTGTGTGAAGCAAAAATGGAAGAAGGGCAGCTAATCCCCTTGGGGTGTGGGTGGTGTCACCGGGCTTGTGAAGGGGTCCCTCAATCACTGTAAAAGCCTACTGAGTAGACAAAAGCATGTACACTCACGACAGCAAACACTTTCTTTATGGCCGCAAACCAAACACTTGCTCATGTGCACACTGTGAGGCATGCTCACAAACTATGGACATTTAGACATATGAATGTAAAGCAAGAAGCAAAACACAAATACACAAGAGGACAAACTCAGGAGCTCAAGTTTGAGTTGTTTTTTCTGTATTTATTTTTTCTCCAACCTTTTCATGGCAGCTGGAATTTTAAAGGTTCCAGATTTTACAATTTTTACAGTGTTGTATTTGCAGTTTTGATATAGATCAGAAGATATATTTGCGGTTTTAATTCAAGTTCTTATATGGCAACTATTTTCTAAGTGATCCAAATGAAAATATAGCAGGGAAACGTCAGCGAAACCAAATGCTGCAAGATTGGACGTTGGGTCAGAGTGGGTTGGGCTTAGGTCATGATTGAAAGCAGTGACTGCTTTGTTGTGACATCACAAAGTTAGATGTCCCATCAGAATTTCTCCATTGACTGAGCGCTTTGATACTTTGACAGTATTAATGTAGAACCTAGGCCTACTTCATAATTAAGAGAGAAGAATGGAAATTTCACTTTATACAAAATGGGACCCTCAAATATACACATTGATTTCCATTATTTTTCAGTCAATCTATATAGACACCAAAGTGGACACACAGGCTAAAAATAAGTTTCTATAGGTTGCTCTCTCACATGTTTCACACAGTGAAATTAAAAATCTACACACAGTTTTCACTATCACATATCACGGGGAGGATAAAATCATGCTTCCCATCGAAGTTATTTGACTCAGCTTTGCTCATCACCAAGCCTCCATTTGCCTCAGCTCATATATCTACTTTGAGTGTCATTGAGCTGTGCCATGGAACAGCACTTTAAACCCCACCGGGAACGTGCATGACTCCTTCCTACTTCCAGCTATGCTGACAATTCCAGAAACGTCTAGCCTCATTTCACTCCGCTATAGGCCGCCCTTCCATTATTTCTCCTCATATTCAACTAGGGTAAAGTTGAAAATGATTTGTTTTTCAACATTTTTATTGTCTTGTATGCCCTTTTTTTTGCTGCAGTCCTCTCAGCAGTATGCAGTGGATAAGATGGTCCAACCCACTGTGCAAGTAAAAAGTGCTGAAATTGAAACACATTTATAACAGTTTATAAAGAAGTGCACCAATACATCCTTCTCACCTTTGCCACGCCTTCGTCCTCTGTGCTGCTCTGTGTAAAACTTCATTTGGCTGTCATCTTCGGGCTCTGACCCTGATTCCCCTTGAGGACCAAACACACCTCCGGTTGCTGGCAGTGGGATGATAAGAGCAAAAAAGGTGGGAAGAAATCAAAGGAGAATCAATCAATCAATAGGTTTCTCAGTTTTTTCAAATAACCAGCACTTAGAAATTCTAAAAAAGACAGAACACAGAGCTAAGAACTATCTTATTAAATGTTAAACAACCTCCGACTGTGTATATAAAAGTTATTTGTCACCATCATTATGCTTACAGTTACACGAAAGCACAAAAGGGATTAACTACACTTCAATTCAAATTCTGTTCAAAGTCAATTCAACTCAGATGTTAAACAAGCAGTGCACTTCATTTATTCAAGGGGAAAAAAATCAGCTGTTTTTTTCCCATCTGTATTGAGAACATTCTCATCAGTTTATTGTAGTATTTCAGTTTTGCTGATATAATATACAAGCGATGGCAATGACAAATTGACCTAGGTCAAATCACATCATCATGTGCAAGTGTTATTTACTGGAATAGAAAATACTTTTTGTATCAACATGCAATGAATCAAGCATTTTTAATTATTTTAATTATTTACAGTAACCTGCTTGCTTCAAGACAATTGAAATATGACTCAACTTCTATAGACCGTTCATTTCCTCTGTTCATATCTTTCCAATAAAAGATGCTCTATTATATTTGGAAACATCCATTTCCCTTTTACCACAGTTTTCTGTGAAGTTCTCCAGGGGTCAGTTTTAAGTCCTATATAGTACTTTTACTTATGGGTTGCTTTTGGGATACATTAAACATAAAAATACAATCAAGTTCCACTGATATGCTGATGATACTCTGTATTATGTTCAAATGAAGTACAATAATAATAATAATAAATGACAGGGCCTCATATTTTATCGGGCAAGTCTTGATCATTTTACCTGGATTTTGACCCAAAGTTAGTACATTGATTTAGATGAATAACACTGTATTTTGATTGTATTTTAACATTTTGACATAGTAATGTCTATATAATAGTAGAGGGGATGGGGAATCAATTAAAGCACTCCTCTTCACCCTTTACTGCCCCACCTCCCTTTCTTTGATCTGTTTGGCCACTGTTGGGAGTTTGTCCATCATCACTGAGTCTCTAACACTCCTCAAAGTGTGTGTATGGGTGCGTGCCTGTGTTCAAGTCAGGGTGAGCGCAAGAGCAAGGCTTTGAGAGTTAAGAGGCTTTGTTTGTGCTGCTTTTGCTACGGCAACACACACAACACACACAGGGACTGCCACCACAAAGTGATACTTGTTAGGGATTTGGAAAGTGTTAACTCACTGAAGGATATATGAGCAATTTAAACCTGATATAAAAGATCCACTAGGAAGTTTATGTTAAATCAGTTTATGACTGTAAATAACATAACAGATTGTTACATGAGAGGGTTTTGTCTAAGACACACCTTAGACAAAATGACTTTATGCTTATGAGATCTAATTTCATTATGGTTGCACATATGTTTTGCTTGTATAATCCCCAGGATCACAGTGATTATATTTTCTAATCTCACTAAGTGGAAAGGGGATAAAGGACAGAAAGAAAATCAATGCTTTTCTCTTGGCTATGAAGGAGCATCTGAAAAGAAATGCTTCACCTGTCATAGCAAATTACTAATTAGAAAACAAGAAAACATGGAACAAAAGAAAATATACACCGGGTTTGGAGTGTTGTGTCAATACCCTGATCCATCTGATATGTTATCTTCTGTAAGAAGCTTTACCCCCACAGCAATGATAACAGCTCACAGCTACATTTTTGAGCGATGTCACTTGGTAATTGTAATGTTCATGTTACATAATGATAAAACTGCAGTGCTATTGAGAGGAAGGAAGCTTTGTTATTTACGGGATTACAAAGGGGCAAAAAAAACACATCCACAGCATTCAAACAACTGTGTAAAATACGTAGGAGGAGACCTTAATCAAATGTTTGAAGACCTGAGATGACATTATCAAATGCCATATCAAGACAGTATTTCAAGTAAACAATGCCAGTCAAAAAAACTAAGAGGGAAATCAATATAGCAGTCAAGCCAAGATGCTGTGTGCTGGAGCAAATGTAGATAGGAGTGATGGTTTCTATTCTCTTCTATTTAAGTTTTTTTTTAGCTTTAAGTACAGGTAAATATCGCACATAAGCGACACTCTGCTTGTTTATTCATCAGTTCTTTTCATCTAATGCTCTTACATTCCCTATTAAAAGTAGTTTACTGGCAGCAGTACAGCAACATCTTTTTTTCTTCCTTGTTCACTGGACACAGACATAACTCCTGGGCAAATGCTGAGCAGCACTAGGTGAAACACCCTATTTTACTCACTTCATAAACATTATGTCATATCTCATGAAAATTTGCCCGCACCATAAAGATTTTAGATGTGATTAAAAGTTCTATTATGTCTGAGTGAGAAAAAAAAAAAACTGCGTAGAGAGAGCTGCAGCCATTCTTTCGGTCCGGTGCACTTAAACAGGTCGAGAGTGGGGCTGGATTTGGAGTGCGAGAGTCTGGCAGTATTTGGAGAGTGAGACCAAGGCAATGTGGTGTAAAATTGGTTCTGAATTTATGCATCGTGTTAGAACATGCTCAGAGAGGTGGTGGATGGAAACATAGCGGGGACTGAGGAAGAGAGACAGAAACCAAAAGCCCAGCAAATGTATTTATTTATCTATTTTTTAAAAAGGAGCCAAGTGACAGCTTCATAGATCAGGCTGGAAATTTTATTTGAAAATATGTGTTACTTTTCACAGCTCATCAAGAACAGATTTCATTTGCTGATGCACAGGTGTTGTTTTTGAAAATCAGTTTGCACCTTGCAAAACCCACAGCACCTGGTAAAGTCCATCAGATCTTAACATAACTAGATGCAAGAGTCTCTCCAATGCAACATTTAATGAATGGATAAACCCTTTGCCCAAATATAATTCTGATCGTCTTAAATACGATTAATTTCCTGAAAATTATGCTTTAATCACAAGGGTGTGACTGTGTTTGCAGTTTGTGAGATGGGGAGTGTAAAAGTGCTCCAGGGGGGATCCAATCCAATCTCAACTTTGAATTTGGCTCGAATTAGAAACTCAAAAGAGCTGTCAACATGCTTCATGCAGTTTTCACATTTGATTAGGACCTTGAAAGACAAATGAATCACATTGTGAAAGTAATTAAATTTTCTTTTTCTGTAGATCAATACCAGATTGATCTTATAGAAGGCAGCTGCAGAGATAATCTGTTTCAGTGTTTACTCATAATTAAAGTTTTGCAGACAGAGTAAGATAAGGTGATGTTGTTTTGGCACAACACAGGTGGGCAACATAGATCATATGATATCTCCTTATGAATCTTTTAAGATAACAATGATCGTTTTATAATTTTGTCACAAAATGCTTTAAAATGTAAAATAAAAACGGCAGTGGAAGTTTAGCCTGTTTTTTCGCCATCTTGAGATTGACAGATAAGGGCTTTTACTGTGAAATTTTATTTGATAAGACTTGGTCACCCTTCTGGATAATTTCTAATTTTTGTAACTGGGGGCATGTAAGTAAAATATATGCTACACCTCATGATGATGATGGAGTGCATGTTACAGCTTGGCAAAAAGCACAAATTACTTACTTTGACTATGTTCCTCAATCCTAACCATGCAGAAAAAAAAAAAAAATCCTTGATCCTTGAGTTTTGACCAAAATGCCTTTGCTTTGCAAATATGTCCTTCACTGCAAAAGTCTAGAAGAACAAAAAAAGGTCCCCACCAAAATAAAAGCACACTAAGACGCAGATACACACAGGTCAGGTACAATTGACGCTCTTGACCAGACTTCCACGTATGAAAACACAGCACAAATTAGAATTCCATTAAATTTGCACTTTGCAACCTGCAACAGATTTACTGAAACATTAGTTAATTACACAACCAGAGACTGGGACTTTTACTTGCAGCTGCTCTATAACAGCAGAGTCACAATGTAGTGATGCAGGAACAGAAATACTTATCGATGATGATGATGACGTATGGATTTTCCAAAACATTCACTGAAGTTGCAATTTAAAAGTAAAGCAAATTGTTCATATGATAATTTACAATCTGTAAAGTCACTGCAGTTGGAATAAATACATGAACCTCTTAGGCGATGAAAGAGTGTCGTGTATTTACTAGGTGATGAAACAGATGGAAAGACAAAAGAAAGAAAAGACAATTACTGGTTATGTAAAGAAACCGCCACCAAAATGTAAAATGAATTATCAAGAGAGCAATCGGCACAGTGCATTAGGAGCTCAGTGAACATCAAAATCAATTTCAAGTTTAATAACTACACAGTTGCAACTCTGGACCCTCTGTGTTTTGTATTGTAAAGTGGTTGGATATTGCTCTCTTTTTCCGTCTGTGAGGCTGCCCTCCTTTATTTTTGTTTAGTGCATCTTTGAACGTTCTTTTCTTTTTTTTTTATGACACATTCGCCTTTTGTCTGCTGGTCACTGACATTTGAACAGAAAAGTGGTCAGTTACATTTTCTCAGCTCAGTGTTTTTTTTTTTTAAACAGGCCTTTGCAAATTGGTACATCATTGTGACTTGCAGAGACACCAGGGAATTGTACAGTGCAAGCTGAATACAGAAGAATATAAAGTCAACAGCACTTATTTCTGTCTGCTGTTTGCGTGATCCTACCTCAAATATGCATAAAGAATAGTGTAACATTTCATGGAGCACACAAAAGGTGGGTTGACAGGTGGTGTGTGTGTGTGTGTGTGTGTGTGTCTTTGTGTGTATGTGTGATCCAGATGACAGGTGAATTGTGCTTCCAGGCAAGGGCCTATAGGTTTGATAAATAACACACACAACAATTCACCTCAAACAAGGTACAAAGTCTTTAGAAATCTGGCCCTGGGTCTTTTCTATTTCATGGCTTTCTTTCCCTTTTTCACATTTCTTGTGCTTTCAGTCCATTTCCTCCTCTCTTGATCTTTCTTTTCTCTCCCTCAGCAGTAATACCTTAAAAACCAAGTCCCATAAAAAACACCAACACCCAGAACACTAAGGCTAAACTCCAGCATGTTGGTACCTCAAATCATAATTACTGGGGGAAAGCCATTTAACTGTTACAGTCCCTTTCAAGTCCATTAGATCCATCTACAACCATCCATTCTAATTTTACTAGCTAAGAAGAAATCTCCCTTCTCTATAGATAAATAAATGTCTTAAGCGCAAAACTTACATCTCAATTACTCTCAGTCAATATTTTGGAATAGTGTAATACCTTCCCCATGTGATACATTATTCATTACAGTCTAACACTACCCTGTATTGACTCCTTCATTTTGAAGAGGCAAACCCACCTGCTGTCACCATTAGCACTAATTCTAAAGGGTGACAGATGTGTGTTTTTGTCTGCTCCCAGGCCATAAAATAACATCTCACCACACTGTGATGCGCGGGATCCAAATAACAATATGCAGACAAAAAAAGGCAAGCACGGTGTGATACACTGTGGCATATCAGTTAGTCACAGAAAGACCTGGATCCAGTTCTTACTGTGCTTTAATGCCATTTTAATACAAATAGAAAAAAACAAAAAAACAAAGGAAAAATGATAAGAAAGACAAAGAAATGCAACAATTGATTCTAGAACAAAATGTTTTAGTATTTTGACATACAGTATGTTGAGTGTTAAATGTTCTTTTAGAAACCAATTAATAAACAAGCTGATCAGAAATGTTATATGTGGATGCACTAACAATAATAATAATAATGTTGAGAGAAAGTCAAAGTTGTTAGAGGGAGGACAAAGGGAGAGAAAACGAAGAGAACTATTATTAACAAAACTTTGCAGACAAAGAGAGAACGAGATGTCACAATTATGTATTGAAATAAAAATGATGTGATTTGCCGTAAGGGATTTTAAAAAAGAAGTAAGATAGACAGTGTGACTAAATGACTGTTATACAGGGAAACAACACACTCATATGTGAGTTAGAGAAAAGAGGAAGTCCAGAGAGGGAAGAGGAGAGTATAAGACTCCTTTCCAATCTCTCCTTTAATGAGAACGATTAACAGTTATGAGAAAACAGGGAGGTGAGGTCATGAGTTCAAGCTGAACAGTAAAAGCTAATCACCTTCTGCATAGAAGGAGGGCACATCACACTCTGGTAGTATAATGATATACTGTATTTTACACTAGTACAAAAAACAGCCCACACCAGAAAATCTGATGGACCTTAGACTGAGGGGTGAAAAGTACTCCGGTGCCCTCCAGTGCTCTTCACATTAGTATGGATCTCCTAATACTCTGAGTATAAATCCTTGTTACTCGATTTAGGACCATAACTTCTACCCTATGGTGCCTGTTGGTTTCACAAAAAAGTGACTTACTAGATGGGCTAAGCAATAATCCTTTCATAACTCTGCCACAACAACAGGAGGTACAGGAAATGTCACCAAGGTAATTATAGCATCTATTACAATGGAGCCATTTGGGCTTTGAAACCATCAGTCGATTTATAGGTTTGTAGATTGTTTAAATTAAATAGGAGTATTTTTGATCAGTGATTAATTGATTGTCATTTTACAAAAAATGTTTTCTTAGTGTTCTTCAACAGATTTATCATAAATGAAAATAATTATTAGAGGCAGGCCTGAGAATATTCCGTGTAATATAACAAGATATATAAGATCTGAGAATTTGCTTCTCTGACATGTTTGACAGCATATTATTACAGCTGACTGCACAGAATGGTAGGCCAATAACTTGTTTGTTTTTCTCATTTACCATGGCTCATCTACATGGTAGAAGGCGTCAAATGCAGAATCTTGCAGGAATATTTTATATATATAAGGACCTGGGATGGTTAAATAAATAAATAAATAAATAAATAAGTGGGTGTACCAGATTAATGGTTCTTAGCTCCCTTTTCTAGGGAACCAAAATCTGTTTATTTTTGTGGACTGGCGAGAGCAGAGGTTTTCAGCTGATCAGCAGTAGCTGCCTCCAGGCTCTTGACTGGCTGAATGCACATGATCCAGCTAATCACCTGTGAGTAGAGCAGGGAAAAGAGGGATAACAGGAACCGTTGTGAAACATTGTACTAGCTCTTGTACATGTGGTGGAAGGAGCAAAAGTAGAATTTACTGGTCAAGCTTGTATGAGAAACTTGACTCTAGCTGTCAGAGCCCACCAACCATTGGACATGATGCAGTTTTTATATACATGATAAATACGAGACCAAACAGTACATACAGTTACTGTATATGCACAGCAGGTGAATTAGACACTGGGTGTCTGTCTGGTTGGTGAATCTACAGGAGTGACAACGTATTGTGGTGCAAAAGAAGGCTGATATTAATAGTGTATGAATTGTTCAATAAATTATATATAGGGGTTTTACAGAACAGCACCATAGGTTACCAGGACACACAACCCAACTGAAAAACAGGTGTTTGTCGACACAGCTGCTCAGACCTGCCCTGCCCATCTGAAGCGGCAACCTTATTATTTATAATGCATACAGTACATCATGTGTATCTTAATGTGCCTGCTCACTGGGCAAGCCTACCTGCCAAACAATATTCATCCTTTTAGAGGTGAAAAAGGTCAAGTGCAGAATACCACCTATATTGTCATACATGTGACATGTAAATCAATAAAGGTGTGCGAAGGTGTGACACTTGTGAAAGGAAAGACCTTTCACAGGTCAGGGTGCATGAGTCAAAAAGTATCAGAGGAATTTGGAAGAGAATAGACAGGAGCATAGCTGATTTTGCATCTGCCCATATATATTTTTTAAACATACATGTTCACAGGCAACTTATACTTTTGCTCTTGTTGTTCTTAAAATTACATGTGCAAACTCTCATTTACTGTATCGATGTGAGATGGACTCACAACTTCTGTGTGATCTTTGTGACTCTCTGAGCAAGACCAATTGCCTCGACTTTATGGCAGCTAGACTTGAAGCTAAACGTCGGCTCGTGTGCGTAGACCAAACAGTGTGTACGCTTTTGTATGCGGAGGCCCATGCTGCATGTGTGCCTGGGTATGTACATCTGTGACAAAGTGTTTGTGAGTAAATTAAGCTGACAGCACCACCAGTCCCCACATGGCTCAGCAACTGGTAATCATATTAAGGCACAGCTGCATTCAGCAGTCAGGCTTTCTGACACCAGCAAGCTAAATATTTCCAACCCAGATTCAATAGCAACTGGCATATACATTCATGCAAAAGTGAGAGTATGCAAATATACCATTTATAATGCACAAGACGGCATCTGAGAGCAAATTTGAGAAGTCACATTCATTGAGTTTGTGTTTGAAAAAAAATAAATATTAAACATGTAGGTGAGCAGATGTGAACACAACTTTCGTGCAGCCATTGAAATACTGACTTAAAATTCAGCTCATCATTATAAATGTACAAATGCCACATGTGATTTTGATGTACATTATGTTCAAATTACTTGAGAAAATTGGGCTCGGAGCATAAACGCAAGCACAGGCTGGAGGGGTTGGAATCAGGGAGGGAGGCCTGAGGCAGTCCAGGCGGCCCTGCTGCACCAAAGAAAGGGATTCTGTATTATATAGCTGGGAATCAGAGAGAAAATCCAGGAGGTGCAACCTGTGATTTACTTTGTACTTTTTCCCAATCTGTCTATTCTATTCAGAAACTGAATATCAGTTCAGAATGCCCACAGGTCTGTCAGCGTGGTCTAGCTTTCCTTGTCTGTAGCTGTCTCTCACTCTCATGCCTCAGACCACCACTGCTCTGTTTGCTTTTCAAAGTAATCCCAATCAATACTATTTTACTCTGCCGATGCACATTGTATTTTTAAAAGCTCTGCGCATGCACGCATGCACGCATACACGCGCACACGCACTCACACTCACAACTCTGTTACACATAAACAACCTAGGCATCCTGAAAAGTTATTACAGAGGGCATCACAATATAAGCCTTGCTGACACATTTTACAACCTAAATTTATGGTTTGGTACCTGTTATATGGGAGAGAAAGGACTTGAAAAGGTGGGAGGCTTAACAAGGCAACACTTGGCTCTTGTACTCAAGTGGGTTCAGTATTTGTACACTCATCTCTATATTTTTTATTGCATCTCTCCTGCATCAAGAATACACCCGCCAATTTGGAGCTAATAAGCAAATGGTAGAGTGCAGGGAGATCACCCAGGGATTTTCAATATGAGACTGCTAAAAAGGTGTGACTGGCTGTTAAGAGTAATTTCAGATGTAGTGGCCCCTGGCACCCTGCTGTATGTTGTTTTCCCAACTCTTATCAACCAGCTTGTGCAGTTGCAAGGCCAGCATGGGTGGCACAGGATGGCAGCCAAAAGTGTCCCTTTGCCACTGCAGCCGTCAAAAAAATGTAATATTAGAGGACACGCCGTCCCGCCACTCTTCTTCTCTTTTTATCAATCGTTGATAAATGTATGGTTTTCAAATGAAGCTGACATTTATTATACATCAGGTTAAAATGTTTGTCTTCTCATCTCTTTGAGTTTGAGTCTAGCAGCTTGTCAGTCACTGTAGAGCCAGTCGGCGTCCTGCAGGGCAATGGAGACAACATGCGCACAGTCTGGTGCGCTCAGCCGCTCAGCTGTCTCTGCAGTGCATTGATGTTGAAAGGGAAAAAAACCGGACAGGTCACACTTACATCTCCATGAGGTGCAGCCTGATTTTACAATTTGCGAGCATGTGCATTATAACTCCAAAATCTCTGGTCTTCACGCTCTACTTTGCTCCGTATTTCAGACGGTGGAGGAGATAGTGGATGTTGCTTTATGACGGTCTGGTACAGCCTGCCTCATGGGGGGTTAAAAGGTCAGAGTAATGTAGCTTCAGTAATGGATAATTCATGCTGTGGCCTGATAAAATAAAATCTTTAAAACAATCCTGGAATAAAAAAAGTAGCCACTGCAGGAAGGCTGATATTAGGATGATACTAGCACTACATCCAGCCGCAGATAAAATGCCTCTGGTGACATTAGGGACATTGTTTGAGTAATGTACAGAGAAAGGCAGTTCTAATAACAAAGACCAGTGTTCTGATGAAGCCAAAACCAAGGAAATAATGTGTGAAAGAAGTCCAAATAAGTTGAGGAGGTCAGTGTCTGGAGGTTTCACATTATTCTTAGCTGTAAAAAAATAGATTATATAGAAAAATAGAACACATTTCTTTTAGCTTGGATGTTAGCAATAAATATAAAAATCTGTCATGATCATTTCAACCTTTTCCTTACAAGCCGTGAACATTGCCATCTATAAACACTTTGTTTTGGTATCAGTTAGTTACTTGTGCTTCAATTTTTACCGCACACAATTAATTAAATAATTTGACAATGAAAGCCACATTTTTCCCCGCAACATGCAATACAAATACATACAATAAAGAAAATGTTCACATCCCAAAATCACCTACCTGCTGAATAGCAATGTTAGTGCTGTAGGCAACATCAAGGAATATCCCCAGACTGTTGGATTCAAAGTATCAAAGAGTGTGGTATGGACTACGAAGAAGCATCAATGCAACACACGCACAAACACACAGGAACAGTTTACACTAGTGGTGTTACAATATATTGGCATTGTTGAAAAAAAACAAAAGAATGACATTGTGTTAATAATACACATATGATGATATGGTGATGCCACATGTTAATCCCTCTGGGTGTTTTGTTCGTCAATTTATCTGGTTGTCTTTTCACTACTCATTCATTTTAATTTTTTTGTACAGTTATAGTTAGTCATCCGCTCTTCCTCCCCACACCCGTATTTGTTTCAGACATAATAGATATTGTGATAATGTCACAATCGTGATAAGACACACAGACACACACCCACACAAAACAAACAGGAGTTGAACCAGGCTCTGCTTGGGGCCAGCGAGCGTCAACTCCATCACAGGGACCCTTAAAGCAATGAGAACCAAAGGATCACTTCAGCAGCTGCTCTCAGCCGAGCAGGAGAAGCACAGCAGGGGGATAACCCCAAATTGCGTGGCTGTTTGCTCGATGCCACTTCAACACCACCACCAGCATTCTCAACCCCTGCCACACTTCTCTGAATAAACTAATAAATATTGTCCCTCATCATTAACTGAGCCAAATTACTGCACTCTCCGCTGCAGTTAGTCCGTGGCGCCTGGGAAGACATCTTAAGCACAGGAGACCGCCTCTACTCGCAGGCATTAAGCCACTGTTTAAAGAAAAACTGGTGGGCATGTTCACGTGCACTTGTGGTCTGCACAGGCCAAGTCTGACTAAAGTGCACATCCCACTAAGCACCCACACGTCCTCGTGTGTGGAGGATATATAGATTCCAATAATCAGGAGGCCAAGGTGAACATCATGTCATTCTTTGGAGCGGTGAATGCTTCACACTGCAGGGTGCATGTTTGGGTTTACAGAAAAGCAAGCCATTTTCTGACGATGAGGATTTTAATTACTGAAATACTGAAAGAAATGGGTGTATCATGGTGCTGTGCATGTTGATGACAGCGTTTGGGCAAATTCAGAGGACATTTTGTAACTTTACTTTGTAATTTTGTAACAATTGGTGTAGCTGCTGTCTGTGTTCACTAGAGCAAGATGTCTAGCTATGGTGGGCAACACTGGCCAATCAATTGTGGTGCTGTAGCTTCCTACCTTAAGCAAATTTATGACACCCTGAAGCTAGCCCTGGCGCTGATTTATGACTCATGACTTATGAAAAGCAGTTTGAAAACCTAACAGCGCAACAGTGAAAATCCCAAGTCATGGGTACTGTTATGTTATCTACCGTAACCCACTGACTACATATTAGCCACGATATGAACAGAGAATGAATTAAAGAAGAGAAATGTGGTCAGATTGATAATTGTTTGATTTCTTTCATTTTCCCCCAATCTCCCTAGGTCTTTCACGCACAAACCGCATACAAAAACTGAGTAACACTCTGGTTTGACTTGGCAGTAAATCAGCTGTATGGCCTGTTGTGGAGAAGCCCTTGGGCTGCAGACCCACAGCTGTAATCACTGTGTTTTGTCTGCAGTGAAGATTGAGGACTGCTGAAAGTGGAGCTGAACACAGAATGAATTCAAGCACACAAACACTCTCTCTTTCTCCCTCTCTACCACACAAACACGCGCGCACACACACGCAAGACACCACAGAACCACTTTCATGTGCTACTTCAAAGCATCAATTAAACAGGAGAAAAGCTAGATAATAACCATAAGGTTATCCTCATCGTAACGAGCCACAGTATTCATTGTGACACATCAAAACGCTATCACAGCTTCTAGCCAGCACATGGAAATGCATTAACACCACAGCAGGGACTGGCGTACACAGAGGTGCATGCAAATAAGGGAGTGTATATTTAAGGACAAATCTTAATATTTGACAAAACCGCAATGTTTTTTGACTTCAAAGTTTTTCTGGAACAGTTGCTGGAACTAAACAATGATGGTTACATATTGAAACCCTGGTTTTACAAACACAGGCATCACCCTGTGCGGTTCCACACAGGCTTTTTAACTGAATATTATGAAATGCATTTTTATCTGTATTTCAAGGTAAAACAGTTATGCCAAAAACGGTTGCAACATCATAAACATAATAAGCTAATAAATTGGTTTCTTTCTGGACATTGTATTTCTTTTCTCCCCCCATTGTCAAACATGATTTACTACCAAAAAAGAGGATTTTTTTTCTTTGCAAATGGTTTCTGGTGCCAGTTTTTCAGGAGCGAGAGTATTCCTTTTCCCTTTGCAAATGCTAGGCTTGACTGTGGCTTGATAAAATGACACAAGCAAAAAAAACCTCTTAATACCCACAGCATACAGTGAGCATCAATCTGGGAAGTTCTTTTCCTACTTTGGGCCATAAATGATGCTCAGCACCGAGCACCAAGCATAATGTATGGGAGAGAGCAGCACTGCAACAAACTCCATCATGTATACTGGTGTCTCCTTAGTGTTGATTATGGGCACTCAACATGAGCCTGCATCTATAATGCCATGAGTGAGGGCTATAAGGTTAGAGTCACAGCCATATCACAGCACTTAACAAGGAAGCGAAGACATAAAAACTCTAGGTTGAACTGCTACCCCTGAGCAAACTTCACAGTGGTGGTGGTGGGGCGGGGGTAGTAGCCAACAGCAGTTCACAGCATGAAAATTCCAGATCATTAGAACCACTGTTCACAGAGCTGGAGCGTCCAGGGGGATTGTTGTGGTACAAATAAAAGAGCTTATGTGTGCACCTTGTTGTTAGTCCACATGGCACCAAAAATGAAAGCCCAATCTATCCAAACTTGACAAGTGATGGGAAAGATGCTGACACATTCACTCTGACCGCAGAAGGAAACAGCTTCTCTCTTCTTCTCTCTTTCTCTCCCAGGCAAGAACGGGATCGGTGGTTGGGCAGTTCGGTGGGTTAACTCCCCGTTCCGCGTGCCAGCTCCTCTGAAAACTGAGCTGCCCTGAGACTGTGGCGGGCCACCGCTGGCACCATGCCTATTGTGCTTTCACCATATGGCAATGCTCCCAGTGTGGTGCATGAATCCCCATAAGTGACACCACCTTCCTGGCCAACCGTGTAAACAAACAGCATCGTCGGTGGCTGTTGGTTGACAAAATGACTGACCCCACTTATACAAACAGTTTTGTGTGATTTAAAGCCACAATCATGTGTCAATCTCGTCAGTTGCAGTCACATCGATGAAGCTTCACGAGGCAGATTATGTCTTGATTTTTCCAGGCTATGTGCAAATCTGGCTGGGAAAGACTTCAGTCAAGTGGAGCAATAAAGTAGCTAAAAGCTGTTTCAAAACCACTCTAAGGAAGTAGAGGGAGACTTAATTGTGTCGTAGCTGCAGCAGCCTCTTTGGAAGCCTGTGTATAGTTAACTTGCATGGACAGAGTTCAAGCGAGACGTTTTTTTTTTTTTTCTTCTTCTTCTTCTTTTTTTTCCCCTCACCATTTTATTTGCCATTATCATAGGGGCAAGTGGAGACCAGGAGGAGTAAAGACTGCACGCGGTTTGGAGAGATGGATGCATTTACACTTTCTCATCATCTTTCTAGAATATGCCTCCCAGTGTCGGTCCGCGAGGCAGACACCCTCTCTACATTTAAGATTAGGCTTAAAACTTTTCCTCTTTGACAGAGCTTATAGTTAAAGGTGGCCCTGAGTCACTTAGTTATGCTGCTATAGACCTAGACTGCTGGGGGATGCACTGAGCACCTCTCTGTCTCTCTCTCTCTCTCCCTCCCCCATGCATTTATATCACACTACATGTCATTAACTTTAAGTCCTCTCTTTCCTGTAGTTTGTGCTTTTCCCTTCTGTCCTCTCTCTCTCTGTCCTCATTCTGCAGGTACCGAACCACCACTGCCCCCATGTTCCTGTGCAACACCTGCTTCTGCAATAATTATTATTAGCTATTATTATTTTTACTGCCAATACTAACACTATTGCATCCTCTATTATTAGAACTTACTGCTGTTATTTACTAATGCACTATTATTATTGGTATCAGTCATTGTCATTATCATTAATACTACATTATTACTATATGTTTTGCTTGTATGCCATTGAGTTCTCGTTTCTCCTGCTCTTGTTCTCTCTCTCTCTCTCTCTTTCTCAACCCAAGGTCGAGGCAGATGGCCGCCCACCCTGGGCGTCTGGTTCTGCCCGAGGTTTCTGTCTCTTAAAGGAAGTTTTTCTTTGACGCTGTCGCCAAGTGCTTTCTCATGGTGGGACGTGTTTGGTCCCTTTAAATAATTCTATAAAGAGTTAGGTCTGGACCTGCTATATAAGTAAAAGTGCCTTGAGGTAACTTTGTTTAGGATTTGGCGCTACATAAATGAAATTAGATTTGATTCAGTGCCTCAACGATAAGCACCTGCATTGGTGGTTTGAACAATCAAACTGCAAGAAGGTCTGTAGTGTTGGCAGAGTTACTTTTTTGACTATCATATAGATAGTTATTCTATCTGCTCATGACACACTAAGTGTAAATGCGGAACTAATAATAGGTTAGGTTTTATGGGATGCCATAGGACTGCAGGCCAGGTAGAATTATGAGCTTAATAATAAGTTAAAATTGCTAAAAGAGTGAATCATTTTATATCTATAAATTATGCATGCTGATGGCAATTCTAAATCTTCCTGATCATGATTTGTGAAAAGCTTCAGATAAGGTCCTGAGAGATGCTGCCAGGATGGTAAAAGTGGAAAGTAAAGGTTGTGACTGTACAGCATTTCTGCAATCCAACATTTTCTGAGAGTCCAGGTATAAGACAGTGCTAGAAGAAAAGAAACTAGGCCAGCAGATGCCGACGGGGATGTAAGGACTGTTTGCATAAAGCAGAATTTCAATAAGCAGGCTTGTGGACACCAGGAGAAGAGTAGATGAACAGCTGCAGGGTTTAGCTGAGCAGACGCAACTGCTACAGTAGTTTTCCAGCTGAATAGATATAGAGACATGCTGTCACCGCAATGTAAATGTGAATCAAGTCAATTAAGGTACTTTGCTTTGTAAACTATTGGCAGTTTTACTTGACAACTAGATGCTAGTGTGCTTCCATACAACTCCTTTATTTGCTCTTGTTTCTTCTTCTACAGGGATTAGGGGGGGAAATCTCCAATCCACAGAGCCCTCAGGCTCATTGATTGGCCATTAGCAGCATGTTTTCTCCCCCATATCTCAGGCTTCATGGCAAAAAAAAAAAAAAAAAGTAAATTTTCTGAGAATCACTGTATGTGCCGCTGGATGTTGACCCCCCCGCCCCACACATCATATTCTCGAAGTATCACTGTATCACAGTACACACTGTTCCTCCTCCCACTCTGATTTAGAGGACAAATGCTTTCCTGTTGTACAAACCAGCCCATTGTCTGTAAACATGTCAGCAACATGGTACGGGAACTTGATGGAGTAGGTGACAGCATCATCCTAGTTCATTCCTCTGCACTGCTTGGTTGCAGAGGCTGGGTTGTGAGGTGTAAATAAGTGCTCCCCTTTTGCCAAGGAGAGGGCACATAGGCACGGCCTATTTTCCAAAGACATTGTCAAGAATAAGACAGTAGTGGCACATAGGTTGACAATGGAAATGACATAATCTCACCCTTAAAATGCTGTTGGGAACCAGAGCCCGGGTCTGGTCTGTCATGGTTGAGAAGTGTGTCTCTTACTGAATCAGTGTGGTACTCATTCCGCATCACGCAGGGCATGGCTGGAAATACAAGAAGATTATTTGAAGTTGCTAATTTTTGTCCTCGCTAGCACAATATACATCATTTAAAAGACATAAATATGTATTCCTGGTAAGGTTTTCATTTAATTTGACATTAACCATTTGCGAGTAAGAATAGTTACTTACAAGTGAACAAAGTGTTTGTGAAATACACTTGGAAATGGGAGACCTCCCTGTCTTTAATTGTGACTGTTCCCTGTATCTCATGTATGTCAGTGACTCCAGTAACTAGGCTTAAGCACTTCCTGTCACTTCCTGTAAAATACACAGACGAGTTTCTTCTCCACCTGTCCGTGTCGCTTGGTTAGACCGGCATGACATAGATTCCTGTCACACGCAGTATTACTGGGTCATCCTGTAATATGACCCAGAGCTCTTTTTTTTTTTTTTTTTGACGGTATATTTGACACTGCCAAAGTTATTTATCGGTTACAATAAAGAAGAACAGCTCGCAGGTGCATGCAGTAGAACCCGGGCCTTATTTACTTGTCAAGCTCTTCTCAAAAGGGAAAACACAAAAGAACTATAGTTATCGCATTGCACAGACAATATCTATGAAGCTGAACAGAAAGGAAAAGAAAAGCATCAACCAAACCAAAATCCATCTCTTTTCTTGGCCTCTGTCTAGTGCTAGAGAAAATTTGCAAATGTGCTCGTTTCACTTACACAGCACTAACCTTCTGGCTCTGACCAATTAACTTTCCCCTTTGACCTCACTCCACCTAACAGAGGTTCCTGCTCAGTTTAAGTGTTTGTCCAATTATCATGTTTGTAGTATTGGCATACACTTTTGCGGTGAGGACAGATTTTCATCTCCAATTATAGACCTTCAAAGCAGACTCTCTTTCCATTGACCTCAGAAAGGACAGCTCTCGGCAGAGCCCTTCACAGAGTTTTGAGCAGCTTGACCTGCACAGATTTTTCGAGGCATCATTTGGGCGACTGACACAAGATGCCTTTTAATATTTCAGAGCTAAATTGTGAAATAGGTAGCCAGACAAACCAGTCTGAAGTGTTCTCTCAGTTGGTTATGTGACTGGAAAGATTAATAATCCCCATGATGCTAACAATGCATAATATGCAAAATTGCTGAGTGCTTTATTTTGCATCTACACTGCTACTCTGTATTGAGAGATCAAAGGAATATTAAATAAGTCTGTCAAAGGGTGGGTGAAACCATCATGGTTAATGTCTCATTTTCAGTGTTTATATCTCATAAGTCAAGATGCTGTGACCACTGACACAGACTTCATCTTTTTTTTTTTTTTTGTTGCACCATGTCTGATTAAAATTATTGGAGTAATGAGTTGAATTTAGTTCTGAGGCAAAGACGGATGTCACCACAGTGTCACACCTTAAAACTCCAAGTATGGCTTTTCAGAAGTGTGAAACTGTGCTACCAATTGATATTTAATGAAACAAAGCCAACAGAGTAATTTGACGGCAATTATAATAAAATATGGAAACTCTAAACTGCAAAGGTTAAAACGGTTCAGTGGGGCCTCCTTTCAAATATGCAATGACAAAGAGTAAGAGTTTATATACTAAATAAATTAAATGATTCTCTTGAAGATATTTTGGTTTTAAACGAAGTCTTTTATGCACTCACCCTCAGAAGATAAACACAATGCTTTTATGTAGGTTAGATACATGAGAATGTGATAAATATGTAAATAGACACATGCTCACTTTCAAATTATAATTCTGACTCTGACCAAAGTCACTTTATAACCCATTCCTCACCCGCACAAACCTCTAAACTATATCTGGTGTCTGTATCAGTCTCATGATGTAAAACAAAAAAATCTACATATTAATAAGTTTCACAGATATCCATCTGAATACAAAATGTTCAGTCGCAAATACTTGAAGGAAATTAATTGTGAAATGAACTATGAAACATTGTCTTCAAAGCAATTTGCAATCCTCCAGGGTGAGGTGATGACTCAGTGAGCTGGAGATCATAGATTTAAATCTTTGTGTCGACTTTGCTCATTTTTGCTTTGTTTGTATGTGTGCGTTTCCTCCGTTATTACAGAAGCACACAGGTCAAGCAAACTGGAACATCAAAATCCCACATCTGTCTGAAACGTCACCACCAAAAACAAAGCATGCCATAGTTTCTACCAACAAATCTCCCGGCCTTAACGATCATATTTATCGTTTCTCCCTTCCCTTGGACGGCATTACATATGGCCTCTTAGTTAGCTTTTAGAAAAGACTGTGGTTTGGATTCCTTCCTTCCTTCAGCTTACAGGAAAAGAATCACTGCTGACTCTCATTTTCACACAGGAAATGAACAGCAGCCTCCTATGTAGAAGTCTTGAATTTTATTGATTATCCAACTGCCCCAATGTGAACTTCGATCATACGGCTGTTAGAGGTTGCCTAACAGTGAAAACTAACTATGGGTCGTAAAAAGCTGCTTGCACAGATGACGTATGGGGTCGTTTTTTGTTTTTTTGTTTTTTTTTAACCAGGAAGAACAGTCTCATTGCTACCTGCTACACTGCTATATTTAGCACTGCAGTAAATATGTAATTTGGTATTCCACTTTGGTATCTCATACAAAGCCAGTTGCAGAGTGGACATAGTGACATCCTAAAAGGCTGTCAAATACAAATAATGGTTAATGGCTGCTAGGGTGTTGGATGGTGGAAAGAAAATGCACATCTAAATTTACACATTGCATAAGGTTGAGTGGATACAGCTCAAACATATAATCAAATATCCCTGCAAAAATAATAAAAGCAGCACTGTGAAAATGTCTCTCTATCAGGAGTAAAATGAGAGAGAATGTGGAAATATAAATGATCTTACTTGCAAGGTCTGTAACATTCTGAAGACAAAACTATAAACTTTTCAAATGACTTTTTCCTCGTACCTCTGGTGTGGCTGGGGACCCTGCGGCGGCCCGTTGATGAGCTGTGCATGGCGTGCTGGTAGTGAGACATGTCTGTTGACGTGTTGGGGACACGGAAACTGTCCTGAAACCTCTGCATCAAATCCTCGACTGACTCTGTGTTTGGGTCGATGGCTGAGAAAAAGAGATGCAAAGTGAAAGTGGCAGGCATGTCATAAGACTTTAAAGTTAAAAATGCACCCAGTGACAGACACTCAAGACATTGCAAAAACATACATACACCAATATATAACGTCAAAACCCATAATACCTTTGTTCATTTTTTTTTCTTTTCTATTTTTAGAATAGATGAGAGATTAGAGTATAATATGCATCATAAACCACTAGGCTGTCCCATTTAGACACTGTAAAAATGCAGCACCACGTTATTCCTTTTGTTCTATTTTTTTCCCTGGCCTTTAAATGATTCCATCTATTCAATATTGCCTCATCTCTACAGGGATGCTGCCAGCACTTCCCCTGATGGCTCAGTCTCACTCTTCCTGATGAATGACTCCAAAAGAACTGGCAGAGGGGGGAAGAAGGGAAACCAGACAGACGGCTTTGCTTTCCCTTGCTTACAGTTTTGAAAATTACAAAAGGAAAGAACTGGGAAATCCTAGGATATGTCCAGATATGTTCTGACTCATTTATGCCAGAAAAGATCAAGCAAATAATGGGCAGATATTATCATTTCTGACACACACACAAAGTTTAAAACATGGATAATTAAAAGTACAGCTACATAGGTATAAGTTTAAGGTTGATTTTAGGTTGTCTCAGCGTTAACAGACATTGCCTTGTTTGATATCCCTGCAAAGTATCCATTCAATTCAACGGTGTTAGTGAGATCTTCAGTTTATCTGCAGTGAGTGATGATTTTGCCCTGTGTAGGGCTACAGTAACGCATCTGCACTGAGAGTACAGGGTTGGACAACTGTGGGCCAAAGCAAACAACAACAGAGTAAATCGCCGTCTCCAAAAGAGGGGGGCCATTCATCACACCGAGCACTACTACCCCAACCTATCATCCACATCTTTTGATGTGTCAGTCTGGCTCTGAGGTGTACTCTTTCCATGAATAATGGTGAAGTGTTGCTCTCTGTGGATGCTTATCATGCATGCCAATAAGCATGCAAGAGTAGAGAAAGAGGAGGATGAGGAGGAAGAGGGCAACGGTGAAGAGGCAGAAGCATGCACACGAAGTTTCACAGGAATCGGAAAGCTAACAATAAAAAGGTTGTTGCACTTTGCTTCAAACAAATATTATCTATGCAGTTATGCATTTGTTCAGATTTAGTTGTGGTTGACCTCAGATTGGCCCTCTAAGTTTCATGTTTTTGTCAAAAAGGGAAATGCTCAATGTTTCCACGGTAACAGGTTCTGTAACCAGATGAGGTTGATGCTGTAAAATGACCATGAACTCATTTAGGTAGCAGATGTCAGCCTATGTCTTCGAACTGAAAGATTTTTTTTTTATTATTAAAGTTAGGCCTTTATGATGATTTACAAGATCAACAAAAGCCTATCAAGACGAAGGCCACCTTCACCCCTTGTGCTATCTTTGCTTGACACTGCAAGCAGTTCCAAGTGCTACAAGTGCATGGCTGACATATTTTCACCCCTCAGTTTGGGTGTTAAGTTAAAAGAGTGACATCCGTGTGAGATCTAATGGTAGGAAAACAAGAACGGAGCTATTACACTAATGGTGCACACAAATGCATTTCAGTCCAAATGAATCCACCAGTTTGATTTAGGTGTAACTCAGTGACTACCATCTTAAACATTTCTAGTTTAATTTCCTGTCGCAGGGTTTGCTAATATGGCTTACGGAAATTAAACTGGGACTAAAATAGCTTCCTAGCAACAGAAATCTGAAGACATGCTCTATAGAGTTTGTTCATGGAAAAATAAGAACCTCCAGATATATCCATTTAATAATTCAAGCCATATAATGTTTGTAGGTAGAAACTTATGGAAGTCATTTGCTTTGCGTGAATGTGCTTTGTGTACGTATGTGGCATTGTTACAGCTGGTATGTGTTAGCGCTGCTGCTGCTACCAGGCCGGTAGCTTCAACGTACTGATCGCTCACCACGTCAGCCTTCATTCACACAGACGGTGCCGCTGCTCACTGCTTGCAGCTGCTATTGCTAATAACAGCTGTACTTACAAGCCGGCGGACATCCGAAAAAAAAAAATAAATACAAAAACATAAAATGTTAGTGTCATTTGTAGTAGATGTAACAATGAACATCAGAGCAGTGTTTCCTATATCTTCTGCCTTGGCTAATGGGAGTGGGCATCCCTGCTGCATCCTACAATGAAGGATGACAAAAATGTTCCTGGCTAAAGAAACAGTGCATGCACACCAACTCTTGGCTGCAAGTGGGATCTGCCACGCTTTCTTCTTGCTACCACCACACAGGAACCAGCTTTCGAATATGCCACAGAAACTAAAACAGAGTTCCCTACATTGTCTAGCACTGGGTTGCAAAGGACTTCCCATTCTCGCCATTTTCTTTAAACAAACCAAGTCTGGCTGCGTTTTATGAGCCGATGGAAGTTAGTACATTAAATAACCCACACTCTTTTGCTCTATTGCTATGGTTTAGTGACGTTTTAAACAATGCAGACAATAAGGACAATTGAAGTGACGCATTTTTGAAGTGATCTTCAAATGTAAACAATTACAGGCTTAACATGTTGCATTCATTCTTGTTACAAATACTTACAGTACGGGCCCTTGTACCCTAAGTGCATATGATCATAGCCTGAGGGAAATTCAAAGAAAATATGGTGTTGGGTTGTTATGGCCTGACTGCAACAGAAAGTAATTTTAGATATGTTGATCCCAGAATATAACCTATGTATTTTAGCAATTTTGTTTGCGTCTATTGACTGTGGTACTATATGCAACACAGTTTGGCACCACAGTACCTTATAAAGAAGAAAAAAGTCAAGCCTTTTGAATTGGGGTCGCAGAGCTGGAAAGAAAAATCCTTCTCCCTTTATCTGTTCATGTGCATCAATGTGATGTGAATGTCCAGAAAAAAAAAGAAAAAAGATATTGTGGATTTTCTTTTTCTGCATTACGCACAACAGAATCTTCAGGGTGTTTGAGTAACTGAAGATATGCTACATTTTAAAGACAAAATAGTACATTCAGCCCGATCACTTTGAACTGACCACCACATTTAATAATTATCCACCTGGTTAAATGAGGTCCATTCTCTGTGGGGAGTCGTGGTAGTTCTATTCTGATTCAGAAACATGGGGTTTAGCAAAAAAAAAAAAAAAAAAAAAAAAAAAAAGTCAGGCTGGACCGTTAGCACTTAAGCTCTGACCTGCCGTGAGTGAGTAGAGTCTGTGACAACATGTTTGAGGGTAACTGCTTGCATACATTTTTCATGGCCTGCTGGAACTCTCTTTATCTCTCTCTCTTTGTTCCATTTTGAGGAAGGAGGAGATGATAGGCCAGACAGAAGAGTTTAGAGCCACTGTCTCCTTGAAACAAATATAATTTGTCTGTAAAGGTTGCCACAATCCTTTTGCTCACACTTGTGTGTTTTTTGTTTTTTTGTCTTCCCTGCTAACACACAGACACACACACACACGCTACCATCTTGGAAATGTGTTTTGCTTAATCCCGTAAAATTGACAAGTTATTTGGTTAATGTTCAAATATGCAGAGCATCCATGTTATCACAGATCCACCACAAGACTTCACAGTTGGTACAAGATATTCCAAGTCTGCATTAGTCATGGATAAAAGACAAAAATGTGTGTACATTTTTTTGCCGTATTCTTTCTCTGGATCTCTCGCCACTTTGCTGTTATTCCCCATTTCTCACTAGTGTCAGAAGCAGATACCAAGATATTTTATTTTGACATTTGTTTTTCCCTAGGCCCCAAGTCCGTACTGGCTTCTCATTTTGAGTTCAATGTCAGCTAAAGCTCTGGTGCCTTTATTTTTTCCTTTTCATCTCCCTTATCTGCAGTTACTCCCTTATCTGTGCTGAGTGTGTGTTAACAGTGTCTCATAAGCAGTGGATGTCAACAGCATGCTGCCTCAGTCAACCTATTCCTGGTGGTCTTGCAATGCCCAGAACGAGAAGATAACCCCTTTCAATTTTCAGTTTTTGTTCAGCTGTGCTTGTTCATTCAGACCGTTGTGAAAGTGTGTATGTTTATGCAAGTGTTTGTTTTTGTCTGTGTGAATGTTAAAGCATTTCTTTACTTCCTTGAGGTTGGCGTTATTTTCCATCGCTGACTTTTTTAACAATGACAGAAAAATCCAAAGGCATCATTTTTGACAGATTAGATCAGAGCAAAGATGGCATGTTCTGGGGCATTACATTTGTGCAGGCAGACACAAACTTTTCCATTATATGACAGAACAAATCATGGAGGTAACTTAATTCCCCTCAGAGCAACATGTCTTACTATTTGGGTGTTGACAGCGCGTCACGGACAAAAGGCTTTCCAGGGTGTCTGTGACCATTACGCAGAGGGGTGCAGTCACAACCTTGGTATAGACAGAGTGCATGCTGCAGGATTCCCTCACAGTGAAGCGGCTGCTTGTGGCATTGTGAAATCCCACGTCAGAGAGTCTTTCAGACTTCCGATCACTTCTCTGCCAGAAATGTTCCCCAACTTCAGAACTCTGGCTGACGTGATGCTGGTAATTTCATTTTTCAGCTTTCAGGACACATTACAGCCATCACAATTTGTCTGTCTGGGGCAAAGAGGCAATACTTAATGGCAATCACCTCTGCAGAACTCTCCACTTTTGTGTTTAAGTCCATGGAGGGAGGTTTGAGTTCATGCTGGGCTACAACATATTCATGTTTCATAATTCATATTTTAATTATAGTTGTCTAATTCTCTAAGATTGCATTGTTCTTTTTTCAAAAGCCACTGTCGCTGCGTCTGTTCATCCCTGATACATGGAAAATCCAAGTTGTTTTAAAAATTAAATGAAATAGGATATGTCTGAATATCATATTTAAAAAGAGAACTCAAATAAGCTAATAACAGATTATGACTGACTGAGACTGATTTTTGCAAATAAAGGACAACTAGAAAGTCAAACGTAACCTCTGCTTCTTCCCTGCTTTTATTTCCTACTCCCTGTCAGTGGAGTATGAAATGCAGCAGTTTACATAAGGATGTAATATTTTCATGGACTTTTCCAAGTATTGAAATGCCTGTCAAAATAAAAAAAAAAAAAAAAAAAAAAAAAGAAAGTTACTGAAAAGAGAACAAGGGCAACAAATTTAATTGCATTCTGTGTAGACTTTCACATCCAATGTCAAGACCAATGAACAGTGAACACCTGACACCACGTGTCCACTCCAAACATAATGTCTGCTTTACCCTTGTCCTTCTTCTCTCTCTGCATCTCTCATTCTCTGGCGTCTCCTGGGACCTCATTGTTGAGCAATGCACTCATACAGTCCCGGAGAGGTAAAATATGCTGCTCGATGGCTTGATGGACATATACACAGTGTCCTTATTAAGGGTCCACTGAGGTGACAGGAGGGCATCACTGCTGGGCCAAAAAGAAATAAAGTTACTATGGATATGCACACACGAACCAGCAAATAAAGCCAGAATGATAGTTATGTGTACAATAAATTTAATGACCGATGGCCACATCCTCACAATGCTCATAGAAACTCGCTGACAAACCTTAAACCCTTCTTTCCTTGTTCAGTGGCTTCTCCTAATCAGAAATTCATCAGCTATTCACCTATAGTATGAGTGCCAAGGCAATAACTGCATTCAAAATGACTTCTCAACTGCTCAATTTCTGAAGTAAATGCTGTCAATATAACAAAATTTAACAATATTGAATTATATCTCTGACATCATACTTTTTTGTTCGATTGGTAAAGATCTATTGAAAAATGACACCAAGAAGGTGTGGGTGGCACGATAAAGCTTAATTTGTCAAGGTAAATTTAAGGGTTGGCAATTGATTGATTTACCAAAAACACTGTGCAATTAATTTTCTAAGTAGAAAAATGTCTACTAATACATCAACAACAGTAATAACAGATTTATGCATAAATGCAGTCCCCTGGTAAATCACTACTTTGCAGAGGCAGAGGCTTCTATAAATAGGATACACAACCTTTAGGATGCTGGATGCACAACAAAATCTGATATAATGATGCCTGTGTCTGATGCCTGTACCTTCACAGAAAATGATACCCGGCACTAGGAAGGGCAGCAGTTGATCTGTCAGCAAAAAAAAAAAAAAAAACACACTGAAGGACTAGCAACTCCAAAAAAGCCAAATGAACAAGACTAGGCCGGCTTCCACCAAATCGCTGATACAGCCTTTGGGAATTACTGTCTGTCAGAAACTGAAACCTTTGACCATGACTCTCTGTCCATAAATAGTGCTTGACCCTTATTTCTTTTAGGCTCAAGAAGATATTTCCTCTCTGTGAAAGTCAGACACAAGGAAACATACAAGCTCTTCAACAATGCCCTGTGCCCTGAGGCAGGTGGGGGTAAAGCTTGCAATAAAGCTTAGAAGATGGATTGCAGTGCTCTAAATTTACATGTGTGGTACCTTTAACAGCAAACTATGTAGAATCCATTCCATATCGTTCCAATTTCCATGCTAAACCTCCTGCTTAACAAACTGGATATTGACTTGGAGCCTGAAAATGAAAATGTATTTTCTTTTATTTCATTAGGTATCGCTGCCATTACATGGTGATTCTATTATGTGGAATTTCCTCACCAGAAACACTGGTTGTTTGTACAACTACCTTAAAACAACTGTTACACATTCATGGTCCCCAGAGTGTGAACCACCAAAGTACTTTTCATCTAGCACCAGCAGCAGGTCAAAATTTTCACTTATTTCAAGAGGTATCTCAACACCTACACAATGAATTGGCAGAAAATTTTTGTGCAGACTTTATTGGTTTCGAAATGTCCCTCTCTGGATGAATTGTAATAACCTTGATCATCCCCACTGGGCCAAAATTTTAATTTGTTCAATGCTCTGGTTTATGATCAAATATCCTACCTGAAAACTAATAATGATGACGATATTTATCAAACCTCAAGTTACCTAAATTAAACCATGTTTTCCCTTCCTGGAAAATATTACTAAAAGGTAGCAGTGCAATTGTGATATAAATATTTTCCTGATATTTGTATATATTATGGGTAAATATATTTAAAGTAAGTATATTTAAGTACAGGGATATTCAGTGCAATGATAAAATGTGTGGCTGTGTTTCCCTGTTAATCCATTTAACAAAACTCTCTCAAAATTCAGAATTTAAAGAACAATTGAATTATTGCCACCATTTAAAATCTACAGTCCACACATTGGTGGCAACATCTGCTCAAAGCAAGGAAGGAAACAAATGCTGTGATATTATTTGTGCACATGTTGCCAATTTCTTTCACATGTATATTTGAACAAAAGGGAGTCAGTTATGGACTTTTCCTATCCCTAGCCATTATGCTTGGCAGCCCAACAGCATTCATATTCACAGAGGCAGATGTAGCCACAAGGGAAGTGATGGAATATTTCTGTGGCTCTTTGGACCCTACAAGCCCCTGCTGTTTTAATTTGGAGAAAATCTGCTGGAGAAAAAGAAGCTGAGAGCAAAAGAAATTAAATTCCTGCAGATTTCTATTGTTCATTACATTTCCGTTATTATTCATTTTCTCTCATACCTTTGCCGGTAACTCCAACACAACAACCGCTATTCACAACCCCTTTTTTTCCCCTTTGTTTTCTGTCTTTCCCTTCATGGTTTGGGGAGCAAATGAGAGATCAATCGAGAGGAAATGGGGGTTCACCCCACATCTGATTCCCTCTGTGATTTATTAAATTTGCCATTGTTCCAATAGGAGCAGTCCAGTCCAGCTTTCTGAGAAAGCTTTGACAGCACTGCCTCTGGAAGTGTGACAGGTACATGAGAAAAGAGTAAGAGGTTAGACAGATACAAAGAAAAAGACAAAAGTGCCAGAGAAAACAAGGGATACAGACATGAATGGAGAGTGGCTGAGGGAAAAAGAGATGGAGCCTGAAAAGTGTGAGGAAGACAAAGGGAGACAATGGGATGCCATGGGTGTTGAAGGAAAGAGAAATGAGATGATGATGGGAACGAGATGCAGATAAAGAATTGGGATGGATAGAGAGAGGATGGCAAAGGAACCTAAGCTGAAAATATGAAAAGAAGATGGATGGGGAAATAATAATGAAGAGAAGACAGTGATCACAGAAGGAAAAGAGAAAGAATGGGCAAGGAGTCAATGTGGAGTAAGAGGAAGAGACAGCACAATAAAGGGGAAGGAGAAAATAACGAAAGAAATTATTCAAGAAAAAGGGGAAAAGATCTCAAAAAGAGATAGATAAAAACAGTTCAATCATATGATTTTCCTCCATAAGCTATAATTATATTTTATCTTAAGCTATTATGGTTCTTTGCTTTTATATCTAAATTAATGGCAAGCTAAATTCCAATGTCATGATGATTTGGAAATTACTACCTTTGTGACAATGAATATTTGGGAAATATTGTAATAATAACAGTAAATATTACCCACCCCCTGCCCCCTCTCTTGTATTTGAAAAATGAAATATATTAACATGACAGAAATGTGGACTTTTGATTTAGGGAGTCAACAGACCTCTGATCTCATATTTACTGAATTGGGGGAGGTGATAATAAGAGCATGAGAGAGGTGGAGAATAGGCCAAAATGGGAAGTATGGCAAGATTCATTATTTCTTTCTTCATATATCAGTGACGGCAAAGCACTTTTCTCCTGTGATGATTACAGAGACAGAACAAAATGAAAATATTTCTACCAATTAAAAATGATTTTAACATCTAGAGGACCTAAAAAAAACAGAGGAAAAGACAGAAACTCCGTGCGCCGCCCTCGCCCAATCTTTTATTTTCATTTGAACATTTACTCATGCCTCGTCATTCCCAGCCACGAAAGCATGTAATGTCCCATCTTTAGTCAGACACTTTTCCTCTCTGCTTACTTTTGCCTGCCCTTGTATATTCCAATGCCTCTGCTGTTTGCAGAGGAGCAAGAATAAAGTGCTATCTATAGCATGGTTCTTGCCATGGGCCAGAATAAAATATGGATGCGTCTCCCCATGCTGTGCCACCTGAACATTGCAGGCCAAGCTCTGACCTCCAACAGCTCCAGACAGACTGAAGCCTGTGACTGCTGATTGCAAATAAGCCAAAGTCCTGAGATCTAAGAACACGACTCAACATTCAGCGCAATATTCTAAATTCATTTATTTGGTGTTGACACAGTGCAAGACAGTGACTCAAAAATGCACAGGTGAATTATTCTGTGTGTGAATTTTTAATAAGTAACAATGCAACAGTAAAAGCCCATGCCTGTCAGGAAACACCAGGAAGACCCACTTTAAAGCCTGTAAGCAATATTCTTCTCAGAGTAGACCGTGGAAGGCAGAGTAGTAGCTGGAGGTGGTAAGTAAATCATGATAACTTTCAAACAATCTCTTTAAAAGTGTCATAGTGGAAGATGCAATCCACAAGGCATGATTCTTTATTAAGATCTATTAAATATATATGAGTTAGGTAGCTTTGTATTTGGCCCAGTGCGATCTTGAAAGATTCAGGGAGCAAAGATGACATGCAGAGTAAAATGCATGCAAAGACTCTTTCTCTCTCACGCATGCATACCTTTGAAGTGCGCTGAGCAGCAGAAAGAAAGGCAGATAAAAACTGATGGAAGAAATTAGATCTTTCACAGTGAGTGGCATCCTTTGACTACCATTCAACCCTTTCCCGAGATGAGTCGTAGGGCATGTTTCAAGTCTCAGTTTAGAGAACAAGGTGTGGGGAAGAAAGAAAAAAAAAATTCAATAAGCTGCAAGGAAATCAAAACCACACTCTCAAAAGAGGAAGAACTTCTGACATGGAACCTGCGTGCCATTGCTTCAGCATTTTGGCAAAATTTTGGAGCAGCTTTTAATGCTCTTGACATGTTGGTTTTGGTGAGGGACCTCCCTTGCCTTCTACATGGCTTGGAAATGTACCCAGTCAATTTACCAGCATTCGTCTTTTGAGTGGAGGAAAACTGGATCAATAGACACCAAGTCCATGCCTCCTGGCTGAGTAGTTATGCCTCATTCTTTGCCCTGGGCAAGGACTTGCAGTAGCAAGAACTTCCTCAGCCATAGCTGTGGTTTTCATTAGTTTCTTATTTATAATCAGCACCAAAGAGATCATTTTCATGGTCTTTGGTGAGACACAAAGGGGTACTTGTACTCTGTGTTGCGTCACTCTCCTCACATATTTCTTCCAGGGGGCCACTGACCTAATGGACCCGCTTCAAAAACCCGAGCTGAGCTCTGGGGAATCCTTTAGATCGCAACAAACGGTTCCTAAACTTTTTTTTTTTTTTTTTTTTCAGCATTTCATTGGGTTGCTCAGTCTGTGAATAGTAAGAAATGTTTTTCTCCTTTGATCCCTCGATGCTTTTGGGAGTGTACAAACACTGCAAAGTTGCAAAAATAGGGTATGGTCAGTAAGGTTTTTCTGTCTGGACCTGACTGAAAACCGAGAGCATGAATGTGGCTAACTGCTTAGCTGTTAACTCTCTCAAAAGTTTCCACACACTTTGTAGGGCAGTGATTTCGGTCAAATTGCCGCACTCCTGGATCATGGCCTCCTCCTCCCCCTGTATTTTGTCTCTCTGTTAATGAAACTTTGAACATCTTGGGCAATGTGACCGCACTGGACTGAGCAGACAAGTGGGATTGATTCCTGACATCCTCCACAGCACTTTCAATGGTATCTTCCACTCTTCTGCCTACTGGGGATTTGTGGAAGGCATCCTTTGATTTGTCTTAACTTCTGAGATCACATGTAAAGATTGCAACCTACTGTTAGAGGGCAAAGTGTGTCACAGGGACAGGGACACTCAAGAGCACTTCCAAAACCAACTAGACTTTTTTTCCCCTTAACATTTAAAAAAAAATTGTTCTCTGCATGTCACATTATCCATGGCTGTGATTTTCTCTTTCTGTTATTAATGACACTTGGCAGCGACACAAACATAATAAATACCATTGTGCTTTAAACCATGTGAAACTTGTGACAGACTCCAAAGACAACAGTAAGTATTAAGAATTATTTCCAGATCTTGCTAGAGTGTCACTGAGGAATTTCCGGCACAAGTAGGAGCGGAAATGAAGCAGAAAAGGCTTTATACAAATATAATTACGATAGGGTGCCAATTTATCACACCCCAAGATAATTCATCACACACAGAAACAATCCAGTTAATTTAATACGCTGTAAGCAACAGTATTTTTCCTACAATTGCATATTGACCATGTACAGGCCGAGGAGAACAGCAGTGGCTCTAAAGTGGAAGGTTATTCGGTTGAACTGTGCCTCAAACATCCTTGTTTTACAAAGCACAAGCAGATCAGAGGCTTGTGTGTGCAGTAGTTGATTTCAGCTGTATCCGTTATCAAGAGTGGGTTTCTTCTGAAGTAGCTGTATGCCGAGATAACATTTCCATTATCCCTTGTATGAGCGGGGCAGTCTGTCTGGTGGCCCCTGTAGGTTTATGATGGGAGAACGTGATCTATTCCAAAGTCATCATTTGTTGCTCAACACATCAGTGCTTTAATATCTGAATTTTGCTTGTGTTTGGCACCATTTTGTTTAAAGACAGCTCTTAAATATCAACTGCAAACACAAAGCTCAGTGTCTGATCTCCATTACGTCTGTTTCAGTTATAATTAGAAACGAGCTATAAATTATTAAAAGGATCCAAGCATGGAGTTGTCATGCCTATAAGCCTGTTTTCTAATAGATGCTGTTTTCTTGTCTAAAGTCGGTGCATTCAAATGTTCAGAGACAATGCTTACCCCCATGTTTTTGTGAACAGTTTGAATAAGTAGCATAATCACTTTAATGGGCTAAGATTCTTTGAAATACTGGGCGTACAGAGGAATCGAAGGGTATTTTGACCATTACATGTGGGTGAGCAGGCCAAACCACATTTCAAATCAGCCTCATAAAGATGGGCCATGAGTTGGTATGTGATCGACCCACATTGATCCGGCGTGGCCCTGGTGCTTACAAGCCCATTTCTACAGACATGCCTTATTTATTTATTTATTCATTTTCATCGTGCCCCTGACAAAGGCCTCAGAGGTTTCAGATTACCAAAGCTTAATTTTTCAGTTTCTATACCTGGACTCGCCGCCTTTTATTCACGTCCTCTCTGCTTTAAATGATCTCGTTAGCTGCTGTACGGTGCACGGAGGGGTGTGCTCATTTTGTGCTCCTTTGAAACTTCCTGACAAACACAATGCACTAGAGATTGCAGCAGCTGTGATTGATGAAACTGACACTGGCTGTTTTCACACTGGAGTGGGCAAGAAAGACCAGAATTTTATGATGTATTGCTTAAAAACTGCCAATTCCCCTCGCATCCCTCGGATTTATTGTCTTTGCTTATCTTTTCATATGCTGCCTACATGCTTGATCGTGGTCATGTGTTGATATTTGCGCACGCTTGTACATATGCTGCGCGTGTGTGTATCTTTAAAGCATCTTATTCATCTTACTTAATTGCCCTCATTGACAACACAGCTTTACTGCCTTCCCTGGATAGGGCAAAAAGAAGAATGGGGAAGTCTTTGTAATTAACTCCCATCTATTTATCATGGGGAAGGATGACAAGCCTGATTCAGTATTAATCAAAACATTACCCTGAGCTAGCTTGAGTGTGCCAAGCTGGCAGCGATTTCTCATCAATGATGTCACATTAGCGATCTGGAGCTTGACACTGGATTATTACTCTCCAGTCTTGAGTTCAATTAGAGCTCAGTAAACACTTGATAAGCTTGGTAATGACAATGGTCATGTGGATGAAGACACACTACCTTTTTTTTTTCCTTTAGATGCTGCTTAATTTCTCTTGTGAGTAAACCTCTCATAATGAAAGATTTCAAGCATGCGCTGCAGAGATCATTACCACTGTAAATCTAAAATAGTCAGACACATTTGGCCACTGTTTCCCCACGGTTATGACTACAAAAAAAAAAAAAAGAAAGAAAGAAACACAGCTAGGTAATCAGATGATTCATACCTACCATGACCTTGCTCTCCCCAAGGCCAGTAATTAAGACTCAGATAAAAAAAGAAAAAGGAATTGCCAATGAGTGGCTAAATTACACCTCTGGTTTACTTGTTTAATTCCCTGAATTTCAAAGCAAAGTTATATTACTTTTACAATTGTTCCCTCTCCTGTTCTTCAGTTGTAGAAAAACGAGAAAAAAAAAAAGAAGAAGAAACAAACAATATGCAGATTCAATGCAGTTCTAGGAGTCTGGAGGGAAAAGAGTGCTTTTTGTTAAACTTGTAGTGAGGAGTGGCTCCACTGAAGGGGGGGGGGGATTTAAAAATGCACGGTAGCTAGGGATCTTTGTCAAAATCCATGTCTCTCTTTTGTTTATTTTTGCGCAATATTTAGTCACTCATTTACTTCCTCAAAGTTGTAGACTCTGTCAGCAGATTCTCAGCGGGTTACATAAGGTGCCCTGGGCTTTATCTGTGTTAACCATATAAAATAAATACCCAGTAATTGTGTTCCGCAGTCTTTACAAACAACATAATCTCACTGAGAGGAATAAGAAGCAATAACAGGAAACCCTTTTCGTACCAGTGAAATACTTAGCTCTGGCATAAACTTTAATTTTCTGATAGTTACCCCCCCCCATTAACGGTAGACTCATAGTTAATAAAGGGCAATCTCAATAATGTAAATGCATTAATCAATTCAACTCATTAGCAAAACTTGTTCAGGAGAAGAACATCACTTAAAGCACCAACAACCAAAGCTAACAACTAAATTCTGACATTCCACTGAAGACTGTAGATGTGCTTATTTGTCACATGGAGCTTTAAGTTGATTTTTTTTCCTTTTAGTTGTTAGAGCATTAAATCAGTTAATAATGTGACCTTGACTCCTGCTTTCTCTTTCACTTATTATAAATATAAGTAATAAACACTAATGTCAGCAGCTCCAGTAGCGCCACCGCTGTACGTATGTGTGTACTACATGTATAACTGAACTGAAACTAAAAAAACAAACAACACACAAAAAAAAAAAAAAAAACAATACACATGCCGCAGCCAGGACCCAGTCAAGGGATGGCAGCCAAGAAGAAATTATGTCCACTCTAACAGTGGACACTAATAAACCACAATGCAATCTCTTTGGCTTTTGTCCCCCAGACAGACGCATCGAGCCCGGGGCCGTTTCAACCTAGAGGGAGGATGCTGTTGACCATCCAGAACAACACATTAGCAACATTAGCTGTATATCATCTTCTGCCATTAGCTCTGTTTTTCACTGCTGCGGCTTCACAGAAAAACAAACAGCATACAATCTCTGTTGGTTTCTGGGACAACCTTGTTTTGTTGGATTTTTTTTTTTTTTTTTTTAAACCACTTAAACATTTTGATTTTTCGTTGCCCCAGTGCATCGTGTATCCATCAAACATAATTTATTTAATTTGTTTAAAGAACACAACCCAACAACAACAACAGTGCAGGTGACCAGTGGGGTTAATGTAACCAAATGCTATGATCATTGCTCACAATAGATGTTATTTGCTGTGGTTGCAGAAGATAAAATTGCAGCTGACAACAAACTAAAATTGAAGCAATATGGCCCCATTATTTGTGAGTGTGCTCGGAGCTGGAAAATACATTTTGTACTATCTGAAAACAGGCACGTGATCTCTGGCAAGCATTGGAGTTCTCTTGATTCAATAAGATAAAGGTAAGGATGCATCAAGGAGAGAAAGTGCCTTATTTTCAAAATGTTTTATAGAAACAAAACAAAAAGAAAATAAAGAATTACCACTTCTCCCGGCTCCATTATTGAAAGTGACTCATATTCAGTGTTCATTTTTTTCTTACTTAAAATGATTTTTATAGGCCATAGCGCAGGCAACGCAACAACAACAGCAACAACGTGCCAGTAGTTGTTCTATTCATCTGGTGAGTCCACAGTTCTGCACCGGGCTTTATTAACTGGTTTGACCTATGATTGAGATGCCCCACTTTCTTTCATCTTGTAATTTCTCAAAGAATGAGATGAACCAGTATTTTAGGCACAACAAAATATGTTGCTTTATGTGGCCACAGGCACATAGATGCTGCAGTTGAGACTTTCTGTTTTTATCTCAAAGACATCACAAGACGTTGTGACATCACAAACTGAAGTTTGCATTTGGTGAATTATTTCTGAAATTATGTTAAGAGGAAACATTCACAGTGTATGGAAATAAATGGGAGCCTAACAAAAAGTCATAGGACATTCCCATGTAACATCTTTGCCAAAAAGGTTTGAACCTGATTTGATTGTAATGAAGAATTCAGTGTAAATTTGCTGATGATTGATATACAGTGACAGAGCTACAAAGAGCTATTTAGGCTTAAATATATAAATACAGACCCACCTGACATGTAGGGCTGCTGTTCGCCCTTCTTACAACACAGGCTACACATGTAGTTAAACAGTGTGAGATGCAGCGTGCTTCTTTATGCTGTAAAATGAGAAGTAGAGGTATGTGTGATGATGACTGTCTGATAGTGATCGCCAGCCCCTGAGCGCTCGTCATAGAACAAAATTTCCAGCTTGCCATCGAGCGTTTTATACACCTGATTTACACAGTCCTTGCTGGCCAGTGCATCCCCACAGCCGTGGGAATCGTGCTAAATAATGAAATTGACAGGCCTCATTTGTTCGGTTGTCTGTGTAACAAAAGCCAATGCCATGCACGGCCCCGTGAGGCATATCCATAATCCCTGGGGATAATACTATTGAGTTTACTTGAATGGGGTTATCTGTCAGCAAGGACAGACAGATAAAGGATGAGTGGTATTTGGAGACTTTTGGGATGGCAAGCGGGATAGGACAGGTGGGGCAGAAGTTAATCACCCCTGTATTCAAATGTTGCCACTTTATGGAGAGTACAGATGGGCAGGCATAAGCATCAAATTAAATGGTTTGTGTGCTAACTATTGAAAAATGCCAGATTGCTGATGGGATAAACAGAAGGAAGTGTCAAGAACTGTATTTGGAAAATATTGAGAAATGACCACCTGTCATAATAACTGGCCACTCTTACACAGAGTATGAGACCCAGTGTAATATCTTGAACTGGGCTTGATATTGCTTACATCACATTAAGTCTGACCACTAAATAGGTAATTGTGAAGATACTCAGGCATAAAGCTTGGACTCCAAATGAGCTTTACAATGTCACTGAAAGAGCATAGCCAAGAATGCATCATTCTTCACTCACAATCGAAATTCTTTTACTTAGACATCTCACATAAACTCAGTTGTCTGTTGCTACATTCATTCTTGCCTTGCAACACATTGTTCCTACTGAATGTGCCTTTTGCAGCACTCTGCAGCCACAGCTAGCGCCGTTAGCATCCCTGTTAGACTGTTGAAGCCTGTACAAACAGTAAAAATGGCTTTAAAAATGTTTGGCATGGTAGAGTTAACTTTGAAAAAAAAAAAAAAAAAAAGAAAAAAAAACAACAACATGGTTGACTTACTCAATTTATATGCTTGGCACTATTTTATCAAAGTTTGAGAAGAGCAAGACAAACTCAAAAATGGTTCAACAGGCATCAAAACTAGGCCTACATTGCCATTTTTCAAGGACTGAAAAATAAAAATTATAAATTGCATAAATTGGCTATTTCTCTAAGAGTTAAATCTGAACACTAATTGATTTTATGACACCACCCTAGATATATCTGTGTATGTCTCTGAACATTAGTGTAAATATACTTTCCAGTCAATGCTGCACGTGTGGTTTATAAGTGTGTGGGTGTGTAACAGTGTGTTACATCTTGCTGCTTACAACCTGTTTGCTTGGCTCAGTACTTACTTATTGCCATTTGGGGACAATTAGCGCCTTTTTGTTCTCTTCTAACAAAGGCATATATTTGGTCATTAGCCAAAGAACCAGGATTGTACAGTAGGAGCATTGGCCTCTCCACCCCCTGCCTGACTCCGCTTTCCTCCAGTGTCTAAACCCAGCATTCTTCCTCTCCACTTGGGAATAGAACAGAAATTAACCTCCATCTCACCACAGTTTTTTGTTTCCTTTTTTTTAAAAAATAAGGGCTGCTTCATTGGGGTTAAGACACTGAATTTATTTGGGAGGAGTCGGATTAAATTGAGGATGAAATAAAACAGTAGACAAAGCCTCATACAGCTGATAAATCAGAGTATGTCCTAATTATGATGGAACAAACAAAGACAAACAAAAAGATCTGATCTGTCTTTTGTGTTAGCCAAAAATTTTGCAAACAAAAACGTAACTAACCTGTAAGACCAGTGTGAATAAGGCCTGTCGTTGAATTAATTGCAGTGATTACTCATCTGTTTGAATGTGTGAATGAGAAAAATCCAAGGACTGTGAAAATGAATGTGAAAATGAGAAATGATTGTACTGAAAATTGAAATGGCAGTTTGATTTTTAGAGTCATTATCAGCTGTGGTTGGGGTCAGGCACTATGAAGCTATGTTCACGTTTGTTTGAACATAGTATATACTGCATGTGTCGTTATACCCTTTATCCATTTTATCCTCCTTTCAAATATGTGGCAAATGTTCATAAAATGAAAGTTAAACATAATTGCTGAGCTGCGAGTAAAGACTTACTATCACTATCTAAAACATGGATCGGCAATGTACCCGAGACAAAATGGAATAATGTTAACATTATAAAATTAGAAATTTGACCAAAATATTAATTGGTTTTCAGCGTGAAAGACACACAGTCGGCCGCTTATAGCTTGTGTAAATACAGTTATGTAGAGTGATAAATACAATGGGCGCACGAGGGCTTTTCCACAAACCTCATGCATAATTCACTGTGACATGAATAACCGGGGCACCCTCCAACTCAGTCAGCACCCTTCAATTATTAAAGCCCAACTTTGCAGAAGAGCACCCCAGGTTCAACAGGATATGATATCAAATAATGGCTCTACACAGCCCGAGATCCTTACTGCAGACAATTCTAACTAAGGTGCTAGTTTCATTACTAATAGCAAGGTAGAATAATTTCCCTTGTTTGAAGTGGACTATGTTTAGCGAGGGTCAACAGGCCGCCCACCCACACACTGAGCATCTAATCAACTAGACCGATGGACTCTGTCACCTGACCTTTACATGTAACACTACCTCACATGGCACTACATTAAATTACAGGCAGAGTCAACGGCTACGGCAGCTGTGAAGGGGCAGTGGTTACGAAAGAGTGCGCTAGTTAAGTTTGCTGTTAATTAAAATACATTATGTGGTCCTTTCAATGCCAAAGCATTTCCTAAAAAAAAAATAAAGGGCTCATCATAACCCATGCGAAGGGACAACGTGAGTCACACAAAACTGCTTATTTTTGACTAAATGTAAGCTGGACATGTTGTGCTATCAAGAACATGGGTGGTCTGGCAAGATCCAAAGTGAACTGTCCAGGCTGAGCCATCTGGGGAGCTGGCACTGAGAGAATCCATGGATGTACAAATCATGCTTACAAAAGCAGGACGGCTACCACTGAGCACAACAGATTTTCTATGACAACTCAAAGTTGTTGTTTTTTTTTTTTATGATGCTCAGTTGTATGATACACAGATAACCGGCACCATGTTGTTAATCTTGCAGCTAGTGCATAATTAATCTCCATTTTATGTATACACAACACTAATTTCCTTCGTAATAAATAGTTTTTCAAGGAAAATATATGTTGATAACTAGCCTACCTCGTTTGTCGAAATTATGCTTGAGCTCGTCCTCCTTGCACATCATGTCTGCGTGACCTCCGATGCCAATGTTTACTCCGTAATCCTCCTGCACTTTTCCATCATTCAGCTTGTTGTGGAGTTGGTTGGGTGTGGAGTTGAGCGAGTGTCCACCTTGGTCGTCCTCATCACAGTCGTAATCATCAAGAATGGGGGTCTCGCGGATGGGCATACCGATGACAGAGCTGCCGTGCTGGTGGGTGTTCCGGGATCCCCGATAGCTGTCCCGGCCCTGTGGCCCGAGCAGAACGGAGGGAATGTAGTGGATCTCGTGGGTGGCCTCGGTGCTGGCACTCTTCTGGGGGATACGGCGACGCTTGCACCATCGGTGGCGGGTATACAGGACAAGGGTAAAGAGGAGAATTAGGAGTAGAAGGGCGATGAGGCCACCCTGGATAAAAAAGCAGGAGGAAAAACAGAAAGACGCCGTGAGAGAAGAGCACAAGGATAACAACTCTGATTTTCACTCAATATAGAAAATACAAACATCCATTACAAAAAGGACTTCACCTCTAACAATAACAATTGCAATCACTGCTCCAGTGCTAGTTATATTAGGTTGAATGCCAATTAGCACCATTTGGCATTTGCTATTAAAGAGGTCTGGTTATAAAAAGACCAACTCATTTGGACCCAAACTACATTGCGAGTGCATTAGTCAAAAATACTGCAAATTATTTAGCATGTAAAATTTAGTATGCAGTCTCAAATTGGCACTGAATGAGCATATGTCAAACATATACATATATCTCTAGGCTCTTCATAAATACTAATTGGTCCACTGTATAATACAATCTAATTTTATAGCTGTGTTATGAATTATGATTTGGTTGCTTCAAGTTGTACGGCCTATACTCACTGAAACAGGGAGGATGAGATCACGTGCGATTGATTTTACACTGTAAGACAACAGGGGATTTTATTTTGAAGGGTGGGAGGTGACCAGCTTCCTTTTCCCTACGTTCTTCCTCAACATCAACAATCTCTCACTTCCCCTTTTGCTCCAGGTGTAAAACAGCAATTGTGTCTTTTCACTGGCGAGTGTAGAACACAGGACCAGTCCAGGGCGCCGCCAGGGCAGGACGGCACAATGCTGTAGGAGCTCCTGCAGATGACATCAACTGTGCATCACATACAGGAGCACCCCCCCCCCCCATCATGTAATGCCTGATATCTGGGCAGATTCAGTAAAACACTGCACTTCTGAAGCCAAATCCTGTGCTGTTTGATACTGTTCCATGCTGTATTTGATGTTTGAGAACTGCTTGTTTGTTCATGCTATGTTTTATGTTTGAGCGTTGCTGGTTTACTTGATGCTGAATGTATTTGTGAAAGCTTTATTTAGTAAAACTGTGCTTGTTGACTGATCTGCTGGGTCATTCAGACCAGCTTCAGTAGCGGCTTTGCTCAGTTTAGATTTGCATGCATCTCTCTCTATTTGTTCTCGTTCTCCATCTCCTTCCTCTGATGTACAAACATGGGATGACCCTGACGAAGGCCACAAGCCAAAATGTGTCAGTTTAACAACAGAGTTGCTCTGCATACTGCAAGTGTCGCTGGAGTTTTGACCTCTTCTGACAAACAAACAGGGATGTTGCGGTTCATGACCAACTCATCAGCTCTGGCATCAGCTCTAAACCTGATCACACCATCTCTCTTATCTTTCCTTTCTTTTCACACCCACAACATGTGGTCCTCAGCTCCCCACCTGGTTACTTGTCCTGTCCACTTTATCTTTATCTCCACTTTATGTTCCTCAGTTTGTCTATACTGAACAGTGTCCACCATTAGCCCTTGTTACCACACACAAACACACACACACATAAAACAGATCCACTGCTAGTTAGGACTTAGTGTGGTGTTTATTGGTGTATTTAATTATAACACTAGTGAATGCAGCAGTGGCTCAGCTCTCTCTCTCTTTCTTAATGACCAGAGAGCAGCTAAACACAGTTTCATTGTACTGTTTGTGGATGATGACAATAAAGGACCAATCCATTCCAGTAGCATTGACTGTATATTAATTGCTACTGCTTGTTTGTTTGAATGTTGTATTGAAAGCAGCCTCTGCAAAAACCAAGAACTCTTTATTCTTCTCTTTATTACCTTCAGCCCACTGCCACTTCATTAGCATGGTAAACCTGTGACTATAATCACATTACTAGTGGATTTATATGTTAATAATTTGACTTGATCCCGTTTGTTATGATGAATTAAATTCATAATTAAATTAATTTATTCTAAATCACTGAGACTCCATCAATTAACCTGCTGTTGTTTCGGTAAGCAAAAGAGGATGGTGCTCTAATTTTAATATTAATCCAAGGTGGTAATTATTATTAATAGTTTGACATAGATATTTTGTTCGTTTCCTAGTGATCGACCTACTTTTTTCAAGTGACCTTTTCTAGGCTGTAGAAGACAAAGGAAGCTGATGAGGATCAAAAGTAATTTTGGACTTATTCTGGAAAAGGGGGAAGAGAAACAGAACATAGGGCATCCCAGTAGCAATGATGACATTCGCAAGTAATTAGAAGCTAGGAAGGATATGGACACACATTCATTCACCCACACAAAACACACACACACACACAATGAAATTGCTGTACAGTGCATTACAGTTTTAGTGCTCAAAATCAGCACTTTGTTGGCTCATTGTGCACTTTCTGCAGTCACACCTACAGTCAGCATCTGAATACAGGATTCACTTACATAGATATGCTCACACAGAAGATATGCCACAATAAACCAGTGGCACCATATAATATAATGCAGTCCAATACAACACTTTCATAAAGCACATCCTTAAAAAAACACCATGAGGTTGAATCACCACTTCTTCCAAAGATTTGATATCGTATAATAAGGTTAACTAGAAGGCAAATGTTCTTGTTAATGTGTCAGTTCCTTCCATAAAGTCTCACCAGCACATATACACACAGCAGTCAGGCAGAAATTCTTGTATTTGTTTTATTTGTTGTTTCATATACACCAATCCACCAGGACCATTCACCTGTTTTGCCTTCTCTTTCTTGGCCAAGCTCTTTCTTTGGTCCTGTAAACTTCATCATCACATTCCTCCACATTCAAGGTTAAGGTTCATGTAAAACAGCATCTCACCATCACAGGAACATCAAACGCAGTGCCATGCATGCTGTGACTGGAGGACATCCATATCCAGTCCATCCAAATCCATACGCAAAGACAGAAAGTAGGAAAGTAAGGCTGGGCGTGAGTTATTCTTTGATTTTTCACAATGGCCAAAAGGTGAGATGTGGTGTTCTCATAATCAGAAAGAAATGGCAACCTAGGGGTGATGTATTGTCAAGCTGAAAATGCAGTGTCAGCTCCTTCTGCAGGCACATATGCATACATACACGAAACCTCAGCCACAGCGAATGCCTACGCACACACGCCCATGCAAACTAAATCACGACAGAATAATAAATAAAAACCACAAGGGGTCATTCATCACAACATTTAAAATTCCATCTTCATGAGGAAAAACAAACCCCTTTCAAATTATAACTCATGCACTGCTGGATGTCCATAAATCACAGTATGCTGAGAGGAGAGGAGGCACACAGAGACGACTAGCACCATGGACAAACTTGTTCATTAATCTCCAATAGGGTGGCAGCTTTGCAGAAATGCAGTCCCACAAACTCCCCTCAACCCCGCACTTCCACATTAATTCCCCCTGAAGAATAGCAAAAACATATGAAGGCTTATGTTTCATTTCAGCAGCAGAGTGATAATGCAGTGACATTGAATGGCTCTGCGGTGCCGCTGAAAAATGGTGATGGTAAAACTGCAAAAAGAAAGGCTCAAGCCGCTGAAATCTCAGTATCAAACAATCTTCCTTTTAGCAGCTTACACATTAGGAGGAATATTTTCTGTTGCTAAGTGATGTCTATATTAATTTCACCACTCGTGTAACACATCACAGCTAATTGTCACTAGAGAGCAAAGAGGAAATTGTCAGTTTGTCATGGAAATCTCAAAGTACAAATAAAAAAAAAAAAAAAACGAAAAAAAAACAAAATTGCATTTAAATTAAATTTTTGCAGACTTGGTGTCACTAGTACAGTTACAGTAAAGTCTAATAACAGCAAGGTACAATCACTCCTACTAAAAAGCAATATATACCATATGCCCGAGTTTATCTCATTTGTGTTAATTTAGCTGTGTCTCTGCCACATCGGTGCCCATAAGAGTTTATCTTTCTGTCTTCCTAATTTCTTCCACTCAAATCTCCTTTTCCACATCCTCACACAATGTTTTCCCCTGCATTCCTCACCGTTCTCGCTTTTAGTTCCCTCTCCCTCTCGATTATCGTGCGTCTCTCAGTCTCCATTCCCCTTCATGTTTGATCACATCGTTCTTCCACTCTTCACTACAACAGCCATATAAATTCACAGTGGCAGATGTAGCCATGAGGGAAAATGGGTTTTCTGTTCATCTTCAGACCCTACAAATCCCTGCTGCTTTAGTCCTAAGTGACTTCACGGGGAGGAGAGTGGCTGGAAGCCCCATAATTCCACTCTTTTCTCTAGTGTAGGTTTACTTCACTCCATGATTATTTTCTGTACTATTCCTTCCTTTTTTCCAATGAGGTTCCCCATTTTTCTTCTGAATCACTCTGCATGTTATTCTTTCCTTTTTGCCTTTTGTTTTTCTATTGTCACACTCCTCCTATTGGCTCGCTCCTGTAATTTTCCCTTATTTTCCTTGTTGTCCCTGCTTTTAACCTTTCATTTCCTACCCTGCCATCCCTCCTTTTACTCTCTACTGTAGATCATGTTGCCTCCCTTCCTTTCATGTTCCCCTGCCAGGCTCTCTTGCTGGCGTTTCATCCCTTCTCACTTACCTCTCATCGTCATTCTTTTACAGATTGGATGCAGAATTTGGCAACAAACATCGGCACTGAGTTATTCAACACTTCAGCTAACCTTTTTTTCAACAGACATAACATCAGATGGTTCCTCAAATTAAACTGTTACCTTGGTTTAGCAGTGATCTTTAAATTACAGGGGGAGAGGGACAACAGCAGGTTTGCACTTTGGGCACAGCTTTTAAAAATACCAGATCATGTTGCAACTGGGACATGTTTATTGTGATGCTTTAAAAACAAAACCTTCCAATGTAGTTGAAAAAAAGAAAAATCAATATCATACATTATCAAATAAAAGTATAATGCATTCTGGTAACTTTGTTTTCTCCTACAGTCGAAACACATTACAGTGAAAAATCCAAATCCAGCACTACGTGAAAGCAATGAGCGGGATTTGCTTAGAGGGCTGGCTTTGACAAAATGCAGTGTAGTTAACATAGTTTAAAGAGTTTAACATTTGCTTTTAGAAACACAATTTAGCTGTTCAAATGAAAGTTTACAGTGAAGCAGAAGTAAGAATGTGCGTAGCTTCTGTGTTTTGACAGTGTGAGATGCAGACTACGTGAGTTGTGTTAAGTTGCAAGATGTGATTGCATTGCCATGTGGTTTAGTGTACATACAGTGTAATATGTAGTGATGGGACTGTTCAACTCCAGCAAAGAGATCTCAAAACATACATTGATGGAATTCCCCACGAGTTTATGAAAAGGAAAAAGAAGAAGGACATTGTTAAAAATACTCCTTATGAATAATTCATACACAGACTTGGGATTGTAACATTGAAAATACATTTTTCAGTTCTTTGTGTTGATAATAACTACCTGGAACAAAAATTGAAAGACATCTTAGTCAAGTCATTGTTACATCACCTCACCAACATACGAGGAAAGTGAACTGTAGCCTAAATGTCCTGTGAGGAAAGAGAAAATGCCTGTGCAGCTCCTAATTAGCAGGCTCGTAATGAACACGTACTCGCTCAACAGTGGCAAAAGTGGAGTGTATAGATACCTGGTTATAGTCAATCTCACTACTTTGGGTTTTAGAAAGTCAAGAGGTTAGGGGCCCAAACCAAAATCCTCATTAGACTTGATCATTAAGCTTGACCGAAGTGAATGTGATTTAAAGATATTCAATTACTGGATTAGTTGCAAACACTCCCAAGGGTGTGTAAATTTTAAGTAGCAACATACAAGGTTGTTTTTGGCTGTACCGCAACAGCGGGGCCTGGTCTGTAATCACAAGCGTCCATGACTGAGTGGCTGAGTGATAGAGATGAGCAATGTTCCATATAACTATTGGTCAGCCAAATGCCATATGACTGAGCTGGTCACGTAGCTGAATACATACAGCAAGCATGCTGTGGTTATAAAACAAGGATTTTAGCAGAGCAAGGCAGCAGCTTGGAAATGGCTTAGAGATTTACATGTAGTAATGAGCTGCATTTCAGTCACTATTTCAAACTTGTTCTGTTGTCTGACAACAGAAGCAGAAAAAAAAAAATAACATGTAGATGAGAACAGCTTTATTGTGACTGTACTAAAATATTGTATATATGAGCACAGAGAGTGAGAGAAGCAAATAGATAAAGGGCTGAAACCAGTTGACACCAGGCAGAATGCAAATAGGATGCGATGTCAGTTCTCAACTCGACTCATTGACTCAATAGGGGGCAAGCATATATACAAGGTTTTGACCAGTCTTGTTTTAATAGGGGTTTTAAATGTTGAATAAGTGTTAAATATATGCTGACATAAATGAGTTTTTGTCATCTGTCAGTCAAGAGCCATGATATAACCTGAGGTTTATACTTTCCCATCAAGCTTACATCATTTGCACAAGCTTCCAGTGCAACTTTTTTTTTCAGCTTATCTTTTCTACGAAGTACAATTTGATATAAACATTTACATCCCAGATAATGACACACATGTTGTCCTATGTTCTCATGAAAAGTTATGCTATCGGAGTGAGATTTTGACCAGCTGGGCTGTCTTGCAAGATATATGATCAACATTTGCTTAAGCAACATCTTTCCAAGATGTAGCAGCATGCCGAGTGTGTTTGTTGTAGGTGTTTGGCTGTGTTCTTCTCTGTGCATATTTATTCATGCTGTTGTATCTAATCTCTGCAACGTTCATGTGACTCTCCTTCTGATGCCATTTCTTCTGCTGAGGACAGAAATAGCACTGTCACCAAGGATCTCTCAGATGTGTCACCTCTATTTGGCCCGTTCATAGAAAAAAAAAAAAAAAAAAAAAGGAGCCTGCAATTGCAGATGTCTAGACAGATGCCTTTGTACTTTCTGGATTAATAATCATGTATAAGGTGTTTCTTCACTAAAATCAAATAAAGTGAAATAGATTTTTTTCTTAATTCTGAAAAAAAAAACATGCATTACCACATATTGTGATGAAGCCTAATATGTGTGGTAGTTTGTCTATTCACTGCAAATGACTTAAAGAAAATAATATCTACAAATATTGGCGTTTGTAGTGTTGGTCAAAGTAACAAAATCATCACTTTTCTATACCTTCTTTCTTGTTACATGACTCAGTAAAGTATTACAGTGCTTGAGCAGCAACTGCTAATAAGATGGAAATGCAAATTTCTTGCACTATATTAACAAAAGTGCTACTCAATCAAACTCTCAGACCACATCACACTCTTAACAACTGGGAAGTTTGATGATCGATTGTATTGATCCACATGGTTCAATAGCTCCTGTAGGGCCATAAGATTTGGGAAAATTGGACTTTTTCTTTGGCACGGCTTCAACTCCCTTGTGATCCTAATAAGCTTTGTGAGGGTGAAACAACACGCCTCGGAGCCAACACATCCGACACATGCTCTGTGGTTTAGCCACCATCTGTGCACAGTGGCAGCAGTGGCTTGCTGTACCCCAGTAGCTTCCACCTCCTGCTCCAGGGGGAAGAGTGGACTACAGCAATCTTTGGTATATTCTTTAGAACAAATGCCACTGTGAAACAGTCACGTGCTCAACTGACAGTCAGACAGGTGCGGGAGTAGCAAGTGATATGTATGTGTTACTGCAACAAAAAAGAGACAGATGACAGATCTCGCAGCATTCACAGCCTAATGCACACAAGCACAGGTACACGCACGCACACAGGCATATACAGGGCTGCCTCCCTATACAAGCAAACGCGCCTTTAATGGCCTGTTTCTGTGTTCATGCCACTGTGTGTCAGGCAAAGACCTTCAAGGCAGAAAAACACCCTGCACCCTCTCTCTGTATTTTTTTCCCCTGTCACCATCTTTTATTTGTTAAGCTTCCATTCATTCTTACCTTTCCCCCACTCTTGGTGTTTCTCATATCCCTCTCTCCCAGCAGGAAGTTAAAGCGGCATGTGCCCTAGCATCTGCTCTCCATTCTCTCTGTCCAACTAGAAGTCGCAGCGTGAATGACAGGGTTTGGCTCTGTGGTTAATGTTTCCACTCTGCTAATTCACCTTGGACAAACCATGCCTGTCCACTACCTGGGCACATGGAGAAATCTGGTTGTACTACAAATCTCAGACATCTAATATGGAAATAGTGTAGCCAGACTCTTATTAGCTTTAGCTTTTTTTTTTAACCCAGTAGAGTCACAATTTTTCTTTTTTTCTTTGCACACATGTCCACTCAGTCTGCTTTAATGTAGAAAACTGCTGCCACAACAACACCTACAAACACTAAGCTGGGATCATTTGTCACCACTCTCCGACACGGCGTAAGTGTGTAGGTTGCTTTGCGTCAAACCTGTGTGCCCTTGCTAATGCAGAATTTGTTCAGTTGTTGATGTAATATAATGTGTGGGGATGTGTTTCCAACACACACAGGAAAATGCGCATAATATCTCAATTTGTAAGGTAAATTTTTGTGGTGAAAGTGAAATAATCTATTCTGAAGTAACTGAAAATCGTTTAGAAACTCCACAGCCTAGATTATGTAAATCACCAGAGAAATTACACTGACCAAAAGCCCGTACCTAATCATAAAATCTGATTACACCGTGATTGAGAACTGAATGAAAATCTCCCACAGCTTAACTGGAAAGCACCAGGTCGACCTTTCCATTTTGTCCCTCTCGCCATGGGAACTAATGCATGTTTCCATCATCCTCTTGCCATCCCCTTTTCCATCACCTTGAGTCCTATCCCTTCATTACTCCGCCTCGCTGTCCTCCCATTTTACATGCCACGACGCTCTATCACACACACAGGGAAAAGATTTGAGGGCAGATAATGCTATATTGAGTCCTGGCCTTGTGAATTATAACAGAGAATTAGGGCTGATTCACTAGTGTGATGCTTCCACCCACCCAATAGCTCTCTCCCAGGCTTTTTCTAGCTTTAGCCTCTGCCCCACACCCACCACTTCCCTCTCTCAGCCAGCCTAACAATAAGTCAGTTTCAGGATCTCCAAGCTTGGGGCCTATTCTGAAGGATGAAGTCTGCATCCATCCCACAGATTACAAAGATAAATGACATCTCAGCTCTGTAAGGGGAGTTTCTTCACACATATGCAACACCCCCACAGGATTTTACTGAATTGTTTTTGTTGCATCGACAAAAACACTACAAATTTCCTGATTGATTTTGTACAATGTAATATACTGTCGTACTGCACATCATCTGTCCAATTGTAAAACTTTGTTTTTGAGGTTGAACATTGCATGCAGTTTCTTCGCGTCAGATGATGTATGTGCAGATGTGTTGTTATGTTTAAACATTTTACAAACACGCACTGTTAGTTATTGCACATTGTGTTGTGAGATGGTTTCCAGTGGATGCGTTTTTTACAATGATACGATGCGTATCATTTTTTCCGATATTCCGATTCATAGGCCGGGCTCCTATCGATGTAGCTGGATCGTAGGAATATAAATCGATATATTGTTGTCGTCAATGAATCGTTACACCCCTAGTTTCCAGTTTTAGAATGACTGTAAACTGTACAAGCATAACTACAGCCCAACAGTTTTAGTCAGGGAGATGAAAAATGATTTGCATGGATCATTTCAAAACAAACAGTATTCTCTCGTTAGGTTCTCTAGTGTATAGTTTGCAGTAAAATGATACTGAAATAAAGGTAACAGTGAGCTCTGTGGGCATGACAGCAATTAAACTGTTACTGTATGATAATAGAGGAAATGGGACCTCCATCTCATCTAGTGATGGGCAGCATGGCCGATAGTGAACATCACTATTTGCTAAAATCTTCAGGGGCATTCAGTTAAACAGTTTCTATTATATCACCCAATGGGAATTTCAAAAATATAATCATACAAATTTGTTTGTTTTCAAAATGCATACGGTTCAAGGTAAATTAGGCTTTTCAAGAAAAAAAAAATAATAATTGGCTTTGTAAATAATGGCCTTTGACTGAGTATTGTTTTCACATTACAAACAAAACAATTACAGCGAGGACCATACAGAATCCCTCCATCAGTTTTATTTGATGTAATTACACTTTATGTACAGTAGGAAAAATAAAAAAACTATGGAACTGAATAGTGGAATAAAATTTAAAACCCCCCCAAAAAAAACTAATGAATCAATGTCTCATTTGTCACCCACGAGACCATCCTTTTAAAAAAAATATTTTGCATTTTGAAACTGCACATGTTAAAAAAAAAAGGCTCTGCATTTAGATAATGGCTACCTTTTTTTTTTCCTCCCCACCATTGTAATAGAGCCAGGGTATATTTCTCAGTTTAATGACATCCCATGATGCTCACTGTTTGCATGGTAACCAAATATAATTGCCACTGCTCATTCACCACTGCTTGCTCATTACTGTGGCAAATTAGAACTGCTGGAGAAGAAGAGACTGCAATGCCCCCACACCTTAACACCACCCCACCCGCCCACATTACATTATGGCTCTTTCATTTGCTTTTATAAGAGATAAATGATATCTTCGCATTGAGGCAGTGTAAGCCAACTGCAAGCACACATGCCCTCCTCAGTGACATTTCAGAGGAAGAAATGTGATTAGAAAGGTAATGCCAATATTTGCAGTGGTGTCAGAAGGGACCAATACAGGCTTGCTACAGCTGTTGATAACAAGGCAATAAGAGGGCCTGGACAATGAGGCCCTTGGGGTGACTCTGATTGAGAAAAAAAGAAGGGCTGGCGAGTGAAAGGTGCAAGGAATGGATTTTTGCTTTTGTAAAGATACAGGCATCAGAGTGCGGACAATGGCGCACACCTGTAAAGAACAGCATGTGAGAAAGTAGCAGTGGGTACACGCATTCACTTGGTCTTTGCCCAAAGGGAAAGATGGGTGAAAAAATGCCTTTTAAGGCTCACAAGGTTTGTGTACCATCAGAAACCATTATGTTGTATTTAACGGAATACAAAATAAACAAGATTGAAATTGTGAGACGAATGACTTTGCTTATAATACGAGGGGGAGAAATACCCTTGTCGCGAAAGCTGACGGGTGCAATGGAGCTATGTGTGATTATAGGTGTTTTCATGTGTTGGTGTGTGCTTGTGCCCATGTACCTCCATCACAGGCAGCTGGGGCCTCACCCCTTGTTATATTCCCTGTCGTTTATCTTGAAGTGAGGCCTTTATTTGTATCTGCAGCTGTCGGCCAAGTGTTACCACAACAGCTTGTGAGAGTAGACCTGTCAGTGAGCGCCAGCCAGCTGAAGGGGAAGGTAGTCTTTGTCCATTCGTGCCAGATGCAATCAAAAACTCACTTTCGCCCTGCTCCCTCCTGCACAAGCACCCCCCCACCCCCACGTTGCCAATCTCAGCCCCCTTCATATCACAGGAATGTCTATTCACTTCACTGACAGCTCCAAACCACGTTATATACAGTATAGAGTCCTTTTGTTGACACCATTTCAACCTAAGACCAAGGTTAAAACAACACAGTCTGAAAGAGAGTCAGTTTATATTATAATATGATTTGGGAGGAGGCAAAAATAATTACAAATAGATGATATGTGTACTGGATTGGGATTGCTTTGAAAATGCTAATAAATGGCACAGGTCCGTATAACACCTCTAAGCCCAATCTTAATGGCACAGATGTTCCCAATTGGTGTTTGAGTCATTAATGGCTCCTAGCGAAACACATCTGCTTTCATTAGCACTTGGGGGAGGGAAAACAAGCAGTTCAAATATACATTAATGGGAAATTTCCCAAAGACTTTAATCACTGTGCTTAAAGGGGCCATTAAAAGAACAGCAAGAATTGGGAAGAATCAATAGTGAGATATAGAAGCAGATGTGGAGATGAGGGGAAAAGCTCCTTATCTGCCCCCTTAAGGTACTTAGTTTGGCAGAGCTTGGTGGTGGTGTTATCTCCAGTAGTTCATAGGGGTTACGGAGATATGCAGTGAGGATGGTCTAATTCCAACATCTCGGAAGCGATGCACCAACATAAGGAACAGCTCGACTGGACATACTCATTTGCCAGCAATGCGTGTCCCCTGGTTTCAAAACATAATGTCAACCACAACAACTCTTGTAAAGTGTCAACTCAGTATTCAACACAATAGAGCTGGAGATAGAATGGCTGCGATATAACCAAAACAAACAGTATGAGCCTTACAGTATTGTATGAAAAGAAATACCATTAATACTAATATATAATGTTCACGACTGTAACTGCAAGAGCTAAATCATCATGGTAGTTAATACTGTTCTGCAACTGTGAACACACATTATGTCCTTCAAATTAAAACTGTTATATTAACATGGTAATGAAGAGGAACTAAAGATAATTGTTGGGAATCTAAAATAATTAAAAAAGACAATAATTCCTAATTAAAGTAATTATCACATTGACCAGCCCAAATGGTTTGAATTTTCAAAATAAGAAAAAGAAAAACATGCAATTCTATTTGTTAAAATATGCTGTAGATTAATCAGGTGTGGTCAATTTTTTTTTTTTTTTTTTTTTACATATTTCTGAAGAGACCATCCCTCCAGCACACAGCTGGCCAGTGAGTTCAACATCTTTCTGACAATACATCCATGCCTGATGCCTGCTGGTGTCTCAGATATACAGTTTCCATGAATTGCTTCATATATATATATTTTTTTTTTTTTCCACTGAACACTATGTTGTTTAAGTAGTGTTTAACGGCACACCAATCTACATCTCTTCTCCACATATGCGCAACCAATTATGCACATCAGCTCTTTGCCATAATGAAATGCCATATCAATCGCGCATCTACACACACACGCACAAACACACAAATATATACTGGCAGTCAAGAGCACATGCATTAACAGTTATTCAATAACCCTCTCCCTTCAGCATCAGACTTTTCTTTTGTTCCCCGAACTCCTGGTCTCCATCGGTAACTGTTACCCAGGCAACAGAACAGACAGAGAGAAGGTGAGAGAATGGGCAGAGGAGAAATGGGAAAAAAAAAAAAACAAAGATGGGAGGATGCAACCACTCATACTTGAGTTCTGTCTCTCTAAAGGTAAACTATAAATAGTATCCTCCTCCTTTCACTTGCACTGCAACTGGAAGTCTGAAGAGAACTAATTTGCCTCGGTCAAGACACTCACCCAGCTAAACAAGTGCTCTATTACAATTGTGTTTTCAAGCATGTAGCAAGCGTGCTGTGTGTATGAAAGAGGGTCAGTCGGACTGTTTATGTGCTGCACATCAGTATGTCTGTGCACGCTTGCATCTGGGAATGTTCTCCAAATGAGTATTTAAAAAGATAAACTTTAAAGTAGTCCTCTTTAATAGTTGTAGAGTACAGTATATCTCAAGATCTGCCTAAGAAAAAAAAATTCACAGGAGAACATGCAGATCTTCGTACCTACAAGATATATATAGCTATAATTCAATTTAAATACAGTTTAAACAAACAAACAAAAAAAAGACCCTGGGTTCAACCCATTGACAGCCAAGTCATCCAAGTCCATCCTGTGGTGGGATTCTTGTGTCTGGAAGCATTTCCTCTCATTGTCCACATGCCCTTTGATTATTTGGAAACAGAGTCACAGAGGTGTGAATATATCTGTCTATCTGTGTCAGTTCTGAGAAAGACTGGTGACCTATCCAGGGTGTGCCCTGCTTTTTGCCCAGTGGTTGCTATGATAGGCTGCAGCCCTCCGCGACCATGCACACAATAAGTGGTTTAGAAAATGGACGGATGGATGGACAGATGAATACAACACAACTCATTCAAATTCTAAAAGGAGGTGAGTGATCCTGAATAATCATGCGGGAAGGGAAGCCTGTGCTGTGTCGCTACAGGCACATTAATGTGCACAATCACAAAGAATATTCCACCAAAAGCTTGACAACACATCCACAGACACATTGAAACAAGGCTAATTGACTACATGTTTTTTTTTTTTTTTTCCACTGGATATCAGTTGAGCACAGCTGATTGTCCAAGAGCTACATCTGCACAATCATAACAAACAAGGATGGTGTTATTCATGTAAAACTGCTCAAACTGGGCTCTGCATCCCCAAACCCTGAGCTCTAATCCACAAAGTTTCAAGTCACGAACTGTACTTCTCATTGAATATTTAACATGGAATTGAGGTTAGTGGGATTCAGTAAGTTAGTGCGAGTTTTAAAAGTACAACAGCTGCATACTTGTTACTGTTCTCTCTTGTACGTGGTGCTGGTTCACGTGCATAGAATTAGTCTGACATTATCTAAACAGCTCTCCTTATGGAGACTGTGTGGTCTTCTGAAAGTGAATTAAATGTGTTTGTGCATTCCAGCTCTACAGCATGCAGTGCATCTAAAATGCAAATGGCTATAAATCAATGTGCTCTAGGTTATTGCCAAATTATATGCAATTAACTACAAGAATGCAAACCCCCATGGACACTTTGACCGAGAAACAGAATAATGGTATACTGTAAATATTAAGCTACTGTGTGTATGTGGGTGAGATGTTCAAATTCATTTAGATTGTGTGATGAAGTCAGGAAAAACTGAACATTTCTTTCCCCACCACTCTCATGTCACAATCAAAGTCTGGACCCAAGCCATTGTAATAGTGGCACAATCCTTGAAGCAGCACCAGAGCACCTGACCATGTGTTTAGTGCCCTGCTAAAATCTGGGAACAGAGTAGCAATGAATTAGAACATAGGGGAGCTGTGCCAGGAAGCTTCGACGAAGAGCTGCTTGTACCGTTCTCTCCCCTATGGATAAGAGTAAAAGACAGAGCCAGGGCCAAGCAGCACACATAAAGAACACGTTGACCTATACAGTGTATAGTGGTCTCTAACAAGGTTCCTGTCCTCCTTGCGGACTAATTACAGGAAATTAGATTTTTACACTTGCCCCAAGTGTACTACTGGCCTCATATCTACACCCAGAGTGAGGGGTAATGCCTGGGTAGACCACTGTAGGAACACATACAAGTATAGCTGAAGAAGAAAAAAAAAATAGGTTCATTAATGATAAATCCAGTTATTTTCAATGGCAAATGTTTGTAAATGCTCGTTTGGGGGATGGGGAAACCACAGACAATCACAGTGAGGATTTACTACAGACTGTTGATTAGAAGATTCAGCTTCTTTGTTACTTGGGAAAAAAAATATGATGATTGGAATTAATTACACCAACCTCGATCACATTTCTCAGGGAAAAAAAAAAGAAAAAAAAGAATTATTTATGAGATATCGCATAATTTGTAGGATGATAAACCCAACGGTTGAACAAGTGATGGCTAAACTGTGGGGCACACATGAATTTACAAGGAGGAAAATTATGAAACACCATGTTCCTCGTTTCCTAATTACATCAACAGCATCATCCCCCAACAGTATGTCATGGCACTAATGGCTCAGGTTTAGAACAATTAGCACGGCAGTGAGACAGGTCATTCATTGATTTTGATGGACAAGTCGGGAACAGTTTTTTATTTTCCATCTTCCAAGACAGTACTACTATATATGGCTGTGCACGCAGACATTAACTGGGTATGATAAGTATGACAAGGCGTATGATAAGGCATCTGTGCGGCATATATATATATATATATATATATATATATATATATATATATATATATATATATATATATATATATATATATATATATATATATATATATATATATATATATATATATATATATATATATATATATATATATATATATATATATATATATATATATATATATATATATATATATATATATATATATATATATATATATATATATATATATATATATATATATATATATATATATATATATATATATATATATATATATATATATATATATATATATATATATATATATATATATATATATATATATATATATATATATATATATATATATATATATATATATATATATATATATATATATATATATATATACACACACACACACACACACACACACACACACACACACACATACCCACATGATGTGGTCAAATTTCTGCTCGCCATTATAGGGACATGCAAGTTGTAAAATAGCTTCAGCTGAGAGGACATGTAGTCTTTCAAAAAGACCCCTATGACTTCCAGCAAGAACCAAAGGATTTCTGTCCGGAATAGGGACACCAAGGCCGACTCGTGAAGCTAGGCATATTTAGCATGTCCCAGTGGATGAAAAGGTCACCCCAATGTGAGTGCATGTTGCAGAAATAGCTGTTTTCCTACGAGCGCCAAATAGCAGGTTGAAGTACTTTGCCATCATGGAGATCGGTGGGCTGCTCGAAAAGGATCCCTCTTACAAATCTATAGTGGCACTAGAAAACATAAATGGCAAAAATTAGTGACTCGGATGCCTGGAGGGATGTTAATGGGAGGAATATTTTCTCTGTTAGGTATGCATGTGGGGACTTGCTATTGAACATCTGTGCCAGTCATGGATTGGCTATAATGAGCACCATCCCAGAGCAGTGGCACAGCCAGAAATAAAAGACAGATATATAACATTTTAACAGTTTGCTTGCTGTAGCGCTCCTTGGAGCTATCATTAATACCTATTTCAGACCAACCCTGGTGGTAGTCATCATCGAAAATGTTGGCTTGTTGGTGCAATATTCAATACTATACATGCTTTGCGATGCAACATGAAGACAGTGTGGCTTGAGGCAAATATGGAGATAAGGCTTATACTTCAACACGAAACACCAGAGTATTTATTCCCTTTGTTGTAAAAAAGTCTTTCTTCTGTGCAAAATAGGAGCGGGGCAATTACCTTTGGAACTGAATTTAACCTTGAGAAAAACAGCACCTCAAACTTTCTCATGCACCTAACCCCAAACTGAGTAGTGACGTTCCAACAGGTTGCAGCTGTAATAGCTGCAGCAGAGACAATTCATGGAAGTTAGTTCTTAAAGATTATGGAGGACAACTTTCAGAAGACCTAAATTGTCAGAAAGGGTGTGGAAAACACAGGGGAACCACTAAAACTAATAAATAAGCCCTGTGGACAGAAGGCAAGATATTCATCAGCTCGAGGCCGCTCCCCACGGCAACATTCACTGGGGGAGTATTGGAGTATGGGAGAAGCTGAAGGCTCTGGATATTGTTCGGTTGTCACAGATTAAAACGTCTCTTCAGCGCAGTGCGAACTCAGGAACAGTACTGTGCACTTGTCTTGGCAGACTGCGGCTGCAAAATAGCCAAAGATGATTCTGACAGCTACATGTCTGCCAGGCTACAATGCCATATTGGTTAAATGCCAATATGCCCAATCTGCCCAGCCCAATACTTGTAACTAATACATTATTTGCAAGTCTTTCTCTGACTGGGGAGAGCAAGGCTACGTCTTTGTCTGATGCGATGAGCAAGGCAAAGTGCCACGCGGCTTGTCGTTAGGTAGGTAAAGAGTATTACTCTACTGGTGGCAACTTGGCAGTCATGATAGAAGTGACTCTTTTCCAGTTGTCATTCAAGGAAAAAAAAAGTCCCTTGTGCTCATGAAAGCAGAAATTGAGTGAACAAAACTGAATTTGACTTAGGAAGTCAATTTAAAATAATACATATTAAATCCAGTAGCTGTTTTCAAGTCAATGGATTTAATTTTAAATGGCTCTTTGCCAATTAAGTTTTGAATTCATTTAACAAATATATTCTGGTTGGACCCTGCAGCACATTCTCACTGCAGTCACTGTGTTTGATGGTCAGTCTGCACTGAAACTTAACAGATACGTAACATTGTCACACATGTGGAAACAGATGGTCTAGTTATTTTTTTTACTAATGGAAATACCTATGTCAGGGGCCCCCTATTTCCATGTGCCAGCGCTGTCAATTTTACAAAAAAAAAGAGAAAGAAAAAACACCTAGCATTTTTTTTTTTTTCCCCAGACATGCTTCCTTGATTTGGCACATCCCAGCTACTGTAAGTTGACATCCTGTCCAACAAAGGCATATCTATCTCGATAGGGTTGTAGCTGCCACAGCGGAAAAGGAGCAACCTGATTTTTTAAAAAAAAAAAAAAAAAAAAACACCCTGACTTCTACGACGTCACATTTTTAGAATTTTTCCTCTGGTGCAAATGTTCTCTGCAGGGTAAAGGGAAGGTAAGTGAAATAACACACAATCCATTTTTCACTTGTAGACAATGATGTAGCATGACTGAAATTTGCTTGGGGCATCAGATGATAAGTGTAATATGACACAGTGTTTTAGACTGAAGACACATCATCACTTTAAGTCCGGGTCAGTAGGTAAAGCACAGGTTTCTTCTACCAGGGACCAGGAGTTCAAAATCCTGCACGATCTATTTTTGCACTGAAATGTCCTCAGCTACACAAATTATACATTACACTAAAATTATCATCGATATATAAGTCATCAACACAGCCAAATATATGGAATTTGCATACAGTCTCTGGTGGTAGGCTATTGGTGCTTCCATTAAATTTATTTCAAAAACTAACGAGTTAAATTGTTAAAAAAAAAAAAAAAAAAAAAAAGCACACGGTGTACTTCTGATTTAACCTAGTTGAATTTTTAAACTTATTTTATGTTGCTTCTTACAAATACCTTTCTGATCCCAAGAAAGACATCTAAGAACAAGACATTATAAAAACAGAATATTTGTATCTAAATAAAAAGTGAATTTTAAAAATGGATCTTTTTGTCTTAATTGACACTCTGGTCTATTACTCTATTACCATTTCATTTTTCTGCAGTAATTACTTAAGCAATAAACAGTAGAAAGAAACAAAAGAATGAAAAGTTTCTTTATTGCAGTTAAAGTAAAAGAAAAAAACATTTTCCCATATCTGAAGAGGTGCAATACTATACATAGCCCAATGAATAAAAACATCTTTGTAAGAGAATGTTTCTCACGCAGACAAGAGCTGAGAAGAGAAGAGAAAGCTGGATGCCATGCTTACCAGGGAAGGAATAAAAATGTGAGTGTAATCAAAGAGTTTTACCAGCGCACCAGATCATAGTGTTCATATTATTGCTGAGGTATCCTGCGGAGTAATGCAGGATACCTCAAAGGGTGAAACTTTAAAGGGCGAAACTTTAACACCAGACTGCGGAAGTAAAGTTGGTCTGTTAAAAGCACATAAAGAACATAACAAATCGTAAACTCAAAGAGGCACAATGAATGTTACACTAATGCTGAAGTGATCACTAGTAAAAATCTTTGTGATTGAGCTAAAGCTTACAGAACACTATGAATGTTATGTTTTCAGTTTAGCACGTTGAACGTCCTCAAAGAGAAAATGAAATCAAAAAGCTCCAATTAGCAACATGTTGTGTTTTCTTTTTTTTTAAGAGAGCTCTTCACTTGGCAATACAATGGCATTAACATTTTCCTGTGCTCACTGCAATAAAGGTGAATGGACAAACAACAGCAATGGATACTTTCCAATTGAAATGAGAGAAAAAAAAAAAACGCAGTTTTTGTCATTTTAAAATCCAAATGAGATAAGCTTAAACCGTTATTTTTGCTGATTGATTTGTTTTTTTTTTGCCTCAGATTTAAGACTTACTAATGTGGTTCACTACACAACTGTTTCACTTGTAGTAATGACAAATTATTACCAGATTCTGCATGTTTCAGCTAATTGTTTTGGTTTTACAGCAACTGGAGAGGCAATAGCACTGTTGCGTTTACAGCCAACTACAGCCAATGCATTTTATAGGGATCATAACGGTGAACAGAATTCTGCCCGTGTGCCGCAAATGTCTCAATTTGCAGCACGATATCCACTTTGCCCAGAGCGCCGTCTTCGAGGCAAGGAGCCGACCAATTCGTTTAAATCCAGGTGGCCACTTCATTAAAAACATTTTTTTTCAGTTTAATAAAATTGCTTGGATTTTTAGTTAACAAGTTGGGATTCACTATGCGTGAACATTTCCGACCACTTGCCAATGCCGAAGAGGGCGAGTAGAGACAGAGGGGGTCGTCTACAGTGGACATCAGTAAAAACAATTGATGACAAAACACATCGAGGATTGCATCGATTGCACAGACACACCGTCTGTGCAATCGATTCTCATTCTCATTAGACAGGAAAACACACAGATGTTTATGGGCTTCATGGATGGAGAAATTAATTAATTGTCTTTTTATAACTTGTGCTTTTTATTTTTATTTATTTATTTTACAGCAGAGCCATCTCTTAGACACATTGCAAACAGACTAAAAGGGGAGACGTTCAAAGTAACAGTCCTACTCCATGTCATTTGAGGAAAATATAGCTTTGCCTCAGCCTCACACTTAATGCAGTAATATAATGTAAGCTCCCTCAAATCATGTTTGAGAAATAAACCATAATGTCAGGGAACTTCCTGCAGTGTATGATCAAACGTGTGTATTTGTCCGAATCATGCATTTTATTCATGGTTTTTCTTTTTTGGTTATCCTGCCACTGAGTAAATTTCTCCTGCTTTGTGTGTAACAATGTGAATATTTGCTCTTCAATCACTCATGCTTGCACAGGTGTGGAGTACATCAATAGAGGAGAAAAGGGGAGGGGGGGGATTGTCAGTCGATCAAGAATGTTAGAATGAATACATTCCTAAAAATGTTTGAATTGGTTTTAAATCTGATTGTTGTGAAGAATATTCAAATTTAAAACCAATGCAATGTTAAATGGAAATGCGTCATAATGTCGCTGATGAAGATTTTTCTGATCACAAAAGAATAGGTGTGGTTTGAAATATTAATAACAGCTGTTCACATGGTGTGTGGGCTATCATGAAGCCTAATTCTCATTCATAAAATTTCACTACATGTCTATAATTGTTGACAAAACTATAACAATATGCAACAAGATCAGTGTACATGATGGCATAGTAGCATTAGAATTTTTTAAAATTAAAATCACTGTTGGTGTCATTGCAAACGATGCTTTTGGAGTGTCAAACAAACACCTGTAATGCAGTGTTCAGTTAGTGTTCAGTGTTCAGTTATCCTGTCTTGGTGGCCACTATTTACTTCATAAATGATGGAACAGCGACACAAAACAAAGAAATTACACAAAATCTGCATCGCAATATCCCTCACAACCCAGTGTCACTACACAACAGTGTACCAGGCTGAGGCTGACTAAGTTGGAAGGCAGGGGAGAGCAGAAAACTATTTTGGATGGTAATAATTTACAGTATGAGTATGTTTTTGAATGTACATACAGCATATTAAGTCTTAAAAAGGGACAACAATCACTATAAGCAAAAACAGTGTTAATACATTAAGGTACAATTGCTGCAAACTGCAATTTTTAAAATGAACCTGATATAAGAAATATGACATTCATTAGTTATGGTCCAGTGTCTTTAAAACCAGGACAAAAAGGTTTTTCAGTTTTTTTGTTTTTTTTTTTGTTTTGTTTTTTTTTTTAAATGTGTATATACTGAAAATTAGGCAAATGAGCACATTTCGAGTCTAAGACTTGAAATATCACTTGAACTTTTCTGTGTGATGTTTGAGTAATTTACGTGATACATACTGAGCTGTGGTGATGAAAAGTAGCTTTATTAAGAGCACGGAAGAATAATGAGCAAATATTGTTGTTTTTTTTTTTTTTTTTTAACTTTAGACGCTTCATGTCAGTCTCTTAAGCTGCGAACTATCAGTAATTTTAATTAGCCCGATTTTGTATTCACGGCCCAATAACATGCATGTGTAAAATTGTAGAACCCAAAAGGTGACTGAAACAATTAAAGCTTTGAACAAATAAATGTTAACTCGCTCGGACTTTAATGGAATAATTGAAAGTGTCCTCAGCCAGAGTAGCATTATGCCAGGGCATCGTGAAAATTAATTTCTGTAACCCCTGATTCCGCAGGAGCCACGATTGCCTGAAATGCCTCGATGACCCACCACACTGATGGTCATACATCACCAGTGACTGCTTAATTATAAGGGAGCCATTTCAACCGTGTAGGGTGCACTGTATCTTCATGCATATCTATCAGGACGGAGATAAGAATAGTAGTCCTCCCTTCCCATTGTGTGAGCCTGGGAATATTAAATGACCTCAGGCATATGCTCAATTATACAAAATGAGCCAGGCTGAGTTTAAATATGAGATGTTTTCTATTCACTTCAGTTTTTAGACTTTCATTTTGGTTTTGGTGGTTGGCTAACTGGAGTATTTAACATTATGTCCAGATAGTCAATGAAACATATCTAATTGCCATTTCGTGTTGTGCTGCAGACACCTAGATCCCATAGAATAGATGATTATGCTCTGTAACATGGCGTATGAAAGGCTCTGAACTGCCAGCCTTTACTGCATCTCATTTTGGTAAAATACTACCTGTCCTCCCTGTGAACTCAAACATGCCATTTCTCTGAAAAATCTCCCACAGTGCTACACACAATATGACTGATAGCTGTTTCCTCTGAACTTCATATTCAAAGTTCCACTGCATTATATCATCCCTAGTTCTGATGACAAAGAAATGCAATTATATTTCACCTATAATCCCCCACCCACCCACCCACCCCCCCAAAAAAAGCTCTGTATTACATCATGCATTGTGCATCCTGGATGGTTTCTGGTGTAGAGGTTGCACTGAGGGGAGAAAATTGCTTTTTCTCTGTGATCTGTCGTAGCTGTGGGATGGAAGCTTTGTTTAAGGGCTGCTTCAGTACATCTCAGAGGTCTGATCAAACCACCGGTGTGACTCCTCTCTGGAGGCAAACTGTCTGGTGTTAGATGTTAATAATTCCATGAATCACATTATCTTTTCTCCCTTTCTTTCTACAAGGCTGCAAAAGTTCCTTCTGAAACGGTTTAAATCCTATCAATCATCTTTACCTACAATCATCTTTTTGTTTTTTTTTTTTGGTTTTTTTCTTTGTGTGTTGCGTGTCTGTGTGTGAGTGTGCTCCTAATGTTCACATTTTTTTGCAAATGTATGATGAAGGGAAAACTGGCAGCACTACCACGAGATTCGACTTCTCATCACGGCAACTGAGACCGCAGCGAGACAGTGACAGACAGCAGGCAACTGCGATGGAGTACTTCACTGAAACTGATATATAGAAAACTACCCTTTTGGTGATTTACAGTCACAGTTTGGCTTCTGCCAGAACATCCTTCAAAAAGGTACAAATCAAAGAGAGTAAAAGCAGTTTGACAAGAAGCCAAAAACAACAAATAAAATCCTTGCAATAGTTGCTCAAGTGCTTTAATGACACAATGCAAATCAAACGTTTTCAGATGAAGGTCTCCAGGCAGGGCCAAGGGAGCAGTGCATGTTGTTATTCTCAAATGGAGCAAAGAATTGATATAGTAGGTGCATTATATTGGATCACAAAGGAGGCTCAAGACAGACTACTTCACCGAACTGAACCTGTAGTCATGGTCAGACATTGAAAACAAGGTTAATATGGTCAGAGGTGGTGAGTGCCTTTAATTTTGACAACCCAGACTCACCTTTTCACTTGTGAAACACAAATTAGACGCAGCCAGTTGTGATCTTACACTGTCAATGAGATCACTGAGTGAAACGTGTGTGTGTGCGTGTGTGATTTTTCTGGACAAAATGTTAAACAATATTTCAAACGTGCATGAATGTAGTGTAACGCACTCTATGCGAGCAAGCAAAGTATTTACAACATCGAATGAAAGAGTTTTCTTTTTCACGTGTTAAATGTACTTTATGAGCGCATCTCACTTTAATTGTGACACTCTGAAGTGCATGATTTAAAAAAAAACAGCAGTATATCATAAGGTATGACTTGCTCTTAAGTGTCATGAATTAATTTTCAACATAACTCGCTATTAAACAATTATCCCATGCATCTGTGATTTTTTTTCTTTAGATAGCAATAAATGAAATAGCTGAATTAATTATTCCAATGACTTTTTTCCCTCATTTTTAAATGAAGTAAGAAAAGTTATGTCAGGAATAATGACAAAGTTCTCAGATGTGAGGTTCTGCATCTGGACCTGCGATTACTTACAAACAGTGGTTTGCTCAGGGAAATCTATGGAAATTCACGTATTCAAAATTCCGCATGCCGTCGCTCAGCAAACGCTCAGCACATTTGACACGTCTTGAGGACAAACTTCTATATGTGTATATTAAGCATCAACATTCAGCAGACAACTTGAGGATGAAGAGTGATGACAAAACGCCAAGGGCTGTTTGTGTGAAAGGAATGCTACGCTTTGGGTAGTAAACGTGTCTTTGAAGGCATCTAAATGTATGTGCATTGTCCTGGCAGATATTTTGCATGCAAATACAAATGCAACCATTCTATGATGATATTGATCTTAACAAGAACCCTTTTAAAAAAAAAAAAAAAAAAAAAAAAAAAAGCAAAAGCAAAGCAAAGAAAAAAAGCACAGATATGTGTGGAAAAGCCCATGTAATAGTCGACACTCTTTATAGTATTACCAAAAAATGACAGCAAAATGTTTGATTGTGTGAATAACATATTTCTGCAGTGAAAAAATGATACTGTCAAATCAACTGGTTATGAGTGAGTCACTCAGCGGAAAACAAATTTATCTGATCTCTCTGTCAGTCAATTGTCATTTTCACCAGCGTTAAAGATGATACCCGAGTCTCCGAGTCTCTTCCACTGCTGCCGTAAGACGGTGAGAGGGTGGTGGGGAAGGACAGCGAAACGCAGAGAGACTTGGGAAAACGATTGCTTGAGTGAGTGAGGAACTGGCAGCTCAATGCCAGAAGAATAGAGTGCTCACACTTCAGCCTGGCCCAGAACTGACAGCATCAGACATAATGATGTTCACTCAAAGAGCCAGTAGAAACCTTGAGGCCATAAGGCCAAACCAGCGAGTCTTCTGTCCTGTTCTTACTGCCTCAATACGCTTCTCTTTTCAATCCACTCTTTGCATTTTTATCAACACAATAATGTCTCTTTATGGAGATGTCAGCTGATAAGATAAAGACAGCTCCCCATACGCGTGTACTCAATAATACAGTGTGAGATTGTGCTGCTGATAAACCATAAATGGACGTAAACCTCAAGATAACAAAAGCCACGCAGCATCAGTAGAAACTTTCGTCTAGCACAAATTAAATTTTAATGCTAGAATGGATGTGTGGATTATAGAAAGTGCTTTGGCCACAAATGGCTGCACATTAAGCCGGGAAAATAACAGATGTGGGCTTTTTTGGTAAGGTTAAAGGTCGCTTGACCACAAGTGGTGCTATGAAGCATTTTTTGAATGAGCAGGTCCCTTGCCCACCACGCACGCAAAGAAACTGGAGTGTAGTTTCAATAACTATTAAAAACTATAAAGTTTTTTTTCTTCCGCCGAAAATGGTTTCTTAGAGCACGGAGGAGTTGGTGATTGCCGCTTGACGGAAGTTTCGGCCACTGCTGCGCTTTCAAGACAAAAGGCCTTGATACACGCTCTGAGCAGCGCTACATCTTCAGGGTGGCTGCTATCGATGGGGGGGGGGGTCTAGCTGGTTAGCACGCTAACTTGAGTAGCAGAAGAGATGTGACAGAGTCAAGAGTGTTGGTGTTGCTTTCCACTGCTGGAAACAGCTCTTGGCGAATAAATAAGTAAAGTTTGATGCTGGACTCGCAACATTTCCTCTAGACTAGAAAGTAAACAGCGGTTAATGCTAACGTTTGCAATATAGCAATAGAAAAACTTAGAAATAGCTCCCTTTATCAGGGGTATGAAATGAATATGAGCAGGAAAGGAGCACAAAAAGAGTGTCTGGTTGTCAAAATGAATGTATTATGCAATCAAGATATGGAGAAACAGAGAGCAACAACAGTCTTATAATGCTCATAATAATTAATGCATGCAAAAGCAACACAACAAAAGAAACACATTAATGCATTAATCTTCAACTGGCATTAGAATATAAAAATGCATTAAAATAAACTAAATTAAGTATAATACATTACTACAGAACCTACAATCAATCCACAACATTAAAGTGAAAAAAGTGACAGAGAGGATGGTAGGTTGGATTTTGTCCGTGAGCGGACATAAACCTCTACGTACAAGTAATCAAGATGATATATAAATAAGGTTACATCTGAGTAAACGCCTTGAAATGGAAAGCTTCAAAGTCTCAAGTGCAAAAACCTATTTGTTTAACAGGGAGCCGGTGAAAATTGGCGGCACATGTTAGACCAGTTGTGGCTTTAATCGGGTCTTGATGGTGAAGAGCAGTGCTGTTTCAAGGCTTCAAAGGTTTTAATCTGAGAGAAGAGTGCATAAACTATTTACAAATCAAAATGAAGGTCACATTCAAAATGATGTGTACAGCTTTAGAAGAACTTAATAATAGGGCCTTTTTTTTCCTACAAATGACTTTTGACATGGAAAAAAAAAAAAATCAGACGTAAATAATAAAATTAATGATTTCTGAACACTGTCATGGCTTATTGGGGGATTTGAATAGAACAGAGATATTGCGAATGTTATTAGCAACACTTGGTCTTTTCCTGCTATAACAATCAAGGTAAAATGCCTGCTGTGTAAAGGCCCAACTATAAAAAAATTAATTTAAAAATCACACAATGCCAAGAAAGAATTGATTGTCAAACTAGTCATACCAGGTCAACAGCTGGCATTTTAAAGAAAATACTTCTACCAAATATGTTTTGCTCATGTTCTTATAAATCACACTCACAGTTGTAGAAGCAGTGATATGGTTATAAGTTGAAAAAAAAAAGGGTTGAAAAAGAGCCATAGGATAGAAGGTGCAAGTGAAATATTTATATACACATATGAATAAGGCATAAAACTAAACATGAACCTAGATTTAAGTTTATAAATGTTTATAGCTATTTTCATGATGTTTTAGTTATGCTATGTGTTGCTGCTCTGAAGAATTTCATTGCTTGGTATTTGGGATTATGAACGTGCCCTTGAAGGTTTGTTACTTATCTGTTAAATGCTCATATAAAAGAGTGTACACAATAATAACAAACATTTTAGAGGTGACCTTGAGGAAAAATGCCAAAATGTGTATTGTGCGACTAAAAAAAAACAAGACTTTAGGTCAACTGTGCACATAGCTTATTATGATTCATAGTTAAATTTCATTGTTTGGCAAGCTCTATCGCACAAGGTAATAATGACGGGAACAAGGGAGGAAGTAAGGAGATGCAAAAAAAGTCTCTTTTTTTAAATGACTATAACTAAATAAATAAATGACTAACAACAAAGGTTAAATAGGCCTGTCCATACTTAATATCTGAGTGTTGGGAAAAGGGACCTACATGGTCCTTCAAATTGTTGTTAGAACAGTTTTATTACACTGTTACAGTTCGTGTCAAGCTGTTCACATCTTTGGTTAAACTGTCTATTTTCCGGTCAAAGTAACAAACCTAATTAAATGCAACAATCGTATTCTTTAATAATGTTTCTTTTTTGTATCAATTTCCATCGTTTTGTAATGGGAGTGTTATGTCAGCCTTATACACACCTCTTCACTTGAAGTGTCACCAAAGGTGTTTTGAAGGCAAAAGAGGAAGAGGTGGAGCTGTGAGCAGAAGAAGTGAGAGGATTCGAGAGAGCAAGGAGGTGGATCGAGCTGGGAGATGATGCATGGAGAAGAGAGGACAGACAGAAATAGAGAAGAGCAAGGAGAGGTGAGGTATAAAGTCAACAACAAAATAGGTGCAAAATATGGGACTTGAAGCCTGAAAAGTTGGAATTTGGAGAGAAAGAGCAGAGGTGAAGTGATGACAAAATTGAGAGACTAAGAGAGGAGGAGAGAGCTGCAAAAACACAGCTAGGGTTATTCACGGAAAGTTAACATGAAGAGATAAAGCACTTAGGAAGTATTGACATGCATAAAGGTGAATAAATGCTTTAAAAAGGAAAGCAAAGCGACCAAATGGTCAATCGCAGCACATAAAATGGTGAGTGCAGAGGTTGGCTTTAATGATCAGGGAAGAAAATCTTTTGGTGGAAGGATGCTGCAGCTGTATGTTATCAGCCACACTGTACTGTGTGTACATGTATTATACACCAGCATCATAAAGCAAAAGTGTGGCAGAAAACACGACTGATACACGTGCAAGAATACAGCACAGGGTCTAACCAGCTTTTTCTTCCACCTGCTAATGGCTGGTAATTGCATACTTCAAAACGCAGACACTCCCCCATTATCCTCACAACATCCCACCGATAACAGGTAATATATACTAGGAGGCGTATCACAATTAAAACTGTGCAGCTACCTTCACGAGAGCTTAGCCTCAATGTCCAGGTATTATTCTTTACTTAAACCACTTCTTGTATTCATAAAAAAAAAAAAAAAAAAAAGAAAAAAGAAAAAAAGCCTGAATTCCAGCTGGAAGGACAAACAATAACACCACACTTATTATGCAGCATAGAGATAAGTCGTTGCTTATCTAAAGTGTGTGATCGCATCAAGGTGTCTCAACACACTTAACAATAAAAGAGGATTAACAGTGGCAGCGATGCACTTGTGGGACTCTAATGGACAGGTCATCGGCATGCATAGGTTACTCTCTATGAAGAGATCCTTTATAAGTGTCTGAAGGTGGGACACCACTTCAATCATTTCAATAAAGGCTGGGTCAAACCAGCACTGAAAATGGAGACATTTAATGGCAAAATCAATCAATCTTAATGGAATCTATGTGATCACTGGACTCACACCCAAGCAAAATCTGTTTTTTTTTTTTTTTTTTGAGTTCAACTTTGATGCAAATTTGTGCCACTGACAAATAACAAGCTGTGAGTGGTTACTATTGGCAATGCTGATTTTTCTGTGTTACACCATAAACTTTTAATTGCCCCCCACAAAAGAGACAGTATAGAGACAGGAAGAAAGCACAAGGAGTTATTGTGTTACTGTAGCAGTGGCGTCTTCCCAGCTGGTTAAAGCAGGTTAATGCAGGTTTTTTTCTGTGCCACTTTCTGGTGTGACCTTAAACCTGACAACAACAAATTCACATGACAACCACCAAATGGGGATATTTTGCCTTGCCTCCGATTAAAATGCCCACACTATCTAGTTATGACACTATCTGACATTTTCTTTCCAAGTGTCATATATTGTAGTTATGACACTCAAGAAGGAAGAAGGTCAAAACAACAGCAGCCAGCAGTGACACATAACCTTGTGGATGACCATATAGTCAAATATAAAGGATTTCACTCTATTTTATTATGTGGTTGCCATGCCACACGTCAATTCGTATCTAATTGTGTGTATATCCACAACCACATTTATTAGACGCCAGTAATTATAACTTACCATAACTGAGATGTGCAGCAGATGCATGTGTTCATGGAGGACATGAGCAGGCTCCCGGGCTGTGGGTTGTGTCGTCTGAGCCTGGAGCTCGGACTCAGTCATGGACACGTGGAAGTACAGCGTTCCATTTTCCAACCACTGCTGCTTCCAGTGAACCTGAGAAATATCCTCGCCCGTACCCGACATCTCTGCGGAGAACAAAGAGGGAGGGTAATTTAATCCGTGAGCAATTAACATTTAATCTGTGTCTGTTAAAGCACATAAAAATTTGAAACCAAAAAAAAAAAGGTGAAAAAAGTGTGTGGTGAAATGGATAAGCTCAAACGTGACTGTTACGGGCTGTGCATTAGAATTCTAGTGTGGTGCTCTCTTTCAGCACACATCAACACTGTGCTGTGACTAGAAACCTTGAACTCTTGAATAGCTGGACAGACTTCTTTGGCTGTCATAATTTTATGCTGTTGTGCAGTTGGCTCAGTAAGAATTACTGTCAAGCGACAGCATTGCTTAGCTGCTTTGATGAAATCTTTATGATGACAACCTTTTCACTCATAGTATTAGTCAGAGATTAGTCTGAATTCAAAATGAAAAATCGGGGCCAGCATCACAAATGTTTCAGCTATTCCAATCAATAAAGCACTTCAATTATAACCAAAATGAGCCACAGATGGGAAAGGCTTATTTCCGTTAATATTCATTTGTTTACACTCCACTCATTTGTCAGGCAAGACAGACACACACAAAAACAAAACGGAAAGACAATGGGTCCATCAAGCGTGATTTCATTTATATGTGCAGAGCAGTTGTAGAAATGCTGCCTCACCATTCAATGTCCTCCTCTTATCTGCATAAATCATGCTACGTTTTGTACCAATATAAAACCATTAGCTCCAGGCCAGCGCTGGCATTAAGTATCCAACATCAAAGGAGAGCTGGAAAAATTTAAAAGTAAAGGAGATGGGGAAACTGTTCAAATTGAAAAAAAAAGGGACCCCCCCTAAAAAAAAAAAACTCAATGGCAATATATAGGGGCAATAGATAAAGGAGATGAAAAAGAGCAAAGGGATCACAATATGGATCACGGCACAATGATCTAATGCTCTCGAGTGGGAGTGGCTTTCAGTAGGGGAGTATTGAGAAGGCTCAGGGAGCCCACGATTGCGAGGCTTGATACAGTATTTGTCATGCGGCCAGGTGACAAGGGCATAGACATCTGCTGACATCTCCTATCAGCGGCAGGTAGCAAATGACAAATGGCTTTCGGTGCAACTGGTTATTAACCCGCTGACTCTGGGTCAGGGGACACGGGCGGCAGGGGAGGGTTAGGTGAGCTGTGCTCGATGGTGCCACAGGCCTTCGGGTCCGGTGAGAGCGCACGCAGAGCAGACATCGCAAAATGACAGAACTCATCACATCACTTATGTATATCATAAAAACCGATGCACCATTACATTATTCAAAATAAAGCTGCCTCAAAGATTTTTTTTTTTTTTTTAAACAATCTTTCCTGTGTCCTTTTTTCTTTAATTGATCCTGACATTTCATTTCCTTTTAATTAGGATTTTACTATTTATTCTTCAAGATGTCAAAATATTAAAAAAAAAAAAAAAAACACCAGCACAAAGTCCAGGGTCACCTTTAGATTGATTTGTATCCCTTACCAACAGTGTATGGGTCAAACATTAATTAAAACTGGTATAAAACAAAAGGCAATAAATCTTCACAGGAATCAGTGAAGATTTGTTATTTTTTATAGGTAAATTAAAATTTAAAATACTCAATCAACATCCTTTTGAGAATTCATTGATCGATTATTGTTGCGTTATATCAATATGCACACTGTCTTAAATCTCTCTGAAAGCACACGAGCCACATCACCCCTCTCATACTAGAACTGTGAAATGTTCTACAGTTTTGCTGACTAGAGCTTATGATGAAATTTTGTAGGGTGTGAAATTCTAAAATGCCATAACTGCTGGCTGTTCATCTCTTTATGTTTAATCTGTTGGCTGAAGACACACTGCTTGACCTATCACCTTGACAGAAGATAAAGCTTTGTGTGCTGGGCCAACAGTGAGGTGCCTCCTGCCATCTGTTACTGTTTTAAACAGAGCTTATAAAGCTCCTGTCAACTCTACCATGGAACGTTGCTCACATGCTTTATGTGCATTTCTTTACGTAAGAAATACACAAAGGCATAATAAATAATAGAGTGAATTTAAAGCGTTAAATAACTTTATGCACAACATTATGCACAACACTGACACTCAGTTTGATCCAAATCAAAAGTGATTTTCCTGCATAACGAATTGTGTAGTAATAGAAGTAATAACATGCAGGATGGATGGACAGTAATAGAGTTTCTAGGGCTGTTACCTTCCTTTGTACGATTGTTATGTAGATGAGGAAGCTCAGCAAGCATGCTATTTAAAGACAAAAGGATCGTGTGTGTGTCCTTGTCTATTGTGCTGTGAGACTTGTCACTGGGCACCTAGCCAGACGTTGGAGGGATATAGGTGTATGGCCTCAAGGTCTGCTTGTAATTCATTAGGAGGAACATTATTAATGTGTACATGTGCAGGGCTGTGTGCGCGCATGGATACTGCATGAGTGTGACTGAAGCCAGTGTGCTCCTATCAAGGGTGTCAGCAGTGCAGTGTCTCCCAAACTGAGTCCAAGGACAACTGAAAGGGAGGCCATGATGAAGATCACATGGAGCCAGGAAGACTTGACTGCATGGATCGCTGAGAAATAGTGACACACCATAATACTTTGATCCTTACAGAGTAAAACAGCTCATTGGATATGCTCATGTTTTTCAATGCTGTGGCTATAAAGCTCCATACAGGACAAAAAGACCTTAGGCTATCATATTATCATAAGTGTCCAGATGATCGTACATACTTTTTTTTTTTTCAGTTTAGACCATTAATGTACTTCTTTTACATTACTGCTGACCTGGGGGGTGCTCAGCGCTAGTTCAAAAGTAGGTGGCTTTTGTAACGTTCAGTGCCGTTCCGTAAGGTCATTCTGACACAAGATGCAGAGCCTGCCATGCTGTTGTCCTGTGTTGCTCTTTGAAAAATAATAAATGTAAACTTTTTCTTTTAGTTTAGTCCCTTTTCACAATATAAAGCAGAGAGATAGTGAAAGCTTAGACTAAATCTTTAATAAAGCCTTCCTACTCTGTGCTAAGTCCTCTATGCAGGTACTTAAGATATAAGTGAAATCTCCTGAACACACATTGTCAGCAGAACTCTTATTATGAGAGCTACTGATCATGTAAGTGCCCACTCTGCTTCTTACTGTTTTTCTCTATCCCCTTTATTTTATCTGCTGCTCTGCTATCCTCCAAGATCTTTCATAATTTCTTCATCATTTGCAAGGTTTGGCCGAGAAGTGCTGAGTTAAATTTTGGGTTTACTGTATTCACGTTCCTTAACATTTCGCCTAAAGCAGGAGTGATTTCCACTTACCATTGTCTCTCCAATTTGGATATCTGATGAGATGAGGTGTGCAGAGCACAAACACGAAGGCCTGGGAGCCTCCACACAGCAGAGTCAACCCAAGACCTGAATGCTTTCGTCCTATATTCAAACTGTGCTTGTCCAGTGCAGAAATATTGACTCACAAACACCTGTGTGTTTCTATCCAAGATTTAGTAAAATTGAATCAGCTAGGGGGAAACATCAGAGGACCACACATCTCTGAGTGACTTTTGGTACGATCAGAACAAATTGCTGTATTTTCCAAATCCAGCCTGCTACCTCCACCAAACACGAATTACCCTTCCTAATGTTAGAGGCTGCTAGTTGCAGCCTGACATGAAAAAGACCACTATGATTACCAAAGCATTGATCATTGAGCACAACACACTGCTGCACTGCTCATTAAGTTAACAATAAAAATTCATGTGGAAACAGAGCGAGGTGTCTTAAACACCTTACACCAGGCGTTTGCCGTTTTGTTGTTTGCTTTCTTTGCACCGATGTCTCTGGGCGTGAATGTTGTAACTATAGTCCCCGTTGCAATGGACACGATTACATGCTAATGAATGCTAATTCTACTCCGTATCTGATTGATGTGGGATTGAGCAACTTTTTGCAAACACTCCTGATTCTCTTCTTTAGCTGCCTGCATCATTAGTAAGGCCAGCTAGCATCTATATCAATTCTAAAACATTTGCAGGAAACTGCCAACAAGTGATTTTTTATTTAAAGTGCAGTCCCCTGTGGCAATTGGAGGGAAAAAAAAAAAAACAAACAAACAAAATAAAACACATAAACTGGTCTGAGGTCTCAGTTACCAGAAAGCAATAATGAGCTGTTGTGATAGCTGCTGTACATAAAAAGGCAGTGTTTTTGTAGTGAAAATGACTGAACTAGGTGAAATCAATTTATTTTATCCCACACCTAATTTATTGCACAAAGCTTCTTTGCTCGTTAAAAGTAAAATCCACTCTAAAACTGAGTACATATTTGATGTTTCAACATTTCAGTATTTGAATTAGCGGGGATTAGCAACTCCTCATGCTGAACAACGGCAGAAAGACTGGAAATGATGTCATCCAGAGACAAATCCTGGGGCTGCTCCACTGATCATGAACATTAAAAACTCCCTTAACACTATGACGGTAACCATGGTGATTCAACTGGGATGTGGGTATATTTTCAGATTCACAGCTGGAACCCATTTGAATAGGATGTCTCGAAAATCTTACGAGCCCACAGAGTCAAAATCTAATCCAGTGTCAATGGACCATCTCCAAAATGTATTACCTGAAAACATCTTTAGTTCAATCCTCAATGCTCTTATCTCCAGTTAGCGAGGTGGGAGTCTGTGTTTTGAGTAACTGACTGTAATGTCTGAAGTGTTGTTTTTATGTGAAAGTGGACTTTACTTTAACTTCAGACTATAACTGCACTATCTACACCATCTATTATATTTTTTTATTATAATTGTATACACACACATACACACACACACATATATATATATATACACACACACATATATACACTCACACACACACACACATACATATATATATGTTTTTAAATCAATCATGACTACCAATTACAGCATAATCAGGCTGCCAAGGTTGTACTGGATCCAACAACCTGACAGACAAGCATACAAGGGTTCAACACATTCCTGCATTATAATATATAATTTAGGAGCAATATATGCATGCACATACACATACAGTCCCCTGCCTGCCCACACAGGCAACGCAGGTTCCCAAAAGGCACTCATCAGTTTAAAGGTGATCATAGTAGTGCAGAGTCAGTGATTGTGCAAGTCTGACAGCTCCATGACAGTTTGTCAGCTCGGCAACAAGCACGTGTCATCAACATTTATGATGATGAAAGCTGGCGCCCTAAAGGTACTTTGCTGCCTGTCATTACATACGTGGCATAACGTGTCTGTCTTTCACCGAATGGAGCCCAGATTTCATTGTACAAGCTGCCTTACGGTATGGTATGTCTCGTGGCAACGCATCGGGCGGATCGATATTCAATAATTCATATGGGAAAATGAAGATGGATTCCTTGGTTTCAAATGTGCTCAAAATGAATGCAAGGAAAGAAAAGGACGTGAGAGAATGTGAAAGAGAGAGACAAGCAGACAGAGACAGAAAGGGGAAAGGGATTTATCAGTCTGACACTCATCAAAAGTGTTCAAGAATATTAGCATACCTCCCAGACATTCAAATTCTGCCTCAAAAAGTCTGTCACCTGTGACAATGGCAAATTCAACATGTTTTTACTTTTTGATTTCTCACTCCTGTCGACAGCAAATCCTAATCAGTAGAAAAGCAAACATGACTTCTTTATTAGCTACTAAATGGTCTGAATGTCATATTCCCAAAATGCTAACTGTGCCATTACCATTTATAAAGATCTGATGGGAACTATGGAATATTTAGGCAAACACAAGATGAGCTACAAAAGGCATGCAGGGTTCCTCTATCCAATTTAACACCTGTGTGAATAAATGTCACCCTAATGGCTCTTTATAAACACTAATGAAATAGCTGGCATTCACATAAAGACCAATGAAAATGAACGGCAATTAAAAATGCATCAAGACATTGCTTTTTTTTTGCCCCCCTTCTTTTCCAGGAATCATTTGAATGTTACCTACACAGTCCTGCGACACAGTGGGATATCACGTTGGTTTTTCTGTTGAAGTGAGTGTAGCTCCAGTATCGCATAAGCACCCAAGTCCATTTTTAAGAAGCGAGTCTCACGGTTCTTTAAAGGAGTGATTTGGAAGTTTTGGTATGACAGCGTAGCCAACGTTAGCATCTACAGCAGTTTACTTACCAGCCGAGAAAAAAAACAAGTTTAGCATCAAACTGTCTCCTGTGTTGGAAAGCAACTAGCAAGCAGCTATATTTATCACTACATTTCTTCTAGTTGGTAGTTAGCATGCTAACCAGCTAGCCCCAGTCTGGCTAAACCCACTTATCACTTTCTGATACCAAGTCACTGTAATGTCCAGGCCGCCCTGAAGACATAGGTGCTCAGGGGGGCCTATTATAAATTAGTCTTGTAAATGCCTCAGTTGCTGAAGCTCTTGGCAAGATTAATAAGTAAACAGCTGTTGGTGCTGACATTCAATTCCATGAAGCAGTAGCAAAGCTTACAAATAGCTCCTTTAACGAGCATTAAGTCAGTTTATCTGCCCAGATAAGCTTGGTGAACACATTCATCCAGCCATTTATAAATAGAAGTAGTGTAGGGGCACTGGGGTTTTGTTACCCTCCAGTTTGTGAAGAAAAACCAGCAAAAGAAAAGGGTGTCAGTTGGTTTTCTCCCTCTTTCAGACCCCCAAGTGCTGCAGACTGTAGTCGCTATACTTCCTTGCTCAATCAGCACTGTGGGATCCAATTCTGTTGACTCAACACCTGTTTCTCTGGGTGTCCTGTTTTTCACCCCACTTCCCTACATGCTCCCGACTGCAGAGGCCACTTTCTATACTTTTGCACCTGAAAATTCTTTGTGTATGTATATGCCTGTATGTCACGACTGATAATTTTACTAGGCACTAAATGACAGCAGTTGATGAACGAGGCATATGTGTCCAAAAGTAGTTACATGGTTTTTCTGGTATGTTTAAATTTGCCTCTTATAATGGCCCTAACTTCATGGTCCTGTTGTCTAAAAATGTCTATAAAACTATTATCTGAAGTAGTCAGGGATAAATTGTTTTTATTTATAGTGACTACTGCAACAAATTTGCTCTGCATGAAGTACATGCAAAATAACATGCCGTTCTATATAGTTATATCAGTGAAGCAGGAGGGATGTTTTAGGATTTCAACAGTGACAACAACTTTGTCCCTGGAGTTCTTAGTGAGGTCCTCTGAAGGATCTCCTGCTAACGAGAGGCCCTGCCAGTGCCACTCAGACCTTATCGCTGATGTCCACACCCACGCTCGCTCCTACTGTGCTCAATCACAGCGGCAGCTGCTGGACTGCGCACTGACCACCTCCTACAGAAAACCAATCATATTTTCAGAGACACTGCCGGTGAACCTCCCAGCATGATGGAGAAGGTGACTTGTGACTTCAGAACACACCACCAACGTGTGGCAGTAATAGTATTAGGAAGTCTGCCTGAAAAAGCACAGATATTTCATCATTTTCTTTTTTCCCTCATAAATATACCAGAAGGGAAGTGACAGCCATTAATTCATCTTATAAATGAATCTACTAAAAAACACACAACGCAGCTATCCACAAGTGTTGCTAAACATCATCCTACATACTTTTCTACAACAAAGACAAATGGAAAGTACGCAATGAATGAATTATAGAACAACATTTGTTTTACAGTTGGACTAGCAGGCCTCTGGGAACCTTTAGTGACAATGTAAATAGAAGAAACAAATAACCGCTTGTGTTTGCTCCCATTGTGACACAGCGATTACAATCTCTTGTGTGCGTCATCGTTCCTGTGCCTGTGTTAGTATGCGCAATTGCATGTGCATATGCACTTTGTACTGTATGAATATCCATCATTGCTCAAGGTCATCGCAGTTTTAAATGATCAGCATTGAGTTAAACAAAAATATCACCCATTATTGTGTAATGAAGTTATTATATTTTTTTTTCAAGAAAATTGGCATCATCATCATCATTAACCCACTAAATAACAGTTAAAATGTAATTTAGTCTGGATCTATAAATGCTTTGTCCCTTGCGCTCTTAAGGATTAGTGAGGCAGAGTGCCAAAAAAGAAAAAAAAAACAAAGGGAAAAAAAAAAAAAACAAGAGCCCTCCTACTCCTAATGTATTTAAAGTGACACATTAACGGGATAAACAGTCCCCTTATCTGCTGAGTGCATAGGCTTCTTCAAAAATGCTACAATCCCATTAACAAGACCTGTTCTGATTTCACATCTCTCTCACATTAATGTACGGCCTGACCACCGATGGGGGTTGTCTGCCAGTGTCAAAGTGGGAGGCTTGGGTGTAATAATATGTGCGTTAAGTTCACTAATCCTTTGTTTTGGCCTTAATTGAACATACGGTCAAATAAGACTATAGATAGATAATAGATTGCATTGGCAGAGTGAATCTAACCTACACTTAAAGCACTCAGGTCAACTCTGTGTCAAGGAAAGTTAAAATAGAATAAAATTTTAAAAATTAATTTATATTGCTACCAACAAGCAAAGCATGTTGGTAGCAATATATAATATTTTCTTTCCATGACATGTTAAGTGGAGCAGGCTCCCAGATATTGAATGAAACCAGTGTAGTTTTACAGAAAGCAACCTTCCTGTAATATTTTCTGTTAAATCACGGGAAAAAGCCTGTTGAATAGCACAATTGCAATGCATAATTTCTAGCTTTTTTTTTTTTTTTATTACTTTACTTACTAAGACTACATTTGTAACTTGGGCCAGCCACAGTTCATCTGATTTGCATAAAGTCCCACTAAATAAGACCTGATGCCAGTCTGTTTTGACACGTGCTGCAAATGTGTGGGAAGCAATGGAGCGTAGAAGAGTGTTTTCTGCTGATAAACTTGGAAGGTTGGTTGTGGAGAGGACATATTTGAAACAAGTGTATTCATCCCACAGACTTCAGAGGAAGACAAATGTCATCAGCTCATCAAAAAGATCCCTTTCATTTTTATTTCCATTGACTTATTGCTGCAAGTTATTGCTTTAAAAATACTATAACGGAATTAGTTGTTATTAATGGTTGCCTCAAACCATAGTGGGCCGGGCCATTGGACCTCAGTCATTTAGAATCAGAAAAAAAAAAATACAGATGTCATGAGAACTGATACTTTGGTACCAAGTTGCACATTTCTGAAAATTTGACGATATTCATTTTCTATAGTACCAAAGGCACCGAAGATGGAATTCTTCAAGAACTAAGGTGGCATAATACCCCACAAGCACGCAAGACAGTTTTATGGCTATATTTTGTACTCAATATGAATCATCAATGTACAAGTTATGGACAGCTAAACACCACACACTGGGATGTTTCTGTCCAGAACCAGCTCCAGACAGACTTCAGCCTCTGCTCTTACCTTGCCCTGGAATAGCTTCAGAATTACAAATTAAGTGCTGCTGCAAAAAAGGATGTCGTCTTGACTTGCTCCCTTTTCCTGGTTTTGTTCTCGTCTTTTCATCTCGATTACTTACTCACCCACTTCCAGTGATACGAGCTTAACAATGATAAGATGCGTGCAAGATCTCAACCGCCAAGCCAGGTGCTTCATCAGCAAAGCTCGTGCAGTGGGCCACGAGCAGATACCATGCTGGCAAAACTACACCTGAAATTTTCAGCACAGTTCATACATGTTGAAAGGTCTCAGCCAGCCATTTATGCATTGGCACGGGCCCTGGATTGCTGCCGTTTCTCTCAGACAGCCCTATAATGAATTTTGTCATGCTGGCACTGACTACTTTGTAAAGGTAAAGAGAAACCAATCTGTGACTATTTTCTTCTTAACAGGAATTGGTCTAGCTTGACATGATGAGCTTGACACCTCGCCAGCTGCTTGCAGGATCCATCTACTCCCTGGCAGAGACTCTGCGGTGACATACATGAAGGTCTTAATCAGACTCAACCAGGAAGTGGATTGTGCGGCACCACTCTCCCGGCTCCGTAGCCTGTAACAGCACGGGCACCCTAACAGTGCATCTTTTAATGATGTCCACGTCAAGCTTGTGGCAAAGCAATATTATAGTGCTAGACAGGAAGTATGAACGCTTGGCTCTGTCATTGGTTTATCGCTGTGCTTTTTGTGCTGAAGCAACATTTTATTTTTCCAGACCATAATCACTGAATAGAGGGCAAATCTTTTGTCTATATCTGAGAGACAAGTAAACATCACCAATTCAAAAATGATTGCCTTGACAAAAACACATCACACTGAAAAGGTGCGTTGGAAAGATTGGATTGATGGTAAAGATTGGAAAGATACGATTCATTCAAGACATAGAAAATAATCAAAGTAATCAGAACCAATTATTTGACTTTATTTAAAACAGAGCATTAATATCTTTCAGTTCATGAGATATTTTCTGATCTGTTAAAAGCAAAACATTACATAAAAACGATGACAAAGATTATTATCCTGAATTGATATTGATATTTAATATCTTAGAGAATCAGGCCTTTAGAAGCATCTTTAATTTTCTCCGCAATATGCTTCACCCAATTCAGTCACAGCTGTTTAGAAAAAAAATGCCATTGGACCGTAAATCAATATGTGGCACCCCACCAAATTTCGTTGTATCCTAACAGTAGGTGCTTCATACTTTCTCTTTACATTTGGCCCAGTTGTTATGTTTCTACAAGTGAGAAAAATGTTTACTTGATGAGATTACTGTTCTGTCCTGCACAGCACTAAAAATCTGAAAAATTATTCCCCTACCCCCCCAGCGGCCTATTCCATAAATGTCTGCCTCAACTTTCATGATGAATAGTCATTTCTGGTCGACTCCCATTCGTGACTCCCTTGGCTGGGCACAAACTCTGCTACCAGTGATCTCACAGTTTTCTGGTGATTTTTTGAAATGCTTCAAGGTTTTAATGACAGACTCACACTTAAATGTCGCTTGACATTACGCATTTCAATGTTCTCTTGAATTTTGAGGCATCCAACATTTACATGTCCATTACTCTGTTAACCTTGAATCTGTGAGATCTTTACAACCTGTGTGCTCATCCCTCTTATCTCCCCTCCTTGTCACCCGGGGCATTTGTGTTTGTTGTCAGTGTGTAGCTCAGTGTGGGTTTCCTTTTCTCAGAATATATCTAGTTTAGACTGACAACCTACTGGCCTGGCTACACTCTCATCATCTTGCCAGCCATTGCCACTTTTCTTTTGTCAACCGCATACTCTGTTCTTTGTTCCCACTACAGTCAAATGTCAAAATACATCACTGTACTGCATTGACCAAATAGATGTAAATCTTCAGATGACTCAAACCTATCCAAACATTTCCTCCCACACATGCTCACTCACTCAGCTGGCATTGCAATATCAAATGTCCGTACAGCATACAGCAAATACAGCTAGTACTTGACGATGCAGTTATATGAATACACTAAAATATTCTCAAATGGCAAAATCTGGTTTAAATTCATCCGGTAAAAGACACAGTTAACATGATGAAATACTAATGCATTACCTTTTAGTCTTTTGCCCCTACTCTCAAGAGGCAAGTATTTATTTATCCTTTGCAGACTCGGAAAAACACATAATCAAATCCATTAACACGCTACAATCAAAGGGAAAGCACATTTTGTTGAGACAGTACAATGTTTTAAAAGAGAGCAATATAAAGAGAGAGAAAAAAAAAATTGGCAGGAGTGAGTCATTTGCCAATGAAGGGACATGTTGCTGGCCACACTGTACATCCGGTACTGGCACTGACTGTCAGTAGCCACTCTGGAGCATTTTAGTAGCCCCTGTTCCAAGTGCTTGAATTCAAATTCAAATTCCTTTATTTATTTGTCCAATAGTGGGGAAATTGCAGTGTACAAAAACAGTGCAAAATATTAAGTAGGGTACAAAGGGATGAAGACAATAGTAGGTTGAAAAGGAAGGGAATAAAAAAGGGAAAAAACAAACAAATAAATAGACAGCAACAAATTAAAGGGTATAGGGTTTATTTAAATCTGGATGTATGTATGTATGTCTGTATGTCTACTGGGAGCAGTGCTGGCTGTACAGTCTCATGCTCCTTGCCAATTGAAACAATAGCATTCCCTCGAAAGCCGGCATATCTCAGCAGAAAACTACTGTTCAAATAAGATTAGGCAAACAAACATGGTATACAGCATTTTTATTTTTTCTTGCTATTACCAAGTAATGGCTAAGAGCCAGTGAGTAGAGATACTCCTCTCCATTTTTTTTTTTTTTTTTTTTTTAAAAGAACTAGTCCAATTTCATCCGACCCCGTCTTCTGCACTCATCCATGTCATGAATAGACAGGAGTGTGAACTAAGCTGCTAAAACTGTTCATCTGGTGCACGGACAGTTATTCAAAGCTGAAAATTCCCACACTAATTAAAATCAGTGAAGACATTATATTAGGAAAAAAAAAAAAGAAAAAGGACTTGTTCTTTTTCTGTCTATTCCTCTATCTTGACTGGCTTAAAGTCTTTCTCTTCTTATACATAAGCTAGAAAAAGTAAGAGAACCATTTGGAATCATCTCTTAAAATTGTCCTAAAATATGGTCAGCTCATCATCCAAATAATAATATATAGAATGATATATAAATATAATTATGAACAAACAATACACTTTAACACACAAACCATTGTATTGTGGTTGCCATGAAAACATCATTCAAACATTCACAGTGTAGGCTTGAAAAAATATGTGGACCCCTCGGCTAATCAACAAAAGCTGATTGGAGTCTGGAGTTAGTAAACCTGGAGCCAAATCAATAAAACAAGATTAAAGGTGGTGGGTTAGAGCTACTCTAACATCTACTAATGTGAACCATCTCAGAGGACTTAGCATCAAGAATTGCTGATTTGCAAAATGCTGAAAGTGTCACAAAGTTATCTCCAAGAGTTTAGATATTGATCGAACCATAGACTACCTAGAAATGGATATGATTTAGTTCTTCTCTTCCTAGAAGTGGGCATCCAGCTAAGACAGGGTGTTGTGCTGCCTCTGGGAATGGACAGCTTGCCGTCACCAAGGGGGAAAATTAATTCCCGAGTTTATTGAGGTATCCTGCGGGATAATGTCAAACTGGCAGTCCGCCCACTGAAGCTCCGTCGAGGACAATGACCCTAAAAACCGAAGTGTTTGTGCAGTCAGATCCAAAACCTTATGCTGTGGATGACCTCCAAGAGCCGCTCACACCAGACATTCTATGGCTGAGCTGGAGAACTTATGTGGGAAGAAAGGTCCAAAATTCCTCCTGAACATTGTGCACATCTGTTCAGTATCAGCATCTCGTTTGGCGTTATGGATGCTTGAGCAGCCATCAAATCCAAGGGTATACTTACTTTTTCTACCAGCACAGTGAAAACACAAAATTATAACTGTTTGTGGGCAATAGAGATACAATCAGACCCCATTTTATGGCCAATTAATGCAGAAAACCAGGTAATTCCAAAAGGTTCACATACTTTTTCTTGTCACTGTATATGAATATCCAGTCTGGCTTGTGTAAGCGGGTTTATGGTATGGCAAGACACGGACAATTCTGCAAATGAATTAGCCACTATAAATAATGAGCCTATGCTGATTTTTAAGAGTTAATTAATTTCCTGTGGGCATGGCTGTGTTTTGCCTGATTAATGATGGTAATGCCACTGGCATGCTGAGTTGGGTCCCCTGTCACTGGAGATAAATCAGTGGTGCACTGTAAGGCGTCATGCCCCAGCTGTGTCCAACATATCCACTTAAACCTGTTTCCTGACCTATGGGCCATGTGCTGGGTGACCGTGGATGTATTTGATCATACGTCAACATGCTTTGCCACTCATGAGAAAGTGGCACAGGGAAACTGACAACTGCATGCACACGATGGATTCCTATTATTCAAAACATTAGATACTTGCTTTATTTTGTTACTGCTTTGTGCTGATTTTCTGGTAGAGTAACCACCATCTAAAGTACTGGTCTAGAGATACTTCAGATTTTCATTGCAAGGATTATTCTTACAGAAGAAGAATAATATAAAATTAAAATTATAAAATAAAATTTCTTAGATTATTATGCGATCAGGGAGCAGACTAGCACCAGCAACAGTCTGCTAACATTAACAGCAGACTATTAATTCCTTGTAGACTAGTAAAGTGAATATTCCACTAAGCAGAAAGCCTTTTACAAAGAAGGCAAAAGCTGGGACTAAACCATACAAGTATTAGGTCATGTCTTTGGGGTTTGTGTGGCCTTAGGGAAAAGGTCCTATGCTGTTTCACATAAATTAATTTTACGTCAGACATCACCGGAATCGCTAGGGATGGCCTCCATTTTCAAAGTATACCGCAGTGTCTTATTTCAAAGACAAACTACACTGGTGCAAAGGCCCAGGTGAAATTTTACATCTCTCACCTTGCCATAAATGTCCAGAGACCATTGCATAAGTTAAAATAGATCCCCATGTTACAACATGGTTTCTTTGAGAATCAAGTACATTTCATATAGACCTAAAGAACAACTTCAAGAATAGCTGCTCAGGTCTCAAGCTGCACATTTCTTCTCATTCTGACTGAGTGATTGTGTAAACTTTTTAGATTAGGCAACATGCATCAAGGAAGTACCAACACTTATGTAGTTTAAAATGATCCAAATAAGCAAAATTGTAAGGGTATGATAATGATCATATGTCGATGCAACTTTTTATAGCTGAGACATCAGGGGTATAAAATGTATCTTCCAAACTTGATGAAGGAATCAAATAATTTATCAGGTATACAAGTTCATGTATAATGTATGAGCTATAAATTCATAACAGAGTACTCCACTGATGACTTTTAAATGTACTGTGTATGACCATGATGGCAGACCACCCATACAGATACTAGCTGACAAAATACAGAGGGGTTACCAGGATGTAGGAATTCAGGAAAAAAACTCATTTCCTACTTTTCAACATATTCTTTCAGTATATCCACCACTCAATGAGTTGAATTTAAAAATGCAACAGCATCTCTATGTTTTTTAAACATTTGCAACATATTCCTGACTCCAAACTTCACTGAGACTCGAGGCTGCATTATTCAAAAGGCATCAAACCAGTCTACAAATGTATCCAAATGGCACAGGAAAATGAAGCCAGTGGAAATGATTGTCACACACCAAGCCTGGCCAAATTCAGTACCTGAAACTGACTGTGTGAAATCAACAGTTTCACAGGTCTGACAGTTTGACAAACAAAAAGTGGATTAAAGTCTATGACCCACCTCACAATTTCAAGAAAAACACATATTGAATGGCAAAGGTCACTAGGAAATTGAAGCAAACACAGCTGTGGCACAGCCAATATATCATGGCAGAAATTTGGGTTCACTTCTTCACTTCTGAAGACTGAGATGCTACATTTGACCAGTGATGGCACACAGGCTCTTTCAAATATTAATCAGTTCTAATTTTGATATACAATGACTTCAACGTAATTATATAAAGCATTGAATCTGAAAATAAATAAAATGTTGCCATAAGTCTCCCTAGTTGGTTTCCAACCATCGCTAATGTTCTCAACACCTCCTTGTGATCTGAATAGAAAAACTCTAAAAGGCCATAATCCTTCCTAATTCCTCTCTTTTGTTTTTTTCCTCCTTTCTAGATAAATAAATAAGAGGGCAATCGGGGTCAACTTGGCATGGTATAGTTTATTAGCGTAAGAGGCTTATCGTCAGCATATGAACCCAGTTCCAATATTACTCAGTACTGTATAAGCTTTCAGCTTTGGATACTGACTACACTGACAATGAAAATGAAAAGTAAAAGAAGATTATGAAAAGCTGCAGAGGACCACGGAGACTTCAGCAGCATAGTTGATAGAAAGTGACAGAAACATCATGAAAAGTTCATGCAACAAGTACAGAGAAAGAAGGACGGCTTGACAGGCTATGCTACTATGAATATTCACACTGACATCTGTTCTGGGGGAGGAACTGTGAAAATATCTGTCACATATTCACTGCAGGCAATGAATGTAGGATTATCCTTGTCTCATGCCAACCTGCTTCATTACAGCCGATAGTAAATAATTGGTATTGTACGGAAAGATGAATAAATATCTATTCATCTCTCTCTCCTTTGGGGAGAAGGGAAAGGATATGCCTCACAGTCTCATGGTCATTTGATAGTCTACTCTACTTCCACAGCTCTTCACTTGTCTTGCTCATCATTCGTCATATGGCCTATTTCAATATGGCTGTATAAAAACAAATATCAAGCTAAGAAGCCAACAACGACAACATTTAATTTACTTTCAACATTTGTCCCTTTCATTTAAACTGTCAGCCAACAGTATGTGGTAGTTTGTGGTATGGTATAAGAAAAAACTAAACTTCTTTACTCATCAAAAATGCCCAAAACATTACTCCTGACCTGTAATCTTAGCTGTCGTTTGTTAGCCTGTGGTGAACTCAATCACTTTCAGTAGCAAGTAGGCCCAGCTAAATGCTAGCATGGTAACACATAGCATGAGGTTACTAAGCTAACATTTAGTATTTAGCATAGTCATACATAGCATGAGGTTACTGAGCTAGCATTTAGCATGTTAAAATTTGAATAGTATAGAATAGTAATTACAATTTTACAAATTAAACCATTTACAAAATCCTATACCAGCAGTTTGCCAGTACATCTCAGTTTTTTTTTTTACTTCTCTGCAGTAGCCTACATTCTTTGCTGCTAAACACATAAAACTTAAAAAGCAGGTCACAAATGTTGCTCCAACAGAAGTAAACAGGACAGTTGCTTTAAAGTACAGTATCAGTTGCATATTAATGCAAATTTGGTGCACTAACAAGTATTTACAGCATCAGGAGCAGCGTATCTGGGATGACTCAAAATAAACTACAGTTCCCATGTTTATTAAAGTGAAGGGAAAAAGTCACAGAGTGCAACATTTGTGCCTTTATGCAGCATGTGTTTTCATTAACACATAGTAATAAAATCTAGCAGGTTTTAGCGACATAGACATTTTTTTATCTTCAGAATTTTTTTGTTGGGATTGGTCTTTTAATTGGTATATGTTGATAACAACAAAATGTTCACCTCTATAACTAAGAACAAAAAGCTTTGAAAACACTGCCTTTTTTTTGTACGTTGCATTGACACTGAGATAAGAATTGGGTTTCTTGTCTAAGCGATTTTTTAAGATCACTGTCTTGTCTGTATCAAATTAAACATTTTCCATTCCACTCATCCAGCGCACTAGACACAGCCGTTACCTGTCAGGTTAAAAGCTTTAGACAGGTTATGCTTTGACCCATGCACATGACCAGGTCTGTCACATGGATAGGCACATGAGGCGGAAGAATTTTGAAAAGCCTGCTCCATTTCCCAGATATGAGAAAAGTGCACGTCTTTATGATAATTAAGCACTTAAAAAGCATTGCTGACGCAGACAGACTGCCTGCCTGCATGCTGCATTGGATAGACATTTCATATTAAATATGCTGACTTACAAAGACACTTTTACCTGAGGAACTCAGCAGCAGACAGTGGTCTCAAAGCAGAGTTGCATGAGGGCAATTCAGCATTGATTGGAGGTGAACGACTGAGGTTCTGAAGTGGACTGCTCAGGAAATATTTCAGATAATCTCCACGGGTTCTCAAAAATGTATTTGTGTAAATGTTCTTCTCTGTGTTGTGCATACAAATCAAATAAAAATCAAGGGGGGGACATTTTCAACTGTCTCTCACTCACAAAGGGAGAGAGGCTGAAACACTCAGCAAAACTACTCCTGAGTAACAGCAGTACTGTATTCCATAAATGGTTTTTATTCCAAGGCATCAACCAAAGTCCACTGGTTTGTACCATGAAATTAAAGGGGGGGGGGGGGTATGTGTGCCAGTTCTCTAAAGAGAAAAAGCGAGGTGAGTAGAAGAAGGCACAAGGGAACAAAGAGAGCGGCAGAGAATAACTGTTCAGGAACAGTGAGTCATTCAGCCACAATGGGAAATCTCATAAAGGTTCCATTTCTTTGTCTGGCCTCCAATGTCTCTATCATCCTACTTTGGCCTGCTATTGCAGCATGATATCAATTTTTTTTTTTTTTTTTTGGGCAACAGTCTCCTGGAGATGTTGCTTTCCATTTATGGCAGACAGCAGGCCCCACCGGCCAAGGTGGCTAAGTGGTTTGGCACAGAAGAGAAAACAGTAGAGACATTGTATACTGTCTCTTTAGCATGGAAAAGTATGGGCTGTAGTATAATAATCTATAAGCTTAATTCTGGGCTATTAAAACAAAAAAAAATTATATATATCAACACATAGGACTAATTATGATGTATTGCATTCGCCCCACGCTTATAATGGACTATTTTCCTCAATATACATTGAGTTTTAAAGCACAGTTTAAATATGATTTCGAAAGCTTTTGTGTTGTTTGCATCATAGTTTATTCTTTCCAATTAGTTTCTTTTATAGATCCATGATCAGAAAAATACATACTTGTGCTTTCACACTGTAGCGCAGCACACCCCAGGATACCACACTCTAGCGTGCTTTCAAGTGCAAGTAAATCCAAACACATCCAAGAGATGTTAAAGGAGGTTGCAATACCCCTTCTGACTTTACACAGTGATATTCATGTAGTAATCACATCAAAAAATGTAACCCCTGGTGAGCTCTCCTGCTGGCATCCTCACTGCACAAAAATCACACTTGATAGCTTAATATCTTGGGTGAAATCTTTTATGTAACAGAATCCATTTAGGACATCCAAATAATTCCAGTGAGAAGTACGTAATTGATTTTGTTTTTTGTGTTTGAAAATCAGCTTTCTTACACCTACACAAAGAAATCTAATGCACCACATGCATCAGTCAGACAACTGCGCACTACTAGCACCACTCATCTAACCTCAACCACACACTCGCCTCTGTCGGTCTGTGTTAGTTCCCTGATTTCAACCCCACGTGTTCTTTCCCGAGCTCCACCAACACCTCAGGAAGAGCCAAAAAGCCGAGTCTGAGATGTAATCTCCTTTGCTTTCCTTTCCACAGTCGTGCCCCATTGTGCCACAGCCCTGTTTTTTTGAAGCTAAGGTAAACCTGCCTCCATGTGGTTTCTCCACCACTGATTGTGATCAAAGGTTTGTAAGTGGCTTTCTATCTCACCTGGATTCACTTGACAGGTACATTGATTTGTATCTGAGCCAAAGCTGGTTTCAAATGAGGAGATGTAGGCGTACGTGATGGATGGGTTGATGAAACACTGTACGTGTCCATGCGAGTCCTTTTGTGTTTGTGTGTACGTGTGTGTGTGTATGCGCCCAATAAAGCTTAATGATTCAGAGTGACGAGACGGGTTGACTCTTCTTGCATGACCGTAGACTTATTGCCCAGCGGAGTGAAGTTGTGACGCATATCTTTGTTTAAGATATATGCACTCTCTCTGCTTCACCTGCCATCATTAAAACGGTTCCATTTCCTGCAACTTTGCCATCAGAAGAGCTGCAGTATCCATAGCTGCTGACTCACACAGACATAAAATAACTGTCATATCTGCTAAGAAAAAAATAGAATTTTGTACTGGAAATAGCAAATACTACCTTATTTGTTTTGTTCTTATCAAGGGTGTACAGAAAATCTTTGCTTTCACCACATATATGCACAGACATTCTCTCACGTGAATGAAAACTGCTTTTTTTTTTGTCACTCATTAGAAACAAGTACTGCTTAATTTAATGTCATGGTGATATGGATGAAATCTTCCCATATTGCCATTTTACTGTGATATGACCACAAAACATTTCCATCAATGGTCTAATATAATCAGAGATGTTAAAGATGCAGAAAGCCTAGTTTAACTGGTGACACATCTGAGTGCTGACAAATGTATATCATTTCATGGTCTGAAATCATCCCGCCATTATTCAATATGATAAATTCAGAATCAGCCGCTTTTGAATGTGGCCAGTCTTGTGTTTTCCTGCACGGATTCATGGTCAGACCACATCTATTAAACAGGCCTTCGCTGCTCTGAGACTGCATCACATGACCATAACAGACGGCCTCTGTCAGATGTCATTAGCCAGCAACTCTGTTTCCTTTAGACAGCAGACAGTGTTAAGACGCACACACACGGCAAAGAGACACAGGCACCAGAAGCCACAAGCGCACAGAATAAATGCACATGCAGTCACTCACACAGCTGCCGTTTTCATGCCCACGACCAGCGGCCTGTCTCGAACAGCAGGAACGCGAGGTTAGCTGAATAACTTTTTTTTTTTCCTCTCTCTTTTTCAGTCCAAGGTTCTGATTTGAGGAAGTCTCAGGCTTTTCCTCATAAAATTTACCCAGGTATCTGCTTTGTGCGATGAGCCCCAGGTGTTCACAGACATAAAAACACACAGTCTTAACTCTGCCCATGACACAGATTCATTTTTCCGTCTCTATGATAAATGCCTCTAAGGCATGCCTTTGGAAATATAGCTCAAGGTAAGATACATGTGTGTGAATGTATTTCTCTCGGCAATGATAAATAACTTTAGACAGCGTTAACAACTTTTTTTTTTTTTTTTTTTTTTAAATTGGTCGGCATTAACATTTGCAGACTCTGTTTGTGTGTGTGTGTTTAAAATGCATGTAAACACATTGTGCTCAAGCATTTTGTCAAGTGCCAAGAGGCCTACTAAAGCGGATGTTGACCACTTGGATTTTTCTCCCTTTGGCTCCACTGATTGTTTTGGCTTCATCTCTGTCCTTCTGCTGTGAACACCATGTTTTCGCTTCCAAGATCCATCCATAGTGAAAGGTGAAAATTTTCCATTCAGTTGATATCCTTTAAAAGGTCTGCATATTAATATTCTCAACGTGCTTCTACTGGAACATGTTTCCCTGAATAAATCTGACCTTACACAGTGATGAATTTTGTGCCACTGAAGCAATAGTGATCAGTTTCTGGATTATCAAAAGACCTCGATGAAGCATAAAGCCAAGATGTAGATACACACAGGAATGATAATCAAGTTCTAATGCTTCCGAGACCCAATGCTCACATAAGACCCAAGCAAATCTCTCAAACACATCTTTAGAATTAAAGAATCATAATGCTTCCTGGAATATATGTCTCAACTTGTTGCAGGATCATTATAGGTATCACCAGACTGCACAGAGCAGGCTGAAGAAAGTGGTTAAAAATGCATTAGTGTTAATTGATGCTCAGCATTTTCAGATGCTACACATGGTGAAGGGCTCAGTCATTAGATCATCTTTCTTTTGAACCAACGGCTTTAGATTAGCCCAAATCCCCCAGAACAATAGTCCAGATAACACAAGGCCACTTCATCTTATCTCCACTGCGCTCACTCATGTGTTAGATAAAAGAAAAAACATGCACACATTACACAAATATATGTCAACATTCAAATGAGGCAAATGTTTGCAATGCATTGACAAGCTGACAGAGAATAAATAGTCATGATTTTTCATGAAACACCAATTACCATGCTCCCTAATGACAGAAGAATACACATATACATACGTGACAATTGCTTAACAAAATGTTTTCCAAGAGACGATAAGGTTTTATATGTGGCTGTGAGAATGAGAGAACAACAGACAGAGATAAATACACTAAAACCATGACTTGTGTAGTCAATGGCCCAATTTCACGTGTACACAAGGACAAAGAAGCCAGGGTTTTAAATAAACCTGAGCACAGTTAAAGGCCCAGCCAAAATCCTCCGAATGAGGACAGCTTAAAGGATCACTTCAAACTAAATTACTAAAAAAAAAAAAAAAAACAAAAAACATTCATTCACTTTGTGGTATCAAGCCATGCAGATTTAGTTGCGTTAGATTTAAGCATCTTGACCTTATCTAAATGAGAAATCTACCACTGACACTTTGCTGCTATCAAGAAACAATTAAGCTAAATGAAATGAAATTATGCTGCTAAAAGCACTGAAGACATACGACTGGAAATTGTAAATATAACTGGATGTAATTCACCTCCATTTTAGTTTGGTAGCGGCAGGATTTCTATAAAGACATCACAGATGTCAAATCAAAGCAAAAACCATCATTACTAAATACAACTAAATGGAAGGTTTTTTGGTAATTTAGGTGAACCAATTTGGTAATCTCAGTCTGTAAAGGATTTGCATGGCATTGCACAGACTCAATGGAATGAATATGAATTTCACAAACTGAGACACATGGCCTTGTATAGAGATGCAACTATGGTAAGCAAAGTTCTCATTTGAGTCTTCCTGGTGTTTAGCCATTTGTGCTGATAATCTGATTGTGGTGTTATTGCAAAGTGAAACATGAGCTGTTGTGTCAGATGTGCTGACTCTGAAGAGGAATTTCCTATTTCCTATTTCTCTACAGAGAAGGAGATCTCCACTGCTGAAACTGCATCAACTAGAGTGAGTTCAAGAAGTACTGTATTTAAATGGTTTGAGACAGGATGGCCGAGCAGAGCTGAAATAAAAATGTGTTGGCAGAACTGTCCAGCGCTGAAAAAACACAGGTCTTGTGTTGCCAGTGTCCATTTAAAGGGGCTAAACGGATGTTCTTATATTGTGTAGCCATGCCAGTTCATTTTGTATATTAATTTGAGTTTGCTTTCAACTTCAAGGAAAGGCTTTGAAGGTTCCCCTATAAACTATGAGTCAAATTAACTCATTATAGAAAGAAAATACTCCTCTGCGAGATCTTTTCACATGTCAAAGGGGAATAAAAAGATAAACATAAACAGACATTTATTTTTCTAGGCCTTTGTTGGATGTCATCAATCATCTTTTTGAAAATATGGATTGCTAATAAGGAACAAAGTTTTTAATCTCCCATCGGCCATGGAAATACGAAAAAAAAAAAAAAGTATAATAAATGCTCCTTGTCACAACTTGGACGAGGTCACCACTCTAAACCTCTAAATTATGCAGCAGCCTCTAAGCCATGTAGACTATGAAAGGAAAGCTGTTTATATATATATATATATATATATACACACACACACACACACACACATACATACATACATACACACACACACACACACAAAAAAAAAAACTGTCATAACAAATGTAGATGTAGGAACTTGGCAGTCTGTGGTAGTTGCTTAAAACCAGCAGGAGTCTCATATTAAAGCAGAATAGAGATATAAAGAATTTGTCTTCCTGAGATATTAAGGTGAGGAACAGCATTTTTATTCTATCCAAAAATTAAATTGAAAATTTAATTCACAGGACTGTGTTTTGGATTGTACCGCCGCAGTAAAACTCACTGACAAACTCGACACAACCAGTGGTCATACAACTAAAGCCGTGTTTGAAATCCCCCCTCCAGTGAGTCATTTATTTCTCTGTCTAGAATTGGCATTTTTGGCAGTTTTCTCTATTGTGGTCAGAGAATTGAGATTTCAAATACTTAGGCCATCAGGAAATTCCACTGTGGCAATGTTAGCAGAAAGCGGTGGTACGCATTTTTCTCAACATTGTGGTAATTTGTGCACATTTCACACCAAGAATTCACCCAGTAAAATGAAATGACAGTTAATACAATACATTTTAGACAGTGATATTAGATGCAGCCCAACAAGCATGTCCACCTGTACAAATCCAATCAAAGCCTCAACAGTCAGGTCTGATCATGGTGACTATTGACTCTGGATGTTCTGCTTTTCACTTCTTTAAAACCACTCTTGGCTTAAATGGGTTGAATGTCAAATTGTTGAATAAAAGACCTGGTTCACACAAACAAAATCAATTCGGACCCATTTAATGCAAAATGTCTTTCATTTAATATATTCTGAGTTTATTTGCTGCTCTGAACCCCCCAATTCATTAACAAAGGAGTTTTAGATGAGTCAAAAAAAAAAAAAAAAAATAGTGAATGGAGGTCACACACACTACAGCCAAAGTTGTTCAACATGAAGAGATACTAAAGATCAAACTCCAGCAGATGGTGAGGCAGAATTTTGCCATTAGGCTTTATTACAGCCTCCACTGTGGGCATATCTGTTCCACAGTCTGTTGATGTCAAACAAGGAACCAAAACGTGTGCGCCAAAATATATAAAAAAAAAAAAAAAAAAAAAAAAGAACAAATAAATACAGGGCCAATGTGTGGTGTCCATTACATAAAAAATAATGTAAAAGCAGTGCAATGATTTTGACTGCGTGATGGCAGCCATCTAGAGGTCGTTTCCACCCCGGTGCCAACAATCAGCTGTGATTGCCACTTAAATGAAGCCAGTTAAAGTAATGTGACATTACCTACATAGTACATATACATATAACCTGTGAATCACTCTTTTTTCTTAAGACGCATTTGAAACCCAGAGAGAAAGATGGAATTTGGCAGGTTTAACCTCCCACTTGTGTTTCTCAAAGCTATGGATCAGAAATGTGACATATTTGCTACATCCTCACAACCCCGATGAAGAGCTGTCAATTAAAACTGGGCCCTGTGTCAATGTTTACAGTTATGCATGGTTTTATTGCAATAAAAGCCTTGTTAACCTTGGAAATAGCAAGAGAATTACTTTATTTCAGGTCCCTAATAAATGCTGACCTCATTTTAGTGGATTTTGTTATGAGTTATACAAATTTTACATTTGATTTATGATCACAAATTTCATTACTGAGGGGAAGTACATATAATATCTCATCAGGGCAATTTGACATTTTTATTCCTCTTGCCATTTATCTGTCCACCAACAGGAAACAGGAAGTCCGCTGGATGGAAAATCATTAAGGAGACTGCAGCACATGGCTTACCAGCTGAATTGATTGTTCAGGAAAAAAAAAAAGGAAAAAAAAGAAAAAGCACAGCCAGCAAGCAAGAACTTAGCAAAACAAATAAAAGACATGAACATAAACAGACCCTACCCCGTGTTACCCTGTGAACCCTTCAAAGTAGAAGACTGCAATCTCAGTGCTGTCACAGTTTAGATGAGGTCTTCTGACTACAGCGTCCTGTGACAGGACTTCGCAAAAATCAGCAAACGTAGACAAGATTTTGATGAATGGCTTTACAACCCGATATCTCCAGTCCCTTTCGAAAAGCTTGTTTGACTTGAAAGGGTTAATTGTTTGCTATGTCATGATCGCAACATGATTGAGGCACTTTCACCTCCTCGTCTAAAGAGGATATGGACATTTACGAGTGTCTCGTAATGGGCAGCTCTGCCTCAGTGACAGCTTATTATGGTAGGCTCGCCAATACTCATGGGAAGAGTCTATAAAAACCACACAACACATCATTAGGAATCTGTCTGACCTCAGCGGGGATATGGCCTCACGACTAATCACATGGCTTCTGCCAGTCAAACAGGCTGAGCACCATACCGGGAACATAACCATGAACTCAAGCCATTTTGACTGGCACAATGGCGTACTGAGCAAATACAGTTACTCAGCTTCAAATGCTAAAGGATGCATTGTATGAAGACTAATAACCTTGAACGCAGTCAGAAATTCAAATAATAGAATTTAGCGGCAAACCGCGATGACAAGACACAAACAGCATGCTGTGTTGTTTTCATGATGAAGGATATAACTCCTTGGATCTAATTAGTTTTCACATCCATACAGTCTGTCAAGCTGTTTTGCTATAATTTCTGTTGACCTTTAAAGACTGCTTCTTTCTTCTTTGTTTTCACTGCGAATATCTAAGCAATTTATTGTTGTACTTGTGAATATGTGTGGTATCTCATTGTTAGCCGAGTACATCCAGAAGCAGGAACTCTGCTTCCTTGTTCCGTCTGGGAGGCATCACTGCAGTGGAAATAAATCAATACACTAAAAATATGTTTGTTTTGATCCCTGTATATTAGATGTTGACTTTCTTAAGCCATGTAACCTTTAACAGTCACTGGATCAATAGGTTGGAAACTAAGAAGCCTGTTCAAATCCACTGACAAATAGCATTAAGTAGTCAAAGGAAGCAATGGTTTTCATGGAGACACCAGAAAACACAGCACTCAAGTTGCAGTTTGCATGGGGAGAGAAAAACATTGGCTCAAACTCAATTAGGTTAAGGAGGCGAGGGCCTGCCTGCAAGCAGCTATCATCCATTAGGAGACTGTAATAATGACATATAAATGCAATTAATATGACTGATGAGTGGCAACATCCTGACAATCATTTGCCCGCTTCATCATAATAGTCAGTCTGGCAAATCCCATTAGATCAGTGGATGTAATAGTGAAAGTGGTAGGAATAAATCCATCATTGGGTTGTCGGAGAGTTTATTAATGTCGGATCTTCTGGCATTGACAGTATTTAACAAGGCACAAGTGTAGAGACAAATACCAAATAAAAGAAAACGTGACAAATAATCTCAAGAGTTTGCTTTCTTGTATGGAAAATTTATTTTACTTCCAACTATTGTCAAACCTAACTTTATGTCTTTAGTTTATTGAATAAGTGGTGCATCTAATGGTGAATCAAACTTAAACTTGCATCTAACCTGAACTGACATGCAAATTAGATTAGTTTTCTCTTTAGTCTTCCGTGAGAAAAAAAATTCTTTATTACAGACACTGACAGACTGTCACAATGCCACAAGTTTAATATGAATCATAATTACTGATTTAATTAAAAATGAAAAACAACACATGCAATGACTATGATTGTGAACATGTCAGTTGGGATTGTTGTAAACTCTATTAAAGTTTGTTTCTTTCCAAAAAAGACCATTATGCATCCAATAATTATTGCAATCTCGGACATTATGTAATGCGTTGCAACAAAAGCTCTAGCTGTTTATTTTCTGTTCTCACAACTCATCCGTCATAAATAAGACAATGTTAGAGGACAACATAATTATTATGAAATTATGTATTATGTGTTGAAAATGTGTTTTAAGTTGTCCCACTTTATTAAATATTATGGAGAACGTAGAACGACATGCTTTGGAGGGGGGGAGCATTTGGAGCATTGGGCATTGTCTTCTTCAAATGGGGAAATTATGGAATTCACCAACTTTCTGAAGTTACATAAATAGTTAAAGGGGACAGAGGACCACAGCTACCCAATCTGGAGGAGGCCCTTTATCTCCAGAGTGGATGAAAATGTCCTTGCAGAGCTTTTCAAGATCACTTGGGAAAAGGGGGTCTCCTTTAAGAATGAGAAAAATGCAGAACTTCTTGCTTCATTTCACTACATACCAGAAAATCTGAGGGTCTTTCTGGTTCCAGGGCACCCAGCTTTAGCTGCCCAGTAGTTATGAAGACATTAAGGGCTTGGAAAATCTGCTGGATCATATATGGAACATTGGTATTCCTGCAGGAACACTCTCTGTCCTCCAGAGTGATCGCTGAGAGGTTGAGGGAAGGTTTTGAGGTCAGCCGATGAGAAGGGAGAGACTAAAACGTCCCAGGTCAGTTTGAGCACTGCCGATGGGTATGGCACCATAATGATTATATTCAAGGGTAAACAGCTGAGGGCAGAGTGGCCCCCAGGGTGTTCATCAAAAGCCATGGGGAGTGTATCTGATAACGGGTGGATAAACAGTCTGTTGTTTATTCAGTAAGCAACTTGTGTGATCCACACATCTGGATGAGGTGATCTACATGCAGCTGTTATTCTTCATGACTGTTCTTTTTTTTTTTTTTTTTTAAACCTCATGAAAAACAACAATGTGAACAAAAACAACAATGTGACAATGCCCCGCGATAAGACCCATAACACACCACAATCACTACCTGCAGCCACCAGACAGGGTCCTCTTCAAGAGCCTCAAGCATTACTGGAGGCTAAGGGAGGGGGGAAGGGGCTCACCAGGGAGAGTAGGGGGAAAAGGGTAGAAAGAACCTTGTTTTCGGCAGCCTTTTCAAGGGCCTGGAGCAAGGCAGTAACCCCATGGCTGGCTTTCAGGGCAGCAGGATCCCAGCCCTCTTCACTCCAAGTGAAGCGTCTTCGGCAGGCCACCCTTGTCTCCTTTTCACCTCCGTCCTAAGGCCACCCTATGCATGCCCCTCTTCATCAGCATCATTGTCAGCACCAACTGAGGTGGAGACAGCAGTGGCACATGTCGTTAAGGAGGCAGCAGTCTTACTGAAAGACTTGGTCCAGACGCCAGTCCAAGAAAGACCAATCACAATCATCAACATTTCGCCTACGTTCAGGGAAAAAGGGCCAAAGCCCAAACCAATCCCAATAGGGAGGAGGAGCTATGCACATCTACCACAATGCATCTTGAGACAGAGGCAATGCCAAAAGTGCAGGAGAGTGGCCGTCCTGTGCAGTCTGACGCACTGAGCACCAAACATTTTGCCAAAAAACAAACAAACAAAAAAAAAAACAAAAAACAAACAACACATCATCATCATGTGACTTGAAATTACACAAGTTAGAGTTCAGTTTGAGTGAAAAGTTGCCAGGAAGTTAAAAATAAATCAATAAAGATAGAGCTATGGCTTTATTCAGAGTACTTTTCAAACTCTGACAGCCACAGTTACAAGGCTAACTAAGTGTTGATCGCAGGAGAGTGCCATTTTGAATGGACCCATTAATTCTGTTTGTTGAGCTGTCTCATTACAGAGTTAATAGTGCATTTGTCCTGATTGCGGTCATGTTATGGAACAGTGATCGCACTGTTGCACTAATGGATGGAAGGGACGCCGCACACATGGCAATATATGATGATCTGTCGACTTCCTTTGTCCCGAAACGTCTATGTATTTCTCTAAAATACTCCGTAACAGGTAACGTTGAGGACCATTTTGGAAACGGTACTGAATCTGCTTTGTTTTTAACTTTAGGTTGCGGTGGCATCGACAAATGTATTGTAACAGAAGATGACAAGTATAAATGCCACCATATGCCTGAGTACACTACAAAAACACAATGTATGTACAGTTTTCTTGCCTGTCCATTTATAAAGGATCTTCACTAAAAACAAAACATTATGTTTCACATGTATAATTGTAAATTGTGTAAAATAAATCATTGGATTTGTCCGATCAGTAATTACATGTTAGTGAGATGGGTTGTGCCGCTGGTAATTATTTGCTTCGCTTTCTGCGACATTTACAGTAACTGGTTTTAGTCGGGGACATTAATTACAATAATTACATATCGCATTAACTTACAACATCCCATACTGATGTCTTTATATTATTACAGTGAGGTAAATAAGTCAAAATCCAAACAAATACCAAGTGTTGATTTCATAATTACATTAAATGTAAGGTTACGTCAATAAAATCAAGTTTCCCCCCTACTTGGACTGTGGTTCAGGTTTACAGTTTAACAGGAGGCGTAATCTCTCTAAATTGATTGACTGACATAGTTTTAACTGTCGAGCTGCAGGTAGAAGAATTGTATAATTAAATGTTCAAATACCAATTAGAAAAGAATTGCTTTTCCTACTTGGACGAAAGACCCAGCAAAAGTCAGGTCAGCCATATTTCTCTAGTCCCATCGGGTGCGTATGATGTAGCGATTAGTAGTACCCTTAGCTGGCTTCTCTCCTAACTGTACTTTTGAAGAAAGGTGATCTTCAGAGTTGGGATTTCAAAGCTTACAGCAGAAATGAAGGCAGTGTACACAGCAATGACAAAAGTAGCGTCAGTATATCATCTTTACCCCCTGGCAGTGGCTATCAGAAGCAAATCAGAGACCTGACCATCACACACAGATATGTTGCAGCCTTTGGGGATCTTGTATGTGTAGAGATGTGAAAACATTTTTTTGCCAAAAGAGCCGGTAGTCTCACAGCAACAGCCCTTCGACACTTTTAATGGAAAAAAAAGGAAAAAGGTGTTGGCTTCTTAACGTCAATCAAGGGATTTGTTTTGTGATTATTTTCATTCATGGTTAATCTATTGATTTGTTATGAGGTGTTGTGGCTATATAATGGAAAAAAAATTAAAAGAACCCCAGAGCCTAACTAGTCTTCATATCGCATGTTTTGTATAACTTCAGTTATCAATTACTGTAATTGGCTGGTTGTTTCCACCCGCAGAGGACAACCATGTAGAAGAAATCGTACATGAGTTCTATGGGTACAGATGTAAAAAGGAAAAAAAAACAAACAACAGATGAACAAATAGGCATCTGTCAGATATACGAATGTTAGATAATTGTGGTACCATTGAGAAAACAAAAGGTTTCGAAGGTGAGACGAGCTAATAAAAAAAAAAAAAAAAAAACATAGCACAAGTGAAAAGCCTTCATGTGTCTCTAGGGGAGGAACCATACCTACTGTCGTCTTCATCTATATCTCCCTACCTTTGTACTGAGATGTCACAAATTTGCCACAGACCTCACTGTGTTTCTCTCTGTTTGCTTGAAGAAGCCTTGATTTATTTAACTGTAAGAGGTAGTATTAACATTAAAACCAGACATACTGCATGTGTCTCCCATTTTCCCTCTGAATGTGCATTAGTGTGAAACAGATGGGAAGAGGATATGTCTACATGTCTATTTGTGAAAGCTATCAACACTTGTTTTATCACCATCAGGCCTATGCATGACTGCATAACTTAAATGATATTTGTGTAGAATCTTAATTAAATCAGCTTTTATTGGTAAAGCCCCGCAAACAGTCCAATTTTCACATTACTATGATGATGACGGACAATCCGTAAAGAAAACGGCAACATAACGAAGGGCCAAAGACCCGCACGAGCCAGTTGCTCACCTTGACAACGCTCCTAGACACTTTGAAGACGTGTCACCTGCCAGTGACCTCAGGAGAGCACGCTCTGTTGTGTTACACTTCTAAGGGTAATTGCTGTTAGATCAGAGCTAATCCAGAGCCAGACAAAATACCTGAAAAAAAATGCACAGTGTGTGCTGTGCCTCTGAATGGAGGCAAGAGGGATACAGCCATGACATACCAATGAGCTTCCTCTGGATAAGCATACAATGCATGAGGCCAAATGTCCGTTTTTTTTCCCCTGAGGCTTATCAGAAGTGTAGAGTTGTGCTTTGACTTGAATGGTGTATGGACAAAAAAAAAAAAAAGATTAAATCTGACTGAGGCATATTGTAAAATGATATAGAGAAAATGTGGAGGTGGATAATAATGAATAATGACATGGAGATATATCTTTCAATTTAAAGCCTTATAGACCACCGCATAGCTTCTATTCTTCAATATGTACGATTGCTCAAAATGTCTTCGCCAATCATGCTGATACATAACAATAGCAATTTAAAATTGAAAACAGTGACAAGAAAAACAACTTTCAAAAGACGTTATTATAAGCACCACTGCTAGCCAAACAATTCTTAATTACTGTATGAATGATGTTCTTTGTGGCACTCAAAAAATTTGCTCCTTTGTTGGACTTGTACAAAGCCACCATTATCTAACAAACCAACAGTGGCCAAGCCTAACATCTACCCTACTCTAGGTCACACAGATTACTGAGGGTGGGGGACAATGTTTTGATTTTGTCTGAAATCAATGGACTGATATTGTCCAGACTGACAACTGGAAAACACAAGACTTACAACATATGTCCCTGTGCAGATAAAGCTAACTCCACCAGGAACTTGGATAGATGTGCATGATGGAGCATTAAAAGGAAAAAAAAAAAAAAAGAAAGAAAAGAAAGGGAGGGAACCCATCGGTCGAGGGGAGATTAATGGTGCACATTTTTTTATCTGAAAGGAAATCTCAGAGATTGTACAGCTTGGAGGGAATGCAAATAGGTACAAACACACCAGCATAGATAAAAGGTTTAAAATCTTTTGTCGGAACCATGGGGATACGACGGTAGAGAGCTGTGCAGAGCTGGAACGATTCCAAGGTGCAGAGCAAATTCTGTTGGGAATCAAATTTTATGGGTCTTAAACATCATTGTGACCAGCTTATATGAACAATGACTCTCCTCTTCCTCTTTGAAACACACACACTGCTTGTCATGTTTGCAAAATAAGACCCTTATGTGATTTCAATAATTCCATTAACTAGGTTAGTCGAAACTATTCCACTACATTTCCACGGTGATAATGAACCCGTGCACAAATGCTACTACAAACCCAAGCTGCGTTCTGCTGAAGATGAGGAAAGAAGACAAACAGGTGAGAAAAACGCATTTTGTTGGTACAGCGTTTCAGAAACTAAAAACAACTGAAACATACTGCATGGTCTTTGGTTACCATTCGCGGAAGAAAAAAAAAAAGACATGTTCAGTATAAAAGCAGAGGATGGTGAGCAATACAGAGTGTGCATGAAAGAAGCAGGGGTAAGAGGGAGAGAGAGCAACTGGAGCCCAAACAGAGCGAAACTGGGATTTCATCCTGCCTGTGATCTAGAAATCTAACCTGTCAACCAGTAGGAGGACATTTACAGGCCGTTTGGTCTGTTTGAAGCCAGGGATGATGGTGCGAGTGAATTTTTAGCGAGCCAGGTTACGGGCAAACCGCACATTTTACTGACAGCTTGATGCCGTCACTTCCACTGGTCTTAATTATAGCTGAATAGCGCGCTAGTGTTTTGCAGATTGCAATTTGATGCACCCGACTGTGCATTTGCTCAAATAATAAATATAATTTGAAACACTTCCTTCCTTCCTTCAGCGAAAAGGACACTTTGTGACATCAAAACCAGCCGCGCAAAAGAACCCTTCATGAGTGGAGAAAAATTAGAACATTTCAACATAAAACACTGCTAAAACTGGAAAGGGGAAAAGAATGGACATGTGTTGCTATAAAATGGAGAGAAGCAGCCTATTTTTGGCAATGTACTGTTTTCCATTTCATATTACTGCTTTTAATCCACACAGACTGAATTGGTCTTTGTTGCCATTCCTGTTATTGGCAAGAAGGGAATGCCAAAGAGAAAACAGACTTTGAAAATGATTTGATTTGAAAAAATTAAGAAAAATAAATAAATTGCTTGTATTTGACTGACTGATCCTTTGATTTGCACAAAATTAAGTATGCATGAAAATGGCACAAAACAGTTAAAAAACGTAGCCTATCTACAAAAATAAAAAAGTAAAAAATTACAGCAGCTTTGCAGAGATCTCTGTGAGATGTGAGCAGTACTGCCGTTCGTCAAAAGATGCTTTTTGTGTGTGTGTGTGTCACACAGGGAGTTGGCACAGAGCAGTCTGCCACTGACTGGCTGTGTATCAGCAGGCAGGTATGCAGCATTTTCATTACAGCCCTTGCAAGATAAGTTAGAACTTGCACACAACTAAGAGCTTTGCTCAGGCAAAGGAAATTCCACCTGCTCTCGAGCACCCTGATAGCACTCGCACACAGGGGGTGAACGTTTCTGGGCAGTGCTGTAGCATCTAAGCAGGTGCACGCACACGCACACACACACACACACACACCATCTCAACAAGCAGATATCATGGTCTGGTCCATACCCATGAACACACAGTCTGCTCCCCAGGCTTATTTCCCTGTTTGATTTAGTTTACTCAGTCAGAGTGGACTCAATGCTTCACTATTGCGTCTCCTCATGTGGTATAATACATATGTATATATATCCATATCCATACAGTGTATCCTGCATCTGCACTGTTTAGCTGTTTGCGCTGTGTGTGTGTGTGTCTCTTTTCCTTCAATTGTTTCATTTTATTTTTAGCTTCAAATTCAAATGTACAATAAATACAAAGAAATACCTTCTTTCAGAAAACACTTTCCATCAATGTCTTCATGTGAATATTAAACAGAACGGTGCACATTGGCATCAATCTGCCCAACTTAAACCTTGAAATATCAAGAGCAAAAGTTCTAGTAGATGTAATGGAGAAAAAAAATAATCATGAAAAATATTAAAATAAAATAAAAATAATCTCTCCATGAAACCAATCAAATGAGTTGATAGAACAGAAATTTGTGCTTGTTTGGTAAAAATCTGCCAAATCCAAACGGTTAATGCAGACAGATGCCTGTTTGTTAATCAGCACAGAGACTTGATGAAAGCCTTGATTTCTTCCTTTTTAATTTTTTTGGTTCACTGCTGTGTCTTTATCCAATTAACCTTTTATGGAAAAACTGCCCTTCCATTTCCTGTCTTTTATTCAATCAAACAAGCGCTTTGTTTGAAAGGTCATGTTTGTTCCTCTTGCGGTTTACCAAAGTCCTTGCAATTGCTCCGTTCTGCACTAGTTGATGACCTCAAGGATATGATGACGAATCTGAACGTCATAAAGTAGTCAACACATCATCCTTGGCTTTAAATACACTGTATGCAAGTTGATGGATTTCACCAGAACTCCCCAAGCTCTAAATGTCTGGCTCGCATTATAACAAGTATTGTACTAAGAGAGCAAATACATTACACAGTTTTTGTCACATAGGGCTTTCTATTATGTGGTAGGGGACACACCAGAGGAGCCCAAGGAGCAAAAAGAGCATCTAAATGGAATTGCTTTTATAAATCAGTGTCACATTATGCATTCAGTGCACTGACTATAAAGCCCCTCTACAGTATACAAGTCGAAAGTTTATGAATCTTTTGGGAACCAGCTTGCAGCATGCTCTCTTGTTAGATATAACATCCACACTGTTCTTTGATACTAGTCCAGCTTCACATATTAAAATAAGTTCCTTTAAAGGTACACTCACATGAAAGAATACTGGGGTGGGACAAAGATAATAAGGTATATTATATGTTAAGTCCTGTGACGAAGCTCAACAGAAATCCATCAGAGAGCCATTTTTCATATTTGTTGAGCGAAATTTGTATTTTACTGAGCTGATTTAAATTCTTCTAACTTCAGATTTGATTTGATTCATAATTTGAACCGAGATTCTGGATGGATTGGATGTACTATATATCACCTATATAAATGATTAGCTGTGGCGGTTGACTGAAACTTCTTTTTTCTTACTAACATGCAGGAACCGAGGAGGGAAAGGACCACTGTCTTTGATATTAGATTGGAATTGTTTTTTTTTTGTTTTTTTTTTGCCATTCTGTTTGTAAGGAAAAATAAAAGTCGGCCAAAGGAAGGTATTAGAATCGTAGACCATGAGTGTATGAATTGGACAGTATAACTCATAAAGGCTGCCACAGATTTAAAAAAAAAAAAAAAAAAACACACAAATAGGCCACAGCAGATAGAATATTGAAAAAAGTTTAGGTCGCCTTTATATTTTTATGCTAATTTTTAAATAACTGCAAGCTACTGCTTTCAGATAATATTAAAAGAGACATTAGAACCTTTTAGAAACATTAGGCTCTTAGCTCTTTTCCTATATTAGGCCCTAGATCTGTGAGAGTCCTTGGGCTTGTCACTGAACCTCTGAAAGCTTTCAAAGCCAGAGTGGAGATGCAATGTAAAACGTTAATGGCTAAAATAGCTTTTAGGTTGGTAACAGCAGTTGTGTACACTAGATGTTGAAGTATTCAACAACCAGCCTTCTGAGGTCGGATTTCTAAATATTAGATTTAGCCATTATGCTACATAGAGCCCCAGCAATTGTATGTATAAGCAGAAAACCTAACTCGTTTGATACATAAGTAAACAGAGCTCACGGCTCATGTTTATGTAAAAGGAAGGAAAAACCCTTTATCAGGATCTTACCCATTTCACGATTTATCCCGTTACAGTAAACCACCAAAAAGATTGCATCTTGGCTGACTCATTTTAAACATACAATATCTGATAAACAAACAAAAAAGAAAGACAAAACCAAGAGCTATTGAATTCGCCATACACTCATTTGCCAAATATTATCTTTGATCTTTTTTCCAATTAATAAAAACAGGAAAACACGTATGCATGTTGTTGCTTTGCATAAACAAGGGGAAAAAAGGCCAAGTAAAACCGAGCTTGTGCATTCATTAGAGGTATTTACATAAACTTCTTTGTTCATTCCGTCAAAGATAACTACAATGCGCCTCTCAGCAATGATGGTAATGATCAAATGATTATCTTGAGATCAAAGCTGTCCACGAGGCAAGAGCAGAGACACTAGCGTTAATACAAAGCATTTCAAAGTTAAGTTCCTGCAAAGAGGACACGAGCAGCACGGGTCACTGACCACAATTCATTCAACATTTCAAAGACGTCACTTAGGTCTGTCACCATCAAACTGAATGAGCATGATCCTTCACTCTGCGCCCGTCAAAAGAGTTTCTCAGTTGGGTGAGGTAATAGAATCTCACAATATGTTGTTTGTTTTCTCAAAAATAGCTTCCTGTAAAAGAAAGACATATGTTTCTATCTTGAGACACACAAAATCCAATCCAGCATTCAACATATTTAGACCAGAAACAGACATGTTGGTGTAAGCAAACAGGAGGACGTCTGCTACGACTGCAGGGGCCAGGTGCATAAAAATCCATGCAGGTTTGAGACTAAAATTGCACAGAGGCCAATATATGATAAGGCAGTCCCTGTGTTAAACTTATACAAAACAGAGCCGTATCCATTGTTTCCTATAAAAAGCTTGGGTTGCACTTCCTGAACGATCCATAAATAGATATGGAAGTGCCTGTTAATGAAAAGAACAAGGGAAACTTGAAATTCGACTGCAAATTAGCGAGTGGAGAAACCAAACAAAGGCAGATGTTTCCACGCAGGTGTCACTGATGTGGATTACGCTCTTTCACAGCCATCACATTTCAAACCAATTGAACACCCATGAGAGATTTTGGTCCAACCAGTTAAAGAGCACTGTGAAGGAATATTTTGGAAGAATGGCCTTTGTTGCTCAAGAAGAGAACCACTGAAGCTACTCACACTGAGACACTTTGGTGTTGGTTTTCCCTCTAATTTGTCATACATCTTATGTTTCATTGACAAAGTTGTCAAAGTTGTCAACAACATCAAAGCTGGCACTCTTATACACAACAATTATAAAGATGGGAATGGTGTTTAATAGCCAGTGTTATAAATCTTTCACAAGTGCATCATTCCTAGTCTCAATTATCATGAACCTCAAAAGCATCAAATTATTAAAAGTGTCACATTGTAGAAAGTCAGCTTTCTGTTTTTGTTTTTTGTTTGTTTTTTTATAAAGCAGGTCTCGGTGCTATATTAATACAGTAAAAGTATCAAAGCCCTCCGCCCACAGAGAAATACACACACCCTTCATTCAAAAACTGTATTAAAATGACCCGCCAGGACTTCCATAACTTTGTGATGTCACAACAAAGCAGTTGTTGCCCTCAGCAATGCCTCAAGCCCGACCTACACAAATGCACTAAGCCTGGCATTATCAGTTTCCCTGAATGTACAATAGCTGCAAAGACAAAAAAAAAAAAAATCCACCCAGAATAATACCGTTTATTAGATTAGGTCTTTCATCTTATTTTCAATTTCAATTTCCCCATATTACACTTGAATCACGTTAGTCAAACCTGTGTCAACAGTCTAAGGTACTGGGGGAAAAAATGCAGACATTTGTATATACAAATGAATAGCACATATATAGGAAGTGTTTCTGAGTTAGTATGTTTTCCTCTGTTTGGAGTTTAGTAAATCTGGACCATAATGCACCTAGCAACTGAATTTACACTACAAATGAGACTGCACGTAGGAGAGCATTCATCTTAAAAAGACAGCCTCCTATAGGTGTATTATAGGAGGTCAAATGATGATAAATAGACCATTTAATGGCCTGCACAAGCTCCACCATGGATCCTGTTTGCTATGGTCTCTTAACATCCTCCATATATCAGTAGGATGAGATTGTTTATAGTACTCCAAGATAAACTGTAAAAAGTCCTTACAAAATCTCATGCAACAGCAGAAATCACACCTTCATCTCAACTCCACACCATGTAATCACTCCCACCTCTCCTGTTGACCTTTGCCCCCACTTCATTGCTTCTCCTGCAGAGCTAAGCTCAGCCCCTGACATAAGATTGAGACGCGGTGCAGTGAGTACATGTTCTGTGCCACAGGGAACACAGTGCTCGAGTAGAGGCATTCTTTTTTTTTACTTTACCACAGTTGCCTTTAATCTCCCATCTCTAAGCAAGCGGGGTTTGCTGTAACTCCTGTTTAGAAAGATACAGAGAGGGGAGACGAAGAGAGAGGAAAAGGCTGGTTGGCACAGCTGCACTCGATCAGATACACAAAAAAAAAAAAAAAAAAAAGATCAAGATGCTCTGAAAAATTAGCAACGTAAGGATTTAGAGCCAATAAAGGACAGGGAGAGACATTTGGATGTCTGCGTTGAGCACTTGAAGGTTTTCAAAAAGGTGAACTCCTAATGAGGTGTTTACCGAGTCAGCCATGTTGCTAAACGTATCGATCTCCACCCAGTCCCACATCACTTAAAATGAGCAAAGAAAATTATCTTGTGTGACAAAGCGTAGCAGCAGAGAATTCTCTCCCTGAGAATTTCTAAGCATGATGCTACAAACTTACATTACTGACACATTCTGCACAAAATAAAACCACATGGGAAACCACCCTATTTTTAAAGTGGAAGCCCTGAAGCTGAAAAACTTAAACGTTTTAATTCTTCAAATGTGGTTTAAACGCAACCCCCCCCCCACCACCAACACGCACCCACACAATAAACAATAAAACATATCAGCATATCCAATGCACACCATTTCACCAAAGGCAAGGAGAGTTATGGGCTGTTTGCTTTTTGAATATATTGATATCTTTCACAGTTTTTTTATTATTATTATTTTTTTAAACACATTACGAATAAGAAAAGGAAATAGGAAAAGGGTGGGGGAGGGCAGAGTGCTCTGTGCACTTCCTCCTCGCTGCCCTTTCTGCTCATCCATTCTCCATGACACTTGTGGTAATAAATCAAAGCTGAGCAGACAGGCCACAGTGGGAAGGGTACTTGCTGTCCTCCCGCTCCCCCCCCAACCCCATCACACACACACCCACACCCTCTTCCCCTAACCTCTGACGTCTGCTCAACAAAACAATCGGACATCTGACAGCGCCGCACAAACAGACTACACTCATTATGGGTTGGTTGGCATTTGGCTAATAAGGTATGCCCCAGCATTTCCGAATCTCTGTGGTGTTATTGTCTTACTGTAGAGAAATAAAAAATAAAAATAAAAAAATAGTAAGTGAATTTACTTATTATATAAAAAAAATAATAATAATAATAGAGAAAAACAGCTGGTAGTTTGCAGAGAAAGAATTAATGCATGGTTTGCACTTTTGCAGGTCAGTCAAGTGTGACAGTGGTAAACACTGACTGATGAGGCTCCAGTGGTACATGTTAAAGCAAAAATAGTGAGCACATGTGGAAAGAAGAAATTAAGATGTTGCTAATGGGCTACGGAAGTAAAAATGGCAGATAAGTTATTTTAAGCATGAAAAAGGTCAAAAGCAGGCGGGTGCCTCAAGTGCAATGAGACTCTAACTATTATGAGCGAACTCAGCGTTTGATATGTGTATTTTCCGGTATCAGAGTCAGTGGGAGAATGTTAAAGTCTCAAGAGTCAAAGATCTTTCACAATGACTTCTATACCATTTTCTGTTCCTTAGATCAGGTTGCATTATCGTAAGTGTTGTTAGACCTGTTTTTTTGTTTTTTTTTTTTTCCCACAGTAACTGATGTTACTGTGGAGCTACATTAACAGAGTGTCTGCCTTAATCCAATATGGCTGACACCATATAGTCTTGTATTTTAATACCCACTAAATTATATAAAATGAGATTTCTCACATGTGTGTATCAGCATGTGTATTTGGGAGGGCTTAAGCCTTTGTAGCATCCTAGAGCATCACAATTTTAATAGGAAAGAGAAAGTGACAGGACCAAATACTGATGTAACAGCTGCATTTCTGATAGTAAAAATTCACTGTTTATGTAATTGAGTTTGATAAATTTGTTGGACTAAATCAACAAAACTGTATTTTAATGATGCCTCATACAGCATTTGATTTCACAACCAGGACTCTGCCACCAATACCTCCACCAAAATGAAAAAAAAAAAAAAAAAAAAAAGCTGTCAAGACGACCTGAAGCTTTATGTTGTTGAATACTGAACATGACTAAAACGCAGGTGACATCCAAATCTCTGACTTGGACGCCGGTGTCAGCATTTGGACACATTCAGAGCTATATAAGTGCTTTCACATCATCATTAGCTTGTGCTGTGTTGTTGTGTCATGACACACAGCCAGCAGGTGTCTGACAATACCAGCATGCCATGAAAAAAATTAAGCCATTGATACAAAAATAGAAAAGCTGTTTGTTCAGTTTGGAGAACTGCAGCATTTCCAAGCAGACAACACACATTGTAAAAGAAAATCGTTAGACTTGAGTTTGACATGATGAAGAACAAGAAGACATAACCGCGAAGGAAACATGTGTCACTGGTGAATTCATTTCAGTGTTGCAGTGAGGAAACCTGCATTTGTTGTGGACACTGCTAAACTGAAGAGGTTCTTCATATTCATACTGTGGTCAGTCACATAAGTGAACATGATTATAATTCTCTGAAGGACAAAATAAATACATCATCTGCAGTAAAGCGCATATCCAGTAAGATTTGTCTGAGCTTTCAGCTGAAATGTTTTCAAAGCCTTAAAGCCAATGTAACTGGGACAAAATTCATGTCCCTTTAGCCCACTGGTGCTTCGTAATTCTTTAAATAATTCTCAAGTATTTCTTATTGAAACCTGTGTCCTAAAGGAACACATGCCATTCCTTCAATGCGTATTGAAAACATGGGACTGCTAAAGCTCTTTCTCTCATCCTCCCTCCACAGCATGCAGTCATGCACTGGAAGGGTGAAGCAGCAAATTTGCTAGCTGGCTGACTGGGAGGACAGAGAGGCCTTTCTCACCAGTCAACGGCTGTCCTTAATGAGAATAGAAAGTGATTTACTAGCTTAATGCTCCGGCCCTCAGCCCGCCCGCCTTTGCTTCTTGCAGCCAGTTTAGTCGGCACTCTCCATACAGAGAATGAAATTGAGACCAGCGGATGAAAAAAAAAAAACAAAAAAGAAGAAGAAGAAAATAGCAAGCCTGAGTCCAAAAACTGAGGTAATGAGACATTCTCATGGATTTTCTCCATACCCTCATCGCTGACCTCCAACAAGTCTCGCATCTATGCATTTGCCATATAACGGGTTTTCTCTCATACTGAGCCAATGCAGCCACCCCGGACTGATTGGGAACTGGGAGGCATACAGAATTTTGCAATTATAGTACCAAACAAAACAACGTGCCACGCACTCTCTGCACTCCCGCACACACAGAAAACAGCCGCTCGGCTTGCACGGCAAAGGGGCCAGCGTGGGAACATCCAACAATCGCATGCCTGCGTGACATAAAGTGAAAAATCAGGAGGGAGCAAGGTAAACAAGTTCCCTTCATGCATAGTCTCCTCCACTTGGAAATATACTTTAGCTTGGTGTGAGGTAGAGGTACTTTCTCGCTATCACGCCCTCTATGATTATCCAATCAGTGAGGTTATTCCCAATAGCAGAGAGTTGTGCTGTTATGATTCATGCAGCTATCGAGGCATGTGTGACTGAACACGCACACACACACACACACACACACACACACACACACACACACACACACACACACACACACACACACACAAAGGGGGTGGGGGTGGGGGGGTGCAGGTTCTCTTGAAACCTGCCATGACCAAATGTTGACAGTGATGAAAACTCCAGCAGGGTATTTTATTCAGTCAAAACTTATACCACCAGCAATGCATGTGTGGTATGAATAAAATAGCAATTTCATGTATATTTGCGGGGCCAAATTGCATTCCTTGATTGGAGCACCCTACTTAGGGTATGCATGAAATTTAAAGTCATAATCATATTAAACCACAAAATGGGAAAAGACAGAGAGGGAGGGAGGGAAGGAGGAGGTAAGGAGAGGGTGGGAGAAATGTCACTTACACATGAGTGGTGCTTGTTTTGTCCCCCCACCCACCACCACACAGAAGCAGCTCTGCTGTTAGTTTAAAAAAAGAAAAAAAACTCAGGTAAATGAGAATCTAGTTTGCAGTTTCACCTGGATCACCGGTCGGTTTGACAGCATCAGAGTTGCAATGGAACCAAAACAAGCAGGGCAGGTGGAGACATCAAGGAGGGCGTGCATGAAGGGGTGGTCTGGGGAATGGGTGCACAGACTCTACCAGTGTGCATGGTCCCCATACGCACAGATGTGCAGCTGGGTTGAATGGTTATCATCATTGGGGGGGGGACAAAGAGCCACAGCTGTTCTTACCGAGTGTGAAGTAGGGGAGAGCTGTGTTGTCAAGATCATCCATTACGGAAATTCGCCCAGGTAGGTCTGTTCTAACGAACAACAGGAGTCGGGATTCCCCCCCTCCTCCTCCTCCTCCTCCTCCTGCTCCTGCTCCTCCTCCTCCAGTTCCTCCTCCAGCTCCTGCTCCACCAACACCACCTGCTCCAGCAGCACCCCCTCCTCCTCCTCCGACCACGCTCCCCGAGGCTGCGCCGGTGAAGCTGAACTCGTTCTCCCGGAGTACGGGCAGGGTCGAGACGGTGACGGTTTTCACCTCACACGGCGTCTCCGCGTCGCCCTCTTTGTCCCGCTCTTCGTCGGGCAGGGTCGCCCCTCTGTTCCCCCGGACGGACGCGGTCCCCGTCAGCAAGAGCCCCGCGAGAAGGACGCGGAGGTGCAGCAGCGGTGTCCTCGCCATCCCGCTCCTTGTGTGTGGTTCCCTCGCTTTGAGTGGGGCTCATAAGCTGTCCGTTCACTTATAGTACAGTCGCTGCAAAGGAGTCGCGTCCGTCCAGGAGGCGGCAGCACAGGTGTAGTGAGAATGACATCTCTCGGCTCCGCACACACCTCCATCTGCGTTCAGCACCGTGGGACAACAAATCACTTCAACGTGGACAAGCACGTGTCCCTTTAAAGACAGATATGAGGTGGAGTCAGCATGTTAGTTAGTTAGTACGCTTCCCCTTTCCTTCCTTCCTTCATACACCAGTCAAAGAGATCTCAAAAGAAACAGCAGTACGGATTCATATGTATCATATTTTATCAAGTACAACTTTGATTGTCAAACGATTAGTCGATTAATATCTGGGCACGCAGTCACATGACTTGCACTTGCTTATATCTTTATGAAGTCCATGCTTGACCTTTAACAGTATCACCTCAAGGTCCATTTAGTAACTCTTCTGCAGCTTTTGAGCATGACACATGATGAGTAGCGGAAGAAGTTTTTTGGTCTTTTACTGATCAATACCACAGCAGCTTAAAAAAAAAAAATGCATTGAAAATTTTAATTGACTGTGTTTAAGTTTAACTATAAATGCATCGGCATCAAAATTGCAAGTCACCAAAAGTTAATTTCAACAACAATCTTCTTATTGCATTGCACAGTAGCATTGGGGCGGCACTGTGCTGCAGTGGTCACCACCGACGCCCCACAGCAAGGCAGCCCTGGGTTCAAACCTGGGCCACCCCCCGTGTGGGGCCCCCCGCCTCCGGCCTCCCTCCACAGATCCAAAGCTAATTGGTGACTCTAAATTGCCCTTAGACATTAGTGCAAATGGTTGTATGTCTCTATGTCTTGGCCATGTGATAGACTGGTGACCCTACCAACCCCAATGATAAACCCTAAGCAGTACAGATAATGGATCGATGGCAATAGCATTAATAATATAAATATGCTAACTTGTAACTAAAGCATTAAAATAAATGTAGTGGATTAGAAAGTAAAATATTTGCTGACAAAATGTCTTTCAGCTGAGGTGTAATGTAGTATATTAAAGTTATTCAAGTAAAGTACTAAATTGTGTCTAAGTGCTCTACCTGTGTAAATGTACTTAGTTATTTTTTACCACAGCACTGATGGAGTTTGCCTGTTGTGATAGCTATCCATATGTACTTCTTGTCCACGTTGGCTTCAAACTTGAGGTTTAAATTGCATTTCAAACCCTGAAAACAATAAAAAACATTTGTCACCTCTCTTTTGTTTATTCATATACATGAGCAGACAATAAGGACAGTCTTAGGTACTGCCTGTGATTCCTCAGTAACACACAAGGATCAATGTTGAACACTTACTATTCTCTTTAGATATGAACGTTTTCTCAAGAAAAGGAAGGGGGAAAAAAAAGGTCAGACACATAACCATGATGGGTGATCTGCCCCATAAATTCATAAATGAGGCTTCATGTCCTCACCGTACAATGAACAGAAAGACTCAGTGGCAAGTGCTTAGAAAGCGAGTTTCATTCATCTATACTCTTACTGTCAACCCACTCACTGCGAGTCAGAGGTCATTTGCAGCTTGGGCATAAAGTGAAATTTAGTCTACTGCCTCAACTGAATGTGCAGCTTCACCTGAAAGATCCTTGTTCAAAGTAAAGTACATTCAGCCCACCCTGACAAATCTATGTCACCACAGCTGAGTGCACCACAAGTGAAGGTGAGCAAATTTTCATAGGGAAAATCACAAGGAGCTCTGCAAAGAAACACATTAGTTACAAAATACAATCAATTAAAAACAATACAAATTGATTCATATAATTAAATTAGTTAGTAGACACATTGATCCAAGACCTCAGACTCAGGCTGATGTTTTTGTACAATAATAATAATAAAAAGAGATAATCTGTGTCCTTGTGCTCTGTCCATGGTGCTGTTACAGTTAAACTACTTCCCAATTCCATAAAACCTACAAGTACTACGCTGATAAAAATCAGTGCATGTGCATGTAACCGTGTAGTATGTTGTACTTGTCCACTGACTGATATCGTTTTAAGAATTATACCAGCAGAACTGTGGCCCTTCTTGTCAAACTAACAAGAAAGGAAATCAGTCATGCACCAAAAGATATCAATCATGCAGTGACTTTGCAACAGAGGTGTCAATTAAACTTGATAAAGAGAATACAAAATGTTCCACCAAATAAGCTGTCTCACCACTATGAACAAATTTCCATCTTTCCATCATTTTATTTGTGTATAGCATCGTGGAACAGTGGAGTCACCATAAACATGTGCAATGAGGGGGAAAAAAAATGCAAATTTGGTATATATTTCTGTCAATAGTTATTATTTGTCACTTTTCTGGTGTAAACATACTGCTCACTCCAAACATGGTTAGAATGAATATGGAAAAGGGACGTGGTGCCAGTTTCTCCCTCTGTCTCTCTCCATGGTGCTGAAATATTCAAAAACACACACACACACACACACACACACACACACACATTCTCTCTATGTTTTTTCCACAGTGCTGAAACAGGGTCTGTGTCCCAGTACCTGCACTTTACAATCTTGAGTGCTTATAAGTGCACATTTACATGCCACCTAGTAGGTAGGCGCATGTGTGCTACTTATGAAAAGGACTAGGCATGTCTCCTATTCCAGGATACGACTATGTCATGTTCCTTTCATGTATGCTGTGGATAGTGCGCGGCCATTTACCTTAGTCAGTGTGGCAGCTGAGCAAACTGAATGTGCATACTCATAAGCCTCAGCCAGGGGTGCAAAGCCTGCCTTACACATTGCTTGCTTTGTAGATCTCAACAAGTCAGTGCAACCCAAAAAGTTTTTGTCACAGGCCTTTTCTTACAAATACAGTTGCTATAAAGAGTCTTACAAGTTGTCGGATCTAGCCATATTTTCACCAACTGCCCAAACCCGGGCTTTTAAAATGTCATGCATGCTCGTTTCAAATGTGTGTTGGTCACTTAGCCAATCAGTCAGTAAGGCACACTCACTCTTAGACATGAGCTGGTAAAAAGGCCAGCAGCCAGCCCACTTATGTAACACTTGATGCAGACTTACCCTAATAATGGTGTGAAGCAGTAGTCAGAGCATTTGGATTTAAAGTGTATCCGATAATTCACCCTGGTCTCCTGCTGTAAGATGGCTTTCCAACTGATGCCAGCACAAATGAGTTGAGGTCAACAAGTATCTTGACATGTCGGATTTGTTCAGAGATGCACTGTCAGGATAGGCACTCTGGCAAAGGCTTGAAGCCCCCAAGGGGAGAAAAGGCCCTCGATAGCCCCTCATAGTGTCACATTTTATAATTACAACAACAAACCTTGTAAAACCTCCCAAAAAGACAAAATACAGTGCATTTCTGAGAGGAAATTCTTCTCAGTGTACATAAATACAGTCCTGTAATATGATATAATGCAACAAACTAACTTAAAAAGACAATGTAATTTTGATATTGACCCACGTTCTCTGCTCTGAGATGGCAGGAACAATTACAGATATTTTAGCCACAAATAAACATTATGGAATTTTAACCAAACCTCAAACGTGGCAGTCATTTACTTTATTGCACTATTCCCTCAGCCACTCTGGAGATGTGTTTCTCTTTTGTTCATTTCACTTCATTCATTTGTATTTTTGTGAAAAAAATAAAATAAAATGAGATCAAATAAGAAAGCATTCGAGCTGGAACAACTTGAGCAATGGGGAGACCTCATTAGCAAAGTGAGTCCCAGTGCATCTTTAAAACTCCACCACAGAAGTGCAATCACCCAAAAATATGTCACACAAGTCAGCTCTTAACTTGCAGATGCCATAGGGCAAGTGAGGATATTAACTGCTTGTCTCTATATGTGGTTTGAAACATTCAAACCCAAGATGTTTATGAAATTAGTTTCAGTTTTCCTACTTACTAGCCCATATATACACTTATGGGCATTTTTGTGTGAGAGCTGACTGTCAACCAGCTCATTTTAATTGACAAAATGCAGCTTTTTGACTTTTTTCCACGATCTGTTTAGTCTTGTCAGTGCAAATCTAAAATTAAATGCAGAACAGTGAACATTAGCATCCCATAGTGCACAGTTAAAATTAAAAAAACAAACAAACAAAAAAAAAACCTTAAAACAACTAAAGAGGCCACAGAGCGCTTTTGCCCAGTGACAGCTGATTGAGCCATGCAGCCATCATCTGATGAAGCTAAGAGCCGTGTTTGTTGGCCGTCTAATTTTTTTTTTTTTTTTTTTTTTTTCCCCTAATGCCAATTTTAAGGGAGAAGATCTAAGACTCACGAAGAAGAGGAAAGCAGGAAAGTAGGATAAACAAAGACACAATGAAGACAAATGAGATGAACCCCATGTGTATTGCTTTGCACTTGCAAACTCCGGCTCTCTCATGCTGCTGAAACATTCAAAGCCCGTCTGTCTGTTTGTCTGCTTAGATCAACCTTAATTCAAAATGCACACATATCAAGCTTAGGGAAAATTAAATACTGTATTTTTGTCTCTCTTTATTCATGGCATTACCTAGCCAGGGGCATGTGCCACATATTCCTCTGTTCTTATTTTTTATGACCACTACAGACACCGTACACTTAAGTATTAGTGTGTTTTACTCCATAGCTGCCACATGGACTCTCCATCATAGAGTTTCTGTCAGAGAATGCATCAAATTCAATGATCCATTGATTCCCACGTACAACCCTAAGCAACTTCATTATCTCCTCATATGTATGTCAGGAAGAAGTTTAATTGATTTAACATCAATAAAAAAATTTAAAAAAAAAATGTTGACAAAAATGAAGTAGGGGGACCAGCTTATCCACTTAACCACCTTGTCTACAGATGTATTTTGCCAGTCACATAGACTCTTCCTGCCGCACCCTTTAAATTAAATGCACAATAATCCCTGCAAACACAAATCCACTTCCTCCTCTAAACCAGCCAGTTCAAAGTCCCCAGTTGAAATCAATCATTTGATCATTTTGACTTTATAGTCTTTGGTTTCTAATAGGTGTAACTCAAGGCTATCCTGTTTATCTTGCTGGTGAGCCCTAATTTATGTATGGAGTTGGACATTCATTGGCATCCTTAAATCACTCCTTAAATTCTTTGACTCCAGTGATTAATCCATACTTTGAGGAGCTGGCATCAAAGTTAACTCATCTAAGTCACTGCCACATCCACCGCCCATACAGTTATTCACATTTGGGCAATGTCTTCCTTTCCCCTCTGTGTTAATTTGACATTTTAGTCAGTCTGTCATAATGATTTCCTGATAGAATAGTTGGCTACAAAGATTAGCCTAAAGGGCAAATCTGACAAGCTTTGCTGTCCTCCGAGTGAAAGTGCTGACACTGTGGAGAGCTCTAGTGTGGGCCCACTGAGCATATGCCATAGTTTTGCAGACATGACCTCTTTGCTGATAGATTTCATTGAACACTGTCTGTCTTTAATGGGCAAACAGTACCAAGGCATCAGATAGGATTGATTGATGCTGGTGTGTTCAGTGAGGTGGTGGAGAGCTGCAAGTAGCAACTCAAACAAGGGAATGGAAAGGAAAACTGCATTGTTATTAGCTGATGGAGAGCTTTTAAACAGTCTGTGGTTGGTTATATGAGATTTATTGCTCAGGAAATTGCTTCGACCTGAATGCCGTGGCAGCCGCTGACTCTCTCAAAATTAAATTTGATAGACAACAAGCTAATGTTCAGTGCACCTAGACAGAGATGGTTAAACAGATTTTTGTGGCGTAATGAGCGAAGGACCTGACCTTCTCCCATCCCCGCGTCTTTCAGCGAGACTGTAGAGTATTGTTTGATGTCAGCAAATGATTGAAAAGTCTGCCTTCTGCTCTTTCCTTTAGGTGTTAGGTGTTAATACCAGACTTGGTAAATGACTGTGTATCAAGCTCTGGCCTAAAAGTTACACCATGTAAAAGACAAATTTGGGTTGAGTATTTCTTTTTATTATTTAATATTTGCTCCCTCATTCATTATTAAAAAATGATCATTGAATAAGCTCCAGATCTTTAAGTGGAACTGTGCAAAGGCTAGCTGTACAAGATCAATTTGTAAATTGCAAACTAACAACTGAATGGCCTATGAAACATCCAGCACATTTATTTATTTTTTTTTTTTGTCTTCTATATATTGAGGTTAGAAAAACTGCATGGGACTGATTAATAACTGAACCCTACCTTTTATTTCTCAGTTGTAATATAGCAATAAAAAAAAAAGAAAAAAAAAAAGAAGTGCTCCTTATGTTTGATTTGTCAAATGTAAATCAAATGCACTGCACCAGAAGCAAGAATGCGTTACTTTGAACTAAATGCCAGCATGCTAACATTCGGCATATTAGCATGATAATATTTCCTCTTTTGCAGTCAACACACTATAGAAATTGAATTAGGTTTGCTCTTATTTTGTCATAAATGGATGCGTAAATGCTAAATGAAATTTTGACCCATTGATGGCGGTGCCCTCATCTGCACTAAACTAATCGCTGCTGAGATATAAAAACCACAAATGTTGACTCCACAGTGTCACTAAAGGAAGTCAAGGGATCACCAACGTAAATAGTGTTCATCAGCAATGGATGGAAATGGAAATCACAGAAATACATGACTTGCAGTTGAGATATTTCAGTCCAAACCAAAGAGGTGGACTGACTAACACCCACTTTCCTTTTCCATTCACAGATTCATGCCACATCCAAGGCTAAAAAAATAAAAAAAAAATACTGTGTCACTAAATCATGAAATTACTGAAACTATACATATAACTTATTCCTTTAGTTTGTATTGAGACAGTCCCAAGAGCTGTGCAGTGCTGGCAGTGTTTTCGTGCGCTATCTTTGTTAATTGATTAGTTGAAGTTATCTGGAGACTGCCCCAGTTCTGCAGGTGTAAACAAAGAGCTCCCCATTTAGAAACTGGGTTACACCTGGAGGACAAACACACGACCACACAAACCCGCAAAACTCGCATGAGCACATAGCAAACATCATCTTAAACAAATTGGTTTAGTGGGTGCCGGGAAACTCATTCCAGCAAATGTGTACGGCAGCCCAAGTCCTTGTAGCTCTAAGCACTGAAACTTCAAATCTGTTCCCCAAATTTGTCAAATGATGTAACACATGTGGAAGTAGGACCTTGACAAATTTTATCGTTCTTCAAAATGGCTTCCATCAGCACTGGTACGTTTTATGAAAGATAAGTATGTTGGGATGTAATTATGGGTGTTTCAGCATAATCTGCAGACTCCTTTTCCTGAGTGAACATCTCAGAAATAGTTATGCAAGTTTTTTTTTTTTTTTTTTTTATAGCTAAATCAGCATTTCGTTCACCAAAAAGCATCTGGTTTTTGTTCTTGTCCTCGGTAGAGGACATGAGAATTTAATATTTATTTTGCCATAACATGGGCAACATAGTTCTTCTATCTGAGGAACTGGGGGCAAAAAAATGGCACAGAATCAATAGAGGAGACAGAGCATTTGGCTCATGAGATAACAAGAACTCTTTTAAGTCGGATTTTTCACATGAAAGTGGAAGGTTCAAACACTTGCAGGTAATATTTGGGAAAGTGTTTGGATCTATTGAAACCTTCATGGCTTGAAATCTAAACTACAAATACATGAAAAGATTTGAAATGTAACCGTAGTTCCAAATTTCAGGGTCAAAATTCTGCTGAAAGAAAATCCTATACAATGTCATATACGTATTAAAAGAAAAAAATCAGTAAAGTAATTGTTTTAAGCATGAAAGGTTGAAGTTAGGTTTTACTTGCAGTAAAACAGGTCATCTGAATGCTCCACTGAAAATGTGAATGTTATTTTGTGAGGACAGCATGAGACTGGCCCCGGTCCGTATTCGCTTGTACTTTATGTTTCCTGCAGTGGAACCATGGAGCTGATTCATGTCTCTGCTACATTGGAGCCACGGACTGTTGTCATTCAGGGCCATGTCCCACCTCATCGACAGGCCTGTGGCTCTCTGACAGACTCCAAGTGTTAGAAAATCTACCTCTGGATGACCCCGCCCCCTGCTCATATCCTCCTCCATCATCCCCATAGAGAGCTGCCAGGTCAGCTGTCACCCCCGTTTACCATCCACGCTGGCCCACTGACTCACCCATCCGTTAGTCCCGCTGCTGACGGACGGGGTAGGTTTAACAGTCAGGCAAGGTCAGGAGAGTGGCCTCACTCTCATTACTCTGGCCTTGCTCCCTTCCATTACTTTTAGCTTTCCCTTCTCCGTTCCCTCCAATCCATCTGTCGCCAGCATTAAGAGCAGAGCAATATATTCCTCACCCCTGGGCATGTTTTATTACAACACTTAAGCTGTTGCACTTGGACTCTACTGCAGCAAGTTGTTCTGAGAGTTTAAAGAGAATTTTAAATCTGCGTTTGTTGCATAGGTGTTTGACTCAATAACTCTAATTGCAAAACAATAAAGGAGTGCAGGTCGATGGAATTCAAAGTCTCTCAAATTTATTTTTGATATTTGCAATTTAACATTTGCCATTAAAGCTACAATAAAAAAAAACATTCAGTTAAAACTAATTTCACTGTTGTTTCACTATGGGTAATTCCTACATTGTTATCAACTACAGCCTCTGTATCCATTTGGTTTCATTTTCTCTAGACAACATTTCTGTCCATTACCGTGCTAATGCAATTTATTGTGCTTGTGAAATTGCGCAGCACTAACAATCAGATGTACAAAAATTGTCCAGCTGAAAAGTTGGCTATCGAAGAATGTTGACTCATTCCTGTCACGAACTCAGATGAACTCAGTGACACAGCAGTGACTCTTGCCTACATTCTCACTTTATAGAAAAGAAAAAAAAAAAAAAAATCAAGTTGAATGTTTTCTGTTAATGTTAAATAATCAAAAACTGCCATCGGTTTAAACTTGCGACATCTGCGAAACTTTTTGTTTTGGATCTTTGTCGTTACATTATTCTTCTATTTATTCTTCTATTTATTCTTCTACATCATTCTTCAAAGCCAAGACAAAGAACAATGAAAAGATGAACCGATACAGCAAGGAGCAGAGATGATAAAAGATCGGTTCCTGCTTCTATGGTTTCTAAAGGATTTTGAAATTTTTCAATTTACAGCTGGTTTTCTGGACCAAAGAAGGGGCCAACAGCGGTGACATTTGTGTGGAGAATCGACACTAAAATGAAGGCATGTGCATAGTTGAGATCTTTTGTATCTTTATAATATTTAATGAAAATCCTAACACATTTATACTCTCACACCCCTGCTCTTAACTAAATGCCAAAGGAAATTTTCTTATTGGTCCACTCCAACTCTCAGTGCTAGATTAAAATCATTGTTGAACACTTTTTCGTTGTTATCTGTAGATCATGTCCAGGTTTGTCTTTAAAAACTTTAAATTAAGTTTATGAAGTTTCGCTTTTAATCTCAAAATTTACCACAATTTAGGGATAAATTTTATATTGTGTTGAGTTGAATGTCGAGTGTTGCAAGTTTTTATTTTTAGTGCACTGAAACAAAAATGAGAAACAGATAACTGCATGAGGAGATAATTAAAGCAGTCACAAAAGAAAATTAGTCATCAGCTATACCAAACAGTAAATGCCAAGAAAATGTCCCATTTCTGCAGTAACTCCAAAACCAGTGCTTTTATAGTTGAAGAATCAGGGATTACACAAGCAGAATACAGAATACTTTTTGTGAGCTGAATATCGCAATTTCACAGTCCTCCTATCAAGTTGGGTGGCTAACCTCTCTGATGCAAATATTCCACAGAGACGAGGAGAGAGGAACCAGTTAAAATTCTTATGCATCTGCAGAGGATCTTCCCCTGAGAAGCAAACTTCGCTCCAAACATGAGCTCCACAATTAATACATATCACACTGCTATAACCTTCTGTGTCTAGATCAGCTTATGCAACTGCTGCTCTTGACCTAATACGGAACTGAGGGAGAGGGGAAGGACCCGAGCCAGTGATGTTGCAGCAGAGATTATTAGAAGGCTACTGTATCTCTTTCATCGTGGCCATGGTGCACTGTGGTATCTACTCCGATGCCCCTGGCTCATCAGCGAGCCCCCAGACCTAATTTTCAGTTGCTGACATGACCCTCCCACACACTGACTTGCTGCTATAAAATCTGTGCCTTGAAACTAATTAGATGGACACAGAAACGCAATTAGAGCAACTGATAATTAATGCTGTAACTAAATATGTGCCTGGAAGTTTTTTTTCTTTTTTTTTTTTTCCTCTCTTTCTTTTCTGGATCACGGTCTCGGTGGAAAAAGATCAGACAGGAAAGTAGCTGTTGTGGAAGGTGTAAGCGGAAGAAAATGGGAGTTAGTAGACGAAAAATCTACATTTCTGTAATTAATTTTAACATTAAACACAAACCTATGATTAGACAAGTTAGGTCAGTACTCCTCTATTCGTAAAGTACACTCAAAAGCATAATTGAACTGCCACTAATGCATCATGTTATGTTTCTTTCCGGATATGTATTATTGACAGTTTATCATGTACACAATTATGACTTTATTTCCCATTACTTTCTGCTGGATTTCAGTCATAACTTATAGTCTGGCCAGAGGCTGCATGTTCATCCTCTTCTCATGAGCTTATTTGACAGACAGAATAAACAAGGCAATATCTGCATTACAAATGTGTGCTTGCAGATACACAGAGCAGCCAACAGAGAAAAATACTTAAGATGCAAAACATACTAGGCTGCTACAAACCTGTTTAAGAGTCAAGAACCAACTCCAACTAGAATATCACATTTGATTAATAAACAGTGCAAAAAGAAAAAAAAAAAAAATACAAAAAAAAAAAAAAAAAAAAACTGATCTGTATAAATGAATGAATATTAGCACTAAATAGAAATAGTAAAGCCTTTGTCCAATTTCATCTTGTGTTTGAATAATAACTATAATTCCCAAATTTGATTTAAGTCTGATAGATGCTCGGGATGAATAATAGCAACAATATGAGTTTATGCAAAATCTATACAACGTTTGATTCAGCCACAATTTGCATAAAAACCCCAATACATCACATTTGATAAAGGTATTCTTTGTAGTACTACTAGCATAAGCAGAGCAAAGGGTGATAGCTTGCAAAATAGATTGTTACCAAGATAAAAAAACATCCTTTCAGAAAGGTCCCTTTTAACTTTATAGTATACTGTATTTTAAATCAAATGCTTAACATTCTTGTTTAGGACATGCATACAAAACTCCCAGCTGTGTTGTATATAAACACACACTGACTTCACAGAAATACATACTTTATCTATTGCATGGATACCTGGTTGAAGGCCTTTTTCATCAAGCTGTGATCAGGTGGCTGCGAATAGCAGGCAACGAATTAATTGAGGAGCCGCAGGCACGTAGAAGGGAACAGCAAACAGCTTGAAAACGCCTATCCAGGTGGATTATCTCCTCAGCACAACACCAGCTGAGTCATATGGATTATGCATTAAATCAATCACACACAGTGGTTCAGTGTTAACACCAAATATCATCAGCGCTTCTTATATGAACTTAAATGAGTGGGACAACAGACACGAAGCGGGGCAAAACAACAACAACAACAACGAAGAACTGCAACTGCACAATAGCATGTGCCAAATGTTCAGAGCGCCACAGAGGCAGAACTTGTGCGGCTAAGAAAGATTAGACACGACTTTTGCCAATTTTTTCTGGGCACACCACGGCAAGGATTTGTGTTGCTTACTGGTCTGGGACACAAAATGACAAGAGGTAAAGGGATAAAAGATAACACTGAATGTTTTTGCTATAGTTACTCTAATGACATATGCAGGCTTTCACACTGTCTATACGCTGTTGCTTGTTTTAATATTGGTTAATGGAAAGAGTCAGTGGGAAAGAGCACCAGCACCGGCAGTCAACATTTATTCTGCGCAGCATGCGTTTGCAAATTCAATTTTACCTTCCATTTTATATTCTGTGGAAATGCCAAATGTCATCAACAAAGTAAAATTACAATACATTGGAGCAGCATCTTCAGCTTAACCCCTCTTATGCGGCCTTTTACCAAAGTGATTTTAAAGCTGTCCTAAAGAAAAGGGAGTCCTAAGGGTGTTAATATCATGAGCAAACAATCAAAAGAATGGTCCATTTAAAATAAGTTAATATATGAAAAATTATATTGAACTCATCAAATGTTTTCGGATGTCTTCCAAACACTTGTTTATTCTAATAACACTCACAGTCGGCCATTGTTTACTTGGAAATTATTATTATGGTGGAGATGCCTGGGTGATACAAAAGAAAACAAGTAACAAAATGGCCAATCAGATTTAGGAGATAAAGGGGATGAAAGGAAATCATAAATAAAAACAAACATAAAATTGCCACAACAAAAAAGAGAAATGAAAACAAAAACGAAAATGAAATATTTGAAAATATAAAAGAGTGAACAAGAAAAACAAAAAAAATAAAATAAAGACCATGAATAAAATAAACCATGTGACAAAGACACTCAAAAAGTGCTCTCCCTGGCTTAATGTTGCTCAACTGAAAACCTTGTTGAGACAGAAAGAAATAGATGAATTTCTCCCTGAGAAAATCAAATAAGACTGATGAATAAAAAAAAAAAAAAATCTGTTACATCAGATGGTTACGTCATCATCACTTCCACCACCAGCAGCGACACTTACATGCACTGGTGACAATCCACCAGAAGGAAGTACCTGCTTTCAGCAATTCTACTGTATCAACAATATACCCATGCCTGTGACATTACAGTGAGCTGTTCAGCCTTCTTTGTTTTTGTTTTTTGTTTTTTTTTTGTGTGCAGTGTGTCATTCAGTGAAACATCAGCCCAAACCATTTGATAACCCCAATGATTTACCTGCACTTACTTGTGCTGACTGTACTTCTTTTGTACTTGCTTAAGATGCAAAGGTGTTAATGGGATACCAATATTATAACAAGTGGCTAGACAAGGTCAGTGATCATCTGTAACAACAAAAGGTGTGCGAGTGCAAAGTGGATAAGTGTGGTTTCCAGCATACATATTACAGCTGCATTCGGAGAACTTAAAGGTTTTCTCATGTGCAACCAATAGGGGGCAATGTTGTTCTGTGATTAAAGCAATCACTTCACCCTGAGACTCCAGTGCTGAAAAATCTTTAGGGCATATACAGTGGGAAGGTTGACAAAAGAAGAAAATATAGCAAAACAAATGAATAAAACCACCAGAGGAGATAAGTCTTGGCCAGAGCCAAATGACTTCAGGCAGCTTCATTTGAACCGCTAAATCGGATTTTATGCTGAAATTGTTCAATAATTAGGGAATACAGTGAGGCTATCGTAAATGTCAGACCAAATATATCAGCACAAGCTATCACACCCAGGTACAGCGCTACAAAATACCATGCAAGTCATTGCAGGCAGCCCTTTCCTGTGTTTTCCCCTGACCTCTCAGTGAAGAAATTCCATCTACAACAAATCTGTTTACTGCGTGGCAGCAACATGTTCCTTTTTCTATTTGTGCGTGTACGTATGTGCACATATCAATGTATGCGCGTATGTAATCATGCATAACATGTATGTTGCTGCAGGTACACAAAGCCATAGCCTGTGATAGCAGAGATACACAACCACCAAACTTTTCAAACATATCAGAGACGTCACAGTCGCTTCACGCAAAGCCTGGTTCGAATAGATATCCCAGCAGACATGACATTGTCTAGTTTGCCTTTTCTGCCTTATTTTGCCACATATTATTCCACCAATATAAACACAAATGCGTGATTAGAACGATGCAGAGGCTTGCACAAAACTGAAGGTGAAACATTCACACACAAGCTCTGCTAACTTTGCTGGTGCAACAATGACACCCCTTATCTTATGAAAGTTGAGAAACCATGAATAAAACATGCGGTCATGCTTTTTTTATAGCCTCTACAATGCCTCATACATGGCTAGAATAGCTAACAATCAAAGAGTCAAGAGATAGGTTCAGTGGGGAGTGACTCTCTTTTGAAGTGGTGTCTCCCTGGCCAATTCTGAATTTCTTTGAAAAGAAATAAGGGAATATTGGACCATATCATATTTGTCCCCCCGTGGAATGTCTCTGTTTCCACTGTATTTATCTATTTACTTAATGGAAAGTTGACTTCTTCTGTATTCAACCAAGAGTAGGGAGTTTGTGAGGGATGATTTGCACATCAATGCTCCCTCTCAGCGGCTACAGAACAATACACTTTTCCTCCTTAAAAAGCCCTCTGATGTGTGTGGTTGAAATAACTTTTTACTCCTTAGTGCTGTGACTGATGTTGCCATATGTAAGTGATACAGGTTTTGGTTGAAGTTTGTGGAGTTCCGTGGGTGTATTCATTGTTAAACATAGCTTTGTGTGTTTTCTGCGGCGTGTACTTGTTTCAAAAGGTGACTGAGGCACCATGTTCCGTGGGATTTTGTCTTCAGCAGAGCTTTTGTTCCCACTTCTTCACCCTCTGTCTAACTCTAATCTTTTCTGTCTCAAAAGTCTTGGGCTTGATGGTACAATGGTCAGGGCTCTTCAGTAAGGGTCACAAAAGTCCATCAGTGACCCATATGATGCCGTTTCATGGTCTTCATACACAATTCGCAATTGGAGTGTAACAGAACATCGGTGGGGCTTTTTACTGGGAAAAGCTCAACAGGTGACAGAAATCTCATATTAAACTCACAGATGAATTAACACAGGACGTCAGCAGGGTAATATACAGGGTCTCATTTGGGAATTAAATGGAATGAGAATGGAACCAGTGAACAAAAGGCGTGGGACAGAAAAGTAGTTTTTCATGGCAAAAGAAGTGAAAGATCGATATAGTACAGTTCAAATCAAGAGCTCTCTTGGTAGGAGATTGTGTCCAAAGAGCATCGTCCTTGGAATACAAAATAGGGTGAATATGAAGTCCAGGTTGCAGAGATTGTGTTCATCGGGTTGAGGGCAGGTAGAGGCAACAGCAAGAGCTCAGACCATACAGAGACATTCACTGTGGGTCATGGTGAAGAGGGTTTTGTGGATGGGATTTATGAAGTGCAATAAAGAGTTTGAAATGAGGACACAGAATGTGCTGCTTTTTCATTCTAACTTATAGATAAATTAGGAAAGGAAAATGTGGCTGGAAAATCAGCACTCCATAATTTTATACCTTCACATCCAGTCCAGCATCACTATATGTAATTACATTTATATTGGACAATTTTGCCAATGTGTGATTTACAATTTACATTCAGTGTCAAAGCTGAGTGCCACTGCATAGGACTAGAGTTAGCAAAGTGATTTAAATGCCAAAGCCTTTTAAAGATTTTTCAAGCTTACATAGATGCCATAAACACAATTTTTATACAATCATTTGCCCAACTCAAAAAAAAAAAAAAAAAAAAAATCACTTTTTAGTGAAATGTTTGTAGTGAAAATTAAAAACTGTCTTTATGCTAAAGCCCTTTACGATATGGTTTTACCAGCAGTAACAGAACTCCACTGAGATGATACTGCAAATACAGTGGGTAAGGCTATAATTCCACTTGAGTAAAATTTAGTACCACAGCTATATAAGAAACAGAGCAGGAAGAAACGGGACATAAAGCAGAGTATTAAGGGTGTATATGCTACTACTGCACAATTATCTACACATACAAGTAAAGTAAGAAAAAGTTCAGTATCAAAGGCAAGAAAAAGTTAAGGACATAATTGATCAACTCAGAATGAACTTCCTCTTTGTGGATATTTTAGAACACTGTAAGGCTGCTATCTCACAGCCTAAACGCCCAATGTTTTTCAATGCAATCTTCATTTGTGTTGTGCAATGCATTCTCATTCTCTCCTCAGAGGTTAACCTACAGCTTTCTTCAGCTGTAGATAATCTAAAATGATCTGTTTTCTCTTTTTTCATCACAGCCTGAAAATAAAACTGACAAATGCCATATCGCTGGTGGTGGGTTTTCTGCATATGGCTTATTTCCTGATGGTGTCCTCTCCTTCACTGTATCAATAATCAAAATTGCCTGTGGGTGTAATGTGTGATGGCCAGCTATCTTTCTCTGGCCATGTTGCATCAGTCTCCTGGTTATGCTATTTTTCATTATACAACATAAAATAAACGAATAAGAAATCAGACCTTTCTCAGTACGTCACCCTGCTCTTGGCCCAAGACATGGTTATCTCTTGCGTCAACTCCTGCCATGCTCCTCTGGTGGCGAAATGAAAACTGGAAACATTTATAGATGCGCTGTCAATACATCCAGTATTTTCCAATATGAAATAAAAAGGTGGGACGGAACCGGTTTCATGCATTTCGACGATGACAACTGTTGTACTGTAATAAACTACGCTGAATGCTGAGTGATGACATTTGTAAGGTAGCCAAAATAGGAAGTCGCCATGCAATTGATAACTGAGACGTGTTAGGTTTCGTATTTTTCAGAGGAGATTTAAAAAATTACAGGTTAGACAGGGTGAATGTGAAACAAAAGGAAAGCTCTCCTGCTCTCCCTCAACCTAACTATCGCATTACGTTCCACTACCCAAACAAAGCATTCACTCCACATTGTGGTTCAGACACACGACAATATACCTTGGCCAATAATTTTGTTGTTTGTTTTTGCTATTTTTCTACATTAATCTTAAACAGGGAGTGCAAAAAAAAAAAAAAAATACACCTGAGCAGTCTGAGCCTTTTTAAAACCACTTGGTCATTGGTGACCAGCTGTGTAGCAACACTCAAAGATATAATAGACATGCTACACTATTATTAACATGGATAGATTACCTACAATTCAACTGCTTAATTCAACATGAGTAAAAACTCTTGAACTCCAAACCAACTCTATTTTGATGGTTTTAGCTTAATTTCTGAAGCTGCTATGGCTGGCAGGCACCTCCCTCTTTTGGTCAAAACAACCACAACACTAGACGTCCGCTTGTCTACTCAGCTGCCTGTCTCTCTCTGGTTCGCATTTAATCACAGTTAAAACCAGGGGCACCTCCAGCCAGGGACAGACCACTAAAAACTGAGAATGTCACCACAAAATTGAGATGCACGGTTGCCCTACTCTGGTGGACTTAGTCAACCCTTACAAATGGTCCAGGTTGCAATAGCCCATCTGGTGTTCAGTCAGCATAAAAGGGCACATGTCACTCTGCTACTCAGCAACCTACATTGGCTATCAATGCCCACTCAAATCAAATTTAAGTCACCGGTCCCTTCAGAGCAACCTCTAAGTCTGCACCCGGCTATTTGAACTCAATCATACAGGCTGTTGCTCCATCTCAGCCATGGTGTTCCTCCAAGACACGCTGTCTGGCAGCACCATACCTACGAAGTAGGCAATGTGTGCTCCCTATCAGGGAACGTGTGATGTCTGATGGTAGAGCAAGCCGGTAAATACTGAGCAGTTGGTCACTTCCAAGACCAACTTCTAACCTATAGCACCCAAAAATGTCTAACTAGCATTTGGTGCACTTATTTACCTGCTCTACTCGCAGTTATAGCTGTAGTTCTCAGTATCTACACCAAGGTCTCACACTGCATTGAAGCTTGAGGTGATGTCCTTCATTGTGAGTCACTTTGGATACAAGTGTCTACCAAATAAGGAAATGTGAGTGTGTCCCTTGTATACAAGATAAGCAAGGAAGCATAAAACAACAACACTGGAAGTGGGGCTCTGTGTTGGTGGAGATTTGATCTAAAGTCAAGTTCCCTTTTAAGCAACAAACTGAGCTTGGTTAGATACCTTAGAATCCAATTTATTGAGCACTGACATTGAGATTTATGAGGTTGTACTGTGTTAAAAGCACCAAGACTGTAAAACAACTGAATCCTGATGACACTACCGGTTCTCTCCAGGTGTTCACAGACCCCATGCAATGACAAAGCATCATCTTTACAGCAGAAATGCAAATTATAGGGTATCCTAAGGTCTTTGCAAGCTGTTGGAAGCCACTGGCCTGATATCATTAAATTTAACCTCGCTCACTTTTTTCTCAAGCAAGGATTATGCATGACTATTCCAGAGAGCACAAATTTCTGTGAGAGATTTACCTCACAAGACATAGCAGTGGGGGTACATCAGTGCGAGACAACCTATAGCGTCAGCTGTTTATTGTCTAGCAGCAGTCAGCCATCTTGCTGTCCTTGCTGTTTTCTTCCCGAGGTGAAATGCTGATGTTTGTTCCTTCCTATGCTGTAGAAGCTTAGGATTTAGTAGTAAGAATCTGCAATTCAAATGCAATTATTGCCTTTCCTCTCTCTGTCACTGGCAATTCCATTAGCCAATTAAATTTGCAGTATCTTTTTATTGGAAATGCTTGCAAGTGAGGGACAAAATGTCAGTGTTTTCCGAATGATAGATAATTTCATTTTCAAACCATAATTGGACACGAGCAAGAGTGTTCTTACTGAGTACTGTTCGGGGCATGGGGCAAAAATTGGAAACTTGAAACCCTTGAAAAATAATCTACAACAGCGCAAGTAGTGTTTGACACTGTTTAAAAGAAAAAAAAGAAAAAAAATCATGTCCCTAAAGCAATTTCGTTCAATTAAATTTTTTTTTTTTTAATTTCCAGTCAATACAAAAATAAAAAAAGGTCCAACTGCATTTTTAGATGTTATTCAAGATTACGAACAACATATGAACCAACATGACCATAAATGTGCTGGATACTTAATTGTAAGTCAGATTTATATTAGCACGCATGATGTACTACACCAGGCTTAGTGTCTCAGCCACAGCACTTATATATGTATTGATCCAAATGCACCTTTGTCTCACACAGTATGAATCCAGAGCAGCATCAGATAATAACCCTTTCCATCTCTGTCAAAAGGCATGATGGCTTAACCATGTTGCACTGGGGACTTCCAGCAAACTATTTAGCCTGGGGAGAGAGTGAGAGATAGAGAGGGAAGTGTGTATATGTGCGCGCGTGTTTGTGTTTGTGTGTTGAGTGCGGGGGAGGATGGCTGAAAGAGCGACTGTAGCTTATGAGAAAGTGTCTGACAGTGAGAAACGCCAAATCAGAGAACAAGTCCTCACTCAGCCAGTAGTTATTGATCCAGGTTCAACAGGCCATCCAGATGGCCATTGATCTTAACTGCATCTTCTCTCATTGGTCACCATCACAAGAGGCAGTGACACATGGCAAAACAGTGAGCCTTCACAGCACATTCAGTCTAATAGTCAACCTACAAAATGTTTTAGTTTTTTTTTTCCCCCAGTTTTCGACGAGACAGTTAACCCAAATAGCAACCAGCGCAATTCCCCATGTTTGTTGTTTTTAATGGTTGTCAATATCTTGAGTCTGAGCAACATAAAATAGGACAAGAAAATGACAGTTGGTTACACAAAATGACAATACAAAGGCGCCGGTTTAGACCATAATCTCACCTCTTGGGCAGATTTCTTTCACTTCTTTCAGAGACTTTGAATTAATCACAATGCTTTTCACACACGGTCCATGATAGCCGTCTCAATCCTTAGTAACAATTGCGCAGAATTGAGGACTTGTGGTGGTGGTCTACACAGTCGAGAGTGTAGGTTGTAGCTTATGTGGAAATGACTGATGAAGTCCCTATCGAGGGTCATTGCTGCAGCCTCCTTTTTATAAAAAAAAAAATAAAAAATAAAAAAAAAACAGGCCTTGTTAACATCAAAGTTAGGATGAGTTGCGGCAGAGCTGTGCACGGCATCAGCTGATCAGCAACACCTGTCTCTCATAATCGCTGCATTGCCTCCAAACAAATCACATCCAAGCAAAACAATTACGCCGTTTTATAATCTGATCAGCAACATCACGTCCACGGTGGTGTTTCTACTGTTTACTCCCACCAGCTGTATTTTTCTGGTCGGGATTATTGATTTCTAACACTAGACGTGAATAATTTCAAGACACCGTTGTCCATCTGTGTCTAATTGAATCAGAGCTTTTTACAACATGTCTGCTTATTCTGCTTCAGAAAGGACATATTTTGTTTGTACTGCACATCATGGTGCAGCAGCCAACATGACTTTGAGGTGTTAATATCCAGCCTTCAAAACCTGGAAATTGCTTCTGGCTTCCTCAGTAGGAATGCAGACAGAGAGGCGATTGCATCTGTTTAAGTCATTTATTACCTCAGTGCACACAAACAGAGAAACTCACCTCTGAATTTTGTTCAATCAGACATGTGGCAGACAGAAAACATTGTCACAAATGTGTTTCTACATCTGTCCTTTAGTGATTCAAAAAGAGTTTTGGTAACTACCAAAACGAAAAGCAATGTAGCTATTCAGTTTTAGTTATCAGAGTCCAACCTGTGTAGATGCAGGCTGCTCTGTCACAATTTTTGCATTTTGTGCCACTTTATGTGGGACAAAACTTTATTTTATACCGTCGATTGTGATACCTCAGGCATCTTTGTGTGATTAGTTCACAGCAATGTTTCCACTAATGGTCTTTTCTTTAAAAATTCATTACAGCAGAGACGTCATGAAACGCAGCACAATAAAAAGCCATCAATCTTGTCCAAAGGCATGCATTTGGCCATGCTTTTACTGCAAGGCCTTTTCCAGTTGTGCTGCAATTCCGGAGATATTGGCTAGAATGAGCAAATCTGATGCAGTCTGTGTTTATGTCTCGATACCATTGTCTCGCCATTAAAAGACCCTTAGGACACAGTAATAACAATGGCCACCAGAGGCAGCATTTTATTGGACTTACGGTACGTCCAACTTTTATAATGCCATTTGTTATAACATTAACAGCTGTAAATACTGGAGAGTCCATTTATGTCTGGGATCGATGCAAGTGTTTCAGTTCTATCATTAATCATGGAGGGTACCTTTTATGAAGCAATCTCACTTTATTCATAAAGGATAACTGTATGGCTCCATTAAGGTGTCACACTATTTATCTTCCTTATAACCTGCTCATGGCATTACAAAGTGTCTTGGCTTGCTACACTCTTTCTAGCTCTTGCCTCCACTCCATTTGTCCCTTTGCCCTCTTTCACATATAAAATAATTGGAAATACATGGAGGCAATAACAAGGGGGCAGTTCACTGGCGATAACAAGAAGGCTGTAAAAGGGAAAATTGTTCATTTGTAAAAGTTGTGTGTGTGTGAGTGTGTGCGCCTATGCATGCATGAAAGATATGGGGGGGGGGTTGTTGTAGGTGAGGAAGGGCAGTTAACTGTTATCATCTATGGAAAAGTGATTAAATTGCAAAATGACAGCGAATTGAAAGGCAAAGCAATACATGCCTGTGAAGCCTTTGACACAACATAAGCTTTTTTGGAAATATCTATTTTTGCTGTACGTTTGAAGGCTGCATTAAATGTTAAATTTATAATATGGGTGTCTGATGCGGGTGGTATGGTGGTGGTATGGTCAGTAATACAGGATTAAATTCATAATTAAACATATAGCCAATCCCATCTTCAGTCTCCAAGGCTTCTGTCTTAATACAACCCTCAGTACAACCCCAAACCAGTTAGGTTATAAAATATACAGTATGCGATTTATTACATCTGAGCCTATGCCAAGAGCTAGCCAGGGAAAGCATGTTTTATGAATGTCCAGCCTCTGAGTATTTGATGAACTGGTGGGTCACTGTTTGATCCTTGGCAAAGGCTGGGCCTAATATCATCAGAGCATGTTGGCAGAGCCCTGAAGGAACCACCTCTGCCTCAGCTCATAGTATAGAGAGTCATTCTGGTCATTACAGGCAAATAAATGAAAGCATTAATTTCCAGCAATCTGCAGTCATGGACTCATTTGAAGAGTTTCGTTTTCACCGAGCCTGCGTGTGTAGCTCTTGCCACTGGAAGTCAAAAAGAAAGGGATAGAAATAATTAGATCAGAGAAAGTGCTATGGTATGCAGATAAACTTTAAACTTTAGATACAGATACTTTTTTAAGCTTTATCCACTTGAACTTCTTGTTTTGCTCTCAGTTCATTGAATACATTCAGAAGAGGGTGTGGGATTTTCAGACACACGTTGTGATCACGAATACATCGATTTTCAGTCCCAGCAACCAAGTTATCATCACTCAAAAATATTTTAATGGAGCTGTATGCAAGTTTTGGTATAGTTACAAAGCCACCGATACAATGCCAAGCTGAAATACACCTAATTTCAGAAGAAGAAACAAAGTAACAGAAATATAAGCAAACCAAGGCCATTGCTTTCAACCACTGCAGACAGCTCTTGGTGAGCAAAGGAGTCGAGTTTGATGCTGAACTTGCAACATTTCTTTTTGACTGACCCGTACCGCTATGCTAATGTTGCTAACGCTGACTATGTAGCAATAGCACAACTTACGAATAGCACCTTTAACGGCGGATGTCTTCAAGTTCCAACTGCACTGGGGTGTCTCTGTAGCACCACAGTGCTTACAGCGCTAACAACGTCGTGACACAATTTACCCTCATGGAGGAAAAAATCGCAACTCCTTTTTGCATGTTGCGGGTCCTGCAATTTGGATACTGCTTGGCCATATTGCGATTTTGGTTAAACGTTTCAGTTCTGTTTGGCATTCATAACTACAAACTATGAGTGATTATCCATTAGTCGTACCACTAATCCTTACAGGCTGGGTCACAGGGGGGCTGGAGCCAGTCTCAGCTGACATTGGACAAGGGCAATTGTTCAGTGTCACAGAGCTTGTCAAAGACATCAACTGCATTTGATCTCTCTCCAGTTGGCAGAGGCAGAGGAGGAACAAGAGATATTCTCTGCTATGTATTGAATAAAACCCGCTCAGAAGAAAGAAATATCTGCTATTTCTACTTTTTCTTGATCTGTTACAGCATGGTGCCTATACTGGATTCATAGTTTGCTTCTTAGAAATCCATCTTCTGGATATCACCCCATCAAAACATGAGGCAAGAGTGTTGTCATTGTAGGCTGGACAAAGTTTTCAGCGTGTCCACTGTTGTTTAACTCAGAAGTTTAAATGTCTCTTTAAATGCTTAAAATCTCTTTTTTAGGTTGGTGGAAGCTGCGAATTGTGATCGACATTTATTTACTAACAGAATTATGCATTATAATTTCTGCTAATTTCATTTTTCTTCATCTAAAATTTGATGTGATTTCTAAATAAATTATTTTTCTGTCGGTGTTGAACGCATGACTGAAGCACTGGAACATTTCTGCAACACAAAGAGAGAATTGCAATAGCGGATTTCTCACAAGAAAAATATCTATATTTTCTTCATGGTGATTCAAAGACATTCTGGCTGCTGTCAAGGCTTCCCTCACTTACATTCCTACTGTAAGTACATCAGGTTCCACCCTTTTTCTTACTGTAATTCACTGTGAATAAAAGCACGATCATTAGTATTTAACTACAATTCCTGATGGTTGTGTGATTTTTCTAGAGGACACCACTATAGAAAATGTACTATTCCCCATTGGTTTATAAAACTGCTTTTTCACACATCAGCATGCATTATAGATCAGCATGGGTCTGTGCTTTTTTTTTTTTCTATCATCAAATACTTTTAATTGCCTGCTAATGTAGCTACATAAAGTATGTGTGCAATTCTTCCCGTGCAGTTTTTCGGAGTGAATAATAAAGCAACAAGGTGGGTGGGACCATGTGTATAGAGAAGGTGGATTTGATTGAAACTGTGACATTTCTGTGGAGCATAATTCAAAACTGACCCAAGTTTATCACAGACCAACAGTGTCAAATGAAGGAATTCTCTGTGACCAAGTCCAGATGTCGTATTGCTTTCAGTGGCTCGTGATATAGAAATATTGGTCAGCCAGTACATATTTGAGTATATTGTATGTCTTTGTCTGCACAAAAAAAAAAAAAAAAAAAAACAACCTTAAAGTGGTGAGTGAGATGAGTGAGAGTCTACTGCTGTATGATGTTGTCATGGAAGCTACTACAGGAAAAGTGTCCTTCAGTGAGGGAGGTGATAGCGGCGGTTTAAAAAAAAAAAAAAAAAAAAAAAAAAAAAGGCACCCATCTCTCTCTTTGCCAGCTTTACATATGAGAAAAACCCCTGCTGAAGATGCATTTAGTTGGACTCTTAGGCAGGTAGAGACGTGACGCGCTTCAACTAATCACCTGATTTAACTAATTAAAGCAACAACGCTGTGTGTGTGCACAGTTACTCACAGTGCGTGCGTGCCTCAAATTAGATGCTTCAAATGCAACACACACGATATTCCCGCTGGTGTGTGATAGCCAATACATTTGCTGAAATTAGCTGAAAGTGAATGAGTCATTTGACGAGCACATGTGACAGATATCGACGCTAAAAATAACCAGGTCATTTGACCTGGTACAAACCCGTGGCCTTAAAACCTCAGCATCAGAGATATATACAGTGTGTGACTTTTACAGTTTATTGCGCCCCCACACCTGCACACCCTCCTATTTTTAAAGACACTATTAATAGTGCTGCGCATCTGAAGGTTACAATGAACATACAGAACAGATGTCCCCCCTTTTCCCAACAAAACATCAAGCGAAACACAGTATACAGTGTGTCAAAGTGGCCAAATGGATAGAGACTCTTTTCTGACAGAGACATGACTGGCTCAATCAGTGAATCTTTTCATCAAGAGCCACGCGTCTTTTTCTGAAGTGTGAACCTGAACTAAGTTCATTCGTCTCATTCATTGTGAGTGAGTCCAGAGGACTGGATCAAATAAAATAATGTGGTTAGTAAAGGGAGATCTGAATATATATTGTACCTTGAGTACTGTTTTTGCGGTTTTTAAACTTGGTGATTAGACTTGGTGCATTGAAGCAAACCGGCCTTTTGATTGTGGCCATTTTTTGACAGGGGTCAAATCTAGGTCGAACAGTTTATGAACAGGGAAGAGGACGCAGGCACAGACATACAGGTGAGAGAAGCTAGAGTTAAAGAGGTTTTTACTTGAAAATGGTTTTCAGTAAACAGGCACACAACAACAACAACATGAAAGCTGTCATAGCATGCAGCCAAATCCGCTGGGACATGGCAGGTAGGCGGGTCGGTGTCAGGCAGCAGGTTTAACCTCTAATATGAGGTAACTGGAACATCAGTGGGCAGTCTGAATGGCTGGAACATAATGGCAGCTGGGTAACACTGAGGATCTGGCAGGAGGAAACAGTGGCTACAGGCAAGAGTAATTACTGGGAAACTGATGAGAGAATTGGGAGCAAGTAGGCAGGTGGGTGTGGCAGTCAGGTAACTGGGAAGGTGGGAACACAATGAGAACATTTGGTGGAGAGATGGGTATGGGGTAAAATATAGTGTAAGAAAAAATCCATACAATTAATCTCATTCTCAATTATGGGTGCCTGAGTAGGTATCAATAAATGTTCCAAGCAATAAAACCATTGGGCGTTATATTGTAGTTTTGTTGGCTGCTGGTTATATTTACATAGAAAACTGAACTGAACTAAACACACCCGAGATTGTTACTGCAGCGTAATGGATATGAACTTTGCCCTGAGTGGAGCCACATTTGGTCTGATGGTCTTCTATCTGATGTCCCACCCCAACATTAAGTATCAACATAAAATACACTACAGTACAGGCAACCCCCCCCCACCTTTTTTTTTTTCCTGGTATCATACATGTGCACGTGAGTAGTTTCATGTTATTAATGCGGTAAAGAAATGTAACGTATAACGAAGGTGGTAAAGATGACAGCAAGAGGACAAAAATGCTTAAAAGTGCCTTGTACAATTTGTTGACATCCATGTTTACTAGACTGCAGCCGTCTTCAACATGACCTAAGTTTCTGATGTGTGCATGTTAACATGCAGTGTCGTGGCATCTTTAATGTGGTACTTTGCTTGATTTCATATTATTGTTTTATGCAAGTTACCGTGGCTCGTGTTATTCCCATTGTCACTAAATTCAGTGGAACTGCATTTGACTGCAGGTGCACATGTCAGTTCTAGTCATCTCCTGCTATCAAACTCATTTTACACCCTGTCAAGGAGGCACTCCTCCAACATCATCACTCGCACATTCACGAAGATTAAGAAAGGAATCCATGACAGGATTCAAAATTGTGTCATTAAAACATATTCATCCTGACTGCATTTTCTCCCCTAACTGTCTATCTTTTCCCACTATCTTTGAGCACTTAGCAACAAGAAAGGTCTTTTTTTCTTTTTTCTTCATCAAGTCCTCCAATCATGTTTCATGTTTCCAATTCTGAGTGGGCCATGATAGTGACAGAGCTACGTAAGCTCCTGAACTAATATTATCAAGTAGTGCTCTTTTGTGTCTATCAGTGCATCTTTGGTGACTCTCTGGCTTCAGGTTATTATATTACCGAGCTCCCTTCACCTGATTAAGGTTTTATCTACAGCCACAGCTGTTCCAAAGATTATACACTATTCTGTGACATTATTTGAGCCACGTCTCCCAGCTGCCTGAGGAGAGAAAAAAAAAAAAACAAAAAAAAAAAACTACCACTGTTTGTGTCCACTCGAAAAAAAACAGCTTACACCGGTTAAAAAAAAAAATACCCCTTACTTTTAGAGTATGAATATGTGTGGTAAATCAGAATAATCTGGTATGAGATTTAAATCTGTGACCCAGAAAACACATTTCAAAGGCTAGACTTTGCTATGTGTACAAAGCTTTGTTCTTATGCTATGTTTGTTGCCAGCCCTGTGAATTGAGGGTCTCTAAATCCCTGATCCCAGTGGTCAGCCCTGATTTCCTGTCTCTGAATCTAAAAGGCTTAAAGGCTCTGAAGCTCTTTGCAATTATTTTAAAGGTTTATCGAGCATGATTTATGTTGACATTCTCAATTAAATATACCGTCTCCGTGTTTTCCATGGAGACAACACAAATTGTTTACATTGTGAAGTTCTCGTAAAATGTGTCGTCAACCGAGCTGAAGATAAATGAACATTTGCTTTCATTAAACAGTTACAATGGCACCTTAATAGATGTTATCTGATGCACATTGAGTTTTCCTGCAGTAAATCTAACCTGTTATCTGAACGTCAACTGGGCTGCTTGCTAGCTTTTTTCTTTTTTCTTTAAAATCAGAAAACCTTTGCTCTCATGACACAATACAAAGTGAGTGTTGCAGGGGTCTCTAAGAATTTATACATATCTTAAGGATAAAGTTTGTTCATATTTATTGTTACACACACTGTATTGTAAAAGGTGTTTGTGTTTTATTTGGATATGTACATTTCTAGCTGTGCCCTTCAGGTTATATATGTCTGTATGTATATGTGTATTACTATAAACAGTGTGCCTCTCCATTAATATCTGTAATGGAAAGGCGTAATAGACTTGATTTATAATTAGACTGTATGGAGAAAAAAAAAATTGGCAGAAATTTTGAATGGATTCATTTGAAGCAGAGACGTGAAAGTAGTGTGACAAGTCAGGTGTCTTGCTTCGCCAGCACTCTAAATTGCTGAGGCTGGGGCGATTTTGGTAGGAAGTACTGTACACTCTGGAGGTTGTCAGCATAAAAGAGTGACTAAAACACTCCATTTTGCACCTCCCGAAAGAACCGAGGTGAGGCTCAAGTTGCTCAAAGCATCGCCCACTCATTATAGACAGAGGCAGAGGTGATATCCGTGATGGAATTGAGTTAAGTCCCTACTTCTGCTGCCTCCAGGGTGTCCTCACTCAGGCCAACAACAGGGCCAACTTTTTTATGTCTCCACACCGGCGACAGCCAAGGCAGGGATGCACTTACGTACATTACATAAGTACATTTATACCATTCTCATGAACGCAATATCTCAGTAATGCTTGAGGGAACCTCTTCAAATATGACACAAAAATTTGTTGGGGCTCAAGGATGAATTGATTTTGGTGGTCAAGGTCACAGTAACATTGTGTTCTTGCGAATATAATCTATCAGGAACACCCGGAGGGAGTTTCAGTACAACTAACATAAGTATCAATTTGGACTTAAGGATGAACTGAGAAGACCTTAGTGGCTCAAGGTCAAAGGTCACAGTGACCTCACAAAACACGTTTTCCTTCATAACTCTGAATTCATATACTATTGATAAATTAGTTTCTCAAATGTCGATAAGGACAAAATGAAATCATGACATTTTATATCCACAAGGTAAAAATATGAACCTCAATGAGACATCATAATGTTCTACAAATCACCTCTGGCTTTTATTCAATGTTTTATTTCAGGAAGGAAGGATTGTGACTGTATTTCCTGCAACTTTTGCTCGTTGACAGAGGCATTGAACCACTTTTTTTTTTCTCCATAATACTTGGGTATCCTATGTGCTCTCCATTGCATCTTTGCCATTAGTAAATTTATGGCAATGTACTCACCAAGGGTTGTCTGTCCTGCTATCAGGGCAAACTCTAGGCCATAAGGTTTTCTGAATTCCATGCTGTCGTCCACCTGTGTCACGGTGAGCTTCTCCCCAAGCAGGAGAAGCTTGATGGTTTTAAACCACGAGCAAAAATCAAAGAAACTCACCATCCCCCTGGTCTCCCCAGGTAGGAATAAGCCCTGTGAAGTAGTTATATCATTTACTTGCCTATCTGGGACTGTAATGCAAATTTAAGGAAGCCAATAGAGTCTGTGAATTTTTTTTTTTTTTTTTTGCTAACGTGAAAGCAGTGGAGGCTTAAATGGTGAGGTGGTGCTAGATTTTTTTTTTTTTTTTTTCCCTGGCTGTCAGCTTTGAAACTGAAAATTTATCTCTCCAGAGCCTCAATATTTTCTGTCTCACCCAGAAGGCTTTGATGGACACGCTAGAAAAATGCATGAGTCACATCTCAGGACACAAAAAAGTTTGTCTTTCAAACATGGAAAAATGCAGAGCTTTTAAGATAAGTGGCCCAACGTTGCATTGCTTTAATGTTGATACTAAATATATATATATATATATGACTTATATATGTGATTATTACATGAATATTCACTTTATTCTGTCCAGCAGGGTGGATTTGCCTGATTAAAAATTTCAATCTGTGTAGTTACTTGATGGCAAAGGTGTCTTTTTGATAAATGAAATGTGATAAGCTGTGATGCCACTATTGCCGAGGCCTCTAGGTGGTAGCAGAGGTCCACTCAGATCCTCTCAGTCACATCTTTGCTGACGCAAGCCGCACCGCACCGAGAAAGTCACAGTGAAAAGGCTCTGTGACCACAGAGAGCAGCAACACTGGAGCGTAGACAAAGGGATGAAAGGGGTGAAAAAAGGCGCCGAGTCCTTTGATTCTAGCAGATATACAGTGCAGTAAGGCCCCTCTTTTTTTCAGCCTCTTTCTTTCAGTCTTTACCTCCTGTTCTCCGTTCCTTTTCACTCCCCTCTCCCTTGCCCTCCTTCATTGTTCTCACCTGGTCACCATGCAATGTTTTAGAAAGCCATCCTGTTTTAATGAGATATGCACGGAAATTGAGCAACGACACTTTCGCTGAGGCTATTTGGGGATACACTACAGTGCGGTGTACTGGGTGTTCTAAAGGTGTGGCCTTCCTATCAGTATCACTTTTTAAAAATAGACTGTTGGCTTCCTGCTGGGTAGAAACCATTAAACAAATGACTTTTTTGCCCCAAGCTGACTTTGAAAAACATTTTGGGTTACAGTGTATACTATTAGTGCAAAGAACACAGTCACTTTGTTTTATCTTTCGTCTCTTCCCTCCTCTAGGCAGTACTTGTTTCTGGGTTACCATTTGCATTAGGTGGTTTAAGCTGTGTGTCTGTGTGCACTTGCCCATTGACTTCATGAATGATTCTTTCTTGCAGCTTTCTTATGTAAAATCTTAAAAGTAAGAATTTAAGGGTCCACTGTCATATTTGACTTTGATTTTGTGACTTAAATGCAATAAACACTAAAACTCAAAAATAAATTACACAACCCCCCCCCCCCCCCCACACACACACACACACACACACACACACACACACACACACACACACACACACACTCAAACACACACACCTCCCGATCAGTAGAATGATGGATTGCAAGCTAAATTTTCTAATACCCTTTCCCCCTTCCACCAAATACTTGTGGGGAGGGAGCCCTCACTTATGTAAAGAGGAAGAGAAAACATAATATGAACACATTTTCTTCTCATACATAATGCCTCTTTGCTTGTCAAGCCAAATTTGTGACTTGTTTCATCTTGAAAATATCACTGAATCCAAGTTATCAGGAGACTGACAGAATAAACACAACCAAATTTATTTATATAAGCGCTATGCATTTCAAAGACTTTCCACGGCAGCAAACACCCCCCCCCCCCATCAAGAAGTTTTGTATTAGTGAAAGGCAGCATCAGCACAAACACAATGCTGAAGCTTTAATGGATGATAAATGGCACTAGACGCAACCAGCAGACAGAAATTACACCTTATTGCTTCTGAGCTCATATGTCTCCGTTTACAGGAGAAGAAAACCTATTAATTAGTAATGGCCTTAGACATGAGAACATTTGATATTCTCTTAGTTTTAAACCAGCGAAATAAATTGCAATTTCCAGGGCTACAGTGACATGTCTTTGCTTGGAGCTAAATTATGCACAATCCCATTTATTATATGTTCCTTCTGAGAAGCCAATGAGCTTTGATTACATTTCAGCCTTAAATTTAAATGGTAGAATACAGGGAGAATTACAGAGAGACCCTTATGACTACAGGAGAAATTACCTAATGAGTTACTTCTTGAAGCGTCTGGTGCTTACACAGTCAAGCAACAATAGCTCCTCTCACTAACTTCATCAGAAATATAATTTTCTGACTGAGGAAGACACGCTGAGTGTCTGTCTGTGTTCTTCTGCCAGCAGCATTATGTGCAAGACCAGGTGATAATTCACGCTTCACAGGCCCTACAGCTTTTCTATTATGCTATGAGTTCAAAAAGTTCAGGGTGGCATATTGCACTGCAAATTGCAGCCAAAAGCATGACAGAAGTGAGTGGAATCAATTACAGCGAGTATGACACACATCAAAAGAATGAAGGAAGTATACTACCTCCATGAAAGGAAGTCAAGTGTCGAATGACAACTTGCATTCTTCGAAGACAAGCTCCAGGACATTCATAAGTTATTGCTCACTCTTTCTTTACAGCTAATCTTTCTTTGAGGAGATATGTTGGTACAGTAGTCATAAGGTAATAGGAACTGAGGAGAGTTAATTAAGTGTTACATACAGTAATGGGAAAGGAAGCTGGTGAGACAAGCCTTTGTGAAAAGTCTTGTTAAATAATAGAAATTTATTCCAACTGCACATGTGCATGTAGAACGACGTAAAATTGAACTCCACTGTCTTATGGAAGAATGTCAACGAAGAACACAAACCACCTTCCAGTCATAGGCAACTGATATTAAAACCAGTGATACCAACACTAATTATATGGCAGATAAGAAAAGGCGAGTGAGATAATATAAGCATGGTTCAATGGTATTGAACTGTGAACTATGATACAGTTGATATATGTATGTATTTGGTGCAGACTTGTGTTAGGTTCAGACAGAAAAGCAGTTCAGGCTTCACTCGAGCTTCCATATCCACAATGACAATGGTAATGTTCACAATATACGAGGCAATGTTTTAGATGTTTCACATCTTCATTTAGGGTTTTTGGATGCCAACATTTGCCAGTTAGCTCTAAACACTAAGGGGGCTGATGTGAATATTTTGTCCTGTAGTTATGAACTTGAGTACTGAAATCTTCCACTGATGACAGTTCGGGTGGAAACAATAGGTTGTGAAAAAATATTTTAGCCTGTAACAAAGCACAGCCAAATCAACAGACTGTTGCAACCCCTAGAGCTACTAGAAAGATACTCCCACATTTAACATTTTGATGATGGTGCTGGAGAATGCCGTCTAAAATGCTGGTCTAAAATCTCCCACACTCTACTGCATTGAAGACTCATGAAACCGAGCCCTAATGCTCCGTGTGGAGGCAATTGCATCTGTTATACTTCTCCACTCCATTACTTATAAGCTTTCCTTTCATTTGCTTGCTATGTTTCCAATGCGTTTATGACCACAGAGGTTTCTTTGTTTTGCAGAAATTAAAGGCATACGGTAAGCTACTTAGGCACTTGAGCCTAAAAATGGATGTGTTGCATTTTATGTTGTGACAAAATTTTGCTTCTGTGAACAGAACTTTATTAAGCTAACAAGCATAGAGGGGTTTATTAGCTTATGGATGTTGATGTTACTAAATTAAACTGTAGACTACAGGCTAAACTGATTCTTAAGTGGCTTTATCGTATATTTGCCAAATTAAAACTAAATTCAGTAGATTGAGTTACATGGTTATAATAGTCTTAATTAGAGATAACAGTAACATTAGAGCTTTTTTTGTTCAAATTGTGATGGCAACTTTGAGCAAGCTTACCCCGTCTCAGTTGTGCAAATCTCTAGAATCAACAAGAGATGTCTGAGAACAATACTTGTATCTGATTATTATCTTATTATTTATTCTTCTCAGAGATGTCCAGCTGGCTGAAAGGAAAAAGGGTGCAAGACACGTAGCTCTTAAGATAAAAAAAAAAAGAAAGAAATAGAAAATCACAGAAATCCGAAATCCTTGTGGAGATAACAGAGACTCTCCTGTTGTGAGAACAGCAGTAACTGCACCAACAACAGCTTTCTGACAAAAAAACTCATCAACAGGGATACAGTTTTTTATTGGACTCTAACCAAAAGATGCACAGTCACCTTTTGGTTGGAGTCTACACAAGAGATGCCTGTAATTGGATGTAACTGTGTTCACTTACTTGCAAACAGGAAAACCAGCCCAAGAAACCTGTCAGTGAAAGGCTTGCCGTTAACTTTATCTCCCAAACAGAAATTTGATGCTATTTCGATAAGTTTGTTCTGTTTGCTTTCCGATTGACTTTGCAGCTTTGTTCTGTTGTTCATCCAGAAGTAAACTCAGAAGTGGACATAATGTTTTAAACAGCACTGGTAAGAGGAACTAAATCAAAATTATTTATATGGCTGGTCTGCCACAACCTCCTGCAACAGTGAAAGCTGTTCCTCTGATGCATAGCATACCTTTAGGCCTGGACATTATTGGTTAACAGGGTGACCATTAATCGCAAATTCAGGTCTGATCTGCTAACTGGCAAGCGTCTCCTGGTATCACTCTCATTGAGGTGGCTGCCACTGGCTCAGTATATCACAGCTAGATCCTGACATCAACCTGTTGCCAGCATTGGGAGCTTTATCCTCCAAAAAGCATGGATGTATTCTGAAAGGATCCCCTCAGAAATCACAGATGCTACACCAAGCGTGCATGCACTACACTACACACGCGTACATGATGTTAGAGGTATATGTGTGAGAAGAGAACAAGGCAGAGAAAGGAAGGTATGATGTGAAAACAAGACCAACATATGCTGGAATATTGCCGACGTTGGCCTCAAATGCACTTTCTAGTACGAGGGAGAAAACTGCAAGTGCTCCAGCTTATTGATGCATTGCAGCCCAGTGATGCATTTGAATTATACATTTTGCAACGTCAGAAGGAGGAGCTGGACACTGTGGAGGAGCTTGAACGATTGTGGTCTAACATAAAGGCGAAACACTCAAGTTCATTTTGATGAGCAGAAAGACAAATCTTAAGTCTGGTCTGTTCCGTCCGATGTGTTTCCTGTTGTTTAAATTCATTTGGAATGACAGAAAGCTGGTGGCACAAAATGGTTTAGCGTGAATTGCACAAACAGGCTTTACATAGTGATCCAATAAAACATCATGGACTGTAATAATGGAGACAGGGGTGCTGAATCATTCCACGTACGGAAAGTAACTGCTCAAAATGACAGCTGACTTTGTCTTTGCAAACATCTACTCCTATGCTGACAGACAGAGATCCATCAGTCCGGGAAAGAACTGTCAGTGCACAGCAATGTGGGCAAAGAATACAGATGGACAGCGAGAGGAGTGGGCTGTGTGTTTCTCTTTGCCTGCCTAGATGTTTCTGGCTGACATTTATGAAGTAACATCAACACCTGCTGGTCCACTCTGTTCACTACATTCCTCCACTCAGTGAATAACAGGCTCAAAGTCTCATTTTTTTCCCCTCCAAAAAATAAGGCAGGTTTCTCAGAAAGGCAATAACAACTCGCTTGCACTGAATTGTGTTTTGAGTTTACATAGTCTCTAATGTGTAGGAGTTGGAAGGGTCACAAAATATGGTGTGTGGGAAAAAGAGGCGTTGCATGATTTGTTTGTGCTTGTGGGTGAATGAACAGTGGAGGTTTGTGTGGACTATTATGCGAAACACAAACGCATCATGGCCTCTGAGAAGTCAACACAGTGAATAGTGTTTTTTTTTTTATTATTTTTATTTTTAAAGGGGCATGCGTTGAACACATTCATATACAATCACAAAGATAACATGCAAATGTTCAAGGCGCACTCCTGCTGACGTCCTTGCTCGTACATTAAAAAAAAAATGTAATCTTAATTTGATGATTGCGGTTGTGCAAGCAGGATTCAATATCCAGCATAAATCTGGACACAGATGTGTTTAATAATCCTGCCAGTGCAAGGGATTGGACCAGCAACCCTGATGGCAAGCACGTTTCAAGTGGAGGCCATCACTTCATTATCTACAGGTAAAGGAAAAAAAAAAAAAGGGCATCTGTGTTAAGTTTATTATGACAACATTCCTGCCCTACCTCAACCATTTTTGCTGCCCTTTGCCTTTCTGAATAGTTGCGGTGTGCAGAGAGCAGTGCCCCATGGTAGCATTTAAATTGTTTTTTTTTTTTTTGTACTGCAGCAAACTATCTTAACACAGATTTGACGCACGTGTGGTGCTCAACACTCAGCTGTTTCTCCGCAGTAATCTGTGTGTATCTGTGTGTACCTGCATTTTACTTACCGAGCAAAAATGTGTGAGCTTGTACATTTGAAATATTTTGGTGTATAAGTGTCCTGGATGTTTTAGAAAACAGTGGGCTGGGCTCCAAATTACCCACTGGGCATGGTGCGACAAAACAAGCTGTGCTCTAGAGAGAGCTTGTAATAGATTGCAGTGATTCCCCTCGGACATGCTGTTGAGCAGGTGGTGCCTTAGCTGGTGCAACACACGGCAATGAATTTACCATTTCCTGCCCCACCATCTGACTATAAATCATACAGTCTGAAAGCACATTTTTAATAACTGGAGAGGCAATTAAATAAATTCAGATGAGAGTCGGCGACAACTCCCTTTACAGGTTATTTTTCTCATTAACCTGACACACAAATGCGCACACACATGCATGAGCAAAAACTGAGACACATACGATTTTTTTTTCTTTTACCTTACTTTTGAGTAGTAATGCAATTTAATGGGCATATCAGGGACTGATTTAATTATACTGTCATCCACTCTGGTACATACAGTCAAAAGAAGTCATGCTGAGTTTAAATGTTAAAGGTAGCCTGTTGAGTTATGGCTGTCAGAGATAAATACAACACTCTGTAGCTGATCGGGTTCCACCATAATACACCATTCAAGTTGGTAATGTGCAAATTGGAGAATAATAAAATGTATGTTTAATTGACATGGCAGATCAAATTACTTTGATGTGCTGTGTTAAATGCTATTCTAGTAAAAGTACAATTTTTTTCCACACCATCTGAAACAAAATAAAACAATGATTGCATATCATAGTCATAATGGATAAACTGCTGACGTACAAAGCTGTGTCATATTTGCTAAAAAAAGAAAAGAAAAAGATTTAAAAAAAAAAAAAAAAAAAAGAAGAAGCCTAAAATGTGTAGGGTGCAAAAAGTCCCCCACAACATTCCAGCTGATAAAAATCACTTATTTCTGCACTGCTAAAACCGCCTACAGCAAGAGCCACCTGTCCATGACTGGCTGTTTTCCTCTTTCTGTTAAGTCACACGCCCTCACAGGTGGTTAATCCCTGTGGAGCTCAGACGGTCACCTGTAATGGTCATATTTTCCCAGCGTCTTCGACAGTGAGGCATGAAAGCCATTAGCTGTGGGAACTAATGCTGAATGAGGCAAACATAATATTATGGCTATTGCTTGAGTGCTACAAAATCTTGTTTTCTTTAATCATTTGGAAACTTTATAAACCACCCCATCTGAAAGGAAGATACTGGCCAATGGATGAATGTAAGAAGACCATGTTTTCTTTAGTCTTTACACTGGGAGAGATTAATCTTGACTAACTGAACAACAGCCTTGGAACTCAAAGAAATAAATGTGCTTTCTACATTTAGTAAATATAATATGCATTAGTACTAATCAATCAGCATATGGATGCTGATATATTCCCTTATTTTTTCATGCCAAAGTCATGATTTCTGAAAACAGAAGCATTTAACAGAGATGGAAAATGTAATTTATTATTACTATGTGTTCTTTCTTTGTGGATTTTCCTCTATCAAGGGACATTATTGCTCACACACTGGTGTTTCAGTCCAGAGATGTACTTCTCACTCGTCTTGGATGGTATCCACCATAATTAGTTCCTCAACAGAGCTGGTGCATCCTCAGGCTTAATGGGGAACAATCAATGCCAACACAAACAGTGTGTCTTTCCCTGCGTGTTGCTTCGAGTGTTTGTTGGGAAAGATCATTGAATCATCTCAAACTTTGTATTTTGCCTCGTTGCTGCTCTGGATATGCTTCTGAAAATGTTTAACAGTTCACACTGGTGCTACCTACTGTTGCATCATTTATTATGTAGGTAGGGATGCACATGCACATACGAGATGTCAGAGTATAAAATGATATATGCAAACACTATTGCTTTCTCTGTCTCTCAACCTGCTGTCAGGGGTTAGACATATAATTGTGTTTATGGCAGAGCACATCTACACAGAAATATTCCACCTACACACACTTTGAAAATCTCATTTATTTTCTATGGCCATCTGCAAGTACTCCACAATGAACCTTGTGAACTGAATGAATCATTCTGTTTGCAGGCTGCGGCGCATAACTTTTCCTCTGAAATGCATAAGTCTTTCAAATTGAAAATGTTTTTAGTCACAAGCACCCTCTCACTGTTCAGATGTCCACATACAAAACACACATTCCCACAGGGTGAGTTAAAGGACAGAGAATAATCTGGAGGAAATAGCGTTATTAGGAGCAGGGCACTGTTCGGGTTTGCTTTTTTAAAAATGTGAATTTTAAATATGTGTCAATAGAAATGTGTAGCTTTTATGTGTAGCTGTTAAATGGCTTGTTCAAGACAAAGCTAAAAAGAAAAAAAAAATGATATTCAGCTTTATGTATTGGAAGTAGAAACAATGGTGAAGTTTCACCAGATGAAGGAAAGCTGGTAAGGTTGCATAGATCTGTGTCAGCCTTCTCCAAAACAACTACAGCAGCTGTAGACCATATAGAGATTTCAAATTGCTAGAAAATTACTTCGAACAGCTTGTGCAGCATAATCCAATTGTGTTGTAGTCAAATCAATCCTTGGTGGGTCTAAAAGGGGAATAATTAATGATGCTGAACATGCTTTCATGAACGTTGCCACAATATTATGAAAACAGCACTACTTTTAGTGCATCAGAATGGCCGTAAAAGCACCAACACAGCAATGTAATTGTTTTCCTCACTGACACAGGGAGAGGGACAATAGCTTGGCTCCAGAAATAAAAAGTAAAAAAAAAAAAAAAATACTGAAATAAATAAACTGGTGGTAGTTCATAGGCTTGATAGGACTAACAAGTATGTTTCAGCATTTTCACACACCTGCTGGCCCCTGTGGTGGGAGTTATTATCACAGCTTAAAAACAAAGCCTCCTGACCAGCTCAGATAGCAATTGCGTTCACGGACGATTGCATGGGAAACTTGTGGGCTGATGCCATGTTTGATTAATGATCCTCAAGTCTCTTTCACTGGGCCATAGACGAGGTAGAAAAACGCCACAATTTGCCTCTTTGCTACTTAAAACTTGATAATGTTATTTCCAGTCAAGGTTTTTCTTTTTTTTTTTGTGAAACTTAGGATTCGTCACGCGTTACTTGACTTGGATAGAGAATTATCTTCGACGAGGCTGTGCTTTTAATTCACAGGTAAAAATGGGGAAATTTCCTGGAACAGCTCCAGTCAAGGATAGACCACTAATAATAGGGACTGTATCCACAGGGAGAAGGACAGAAGAGATAAGTCATAGTGACTGATGTCTGTGTTCATTCAGCTTCACTCAGTTGTTTTCATGTCAGCAATATTATTTAGTTTATTGACATTTTACATTTCCAGAGAGATATTATTGAGTTTCTATACACTGACTCTCAACCTAAAAACAAAATAAGAACTAATACAAGTATTAATAAAAAACCAGACAAGCTGTACTGCACTAATGAGATAAATATAGCATTATATATCTAACATAATGAGAGAACCCCCTCTTACTGCTGCAACCTTGATATAAACCCTTCAGACAAGGAAAACCATGCATTCACACATGCAAACATTGTACTTGTCAGATGGAGCCCTGAATGCATGGACAATCCTGTGAATTGTAGGCCTAATTAATAACAATATACTAAGAGCTGTGTAGGAAACTCAATACTTTTAACACATAGTGCCCAATTTTTAGGGGTTAGACAACAGACAGATACATGTGAAGTCAAATTTAAAAAAAAGTTTTGGAACCACAGACATCACCAGACACCATGCATCTTCCCCGGTGATGCGCTTCCAGGGTTCACTTATAGCCACCTTCAGCTCTTGCTTTTTTTAGGTTCTCTCTGCCTTAAATCTGGTTTTCAGCAAATGGGATGCAGCTCAACTGGATTGAGATCAGGTGATTGACTCAGCCAGTCAAGAATGTTCCACCTCTTCAGTGACTTTTGATGTATTTGGCTCAATCTGAGCACAGAATAGTCCTGTATACCCCTAGATTCATCCTGTTGCTTCCATCAGCAATGAAATCAGTGATAGATGCCAGTGTGGCAGTTCCACTGGTATCCAAACAATATCCAGGTCAGAACAGAACCACAATCATGTTTGACAGATGAGGGGGTAGGGTTCAGATCTTGATCTTTTTTTTTTTTTTTTTTTTCCCTCACCAGTTTCATTTAGGTTATATCAGCCTTTTGTTCCAGAACTGTGATGTTTTCTTCTTGTATGCTTTTGTGAACCAAAGCCCGGGCCTTTCAGTTTTTGAGGCTTACGAAGCTCTGCAATCCCATGGGGAATCCTCTGAGTTTATAATCATGAAGTTGCTTGGCCGTTGACAAGAAAACACATACGCCTACATCCCAGAGAGCATTCTTGACTTGCCGTGCAGCCATAAAGGGATCGCCATTCTTATTAACCTCATTTATGTCACCTCTTTACTCCTCATATTGACAGACAACTGCACCTCGGTCAGCCCTCCATTCACACGTACGTGAACCTTTTTGTGTATAAACTGTAACTTTGAAAACAACACCTAGCACTTACTAACCAAGTGTCCAATTACTTTTGAACCCTCACACTTTGGATATGATGTGTTAAAAATGCAATATCTCAAATACAGCTCTCTCAACACTTGAATAAAGCTGAGACTTGGCACTTTAATTTAGTATCCATTATCAAATTCCAAATTGAATGTACTGAAGTACAGAGCCTGAACAAGAAAAGAATACGCCACTGTCCATATACTTATGGTCTGAACATGTATACTATACCCCTGTATATATTTGTCATTCTGTTATGCAGTTACAAACATTGTTTTGTCCAATAATGTGGTGGGATTTGCAGGTACATAGTGTTACTGTTACATGGAACACATTATGATATGCTCTATTGGCCCATGGGGAAACATCAGGGTCTTAAGTTACTGTGCATCTCCAAGGAATATATGTATATGAAATGTTCACGCTCGGCGCAGAGGGATAAAAACAACGTTGTCCTAGCTGTGTCCTTCTAGTCCCCGGTTTCTCCGTGTTTCCTTGCACCTGATTTCTTGAAAGATTATTTGAAATCTGTATTGTAATACCAGTTTTGCTACCAGCAGTAACCGGGGTGGCTCTAGCTCGCATGTTTTTGGCATGGTTCCATACATTCTGTGGGAGGTTCTCAAAATTGACAGGCATGACCTTTCATTAATTGCCGTATACTTCATCAGTTTCGTGTTAATGAGCTATAGAGAAAAAAAAACAAAAAAAGAAAAACGAGATGACTCTGTGGACCGCTGCTGCAAAACATCAGATAAAGCAACATCAGCCTTTCATGAGGTAGGCAAAAGCCAAAGGTTTAAAACTCCCAAGGTATCCGAGTTGCGTTCCCTTCCAAGCAGCCTGGGTCGCCGTTCATTAAATCTCGTAAAAGTGAACATCTGCTGAGCATATTGCAAAATAAGATGTTATTTTCAAAATGGTAAAAGCACACTATAAACAATCTGGTGTGTCATATGCTGTCGTACAATATCTAGAACTACAGGACTGCGTTTCAGCAGGTCTGAAAAATATTAATAAACAGTATCAATTCATACCATTTTAAGAACATATGCACAGCACAAATCCAAAAGGTAAGGGGTATACTATGGTTAATTAGGACTTCATTAATCACTGCAGTATTAAATTGAGTTGCAATGAGACAGTGCACACGTTAATTCTCCACAGACATGCTCTACAATTTGTGTCCCCTTCACAGAGCCAAGTAAGGCTTTAGTGCCAAACACGTTCCCACCAACATATTTTCCACACTTGAACACACTACCACCCAAGAGTTCAGTGTCAGCTTCATTAAAATGCATGGCTACTCACACAGTTGCACCTTGTGTATGCACAAATTTACATGAATGATTTCACTCTGTGTTATCCCAGTTGGAGACCCCACATGACTCTAATGTTAACAGACTAAATGAGACTACTTGTTTCCAGGGCTAAGTGGACATGCCCTGTAACCGACACTGTTCCAAAGAGGAGAAACACAAAAAAAACAAAAAAAAAATCTAAAACTCAGAGATTAAATTTGACTGGGAACTGATTTGAATCTTAATGATTAAATCCAAAACCGACCAGACGTTGTTTGAATGACGACGCAAGACTGGTCCTTTAACCACAAGCTCTTATTCTCGTCACATGTAAAGTGGACCGTTGTTTGCAGGTGCCATTTAAAATGGACGGAATAGATCACTGATATTTCTCGACAAGAGATCAAAGCTGTTTCCCATGCACATCATTCTGAATTCACAGTCATGTTTTATTAATCAAAGTGGGGGCTTTATTTTCTTTTTTTTTTTTTTAACCTTCCAGTGGACTAGCCACCAGACACACATCCAACTGAGGACATGGCATCTCTTTCAGGGTGGTTAATTTGTCTTTGGAGAACCTCATTTGCATTGCAATTACCTACGAAGAACCTATAAGTGGATCCTGCTGCCTCTGACAATTGAGATGGAGTGGGCATTTCGGCCCTGTGCTATGAAAATGCAATTGGTGTCGGGTGGAGTTAGAAATATTTCTCACAGTGTAATTAAGTGGCACACAGTTCAGCTAGGGATTGGTCTATTACATCTTCACTTTCTATGGTAATATATTTTAACATTTCTGCAATTCTGTATTTTTTTTTTTTTTTAATCATCTGGTAGTAGGCCTGTAAAATTAGTAGCATGTCAAAAGTCAATGAATGTTCTTAGTCCTACCACATAAATCACCAAAGAGAAAACCAGATACATAAAAGCAATGGGGGAAAACCCCATTCAATAATAATTCAGGTTGTCATCACAGCAGAGAAAATGAAATTATTTATTATAGTTTACTTTTATGACAGTTTGCTGTGTCTCTATTTGCAGGAAAAAGCTGCTTTGGTGTTGGAGGGAGGAAGTTCAACCAGATTAGCACGGTTTGGGTAACAGACAACGTTGCCAGTCCGTCTGTACATTTTGAATTTGGAACTGCTAGCTATAGCCCCATGTGATTTCAGTTCAAGGCTTCATTTCACATTTTATTCTTTGATAAAAAGAAATTACATTGCTCACATTGTAATTGGCCTAAAACTTTTTTTTTTCTTTTTAGTTGTGCAATGCAACATTTCAATAAATAGAGAGATAAATTCACTCTTATTCTAATAAATTCCGATTAAGTACAGGATCTAATGTGAAGAAATGAAGTCAAGGCTGCATTTTTGTTTGGAGAACTGTTGCCTTGTCCTGGGGGTAGATCAGGTGATGCATCGGCTGAACTTGCATTTTGCCACAAACAAGTGGGCAATCTATTTAATCTGTCACACGCTCGGCTCATTCCCTGCTTCTGCTTTCTTTTCTGCTGGTGTAATCCTTCAGAAACCCCACCCCCTTCCCATTCTTCATGGATCCATGATTAGAGGTAACATTGGCATCTCTCTTTCTGCTTGCACCTTTGTTGGCCTTGAATGAAACACTGGATACGGAGCAGGTGCAAAAATAAAATGTTTCCTTTATTCTCATTAAAATGTCCACCTTCCAAAGAATGAGACTATTTTCATCCACCCGGTGCTTTAGCAGGTTACACTTGGCATGGAAGCCGGTTAATAGCACCTATGCCAAAAAGTCCTCAAACCTAAACAGCCATGTGGTTCAATTTTTCAACCCAAAAGAGTGATCATCATAGATTTGAGCACAAAAAGTACTTGAAGAAGATTGTGATTTTGGTTAATATAAACATCCTCAACTTAAGATACTCTTTGATGTCACATGTTGGGGAATTATTCAGGATGGAGTAACCACATGTTCCTTTGTTCAATAGACAAAGAAAATCTATGGTGAACATCGTCTGCCACAATTCCCCAATTTTCACACCTCAACGTGATGTTCCCCAGAAACCTCACTATCTAGTGAGTGTTGGTCACTGTGTGGCCTAAGGTGTGAACAAAACTAGCTGTTGCCCTTAGTTTTTCCCTCTTTTTCCCCCAGCTCCACTAGAGAGCATCTTCTCTGCCCCTGCTCACGTCAGCAGCAACAAGGCTCCCGGCACCAGGTTAGCACTGCTGCTACCTGAAACATCATGTCTCTGCAGGCCTGCTCACAGCAGATGCCCTCACTTCACTCCTCTTCAACAGCCATGACACATGTGCCTGTTTCTGTGTGTGTGTTTGGTCAGAAAAGATGAGAGTTTAATATACACAACAGATACTGAAACACACATAACATTAAGGAGCCCCAGCTTTAAATGATGTACGGTACTAAAACAACCAAATATGGAGTTATTCATCAGTACCTTGTTCTAAAAGCAACTTTTAGCTTTTTCCAGAAACTTGCTATTTGCCGCATCTGATGATCAGTTATCCATCAATAGCAGTTCCTCTACAATTATCTTTATATTTGATTCCTTTTGTCTGCCTTGCAAAGGATTCTTCTGGGAGCACTGCTGGTACCTGGACATCAGGTCTCGGCAGGCCTGGTCACCTTAGACTACTTCATTCCTTACACTTCCTCAACAGCCACGATGACGCATGTGCCATCTTAAGGAACCAAGAGGGAACAACACAATTCTGTGCCAGCTGCTACGCCACAAAGACTGACAGCAATTTTAGAAGAAACAGGAGCTACAGCAGCGCTAGTGCGAAATGGCTAACTATGTAAGAAGAACAAAGAAGCCACACAGCCGGACAGTCCGCCAGGAAGTCATGCAACCTCACAGGGTTTCGGCAGCACAACGCTAGAAAGGAGTTTTGCTGTTTTGGTTCCAATTACGGGGTAAAGTCGACTGGGTGTGATGTAACTAGCACGTCAGCACAGATGCACTCGCTGATCTAGTTAATGTATCCATGGAGCATTGTTGCTGCCACGTCTGCTAAGGTTGTTGGTTAGACGCTGTTAACCTGATACTTATAGGTTCACAGATACCTGCAGCACTTCCCAGGACTTGCATGGAGTTAACCCTCCTTTAACCTGGCACCTTTTTTTTTTTTTTTTTTTTTTTTTTTTTTGACTCCTTGAACTGGCCTAAACAAAGAAATTCACACTCTTCCTCTCCCACATCTCATGTGGTCGCAATTGACCATTTTCAATCGGCAATCTCGTCCTCGTTTGTGACACACCCCCCACGCACAGACTCTTGTACATACGTAATGGGTTACACATTGTGTTTTCATCCCCTGTAAATTGATACATTTAGGTATATATAATGTCATGTTTAATGTTGCACAAAGAATAATACGACCAACCTCTTCTCTTCAGCAGAGCTTCCATCCTTCAACTTAAACTGTTAATGTGGTGATTTTGGTAATAATTATTAATTTAATTATTAATCCGTTCCAAATCCTCAGTAATCAATTTAAGACTGAATCAGTATCTTTTGCCATTAGGCTGGTGCCCTAGAGGCTAATTGTAATTAATTTCATAGTTATGATTTAATATTAATAGTTTAATTTAAATATTTTATGAATTTCTAACAGCTAATTATTGATGAACTACCTATGCACAACACATGGTAACCATAATGGCAACGTGATTATTTTTTTTCCAAGGTCATAGTAGACACAACATAAACAGCTACTTTTGGAAACATCACTCTTCTGTATAATAGTTCTTTGTTTTGGACACAACCTCCTCGATATACTTTTGCCGCACTTTGCTCCTGCAATAATTACTTCCGCCAAAAGATGTCACCTAACAACCGATTTTAACTATGGGTAATAATAACCTGCTGCACAACCCACAGGTTCACATTTTTTTAATAGGCGGACAGTCTCCCTATGACACCTTTGACTGTGTCCCTCCTGTAGATTTCAGTTTCGATCAATTATTAATTAGTACATATTATTTATGGAAAGTGTGGAATTGCATATTTTCAAATCTGCGCACTACTCACTTTTTGAGGCATTGGCTAAAAGTGGGAAAAAATATAAAAAGTTGGAATCCTTTAAACGTTAATCACCTTTCATTTTTGACAGGTGCTCAACTCTATTTAGCTGCTGTTCGGTGCTCAGTTGACAGTGGGTGAGCAGCACTTGCCACATGGTGAAAAAAAGAACAGGTGTAATGAAATGGTGTTGGAGGGAAATCGTGAACGGATGGTGGGCAGGAGGTGGGTGGAATTACTTCCAGAAGATAAAGTTTCTTTGAGCAGAGATACAGTTTGAGTGGAAGGTAAAACAAAATAAAATATAAATAATAATAATAATTGTTGCTGAACCGTACGAGTGGCAAGGACACAGTGTTACAGTTCTTATGCAAAAGTTCTGCTAATAAGAAGAGTCACGCGTGCTAACGAACGCGCTACCGTCCCCCGGGGATTTTGCACAGCTGTCTCCACCTGCTGAGGATTTTCTCCGTTAGCTTGGTTTTGTCTTTTTCCCTTGAACACAAGAACATCCTGATGGCTATAATTAGCTCTGTCACTCTGCGCTCATGAACATGAAGCACACTGTCATTCATTTCTCCATACTTCACACACTATGCCCAACCACTCAAACAGCTGTTTTCAAGCTTTGTGCCACTCATTTTTCATTTACTCCCCCCCCCCACCAAACCCTCTCCTCTTTTGTTTAACCTTTCTGTAAAATTCCACCTTTACATCTTATTCCCATTAATTTATGCTTTATTTTTTGATTCAGATGATGAAAAGGAGTTTACACTGTTATTGCACGAACTAATGCCACTAATCACAAAAGCATTAACCTGTTCCACATTGACAGGGTCACTGGCTTCTGAGCTGCCAGATGTCAGACTTTTGCGTTAAGTTATCCTACAAAAATGCATGTGTTAGTATGGGCACCCACATAGCACCGTGTCGACACTTCGACTTACACGCATTTTTGTAAGTGCTACCACGCATTGAATATGGTGTCACTAAAATGTCAAATGGCAGAATACCCATAAACTAGATTTGTGTCAAAAATATTTTCATGCAGTGGCTCCTAAACAAAAATACCAGCAAAGGTATGTTCTGCTAATTATTTTCTATCCTCAGATGTAACCTCTTTGTGATGGTGCTAATGCAGCCGTATCTTAGAAAAAAATGAGAAGTGGATATTATTACTAAGATAAAAAGAGAGCATTTGGCTTATCGGAGGCTCTTTATGTAAGGCATGCCATTAAGTATATACTCTTAATTTGTCATAATCAAAAAGAAAGAAAAAACAAAAAAAGAAAAAAAAAACAAAAAACACACACACTTCTAGAGTGCTGTAAATATAGCTCTCTTTTACCATGCCAACCTCATTTCCTTGGTATTCATTACCAACTGAGTATCTGACAGATGAGTTTATTCTTGGCTTTACATTAGAAAGTGGTTTAGTTTTTATTATTTCTATGCGTGTGCGCGTGTGTTTGGTCAGGAAGATGCAAGCTTAATACACACAACAGATAATGAAACACACATAACAATAAGGAGCCCCAGCTTTAAATGATGTATGGTACCAAAACAGCTAAATAGGTTATTTATCAGTACCTTGCTCCAAAAACAACTTTCAGCTGTTTCAGGAACCACCTTTTCAGGAAAGATTGTATCTGTAAGTATCTTGCTATTTGCCACATCTGATGATCAGTTCTTCACCCATAGCAGTTCCTCTACAATTATCTTTACATTTGCTTCCTTTTGTCTACCTTGCAGAGGATCATTCTGGGTGCTGCGGTCGATACGTAAGCGATGCAATTTGGTGACTAATTTGGCCATGAGTGCCGTCTGTCTACACGTGTTAGCCCGGTGACAGACTGGCGACCTGTCATGGGAGCACTCCGTCTCTCACCCAGTGTGTGCTGGGAAAGGTTCCAACCCCGTGTGAGTCTCTAAACAGTAGAAAATGTAAAGAAACTGGATAAATAGATGTGGTTGTATGGCCACAAGACAAGGTTCCACCGTCCTAATACGCTCCAACTGCGCTGTACTTTCCCATAAACAGACGCAAGAAAAATATGTCTATTTTAATTTAATTAGAGGGAGCAATAACATAATCATTCAACAGCCTTTATGAATTACAAGAGTGATGTGGACACAGTAATCTAAGTCTGATTTCCTCCTCTCACAGCTCCATACAATAAAGTGACATCGATTCACTTAGGTAAATGAGGTTAAATTGTCCATGCATCATTGCGCATGCTAACGAACTTTGATTGCATTTTTTTTAAAATACCCTCGATATAATGTTGATGTTAGTTTTTTTTTCCTTTAAAAACAATGGAAGAACTTATAAATGGTTGTCGATTATTTGAGGATTCATTTTACAGTGCCATGTTATAAGAGAACTCCAATTTAGCGTTGCATTCTGGGTGCATCATGGATAAAGCAAGAGATTTAGCAGGAATGACACATTCTCAGAATCTAACCCCAACATGTATACATACGAACGGTACATATGGCTCACGATGCAGCTCAACCAACTGTTTGGAGGTGTCTTATGCAAGAAACCCAGAACTACCCTCAAGGGGAGTTGAGGATGAGGGTACAGAGTCTGATAAACTCACTCACACACTTCTAAATCCACACTGCCAGTTTTTTTTTTTTTTTTTTCCCCATTTTAAAACATGTATTCTTAAGGCTCAAACAAACCAACCACAAAAGGCTTCACACAACTTTTTTTCGGAGTAGTACTCCCTAAAACCTGTAAAACTGACTTTCATGTGTAAAATCTGTGTAGTTAGCCTTTAACACCCATTCTCTTCAACAGCTGTTTGCCATGATTTCCACCACAAAAATGGTCCTTTGGACTTGCGTATCTGATCAAAGGTAGCCTCAGTGGCCGGAAATGTAGGCAGTCTCATTCCAAACTGGGCTCCAAAATTGCACAGCACAACCACTGATCCACAAACTATCCTGGGGAAAGATGGTGCACTTGGTGAAATGAAATACAAGGGTATTGTATACAAGTCTGTGATATCACTGACATTCTGCCAGCATGATACTTATGTTTGGTTAGATTATTACCTAATTAATTATTCCAAAGATAAATATTGCTAGCATTGTGGTATGAAGAGTCCAGATAGAAAGTGGGGCTCTACCCACATGTTTGTTCACTTATTTGTTCCATTATTAATTCATTTTAGCAATATACTGTGTTCAAGACAGAAAACCCCTCCAAATTTTAGTGACAGAGTTAACAGTGAATTATGTTAACAGCAGTCTATCACAGACCTGTCACTTCACATTCCGTCAAAGCAGCCAGTGTACATACTGCGAGGGGGTAAAGGGACAATGTCCTTGGAGTCAGATGATGCTATTCCCCTGTCTACTATGTGTCATGCACTCGCTGTCAACTGGCTGTTTCTCCAGCGGATACATGAGCGGGAATTTGCCCATTACACAGCCTAGACAGCTGTGTGCCTTGTAATTTGTATTGCACCTCATTTTGAGGTTTTGAGCAGAGGTCCTGGAGCAGGTTTTGAAGTTGAGGGCCAGCTGATGCATACTTGCATACTTGTAGATGTCATGGCAACACTAAACCATATTAAGTAAGCCCAAAGGTAGACGATTATTTTCTCTGGTTTATTCCAAACTAATAGAATCCAAGCAAACCTATTATATTTTCCCTCATAGATTTTAATTGAGCTGCCAAGGCAACCATCTCTAAGCAACACTGGTATGTGCTTTATGAAGCTTGCTGGCACTGTGCTTTATCATAATTTTGAGATATTTGTACTTTTCTGAAAAGCTTTGATTTCCTGCTAGAGTTATATTCATTGCAGCAAGTTCCTTGGGCTGAACATTGGAGTTGACATACAGAATTTTAGTTTTTTTTTTTCCAGAAGAAGTTGTAACTTAACTGTAAAAATGACAAATTCCTATCTTGTACTATACTATACCTTCACTGTATTTGGCAAATTGTTGTCTTTTCTTCTACTGAAGGTAGCACGCTAACCAGCCGCATCGCTTTCTGATAGCTAATTCACGGCAGCCCATGTTGCCAAGTATTTGACAATTTATGAATGATAATGTGAGGAACATGACGCAGCTACGATTAATCATATGCACATATCAGTGCTTGTGAATTGCTTTCATGAAACAGGCCCCTGGCAGACACAAGTGTACCACCTAACAGCAACTAAAATGCTCAGAATAGGCAAGATATTAGCATGTATCACAAAGGATTTATAAGTTTGAATTAATTTTAAAAGGATCAAGGGGTCTCCGATTTTAATTGATCATGCTCTCTTAATATTTATAGCATTTTAAGAACTATAGGGAAAAACAAAAGGTACTACAAAAGTAGCAAATGAAAATCTCAGAATAAAGTATGAGAAATTTTGTTCTATTTTTTTGAAAATAATGGATTGTCTTTTTATTTCTTTGAAGAAGCTGAAGGACCCACCCACAGGGATGGGCAACCGAGAGAAGAGAAACTACCCCTGCATCCTGGAAGTGGTACAGGATGATGGACGACACGCTTAGACCTAAACATCACATTAATCCTCCGGCCCAGTGTGACTCCTCCAAGGACGCAGCAGCGGTTTCTCCTCCACTACCAGCACAGGGCAAAAGCTGGGCAGATTGTAAAGAGGAGGACACACCAGTTATGAGGCACGGGGAGCCAGAATGGCTGGTGTAGCTCCAGGAAATGGAGAGGAGAAAGGTGAAGAGGGAGAGGAGATCACTGGAGCGAGAAGAGAATGAGGGGAGGGCATTAGAGAGAGCAGAGAGGTTGGAGAGCAGAGCGGGGCAGACGTGCAGAGTCGCTTGAGAGCAAATACAAAGGGATTCATTGAGAGTGCAGTAAGACAGGATTGACTGATTTTGATGTTTATATTCCTACACATGAAGGAAAAAAAAAATTATCATTCAATGAATATGGGGGTGTAGGCCACAGAGGAAAATGGCTACAACAAAGGTTTTACAATTTTCACCTGATAAAGTCATAATTAATAATAACAGGAACTATAAATCAAAAAAGATTTTGCTTCAAAATAATAGTTATAACCTTTCTATACAATTTTCAAATGGTGATTGCCCAGATGCTGCACTGACTTCATGTGACATGCTTCATGCTGCCAATGAGAGATGAAAATATAAATGCAGAAACAGAACAGGGGAATGGCATTTGACAAAAGACCCAAGGCTTTGAGGGTCTTGATCAGTGCAAGTAACAGTTAACAAATAACATGTTTTGGACTGAAATAGTCTGAAATATAATAAAGGCACGCAACCACAGCTTCCAGTCTTTGTCTTGCCAATACTTAATCTAATTAGCTTTATTACAGATGTCATTTGGTTTAAAGTTGCTGGGGCAAACAACTGAATTTCATACGTGTCATCTGCATAAAAATACATTTATGCTGTACCAATCTGGCAAAACTGACAGAGATAAACTCCCAAAAGGTTTTGGGAGCTAATAAGAATATAAAGAATAAGAGAAAAAGAGTTAAAAAAAAAAAAAAAAAACAAGTAAAATGAACATTACTGTTGTGATTGGCAGAGTAACGAACCAATGACATGACCTTGGTGAATTTTGGGACCGTTGAATTGCACTGTTAAATCTATCTTTGGAGGAAAGAGCAATTGTGATCAACAAAAGTAAATTGCACATGCTAGAACTGTCCCTGCTCATGGTCAATTGTATACTTCTTTGTAAACGTTTGCACTGCTTCTATCCAGTTCAAGGAGGCTTCCTCTTTGTAATCAGTTTGATCCTTCCTTGCCATCTATGGCTCTTCAAAATACCTAGAGGCTTGACCATTTATTACTTTCTTCTAATATCAAAGAGACCAAGGAGATCAGCAACGTGATTAATCAATCAAGCCAAGCTGTAGCCCAGTGTGTGGGATGAAGATGTTCCTGTATTGTACTGCTGTACCTCTGGAAGCTTGAGGCAAATTTTTCAGAGAGGCTCCAGAGAGCATTTTCATGATATCACTATAGAATTGCTTTCACTGTTTGGCATCCAAGGAAGAAATTAACAGCACCTGAAAAACACACTCACACACACACATATATATATACATATATATACACATATACATATATATATACATATATATACACATATACATATATATATACACACATATACACATATACATATATATATACACATATATACACACATATATATACACATATATATACACACACATATATATACACATATATATATACACACACACACATATACACATGCATATATATACACACATATATATATATATATATATACACACACACACACACACATACATACATATACATATGTGTGTGTGTGTATGTGTGTGTGTTCATAATCTGATTATTTGATTTGCAGTCACATGTGCTTTTTAAGTTTTAATATTGGATTAACTTTGGAGCTGTGCCTTGTGCAGCACTTTCTTGCTGTAATTGAAAGTTGACACTTAAGGAAAAAAAAAAAAACTCAAGGCTCAAAATGTCAGGAGAAAGATGATATTTACCAAAGCAGCCTTAAGCTTATGAATGAAATTTTTAAAAATCCAAACGATCTGCAATGCAATAAAAAGTAAGTGATGTTGTATTAGTAAAGGTGTAGTCTATGGTATGTGTAGTGTTTAATAAAATTTTTTTGGCTGAAAATCTTTCGTGCCCCATGCACTGAGGTGACTGTGCTTTTTAAGCTCTGGCACCCAGTTTATGGAATACTCTCCTCTTATCGTTGGGACCCCTACACTCCTGTGATATCTTTATGGAGCAGCTGAAAGTGTTTTTATTCAGACAGGCCTTTGGTTAGCCATTCTGAATGGGTGCTCCATTTTATTTTATTGCTTTTTATTTGCCTAACATTTGCACTGTTTTATTGATGTAAAGCACTTTGTGATTTTGTATCTATGAAATAAACTTACTGTGTACCTTGAAGAGAGGCAATGGCTAAATAATAAATACGACTGTGTTATAAAACAGAGACTAATTGCCACTTACCATTTAGGTCCATTTAAGGTTATAATTTCATATTGTTCAGCAAGAATAATTTTATTATTTATTTTTAAAGTTTTTGCAAGTTATTGGAAACTGAAATTATCTGAATGCTGCGTAATGCATTAAACTCAATTTGTACGAGTGCAATAGTTGTATAAACAGGGAATTGATTTTGGACCCGTAGGGTTGTACCTGAGGCTTTTACAGTTTTTATGGCTTGGTCCTTGTGGTGTTAGGCGAGTCATCCTTCACGCTTTCATGACCCAAACACTGAAATAATAATGTTACCGCAAAGAAGAGCCACAGTCAGAACACACGACTTCTTGTTTTCAGGTTGAGGTGTAGCATGTTCTCCACAGATAGGTCTGCCTGTGTGACACTAATGTGAGAGCTAGGCATGGTAGCGCATACAATACAATGAAAATGCTGAGAGGCTCATACAACATCAACCTTTCATTTTCCATTTCATTTAACAAATTCATTTATACCCCACACCATTTACTTCTTCATTATGTTGACAAAATGCCACCATTATCGATGTTAAAATTTCAGGAAAGCAACAGGACTTTAACCAAATTAATTCCTGGTTTTAACTAGTACCACAGTTTTTGATACTTGATGCATGCTCCATTTATTTGGTCTGTACCTCATACTGGGTGTTTGATCGTAAAAGAGGCTGTCTGAGTCCATGTTGGGCAACTTTATGAGCATGAAGAAATAAAAATTAAATAAATAAATAAAAAAAAAGATATTTCCATGTGTGCTGCTCATTAAAGCTGACTAAAAGTCTAAGGTATATTCATTACATGCCTCTTGTTTCCTCACAACAAGAGGTACATAGGTTCAAGACACAGCCCTGCAGTGTTTACTCTGGTTTGCATCCGGTGCCCATGAAGACTCCCCCAAGACATTCAGGGTGGAATGCAAATATTCAATAGTTCACGTGTCATTTTGTGTCTTCGGCTCAATAGACCTCAGTCATACGTGACGTGAAAAATGAATTAAATGAATGGATTTACTTGTCTTATTGATTTAGTTACAGAGATCATTCAAGCTAACTAAGAATCCCAGAGGGAAATGCAGTCCATGCTCGTGGCTGATTTTTAACAGATGCGTTGCAATGATTGTTAGTAATTTTGGAAATGCAGATGAATCGCAACATTGCTTCAGACGACACCATTTCCTTTCCACGACCACGGCTTTTGGCTCATAAGATATAAAGCTCAGTCAGTACTATGTGCTTTAGGAAAGTGCCTTCATTCTTCTTCCTTTTCTATTGTGTTTAGCCAGAACTCAGCACTGATAAATGTCTCTGTAACCTTGGCAAAAGTCACACTGAATACATCCCCAGCAAGTTCAGCTGTCAGCGAGAGGTTGAAGTCAAATGCACAGCCTTTACTCTCAACAGCACAACTGCACTTTATCACACATGCAAGCTGTGCTCCATTTCTCACTGAAAGAAAATCTTTTTTTGGAAATGACAGTGGTTGACATCCTCTAAGAAAAACAAGCAACAACCAGCATTTACTAACAAAAGCCTTGAACTTTGCCAATACAGTAGCTCTTTTAATTACCCTCGAAACACCATCTGATCATTATGCTGTGTCATAGTAACGCTTCGTTTCTTCTGCAGTTTCATTCAGCTATGGCCAAAAAAAAAAAAAAAAAAAAAAAATCAATCCAGTGCTGTTTAATTAAAGGCCAAGCTCACATTACATCAAGTTCTTTCATCTAGACCGGGCTCTCCCCGCATTTGCAGCAAGACTCTGTTTTGGTTGAGTGTTTATATAACGGGAAATACTTTGGCATTGTTGGCATTTATTTGGATGTGTGACCTTTTTAACATGCTTTCAATTGGTGGTGGTGGGGGGGCATCGTGTTTTCTCACTGAAGCAAAGGTTTTGTGAAAATGCCAGCGTATAATGGGAGAGTAACAGGAAGGTAGTTAGTTACGTTTCCCAAAGACAGATAAGGTGCACATGCAAAGTGATTCGCAAACCTCTGGATTAAAGGCTTCTGTTCATGGGTTCTGTGATGATCCGCAAAGATCTGTGTGTGTGTGTGTGTGTGTGTGTGTGCGTGCGTGTATGCATGCCCTTATAGGCATACATTCTGTAAACGCAACAATTTATTTCTCTTACTCTTTTCCTCCCTTTCTTCAGTTCTGCGCTATAAGAAATTAATGTTGTTTTTGACTATTGCTCGTTGTGGAGCTTGGCAACAACAACAACAACAAAAAAAAAAAATCCAAAAAGCTGTGTGTAGTGTAGTTTCAAACTGCTTCTTCACCCTCTTTCATCATGAGGGTGAAGAAGAAGTGCGAAGATTCACAACTTTATCCGACTCGAAAGCTACAGTTTGTTCAATCAACAGTCGGATTAACACTTCTACTCAGCACCCAATGACTGACATCAGCGCATCAAACCTGTCATTGTGCAGCAGTAAACATGTTGATACCCGTGTTAGATTTTTTTTTTTTTTTTTTTTTTTTTTTTTTACACTGTCAGCTTGCATAGGTGCAGTAGCAGAAAGAGCAACACATGGTTAGTTTTCCAATCAGATTCTGTCTGTGTCACAATATTGTGCAGCAGCGGTAGAACACAATTACACAACCGTTAGCATTTTAATGAATATTTCAGCGAGAGATTTCTATCACTCTCTCTTTGTAGTGCTTGATCCTGTGTTTAGTGCAATTCCGTGCTTGTATACTTTTACCTGTCATTCCTGAGCAAAAGAGAAATCTGTAATAATATGTGGAGCCACTCATTTCAGTCTGCACAGTTTGTGCTCCAAGGGCTGAAAACCCCTTGCTCCTTACAGATCCATGATAAATACTCTATAGTTTTAATGCATGATAGAAGATACAGGTGTGTAAACAGCCTGAAGCCTTACACCCCAAGCCAACGCCATCAAACAATCCAACATGCATTCAGTAGGAGTCCATAATAAAGCTGAAGCTGGTGAGGCCTATCTTATAAGCACCTTTTGTGTTTCCCAATGCTGTATAATCATGCCCTCCTTTTTAAAGTAAAGCAGCAGTCTTCCAGAGATATTTCAGCTGTGTGAAACGTACACCATTATTGACTTACAGCAGTGTGCTCCTGCGTGTAAGGTGTTGAGTCAAATTCCCTGCAGCATTCAAGTCTCGCTCCTGTAGATCACTGAAGCCGACATCGTGATTTTCAGTGCTGCTGTAGGGGCAAGTTCTTCTCCATCGTTCATTTGCATCCAGCTACTTTACAGAAAGACTGAAGTAATTGCTAGTTTTTTTTGGGGGGAGGTTTCACATTAGGCATGTTTTGTCTTATATTCTATATAATCAATAGCTGCAGACTATATACTGCATATATCCTGTTCGGGTTAAGTATCTCAAGCCTAATAAATATTGTTATAAACCTGTATTTCATATTTCAGCCTGTCAGTTCTGTTTGATGAACAAAGTAGTGTTTATATGTTGATTTTAAAGATACTGCAACACTTAGTGAAGCCTCCCCCTGCATCATTCAGTGTTGCGTTTTATTGCTGAAGCGCTAGAGAGGCTCTTAAGTCAATACTTGTGCACACAGAAGATATTGAAAAAGCAACAAAATTTTTTCCATTTATTTATTCATACCCTGAATTAGCAAAACTGTCTCACTTATTTCAAGAGCCCAGTGCTTCGCCTTGTATGGCGTTAGTGAACATGTCCTCGGTTTAATAAAGTCATCTGCCTTGATGTCGTAATTAGGAGACCATGCTAAACACATTACAGTAAAATTTGGCCACTGCTGGCCACTGGTAGGTTATCAATCAATTGCAAATTAAGAAAATTAAATTAAATTAATTTTAAAATGAACTAAAGTTATCCTCAGGGGAAGGAAAAGGATAGCCAATAGTCATACAGCCTCGAGTTACTTAAATTTTGGATAGTTAACTTGAGAATTGCAACCAAAATTATCATATCAATAGTTAATCAGAGTTAGATGGATTTGGGGTTCTACTGAATAAAGGGTCTCCTGAGAATAAGCCCAACAGCGCCTTTGGATTTTGTTACTGAATCACACGATTCCTAATTTTCCTAAAAGGGAAGCTTTTCGAAAAGGTTGCTTATAATTGCGTTCAAGTTTTGCTTTTTGTTTGATAAAAGAACAAGAACCACAGTGAGTTGGGGGAGGGGGGGCAGGGAAACGGCATTGACTCCCATTTATCAGAAGCTCTAACTAGAAAGACGATATTGATCTCAGATGTGGAGAGGTAAAAACCAATGGGAACGGAGAGGCAATCTCTCTATTATGCATTCTCAAACCTGCATTGCAGCAGTTTTTTCTCTAATGGATGCCAGGGTGGTTGTCAAAACTGTCAAATCAGTGTACATGTTTGTGTTATATTTTATTTATTTATTATATAAATATATATATATATATATATATATATATATATATATATATACACACACACACACACATATATATGACTTCAAAAAAAAGAAAATGTATATATATATATATATATATATATTTATTTATTTATTTCATAAATTGATTAACCATTCCTGTTTTATTTATGAAATTCTTGGACATTTGTGGACTTTATTCTGGCAAATCTGTTTCACCACATCCCCTGATCTCAAGTTGGTTAGTGAAATATCAAAATAGCCTGAAGGCACAATGGTCAGAGCTACAAATTATATATATATATAT
>CM076666.1:13423114-13484802 GCA_038496675.1 Rachycentron canadum
TATATATATATATATATATATATATATATATATATATATATATATATATAAAGGATTCATCCTTAATGGCTCTTGTTTGCCCTCACCATCTTGGACAGAGGACGGTGACAAGTGCGGTGCAGCTAATCGGGACATACTCTGGGTCTGCAATTGGCAGGCAATGCCAAACACGAAGGTTATCCACAGCTAAATTGGGAGGCTTTAGTTTAGTACAAGGTCAGACAAAATTGACATTGTCATTTCTTTCTGACTTGCACGGGCGGGTGTACACTTTTTGCCAGTAATTGTCCTGATGGGACCCAAGAGATGGCCAACACACAAACTGCGTGTACCTGCAGGCAACGGGGATGAACCAACTCATGATAATGGATGACTGTTTCCCCCGTTCTTATCGATGATTAAACCGTGTCTTTATTTGTTCAGTTTTTTTTTTTTCAAGATACATTTCATCAAACGATCAATTTCTTTCGTTCAACAACTTATTTTATTCGAATCTTCTTTGAACCAAATGTATGCATCAATTGTTTGTCTAGATATTTTATTTCATATTGCATGGTTTAAGTGGAAGCTTTGGTAAAATCCTGATTTGAACAACATCACTGCGTTATTACTACAATACACTCTAAACTCTGGAGAAACTCTTGGAGATTGTTGGTGGCCTGCTGAGGTATTAGGGAGGCTGAGGGATCACCTGCTGCCTTTTGGTGTACTGCCCTTACTGTGTGTGGCAGTGTTTGAGCCTAATGAGCCCATTAGAGGGCGTAGCCTGTGTGAAATTCTATACATTTAGGACCCTATTTTTGTAAATCATGACAAACAGCAAAAAGCGCAGGGGAGTGTGCAGTGGGCAGAGAGCGAAGCAGGTTTTTGGCTGGAGGCATGCAGTGCACTCACAGAGTGCCCGGTAATGGTTTGGAATTAGGAAGAATACATTATCATACATTACATATCAGCAGGTGTATTAGGGATTGTTAGGGACCAGTAACAAGCACGTCAGCTCCTCTTATTCCCTTATATATATAAAAAAAAAAGCACTGATCTCCCAACTGTAACACACTTGACAGCTTGATATTCGAAGGAAACTGCAGACATACAGTACACTCTGTATGAAAGATACTGTTCTGGGGAATATGCTTATTTGCTTTTTTGCTGAAAGTTAGACCGCTCATACCTGTCCTTAAAATTTAAAGCTACAGCCAGGAGACAGATATCTTAGCTTAGCGTAAAGTCTGGAAGCAAGGAGAAACATCTGGCCCGCACAGCTGTTACAGTCCAGCAACCCGTTGTTTTCGATATATAGAAGAACGAGAGACGACTGGGGGGGGGGGGGCTATGTGCTGCCACGTTCAGTGGTGTAGAGAGAAGAAATAACACATTGGACACACACAGTTCACTCACCGTGGACTACGCGTCCGGGGTGTCCACAGATTTATGCCCTCTCCAGAAACTCCTTGATGATTTGCATAAACACAACCAGCCAGCCAGTTTCACATGCAGAAGAAATTTGCAGTTTATATGGCAAACAGGCTGGTGGTGCATGTGCATGCCCTCCACCTTGAAATGACTGTAGGGATTTAGTCAATGAAAAAGGTAAGACCTTAATATATCATGCAGAGGCCAGGTCTATATTTAAATTCTATCTCACAGCAGAAGTTATGTCATGTATCAACGAACCAGGACAAAGGTTCTTGTCCTCAGTCAACAGTTAGTTTAAACTTTTTTCCTAAGCAAACTTGGTGCATTGATATAATTGCAATGATCTGGAAGAGATGCTAATAAATACTAGTTGCCGTTAAATTTTCTTGACGGGGGATCAATAAAAGCTACGTTTTATCTTATCTAGCCTTTCTTTCACAAGGTGAGTTCTTAATAAATTGCCACGGAAGGTAAGGAAGGCAAGGCACTTCACTTTTGGTAGACAAGGGAAGAATGAGGTGTGCCTATTGTTCGCAGGCATTGATAAATTAGTTGAATTCAGTGGAGGAACAATAGTCTGTGGCGCTTCATTCTGCAAGCTACAGTGACCGGCTTTTTTATCTGCTTAGTATTACTGGTTGGTCCTTTATTTACCCTGAATGCAAGGTCTCTGCTTGATTTTTTTTTTTTTGCACAGCCAGCTTCCTATATTGCAAATCAACCATAGTTTGACTGGTTCACTTCAAAGGGTTTCACAAAATAAGAAGAAAGAAGGAAAAAAAAAAAAAAAAAGGGATGATTTTCAGTAAATAGCTGGAAGTCACCTCATAGTCCAAGTCTGTCCATATCCAATCAATCAGACATAATACAGCAGTCAATATGCCAGTTATTATCTATGGCCCTACTATTTTCTGCTATAAGAAAATAACATGTTGTCAAACGCACTAAACAAGTAAGGATGCCCTCATATGGACTGTGCATTGGAGCTCTGCACATACTGAGTGAAAGGACATCTCACCTTGTGACTTCTCTACTTGAGTTCGCCAGCGCTGTGAGCAGATGTGATCACAATGGCCACGCCAGCTTCACTTATCTTTGCACTTGACATTTGAAATAAACGACAGCGCTTTGGCATATTCTGTGGCTTTCAGAGAATGGAATGTACATAGTGACCCACGGTGCAACCACAAAGCATTCATTTTTCTACATTTACTGTGTTCTTTTGAAATACACGCAATTCATTTTTGCGCATTTCTGCGACCACAACGACAAAGCAAAAACTGGCAAGGTTTTAATCAACTTGTAAATATATGCTTTTATTTTGATGGGGCATATTGGTGAATCCTTCCTCTCTTTTGTGGTGGTATTGCTCAGTTTGTTTTTTGTTTTTGTTTTTTTGCCATACTGCACTGATGCTGGTACAGCAACTTCAGACAGCAGCAGTTATGGACCATATTCGTGAAAACTGATTTGGCCAGTAAATCACACTTGGGCAATATATACGCATTTATAGTGTGAGGCCAAGCTTGATGGCTAAACAGCGCAAGTACATTTAGGTGCGACTGCAGGAATGCTGTCTTGAAGTGGTTTTTCAGCGTAGGTGACATCTGTCATCTGTCTATTCTGTCACTGCAGCAGCTGCTGTCATTCACTTCTCACTTAATCCAACCGGTGTCTATCCACAGAAAATGTGTTGAAAGGCTATTTCTCAGCTAAATCACTTCAAAACAAACGTCACTGTTTGGGTGGAAGGACTAAACAGTTGAAAGTTAAATTTTGCTTCATTCCTTGTGGCTATGACTGATGTTGATATTTAATGTATTTTCAGAAAGCTTACTGATCAAAAGAAATTAATTCCACATGGAAAAGGGGGGGGGGGGGTAAAAAAAAATCTGCATCCTCTTTGCTATAATGAAGCCAAGCTACTTCAGCGGATTAATTAATTTCCTTCCCTAAAAGAATGACTTTGTGTGTTTTTTTTTCTTTACTTTAAATATATTTTCTTATATTCTCTGACAGTAGTTCAGTGGGTAGTTGGTGGGGGTCAGGGTACAACTGTAGACTGATAATATGCACCTGTGAGGCACCCAAAAAAAAAAAAAAAAAAAGGCAAAAACGGGGGAAAAAAGAAAGTGAGTATGTAGTCAGATTCACCATTGAATTCAAAGCAGACTTGAAGCTGAGTAAATTTGCAATATTTAATGAGAAATGTGAGAAAGTGTTTCCTCTTAGTGCTACTTAGATGTTTTGGCCAGAGGCTGACTCTGTAATCCCTACAATGGTTTCTCAGTTATGGCAAAAAAAAAAAAAAAATGTAAAAAAAGGATATCACTGTCTAGAACACTCAATTAGGATCAGACCTAAGGACATAGATTTACATTAAGTGTTCCCCTCTAGAACTGCAAGACATCAATACAACCAACCGCCAAATGACTTAATTCCCAGTGATTGACATGGATGTTTTGGGTGCATGGATGCTTCCCTGTTTGTGTGATATTTTAGTAATTCTCCGTATACACATGCTGAGAAGTGTGGCTTTGTAGACTGTAAAGTTGTTATGTTAGCAGGGGACTATACAGCCCACGTAGCCCAGATGTACAGATCTTTAACAAGGGGTTTCGCAACAGCACAGTTTGAAAACTGATCTTCCATGATTTATATGCACCCACATACAAATATAGATATGGAAAAACAAATGATGTTGCATTCTTAAAATTAAATGAAATCCCTAATGAACATCTACAGCCACTGCAAACAGGCAGTCAATCATCATTTATATCCATTATATTACATACATTTCTGTTGTTAGATAAAGCTTTCACACAGGATCAAAAGCAAAAATGACAAAATTTGAATCATTTGCACTCAGAAGTATAGGTCAGGGTTTTATTTTTGCTTGTTTTCCTCTGATAGGAGTTGCCAAGGTTTTAAGTTCGAGCATGACAGTCAGCTTGACTCCCTGTCGAGAAGCCCTTACAGAAAAATAATAGCCTCATGCAGCTGAGGATGGCAAAGGAGACATCTCTGGAGGTTTAGGCAAGGGCTCACCTTCCCTATGGGCAGGCATGGAACTAGTAGAGAAACTTTGTCCTCAGTAAGAAATTATTTTTATTTGTAGGCCAGTCAGTATAATAAATGTCAAATGAAGGATTCTTGTAAAAGGTGGATTTAAAGTGGTGTATCTGTTCTCAGGCTTGATTTACTTTTGTGGCATTAGAGAGACATATTAATAGTTTTACTGTGGTCTTGTATAGTCTGTAGAGCAAACAAAATTTAGCCATTTGTCTCATTTGTCCCAATATATTAAGGATTGTAAACCATTTAAAAGCTGTGTTTTCAGCTTTAAGACACGGAGGGTGGAATTAAAATAAATTGCGTTGGGCTGTTGCTTGCAAGATGGTGCGTGGGTTCATTAGGCACCCTGATAAATTTCCGAGACATAATGGCAAGAATGAACCAGTAAAGGCCGAAGTCACGTTTCTACGCCAACGTCACTACAGCTTTCTCCCTGAAATTAAAGAGTTAACTACAACACTTTTAATAAGACAAATGAGGTTGATGATTTTGTTCTCTGTTGCCTCTCAACATCCTATAATGCAAGAAGAGGCTCTAATTAAGACATATTTTAGGAACCCATTAGGGGAATATGAGAGAAATCACAGTACAAGAGGAAGATCACTCCCTCAGCCTCAGAGTTATGCATATTCACCACTTATTAGTTTAACCTTAACCCTATATAAGTCAACTGTAACTTAGTGTATGATCACCGTTTCATGGTTAAAGTGGCTTTTCCATGACGACAATAATCTGTTTTCCAATTTAAGTTGAAAGTGCCATTTTTCAAAAGGTAATAAGTCATTTTCTTCCCTTCATCTGCTGCTGCACCCTGAGGTGGGCCAGTTTGATATCCAATGTTTTTTAAGAATAGAGCATTTTGCACTCAGGGACAACTTTCCCATTTTAAGAGAAAATAGTATATTACAATTATAGTTTTTCCATTTGCAGTTAAACTGGATGAAACCAAAAAAAAAAAAAAAAAAAGGAATTCTACTAAGGATGCTTATGTTTTCCACAGGGTTGATCCAATCATATAGAAATATGTTGTATTCCATAGTATTTCAGTTGCCTAAAGTGATTTCTTTGACAAATTGTCTTTCTTTGTATGCAAATATCTCAAACAATGTTACAATTCACCTCATATTGGTTTCTCTCACACTGAGCAGTCTAAACGTTATAGACTCACGTGTTTGTGAGAAGCAAGTTCAGGCACTCCTCATTATTGCCCTTGGAGCTGCATCTAATCTGGCGTCTGTGCTGTGCAAGGTGAAGAAGTATTGATCCCTGGACACAGTATGTGTTGAGTGAACGATAATGAAAGCAGCTGTGAGGATAGAGCCTGTTTATTATAGAGAGGCTTTCCTTGCACTATGCTTTAAAAAAGGACACTGTACAGAAGCTTATCAAAGAGCCACAGAATGTACTTATGAATCACCGGCGTTAGAACCTCTCATTCAGAAATCATTTAATCAAAAAGAGCACAAAAGTAAACTAGATGTCTATATAAAAAGGAAGAAATTAAAAAAAAAACAAAATTGTGTTCATCTTCACACTGCTTTTCCAACCTGTGACCCTTGGAGCTAAGATATTAGGATATGAATATTTCGACTAGTGGTACCATAAAAAATAACTAAATTTGTTTCAGTTAGAGCAGCTGTTCATCCCTCCTGCAACTGGCAAACCATCCATTACCTGATTGATATGTTTTAATAAAAAAAAAATTAAAAAATGCAGTAACTAATTCTAAAACATTTAGTGGATGTGCTTAACACCTTGATTTTGCATGCACTTGCCCAAGGAGAATACCAGATGTTTGATTAATCCACCTAATTGTTTTGTCTTAAGAGATCTAAACGTTCAGGAGAGGGCACCAGTCATTTATGGAAAGAAACAGCCCAAACCAAAGAAGTGCCATATTACATATAATTTCTTTTAAGCAGAACATCAGTGTGATTACTTAACTCTCATCAATCAACAGGACACATGCACACTGATGTCATTAGTGCTAACAAGCTGGGTGGTGTTGTGCATCACAATGACAATATCAGTGATTCATGGGCCGTGGAGTTCAATGCTAATGGTACACAAAGTTTTACAAATCCGCATCATGACTGTTGTACCTAAGAGCAGGGTCGCTATTTTCTGAGTGCTATTTCAAGGAAGTCCCAATTTAATTGATGGCGTTCATATTCAAAATGAATGAACTTGCATGGCTTGTCATGTTGCTGTTCATTTAGTGCCAGCTAAGAGAAGACGTCAGTGCGACCTGGAAGTATGGAAATGGCAAAGTTACGACAGTTGACTGAAGTCTCAAAAGCAAAGATTATGTTTAAAAAGGAACTATGTGTGGATTTTGCTATCGCTACGTAGCCAATATTAGCATTAACCAGCATTTATTTACCAGTCTAGGAGAAACATTCAGCGTCGTAACTCATTCCTTTATTGGCCAAGAGCTGTCTGCAGTACAGATCTTGCTTTGCGTCGATTTCTATCACTGTTTTTCTGCTACAGAAGTTAGGACGCTAACCAGCTCACCCAAGCCCTGTCAGTCCATCTTGTCACTTTCCAATACGGAGTCACTGCAGGGTTCAGGCTGCCCTAAAGAATTAGCCCTACTTAGAGGGGGTATTATAACATCTCTTTTTTTTTTTGTAATCACATTGTTGGCTGACTGGTAAGTAGTACTGGTAAGTGGTGCAGTAAAACTTAAGAAGCTTCTTTAGCATAATTGCATTGTTGTGTGCAGGGGCGGCTCAACCATAAACATGTATGGCAGTAAAATTCCACATAGGCTCCACATTAATATAGTGGTAATATATTTCTGCAGGGGGCATTTTTTACATTGCGGTATTGGTTTGACTTAAGTAAAGGACCTGAATACTTCTTCCACCACTGCTCGCTTCCCCATTTAGATTCATATCCTTCAATCCGTGTCTGAGCTATTATGGCATCATTATCTAGCATTAACCCATTTGCTACGACTGCTACATTTTAATGTTAACATTAGACAACATACTTCTATATTGGGCTTTGTTTACCACCTCTTTTGCCTCATTTTTGAAACTGGAGGCTCGGACCATTTCATTATGAAATAATTTGAGCTAATAATAATTGAAGTGCCCCCCCCCAGCTGATCCAATCTAACAGTCGCCATTACTTAGTCAGTATTACTCCCCAGCCTTCGACATCTTTCAGTGCATAGCGTCCAACTGACTGACAGTTCAGGGAGTGCAGTACTTAGTAGCTTATTAATTAATAGGCTGTTTTTGGCAATAATATAGTTACTTTAACCAATATTAATAAAATTATGTTTGTGTCATTCTCGCTCTGCCCCTCTCACATCCAGTGCCCTTGGCAACTGCCTATAATGTCACAAGTCGGTCACGGTGTATGAAGAGTGACAATGCAATCACATCATTTATAAAATATTGTTAAAGAGCTTCCAGGGTTTGCAGCTTACGCGTTGATGATCACTGCTTTTCATGAAATACAAAGGATTTTTGTGCATATCAGGCCTTATGCACCGTAAGAGTCTGCTCTGGTAATTCAAAATCCAAACAGACTCAGACTCCTTAGTAAATGAAAAGAGTTCATCTATTCTTAATAGAGAGTGGTGAATTTGTTGCTCCCTGCAAAAAAAAAAATGATAGGCTGCCAACAAATGATGCCGGCTGATCTTGACCTTGGCACACCTTCTTTGACTCCTGGTTGTTTCATAATCAAGGTTGCCATTTATCTTTGTCATTACTCTGGTAATTTGTGACTGCTTAGCTAAACAGTGTTAAACCGAACATTAGAAATCTGTGCTTAGACCAGAAATACAGCAGAAAAGAAACGGAATGGATATTTAATTGTTTGAGATTATCAATGCAAGTTCAAGGTTTATATTTCTTGTTACCATACATATGAAATAAATATACATATATGTATTTCTGCCAATGGAGGTGCAATGAAGTGCATTTCTGGCAGGAGAAAAACAAATTCAACAGCACCAGTTCAGAAAATTAAAATGCAAGGTAAGAGACAACTCAGTACTCATTACACAGTTTGACTGCCAAAAATAAGATGCAGTGCAAGATCACTATACCAATGAATGCTTGGCACCAGACGCCGCATGTTGCCTCTGGCAAAATATGAGGATCTCACAAATTGCCACTTTAAATGAGACAAAATACCGCCACTTGATATTTCTTGAGTGTGTACGTACTGTGGGTGTTTTATGCTGCCACCTGGGCTGTGAGAGCCATGCAGAGAACAGTTTGTATAGCTGACATTTTAATATAATGCACTCTAAAACAACAATGGCAGATAGCACAGCTACAAAAATTACAGTAGAGGCATCGCCTCTCTGACACACTCAATAAATATTTAACTTGTTGTGTTCACCTTTTGTACAGAACACGTTTTGCACAACTAAAAAGAAAACTTATGTACACAAGCTGTTGGATCCTCTCAGCCAAGAGCTCCACATATTTGACAAAGGACTTTAAAGCTAACAGCTGCTGATTAATCACGATGGGTCTAAATTACTGGCTTGCTCTCAACCGGGTATGAAGCTTGATGCCCACTGCACTTAGAACCTCCTTTGCATGTACTTGACAGCTGCACAGAGTAAGTGCCACTTCTGCCTATTTAGCTGCATCTTTTCTCCTTCTACAGTAAGCCAGAAATAGCCTGAAAACACAGTGCATCTAGTAGAGGTTTCAATTCCATTTCTAAACATCCGTTAAAGAGGTTTATAGTAAACTACAGTTTTTGGGCTTCATCCTCGTGGGATTATTGTCTTACTGAGAATCTTATTGACTATGTAAAACTGAGGCTCCAAAAGTGGCAAAAAAAAAAAAAAAAAATAGGTTGAAACCAATTTAAGCTTAGTGACTACTCTGCAAGCACTTCCTGTACTTGCTGCATCGTAAATATTATAATTAGTAAATGATTTGTTACATTTTTTGGTTTCCGCTCGCTGTCACCGACACGGCAGCGTTCCTCCCCGTGGTCCTCAGAGGGCTGAATTTTACTGCAGCAGTTTTATATACATGGAGGTAAACCAATGTGAAGTGAAAGTAAGATGCATGTACAAAGTGCAGCACACTTTTCTTGACTAAGTAAATAAATAAATTCAAATTTGAAGACTTAAACTTCTGCTTATGCGCCTCCCTGAATATTACAATAGGAGTATCAAATGTTTGCTTGCAGCACAAATCATTCTGTCAGCTATTGCAATAGAGATGAAGAGGCCTGTCCTTGGAGCACCTGTCTTGTAGTTGTCAAAGGGAACGGGATGTGCGCACACAAGTGTGTGTGTGTGTGTCCAGAATGTGGGAGTATATCTTGATCCACAGCAGCTGCCCCTCAAGCACAATGACAAGAACGTTCATTCAAACACGCTTTGTGTTAAAGTAGAAGAGTAAAGAGTCAAATCTGTTCTATTTTCAGATGGAACCAAGTCCCATTTTTTGTTTTTGTTTTTTTTTCTTCGTGCCAACAATACTTTGTCCTAATCACATGAACACAGTTGATGTGAAAAGTTAATAAACATGAACACTTTTATCAGTAACCCTGCATGATTTGTAATAGTATGCTGAAATGACATGTGAGGCAATTTGTGATCATATATATTCTTTATTACAGGGTTTTTCCTCATGGATGTCCATATTATCTCATGGGCATTGCAATCTATTTGGGCGTGTTTATTCAAAAGAACTAACCACAAGTCTTGCGGCCAACATTTCTTCATAGAATATTAACTTCTGATAATGTCACAGAATCAGTGACATGCTCACCTTTAAATGGACAAATGTTTAACAAGGATCCAGAAAAGTGGCGACAGAGGTAAAATGAAATGTCTTTATATTTAAATGTCCTGTTCACCCAGAGAGAATGTGCTTTACAAAGGAGGCATAGTTGATGCAACCGTTGGCATCCTCCTGTCCAGCCATCAGTCTGTCCACCTCATCTTCTGTCATCCTCTCCCCCAGCGTTGCCAGCACATGACGCAGCTCAGCTCCCATGATGGTACCGTTGCCTTCCTTGTCAAAAACCCTGAGCCCCTCCACAAAATCCTCAAAATTGCCTTGATCTTTTGCACGGGAGATGTGTTGGAGCATTGGCAAGAAGGTCTCGAAATCCACCATTTTAATGCTCATGTCCTCTGGCCGTGGTTTCCCGAGCACTTTCAACACATCTGCATTGGTAGGGTTCTGACCCAGAGCTCGCATCACATCCCCGCATTGGGCATAGGTGATCTTCATTTCTCCGGTGGGTGTACGGTCAAACAGGGTGAAGGCTTCCTTGAACTCCTCAATCTGGTCTTTGGAAAACTCAAGAGTGACACTTTTGGGGTCAAACTCAGGTTCCTTGGGAGGCTGAGGCTGTGGCTCTGGAGGTGGAGCTGGAGCTGGCTTAGCAGCTGGTGCTGGCTTAGCAGCTGGTGCCGCATCTTTCTTGGGCTCTGGCTTTTTGGGCTCAGGTTTCTTCGGTTCAATCTTCTTTGGTGGCATGTTGTTCAAGGATTCAGAGGTGAGCTTGTACTTGCTGAGAAACAAGCAAGAGTCAGAAAGGATTGAAAGGGATTCCCAAGCACACAGGACCGCCTCCTCTTCCAAAGCTTTTATATGTGCTTTGTCAAGGGAACCAGATAGCGATTTCCAACAGCACACTATAAAAGGAAGAAAACTGAAATAGATTCCCATAGCAAGTGATGTCAACATTAAGTATTGTTCTCAGCTGCTGTCATCTAGCCGACAGGGCTATTTGCTGTCATTAGCGAGGGTCCAGTTGCATTAGGCTGAAAATGTTCTGTCTCTCTGATGGACAAAGGGATCAGAGCACAGCCAGTGTATCAGCTCATGAGGGAGAGGGCCCAAAATAGCTTTGCTCACTAACTGCTGAAAGTCTGAGAATCACTGGTTTCTGGAACAATGCTTTCTCTTTTTTTTTTGTAATTTCTTTTTCTTCTCCTTCAGAGCATTGTTGTAGCTCACTCACAAATGGTTAACTTTTTATGTCAGAGGTCTCATGAGGACTGAGCACACTTTGGGACTTGTTATTATGGATTATTTTATAATAAGAGGAGGGCATTCTCTTTTGAGACAGTAAGATGATAGGGCTTGAGGGAAATGCATTAAATCTGCCCTAGAATTCATGCTATCACTTTATAGTTTTTAAGAGACACGATGTCTGCCTAGCTTTTTTTTTTTTTTTTTTTTTTTTTTCAATGAGAGGAGATGTGTTTGGACAGTATCAGTGCTCAATGATTCATTCAGGGATTTGGGCAATTTCACATTTCACAGATGCAAAGATAACTTACATTTCCCTTCCTGTCGCTAAGGATCTCAGAGTTTTCCACCGTGTCTAGGAACCTGGCTCTCACAGACTTTTGATTAAAGCTTTACTAAAAGCCGATTTAGTGGAATGTACATGGATGAGATTACATTCATTTCCACTGTAAGTTGTAAGTCAATATTTCTGCGTATATATATGATAAAATAAAATGAATAAGGTAAAATGTGATTTTTAGAATTCACTTACCCGCCCAAATCGCTCAATTCATGACTACATTGCTTTACACAAAAAAATAGTGGGTTGTCAAATGTTTGAGTGGCACTATCCTGTGTGTCTCTAATGTGTCTATTGTCTTTGTTTCCCCATGCCCAACTCCCATGTAGAGTATATTATGCAGGGTTACAAGGTGAAAGCAAGCAAAGCAATTCCATTATGTGTCAAGTTTATAAATACGTAATATGTCACTTGGCTTTATGTAGATGACTGTGCTGTAATTCCCTTCAGTGAATGACAAATTAACCTGCAAAACATTCATTTCATTTATGGGAGAGCGGGTATATATACAGTGTGCAGTTCTGTGTCACAATTTTAATCATAGCAACTTTAATTTTATGCATGCATCACAGTTTATCAACTCAGTTTAAGACAGCTAAAGCTTGTCATGTGATAATCACATTTACCCTTCTCCGTCTTCACGCCAGTCCCCCTTTTTGCAGAGCCTGAAGTCCTTGGACAGAGTCGTTTTTCGCGTGCAGATGTGTATGTGTGTCTTTATACTTGTCCTTAGTCTAAGATCATTATCTTCCCTCTCTTTGCTTTTGAGGTCACATGGCTAGTAAAAGTGACAGCTAATTTGTCGTCTTTTGGTGCGTACGTGCATGTGGGTAGGTGCACATTTTGCGGCTGACAGAAACAAAGACTAAGACCTGCAAGAGGGGCCAAATGGTACACTGAAACCCCATATATGTAATATTCCAGGCTATCCCCCTTGAGGCTATTATTGCAAAAAAGAGACATGAAATGGTTCATATATTCACTATCTGTTTCACTTGGATGGGTTACTTACTGGAAATGATTACTGTCATTTTGTTCACCAAAGGTTAATCCATATATATAAATCAAAACCACTCGTTAGCATCTTTAAAACTGAGCAATATCAAATCCCACGTTGGGTGGACCTGTGTGAGTAACCTAGGGTGAGACATTGGTAACACAGAGAAGCAAAGGTCTGTTTTATGGCTATTTCACCGAAGCACTGGCTGGATGGATAGAGGAGGGACAGACTTGGCTGCTGTTTATTTTATGTTTTTTTAATTCAAAATTCCCTCTAACAAGGATTCAATCAGTGCCACTATTGTGACGATTGAACCAGTCAATTATTTTTCAGCAGCTGAAGTCAAGCAAGTGGTCATTTCATCAGTCCCTCTGAACTTAAAAATCCATCCATCCGTCCAAAAAGCTGCTGCATACTCCTGCCATGATTAGCTTTTTTTATGATTGTGTTTACAATATTGTGGCATGTATACACCGCAAGGTTTCTGGTCTGTATTTGCATGTCACAACCCATCTCAAGGCTTGGCAAAGGAATGAAAAACACACATGACATAATTGAAAGTAAGTTTGTTTTACATGGCTGAAAGAATTAAAGACGAAAGACAAACAAAATACAAGAAAACCAAACAGGATGGAAGCCAGGGGACAGAGAAAGACTGACTGACTGCCACCAGCTCACATCTGTGGTAATTCACGCTACAGTAGGTGTCTCCAGAACCACATTTTGCCATAATGACACACACATACACAGACTCATAAGGTGGCGACAATACCATTCTGCTGCAGCTGGTAAACAAACAAAGCACTTATAAAATAACCTGGCACAAAAGTGGAAGTCTGATAGCCTACAAGTCAAGACTGAAGGATGCTGATGCCTGCTCTTGTGTTCTGGTACTAAGATGAAGATGTTAAATCCAGGAGTGGCAGTGCATAGCAGTATGAGAGTATTAAAATGCAAGTGTCCAGGCAGGCATAAACCAAATTGTGTTCTTTCAATTCATATTGATGATGCTGTCAGCACAGATATAACAGAGACTCATGAGTATGTCAAAAAGGTGACAACACAATTGCAGAGAAAGAAGACAGCGATAAGAATCCTGTTTGGCATTATAATAATTTATAGAGGGATATGTTGAAGGAGGAAATGACTTCATATGCACAATACTTCTGTGCACATACACACATTCACTGTTCCGCCTCCCCATGTGGCTCAGACACGTCATCCTATTCATGAGAAAACATCCAGGCTTGCATTTCTTAAACAATATTGATGTTTTAATGCTGCAGCAATCTATAGGGATCTATACAGTATTACAATTGAACTAAATACGATTCAGTTGTAAAGTAGTCAAGTCACTAATCAGTGGAAATGTGGATTGTTATTTTTTAAAGTTGCAGTAATCAATCATTTATTATAATATAGTAAGTCAAGTTGCTATTTGTAAAATGGATAATGTAAGGTGATGAGTCCATATATTATTAGTTCAAAAATGGCTCTGTTTTGGTTTTATTGCCCATAAATATAATAATTACTAATAATTGTATATATATGTATATATTTGTTCTTAAAGGATACATTGTGTTCCAGTACTTCTGCCCTAAAATGGTTAAAAGCATTTCTTTTCTAAAATACAGCTTTCAAGAGGATGAGGCTATTTTTCTTCCGCTCTCTTCGACAACATCGTCTACACTTTAACTCACAATAGCTATTCTGAGATTTAAGAGCGAGAGGGAAGAAAAAAAAAAAAGCAAACAAAAAAAAACAAAAAACAAAACTGAACTATATCCCCCAAATCCCTATCTAAAATCAGTCATTCCCTTCTAACTCCACTGGGTAACTCCTTCCCTCTAAACATGTGTGGGCGAGTGTGTGCTTGCATGCTTGTGTTTTGTGGAGGTCTTCAGAGTGTTTGTTTATATCTGTGTGGCCAGGCGAGGAGAGGGTGGTCAAAGACAGCAAGCCCTTAATCCCCGAGATAACACTGGGAATGAGGGCAGGCAGACCACTGGTCTGGTCTGGGCTAATAAAAGAGAGTGATTGAGACAGCGGTTACATTCCTCCTACGGCCTTGACTGGGTGTGACTCAGACTTTAAAGATTCAGTGTTTTGTTAACTGGCTAAAAAGGGAAGCAACCCTGAGCCCTTTCTTTCCTCTGGAGCCCCATTGGCTGTGTTGTATGTGGAATTATTAAGATCACATCATATCATGAACAGAATACTAGACTTATGGATTTTCCATCATGAGAGACAAAAAAAAAAAAAAAAACTTTTTTTTTTTTTTTTTTTTTTTTGGGGTCCTTGAAATATCTCCAGATGAAATCCAACAAATCTCTAACTATGTATAAAGAGCCAGCGATTGCTGAGAAGAACCATCAGCACCTAGCGGTTGCCCAACAAGATTCAATTATGTGTTGACAGTGAGATATTTAATGCGTAAACAATAGTGCTTTCCCCCTCTACAGCTGGCACTCCAGAAAGGACAGGACCTTTTTCACGGCAACTTCCGAAGAGATACAGCCCTTGTTTGAATTAGCTAATCTCAAACAAGAATTCATTTCTCTATTTTATGGTGTAGTGAACAGCCACACAGAACTTTTCTTGTGAGTCCAGTAATAATATTGTATATAATGGAATGACTGTTGCAGGAACCAGCTTGCAGACATCTGTGTAAACAATTTAATTAAGACCATGTTTGATGAATTATAGTTGGTGAAGGCAGTGCCTGTTCTAATACTTCAGTTTCTTAATTACACCAGACATCCATGTGTTCATTCTCTTTGCCCACCCCGTTTTCTTTCCCCCTGCTCACAATGATAGAAATTGAAAAACTACAAAAGGGAAAGTGCATTTCACACTCTACTGAAGCAAGGCAAGCAATTTGAAATTAATCAAAACACAATAAGTTTACAACATGATAAAGAGGCGCTGTATGTGAAAGGAGTAGAGTCAATTAGTGATATCCAGTCCTCTGTTTAATATTACAACATTTAAAGTAGTAGTGACCACGTTGCATTTGGACTAAATTACGTTTTAGCTGAGAAATTTGAAATATTTACATTATAAAAAGAACAAGTCTGAATATAAAGTCTGGTTTGGAATTTGGAAATGGAATGGAATTTGCAAATGCTCCGAGGACACAGGAATAACAGACTGAGAAAGTTCACAAGGGAACACAATTTTGTGTCTTTCATCCACACAGTTATATATAGAGGAAACCTTTGTCATTAAAAAAAAAAAAAAAAAAAAAAAAAAAAAAAGAAGTGCACCATCAGTGAAGCCAAGCATTGAATGTCAGCACTCATAATAACAATAGCACTGACTTAACCCAGTGAACCTTGAATCAAAGGGGAGAACATTTAATGCTCCAAGGTCGGATTTTCATTTGCGATTCAGATAGAGTATCTTGTTTCCTGAGAGAGGCCCATCAGACACCAGCCCAGTTATAAAAAAAAAAAATAAAAAAAAAAAAAAATCAAGCAGCATTATTTTTAGGGGCCTGTTTCCCAATTAGACCAGCTACAGACCAGCAAAGGTAACAGACAGTGGCGAATGCACCCTGGCACACGGGAGACTTGAAATAAAGACTCCCATAGTATTAATGTAGCCTGTACCAGTTACAAACAGAAACATAATATAGTTCCCAGAAGTAATTGTGTTTTATATATACATACACACACATATATATATATACATATATACATATACATATATACATATATATACACACATACACACATATACACACATACACACATACACACATACACACATATATACATATACATATACACACATATATATATATACAATATATATATATATATAGTGTTATATTAGATTTATTATTATTTATTATTATTTATTATATTAGATTTATTACTTTTTATCTTTGACAGTACCTATTTCTTCCAAACAATAGCCAGGAGATTCACAGTGCACATCCGCCACAGTAGGAATGAGCACTATGCCTCCTTCTCACAAGCTTGGTTTGGAATTGTGACGGGGAGATTAGGGAAGTTTCCAAGCTATTCATACCCCCCTCTCCTATTCTCCACAGAGCACTTGGCTTGGTGGCAGAATCCTCTCCTGTTCAGCTGGACCGGTCTATTTCTGATGTGCCTCTGATGCCGTGTTTGGAGCGTGTCTCTGAATGGCTTGTACCTGTTTATCCCAGCAGCACGCAGGCTTATGAGATGTTTTCCTCGAAGCTTACCAAATGCTTTTCTCAGCTGGAATGACTGTATGTTTAATTCAGACCCTTAATCCTGGCAAAAGTGGACCAAACATGTCTTCAGAGTGCTTTCGCTATCTACCACAGAAATGTGGACTATGAACTTTACCTTTTTTTTTTTTTGGCATCATCTTCAGTTTGTCTGTTTACTCCTGGACAGGAAGTAACCTCTGTCTGCACCCTCACACCCTGATAGCCTGATGTATGCTGACAAAATGGAGAAGATGACCCAAGCACATCACAAAGCAGAGTGTATTCGAGTCAAAGGACAGCTAGCATTCCCCACAATGTAAGATTCTCTATCATGTTGACAAAAAGCACTTACGTGACCATGTACAGTTGGTTTGACAGGTGGTGAGATATTGACATGAGGTATTATAGTTGCTATGGCTACTGTGGCCATTACATCTGAATTTGTGCAATCCATATTTCACACTACAGATGCTTCACTACATGAAGGTGAGGTGGGTCAATGCCACCAGCAGGTCATTAGTTTGATGTGTTTATTTGTGACAGATTTGGCTTTATGCCACTATATGTTTTCTGCAGAGCCCTCGTTTGCTAACAAACAGAAAAATTTTGGCAGTCTGTGCGCAGAATCCAGCATCTGCTAATATCACATTGTTCTATTCCTTATTTTCAATTAAAGTGGAATTGTTGCTGTTGCAGTGTAGATTTGTGACATGTGGACACCTCGGATAATGGCTGTTCTGAGTTCCAACCTATTGAGATCATCTTAATGTGAATGGGAAGTCGCCAAAGCCGGTTCCGTGTTTACCTAATTTAATAAAAACAATGGAGGGAAAAAAAAACCCCAAAAACTAAGGTATAATAAGTGAAATGAAAGAAACAGGTCGGTAAATGTTGATGGTCCTCGTCATTGTTTTCGACATATTTTCTGCGCCGTTAGAGTTGAGGAGGTCAGTGAACTCCAAGCAGCTCCCTCAGGGCTGGACTCTGAGCAGCTGTAGGCTGAATCCAAATGACCGGCAGCGAAACTGTCTTAAACTTCGAGAGACCTCTTCTTTGAACCATGTTGTGTAATGGGCTGATTGAGATCCACCAGCCTGGAGCAAACTAAAGTTCTTAGAGGCGTACTGCAACAATTGTGTGTTTGAATTAATAAAACAATATATATAAACAACTTGATGGCATGGGGTTTTCCTTCTTTCACCAGCCACCACTGAATAAGAATGTACCACCACTGAAATAAAAGAAGAATATTAAACATGGGCTATGAATATTAACTGCAATAAGGGGGGTGTTTTGGGAACATTTACCGACCCGTTTCTTTCATTTCACTTATGAAATGGGTTTTGGGAGGATGAAACGACACGAATTGTGTTTTGGAAAGGACAATAAATGAAAAGGATACACCAACTTTTTTCGTTTGAGCAAACTTTAATCAGCTCTCTGTGTCAGCTGAAAGACACGGAAAGTCAAAGCCTACACTCTCCATTGGCGGTCACTGTGGGAAGTGCTCGTTCTTCTCAAACCACCACGTGTGGTGAGGCATACACAATGAGACGAGGTCAGTTGCTGGGCAACAGAGGAAGCAATCATGTACACAAGCTGGTATTTGACAAATCTGCGGTTTTGTCCATCAAGGCCACTGACTCTGTTCAGTTGCAGATGTGACCACAGAGCAGGATGGAGGATATTTTTGCTCTCACAGTCGCACAAATATTGTCCCGGACTACGGCTGATCCTGCTGAGCAGATAAGTAGAGGGAAACTTCTGGCTTCTTATGCCTCTTAATTACCTATTGCATTGAGATAATCCCTTTGTGCAGTAGATATAGAAACATTGCAAATTGGAATCTGGAAGTAAATGTTTCAAACTGCCAATTAAGACTGAGACATGGAGTCAGCAAAACATCAGAATAGAGTGAAGGGGGGAAAAAAAAAAAAAAAAGGTTTATTTTTAGTCAGAAGACATTCAATATATGGTGCGAACTCTGGAAAGTGAGAAATTCCAAAATTTACACTTTTGCTTATCTGTACTATTTAAACAAAGTCTTCTGTACTTGTTCAAATTACATTTATATTCATCCATAGCCTATACTGCTTCCCTTTTCTGCTGCTCCCAACCGCTCAGCGGTGTGAGGGACCGACCATAACCCAGCATGTTCTGGGCAAAAAGGTATATTCTGGAAACACTGCAGTTCTGTTACAGGGCTAGCACACAGACACACAAACTCTGCGCTCCACTGCACTCATGTGTGCACTTTTGGACATCCATATCATCCAACATGCGTGTCTTGTGTGGTGTGGGAGGAAATCGGAGCGTTTATGACAGGAAATTGTGTCTGTGAAATGTGAGATTTCATCCAAAAACAACAACAACAAAAAAAAGGTCACTGGAAAGAGGTCACTTTACCTCAGTTGCTGAATCTCATTCAAGGGTAGAGCACATTTGACTCATACCCATGGGCAGCCATGGAGATGTATGTTAGAAGGTTACACTGCATTTGATAGTGTTAGCTCTCAGCACAGTATGTTGTACAGTCGATCTGTATTCCCCCCTGTATTTGTTGACTTGTCCAAACTGAGAAACAGGTTGTTCTGTGTCTCTGTGGCTTTGTGTTGTGATTCCAAGTCAATCTGAGACCAAGTGTCCAAAACCACTCAATGTACAAGCAATGTTTTCACACCAGTAAAACAAATATGAAAAAGAGGAGTTGGTGCTCCATTTCAGGTCAGAACATGAATGCATCACAGCTCAGGATATGGCATTTGGCAACGTGCGTTTTTGACACGGTTCCACCATATGTGCAAATAACTTATCAAACCAACATTTATTCCGAAAATTCGGGGCCGAACATTTTTCCTGATAAATATAAATTTGATTTCAGTCTTCAATCCCTCATAACTAATCTATCTTTGAGGAATCCAACAGCATTACAAGCTATAAATTTAATGGGAAATCAGCCCTCCTGGCCTTTACTAAGAAGGAGATGGGAATTATAAATGTCACAAAGATAAAACACTTTAATTATCTAAGACTTAAATTAATTGCTTCATCTGTGCCAAAGAATTGCAATGTCTTCTGTTAGGATATAGCATCAAATGTGGATGGTAGGTTAATCTTTCAGTGTCACATCAGGCCAAAAGCTCAATCATTAAAGGGGAATGTGCTCCTGCATCTATTTTCCTGTGCTCCACGCTAGCTTTGCAGCTCGACACCCATTGGGAGGAGCTGCACTCGTTGCGGGTATTTGGCAAAACGTGGCAACCTGCGTTCAATTGTCATCTTCACAAAGCTCAGTAAACTACATGGGCAAGATTTGTCCGTGTTTCATCTTTCCTTTGTACTCACTTTTTTTTTTTTTTTTGTTTATATATAAACAAGAATATTTACTTGTGTTGCATTCCACAGTTTTATATAGGACATAAATAGAAATGTATTAAGTGAGTGAGTGAGGCAAGCTTTGCAAATGGAAAATATATGCATGCTTTCTGTGCACACTCAGGATAATGAACTCGGGAGGACGGCTGTCATTGTGGAAGAATCTCCTTCAGATACATTTTGAGATTGGCTCTCCTCAGGATAAAAACAATAACTAAGTGACATTAGCAGCTGCACAAGTGCTGCCTACATTAAGAAAAAAAGAATATTGACACAATCTACAGAAAGCAGGAACAGAGTGCTTTGAAGAAACACTTGCATTGAGACTGTAGTTATAGCTGCGAGGACAGTAAAGATCAGATCACCTTTTGGATGAGCCAATTGTTGGTGCCGGACTCGGTGCGTTCAGCGTCAGCATTCATTGTGTTGTCAACAGCTAATTAGCACTACAGGCTGATAAGGTTATAGGCTAATAGTTTAACTTCACACATGCAACCGTCAAACTTGTGGACATAGTTAAAGTGGGATAGATAAAGCTCTAACTATTTTTTTTTTTTTTTTGTCAGCCACTGCCAGCTACATCTTTTACACAGTAACCTGCAAGGAGTCACTTTTCCTTAGTTTAGATCATCACCGGAGGAAATCATTTTATTTCTCAATATCACAGGTATTTTCAAACTGACAATTACTGGGCAGCATACTTTCTTGAAACAACTACAGAATAAACAGACCAAACCAGGAAGTGGCTATTTCCTAGTTTTTGCTGCTCTTGTCGTTTTGTTTGTGATCTCAAAATTTTTTTTTTTTTTAAGATAGTACTCAAGATGAGGCTACAGGATTTAGATATGGTCAACATCGTCAAATGGATTAAAACTAGAGGCTCCAGTTGTTTGCTTGCGACTGTTCCCGTTTCATTCTTTGGAAGGAGATTGGACCTGGCACAGGTTAGACAAACTGTCTCTGGATACATATTTAAAAAAAAAAAAAAAATCAGCTTATGTTGTTTTTCATGCACGACTTCCATACAACGAGAAAGACACCCGCAGTTATCCGACATTTCTGCACATGCACAAATCACATTCAGCGGCACAAAGATATACAAGTCAGATAAAGTGGGAAGGCAAAACAAGACAAATCAGATAAAACAACCGTGCGTGCTGCTGACAGGGCCTTTCATTTTTGGCAGGTGCTCATGCTATATCAATCGCTTTAAGTGTGAGAGTTTTATTGAACTAAATGGTATGCATGAGTAACAGCTGGGCCCACTGCATCAAAATGTAATGAGTGCATAAATAAAGACAGAGACGCTGATGAGAAATACAGGCCTGCTGGGATATTATAGCATGGCTTGATACAAACTAATACCTGCCATGGGTGTGTACTGTGATCATGTAAGAGAAAGAGCTAAGCATATATGGTAATCGAACACTATTATGTCCTGAAACCCTTTGGTCAGCAATTCTTTTATAAGAAGGTAAAATTGGTGCCACTCAGGTTAAGAACATTTTGCCACCATCTCAACGCTTTACATTGTAAGTGAATGTGTTATATGCCCTCTCACCCACCTCGCAAACTGTGAACCTAATCAGCAGGTACGGAAAAGGCTTGGTGAAGGAGCCCTGTGGAGTGAGAGAAGCGAGAGAAGAATGGCTTGTTGCAGCCATAGGCGTTATATGCTGGGAGGTGCAATAAACAACCTGCTTGTGGAGGGGAAAGACAGTATGGGAAATGAACCAGCTTGCCAAGTGAGACACAAAACTTTCAGCCTCAGTGGAGGTATCAACTCTCCCACCGGCTGCAGGAAAAAACAAAACAGAAAACAAACTTAAAACACAACAAACTAGGATATTCATTGTCACACAATATAGATCGGAAACCTTTAAGGCATTATTTGCCCTTGTAAGAAGCTGTAAACACAACATTGCTACATTATCACCTTGTAATGTCCATAGTAGCAAACAGCTGTGGCTATTTACACATCCAACAGACAGACATAGGGCAACATTATCAGTCTTATTTCTGGCCACTCTCGTTTAAGATTTAATTGGGTCTACACTAACTCTGCCAACACTTCTAAACACTCTTAATACTTTCAATAGCTAGTCCTTGGCCTTGTCTGTTGCCTGGTAAGGATACAACGGGATTGTCGGAGCTTTTGTACACCTTTCACAAAATACATACAGCGGAGCTTAAACTATTAGCATCACGGCGGCTTTTGCAATGAGAGGTCATTGCTCAGCAAACGTATGCAAAATGAGGTGCATCTGGTGCAAAGCAAGACCCAAGGAAAGCTCCATCATGTAAAGGGGGGTTGGGGGGGTGCATTGGGATGACTCATCTAAACTATGAGCTGCGTAGTGGTTTGACAGGACTGCTTATACAGTCGCATATTCCATTCATCCATAGTCACTCAACTCTCATTGTTAATCAAGTGTCACTTGACATTTTTATGGCTGGGGATATGAGGAAGTAAGCACTAACTGAATGCTAGACCCTAAAAAAAAAAAAAAAAAAAAAAAAAAAAAACACAATGTGCACCTGTCCCACGGCTCCAGCCGGGAACCTGATCTGGTTTTACAGTACAAACATAACATGCACATTCTTCTGTTAGTGCGCACGTGTGTGTCTGTGCAGATATAGATCTGATATAGCAGGACTCTATACTTTAAATGATTTTTTTTTTTTTTTAATTAATAACTAATTTTTAAATTGAAGCCACATTTAAAAGGTTTGGATTAGGTTACATTTTAGGGTAGTTGTTATGGTTATGGTTAGTCTCCAGGAAATCAATGGGGTCAATGTCATGTTTTCTTAAGTCATGGAGACGTGCCTGTGTGTGTGCATGTTCCTTGACACCCTAATTTTTCAGATAAATATGAAATCATTGATTTTAATTATGAATAAAACTAAAATTCATGTATTTCAACCAATCAACTAAAGTCCTTTCCTTTCATTTCTTTCCACAATTGCATGGAACACATCAGTCACCGAATGTGCTTGGACCCTACATGCTGAGACACTGAGCTAAAAGCAAATGCTAAGAATGTCCATCTCTGTAATTATGGACACATAAGTCTACTTACATAAGGTGCTTTTAGATGCTTTTGTACGTGACATGTGCTACATAAATAAACTCCCCTTGTTTTTCCTAATGATGTCAGCCACTAGCTCTCCGGCTAGAGACCTACAGCCTCCAAATTATTATGACATTAACTCTGGCAGCAGAAACACTCCACTGTGATAAGAGTAACCTTTCCCTGAGAAACTGCAAAGAGATATTTACTTTGGTAGCATGTGTTCGATTTGGCAGTTCTGCTCTGCGATTTGCTAAGGAGTCTCACAGTGGTGTATATGTGGATGGGGGTGTCATGGACTAACCTTTCCTTCCTATTAAGGTGGCTGTGGATTGGGCTGTAGAGCTACAATAACACTCCGGCTACCCATAGCTGCTAGACCATGGACTTAAGGTAGGAAGAGAAATAACAACACCATTTTGATACACATTTAAAATCAATTCTTTTCTTTTACATTTTGACAAGCAAAGGCTTAATTACATAATATAAACTACTTGTGTTTTCCCTCTTCTCTCTGCCATGATATAAAATACATGACACACCGAAATACATAATTATTCTCTCCAGAGTTTCCTTGCCTTCAAATATCAAGCTCAAAATAAAGAAGCGTGCCATGTTGTCTTCCCTTTTAACAAATGGAGACGTTTGTACGTTCTTAGGACGACTCCGGATGAGGTTTGTTGGACAGGCTGGTCCAGCTGTGTGTGGCAGAACTTGGCCGTGGCCTTTGGGCTGTCAAATTTGTAGCAATAACTATGAAGACTGACAGGAAGGACGGCGGGAAAGTGTAGGTTGTACTCAATCGCGCTCTCACGCTGACTGGAAGACAGCCCGTAATTTAATAAATTCTTGAAAGAAAAATCAGGAAAATGTGAATAGATGTGTCCCTACAGGGGAGCTGCCCCCATCTTTGGCCAGGACCGGAGTCCACGCCTTCTGTGTAAAATAATGCAGCACGGGGTGAAGACACTCCCTAGTATTTGATTTGGGAGCCACAGATCTATGAACCCACTTTATGATCCCTGGGGATAAAAAGTTTAGTATCTCCAGAGAAAACAGGCTATAAAACTGGTGGGTTCAGCTCCTGTGGCACCGTCAACAGCTCTGGTAATTTTAAGATTCTGCTGTGGACTCCCACAGTAACAGTCAGTGCCATTAACAGAATATGGCCATGCTGTGCCCTGCTGCAAAACACACAAACACCCACCCTCCACCACACCCAGGTTTATGGATACATAACAGCGCACACACCCAGCATTCCCTCGATGGCAAACGTAGGCTTTGTGACCCGCATGGTTAGTGTTGTGAAATACCTACACGGCTCAGTGGTGTTGACAGCATTTAGAGCACTCTGGAATTTATTTCAACAAATCAGCAGCAGAGCCAAGTACCTACAGTAAATATTTTTAATAATATGCCCGCAAGAAATGGCTTGGCAGGACAACTGTCGTAACAGCCCTTAATATCACGTTCAAATATATTTGCCCTATTAAATAAAAAAAAAAAAAAAAAAAAGGACATGAATGGGGGCACGGTTTTTTTTTTTTGTTTTGTTTTTTTTTAAAGCAATAACAGACTCTACAGCAGAGACATTGTAAAGTGAACAGATGCGACACGCACAAAAACACGCAGAAGGAAATTTTGAGAAGGCTCGCTGATAGACCGATAGAAAGCGTGTCCATGGCCATGACAAAAAAGCTCACGCTCCATTGACACTCTCCATTGAAGCATGGTGCCACTTAATTCATATGTGACTCAGATTCTCTTCCCCCTCCCCCCTCTCCTTTATAATGCAGCTGATGTGGCTCATGCTGCAACATATCAGCTACCCTCTTAAATGCAATATACAGCCCCTTGTCAGCTGCCTACCACAAAAGCCACAACTGAGACAGCAGCAGGGATATTGTGTTGAGCCATAAAATAGAAGCTCCCTTTTGCACGCATGAATACGCGTTTTGCTGTTTTGCACATCCTAACGATTCTTCCTTCCAACATGGAGAATAAAAGTAGACATTTCAGTTATTAAGTGAAATGCCTCTATAACCAATTACGGTTGCCAGAAAGTTATTTTGCATTTTCTCTTTCTGTGGTGTGGCCATGAGGTAGACCAAGCTATTATCCAGTCGCAAAGAAGAGTCCTACAATAAATTCTACTTTCATAATGGTTATAATGTTCAGTTTGTATTGAAGCTGTTTTAGAAAGGTGCTGATTCAACTGTATGATCATTATGGAGGCTGCTGTTTGCGCGGCTGTTGAAATGTATTGCATTATACGGATGAGTGTTTCTCTTATTCTCAATTTTCAAAAGGCTCTTCGCTCTAGTTTACAGACGAATGTGATAGTGATACACAAAATAACAAATAACCGGATTCTATTTTATTATGGTTTACTGACAGGGAGATACTGTTTGATTGACAGGTTTTTTTTTTTTTTTTGTTTGTTTTTTTTTTTTTAAGTGTATTACAGTAAACAAGCTTCAGAAAAAGAGAAGTAAATACAGGCTTTAAAACGTGCCATCGAAGATAAAGGACATGGTATCACAGCTTGAACAGCCATGTTCCTCTGTAGTTCCTGCAAAATTAAGAATAAAAACTCGAGAGTTCACTCCAGTAAACATAACTTTTACAGAGCAGTTATTAAATGTGTGCGTGTGCATGTGTGTGTGCGTGTGTGGGTTTCTCCTTCTCCCAGAACAGATTTATGCTCTGACTCACTACTGCCTGTGGTGTTTTGTGTTAATGATTTGGGTTGAATTTGAGGTTCCCAATTTCCACACATGCTTTAGACATTGAATATTTCTGCTGACATGAAATGTCATCAATTAGGTTTTTAAGTTTAAAAAAGAAAAAAAAAAAGAAAATCGGGAATGGCTTAGTCAAACTTAAGCGTTGAAATAATAATTGTGTAAAGACATCATGACCCACAGGCCCAAAACACCGAATGACATCCACCTAGTCCGAAGTGTCAAACATCCAATTACAAAGTTGTATTATATTTACCCCCCTGTAGGTAACAAGGCCCACTGTGACATCTCTCATATGTCTTCACAATGCCATCTTGTGGTAAAATCCTATGCAAAACGTAGGCAGCATCAGACTGTACTTTATTACAGTAACAAAGGCCTCATCCATCACGATTCATCTCGTAAATCACTCAAATTTTAATTGCAGCAGATTAGAACCAGTGTATCCCAGCAAACGCTGCACATTTTCGGCCTGGAGATGTGTTATCGCAACTAAAACCTTATTTTTCTTATTCTACTCTCTGTTCTCCACCTCGCCGCCTATTTATAAACATAAAAAGAGACGGGTGTAAAGTTTGCATTCTGCAGACTACAAAGAATAGTCACTGGTTATCAAAAAAGTCAAATAAATGAACTGCAGCAAATTTTAATATAGAAGTAAACATGACAAAAAAGGGAAAATGTCTCCACCCCCCCACCCATTCTCGTTTAGTTCATTCATTTTCTTTATACTTCCACAAAACTTGTGTGCCCTTACAAAACGCATTCTTTCGCCATTAGGAAGAACAAATATATGTTCAGTTCACATGCTGTGTGACTGTATCTGTGCACACAAGATGGCACATATGGCAATTTTCCCGTTCACGTTTTGATAATGTAGTGATACGATGAACAGATGATGATGCACATGCAGTTTTACACTTCATTTGTTCGCTACATATGGTACCATCTTGCAATAGCTTTGTGGGACAGAACATCTGTAATAGACAGAACATTGTAGTGCATGATATTTTTTCTTTGTTTCCATTCTTTCTGGATTTCATGTTGCATTGTTTTAATAATGTCCTTGGATAATATATATTAACAAATTTAAAATTAATGGCATGGGCCTGGCATAGGACTTTAATGTCTAAGCCATTGCTTTGAAAAAGGTTCTTCTGAGCTGACATGCTGTAGAAATCCTGCCTCCTTCGCATGCGCCAGCAAGACGAACACGCTTCCCACGAATTTCCCGAATCCCCCTCCTGACATCTTTCCAGATTTCTTAACTTTACAAAAACAACACCTTAGCGCAGCAATTAGCCACATATGCAGAGTTGAGAACTGGGTTGTGACAGGAAATTTTTAACCCCACTTTTGGACTACGTGGCCTTCAAACGTGCTCGGACAACAAATCGTATAAACCCAGGCCTTAACCCTTAGCCTGGCCTGACCCTAACTTCAGCCACCTGTAATCTAAAAGCGTTTGATTGGTGGAGCGTGTCAGATGCTGTGACAGCCCAGAGGGAAAGAAAATGTCTCTCTCCTTATCAAATCCGGTGGCATGTCCCAAAAGGTTTTGCGACTTCACCCTCCTGTCCTTGAACCCACTGTGGCGCTGGGTTTATGGGTCCTGTCAACATCTGCCGCAGTTTCCCCAATGAAGTCTCATAGAGAGCCAAAGCGCAGCGTGACCCTTGTGTGACATCCATGTAACGTTCAATTGATTAGCACAGTATATTGTCGGGTACATTCTTCCACAGACATCATCATCATTGCAGAGGAAGCCTTCTCACCTCTACTTTTTATTTGCTGCAGAACGGCACATCTCAGCTGCCTACGCCTGTCTGCCTTTTTTTCCACTCACACTCGACATTTCACCTTTTATTTCCCTTCTCGCTGCTTGAAATTGCACAACCACTGCAACAGTTTGTTGCAGATCTACCTCCCAGAGTCTGTGTCCTAGAGATTTGGTTTAGAACTATGTGTACATAAATATTTGTGAAAGACTACAATCCGATACCCCATACCGATTCCGTCTTTAGATGTAAGTTCCACTATAACTATTAAACAGGGATTTTATAATAGGACAGTAGATACATTTAAATTACTCTACATAATTTAATATTGTGCGTGAACTAAAGATTTGCACCCGTGAAATGGTCAATGTATTTTTGAAACACAGACGCGGGTGTGTTATGCCAGCAGCTGCAAATGTTGCCTGAAGCCACTAGCCTTGAGCAAAGACGAAGATCAAGCCATACAGCTTGGTTTGGAAGGTCCACCCCAGAAGAAACGAAAAGAAAAGCAAACATCTGAAGTCTGTGAAAAGTTTCTGCTCGGGCTGAAACATTTCAAACTCAGTGACATGCATGGCCGCATGAATTCTTAGCACGTTGACGTGTCTGCAACTTTGCTGCCTCTGAAATTCACCTCACATTCTGTTTGCATGTATTGCAGCTACCCGCGTCCAGATCTTTTTTCATTGTCAAACTTTCAGTCTTCAACCCTAACTGACTGACACTGCCTCGGGTTATGACACAAATCAATTTATCAGCCTTAATGCAGCTCCCTCTGGAGCGAGAAAATACATTTCTTCCACTTAGGCATTTGTACTCCCCAAGACCTGTACACACCCTTTGATGTATAAAATTTAGTAAACTGCTAAGTTCCTTTAGTCGTAATGGTAAGTGATGGCCATTGGATAATAGTTGAAGAAGTCTTGTAATCCTAGTTGACTTGAATTATTGCTTGCTTATAATTTGCATTTGGCTGCAGACACACTCACATGCACTTGCATTGATTGCATACCTTGATTGTTAATGATGTTTTATATGTCTCTGCAAGCTATCACCTGTTTACGTGAGCCACAGCAAACTCAGACTTCTGTGATGTAAGCTGTCAGAATGTGCATTTGAGCACAACTGATGATATAAAAATATTATTTAATTATCATTTCAACTGCTTTCCACAGCACAATGCTCAGGAAGGTCCTGTGGCCGCCATCTTTGTTGTGCAGAAACTGATGGCCGTGATTCTAGGAACTGCTCTGTCATTTGTAATTCTGTGGTCGAGATGTTGACAGCCAGTGCCTGAAGGTAAAGTACGAGCCAGCTATGCAGCTCACGTGGCTGTTCCCCTTGCAGCTCCCGATTCTCTGTAGGGAGATAGTAATACTGAATTGCTTTGTGTTGATGTCTGCACAAGGCTAGAAAGATTTAACTGGTGAAGTAGCTTAGCTAGTGCACTGCTCAGGGACATCATTGTGAACAGATATATAACCTATGAAAATGTCCAAGAAATGTCCAAGCGTGACCTCAGTTTCCAAGCAACCGGTACAACTGAATTGATTACTCTCTTCCCTTAAGCTTAGAAGAGATCTGGCATTTTCAGAGCCCCCACATCTATTTTTGTTTGACAAGAGGCACATCTTCTGTAATTTCTAAGAATGCAAAAATGTTCTTCATGCACAAAAAAGTGTTTTACCACCATGAAATGGTAATGTGAAAAAGGGAACGGGCAGTAGTCTCTCACACTGAAAAATGGAGAAATCTTGCCCCCCCCCCAAAATGTTCATCAATACACAAAGCTTAACTTTTCTTTTATAACCACAATAAAAAATATACTGAAATATTAACTCATGGAGTGTGTGTGTGAGTTATGTGTTCAAAAATACAATAAAGTAATGAAGGCATGTCTGATTTTTGTTATTGTCACACACTAGGTGGCAATTTGGTGTATTCTGTAGAGGAATATAATCATCACATTACACCTTATTCACAAATTCAACACATAGTCTTAATTACAGTCCAAATGACTGTTATTGGAACCAGAGCGCACAGTAATCAAACCTGAATTGCATTAAAACAAAGATCTGGAAAATCAAACATATAGGAGGCAGGAAAATGTAAACGCTCGTCTCGCGTCCAAAGCAAAGCAGGCGAGGTGGCATTTTACACCTGGGACTCTGTGGTGTTTTTTAGTGCCTTGCTGAACAGCTTTGTAAAAGAAGCACAATAAGGAGGGGGCCCAGCAATCCACTGGTGCAGCGCATCTTTGTTGTGAAGGCTGACCATGTTTTGTGCTGTCCACAAGTAACAACAATGACTTTTGCATCAGGCTGTGAGAGCTGTTAAATCGTGTCCAGTGCACAGCAGTGCTGCGTAGCTGCTGCAACAGAACAGCAAGACTTTAACATGGGAAACAGTTGTCCGTTTCTATTTTTCATGTTTCTATTTTTCATGCCAGTCAAGTCAACATTGGTTTTTTTCGGTTTTTTTCCCCATTTTTAAAGTGTCACATCATCAACAAAGCTTAAGCAAAGTCATTTGAACCCAATCTACCATGTTTGATTATCTTTCCCTAATGTTTTTGTGCCTAAATCTAATTGACTATTCAATAAATCATATAAGGATTTAATTAAACATTTAAACTCCTGTGATTTAATTTAATTTGTCATACACATCAATCAGTAAAGCTTTAAGAAAGAAAAAAAAAAATCACACATTATGATAAGGGAAGAGTATAGATGAATATCTGACATCTGTGATCCATAAGGCAATATGCCCTTTCAGTTGAGCACCACCTGAGGTTGACAAATATGTGCTCCATCTGCGGTCTCCAATTTTAGTGACGTATGTTGTCAAATACAACAATGTTAATAAGCTCTGAACTGTGTATTTAAAAATAAATAAATAAATAAAGAAGGATGCCATCTCCACTTGGCATCATATTTAGACCACTATATCTTCAAACTTGAGACTCTGCGCATCCGAAAGGAGATTCCTCTCAAGAGAAGCTGCTCTGAACTCTCTGTTCCATTACCAAACTGTCAGTACGTCACGGCGGGAGAGCACTGCTTTTAAAGAGGATGAGAGGAGCCTGTTATGAAAGGCAGACTGACTCTAGCTCCTCGCTCTGGGAGCCACCAGACCCTGAAAACAGCTAGCCACAAAGTGCCTCAAACTCACAGAGACCGTCCGACATACCAGGTCAATTTCCAACGGGTCCGTTTATTTGTGTCCAGATCAAGTTAGATCCTGCTGCTCCGCTTTCACAGTTGTTTACTGTTGCTCCAACAGCTGGTAGATTTGCATAATCGTTTTGTCATTGAAGTTCAATTTCTCAAAGATGAATATGGCTTCTAACCATTCCTAAATAAACTGTATCGGATCTTCAATAACTTCAATTATAAAAAGCTCAGCTAAAATCTTTGGAATTTAAATTTTTGATGATACTGGTTCAATTTTGGTTCAACTTAATGTATATTTAAGTTTAGAACCATGAGGTTGAATGCAATTATGGCTTCATATGGACTGATTTTCCTGCACTTCCATCCAGGTTTATTCAAAAATGGTATTTACTTTTCATCCAGATATTGTCAGAGAAAGACAAATATCCAATGACAGAGACACAGAACCATACAGCGCTAAAAATAATGATGAAAAGTACACCTCATTATATGAAAGCAATCTCCTCAGCATCTTCAAAAAACGTGAGCTGGGCCAACCAGGAGTCTGTGACTCGTGCCCTGAAAGATAAGCTCTTTACCCAAAGGAGCGCGTACAGGACCAGCTGAAACTGATGCAACTGGGAGGTAAGCATGTAAGACAAAACTTTGCAGCACCTGACCATCTCATCAATCTGACAGTAGGTGATATAACAAGACCTGGGGAGAGGAAAAAAAAAAAAACAACTTGTATGTGCCCAGACCATGTTGTGGGCTGCATTCTGCCTAGCGTGGGCGTGTTTCAACCCTTCATCCATTTGCTTCTTTCCTGAATGCTGAATTCCCAATAAAGCTGTTCTCATTTACATGTTTTTTTGGTCTCATGTACTCGTTCAATGGATCAAGTAAGGAAAGACTCACTGAAATGCAGCCTATCAAGACTACAAGTTGGTCAACAGCTACTCTGCACTGCTAAAATCCTGATTTTTAACCATTTGGTCATCTGACAAAAATCACCATAGACATAGCATTAACTGCTGTGATTTAGGCTAAATCTACAACACTAGCAAAACTGCCTGTAAACATATCCCTTGTGATTTAGTAGAAATGGTTCGCTTTGAAAGCGCAACGGCCAATGGTCAATGCATTCAGCTGATCTTAGTCGTGACTTCATCACTCAGTCAGCGACATTCCTGTTTACAGGGCTGTTTGAGTTTGGCCAAAAATGACCAAAATGACTTAAATCGAACCGAGTAGTATTTAGCCCTACTCATGTTTTGTTTCATCATTTATAAACCTTTGAAATGTCTGCATATAAAAAGGCAATAACCCAAATAAACTATCAACACCAGATTCTCAAGCTCTTTGCCGTTCCCAGTCTTTTTCAGTTGTGCACTGGCCGTCGTTCACTGCCCCTGCACACAGAATGGGAAGTTGTCCCTTCATCTAATACTGACATGTTCATTTTATCTGAAGGAGCCTTCATTCTGTGTGACAAGTAGTCTGATTAAGCCAATGTTTTGATGGATTAGAAGTGGCTTGCTTAATTTGGCTATCTTGCAGATATATTCAGTGAAGCAAACAACATGTGAAGAACAATGCAAGATGGACACAAAAAAAAAAAGAACAGACAGTACAACACAGCTTGAATGAAACTTGTTCCTCATCAAGAATAACTGAGACAAGTCAGTTCAGGTTTGTATTTATAGCCCATTCCTGACCGAGACAAAGACGCCATAAAAGTAAGTCTTCTGAATTGAGTGCTCCACTATGTTCCTAGAAGCCAGTGAAGGCTCATAGCAGTGACTCCTACTGGTTGAAGCAAGCACCGGTGGGTGGGATATGAAGGGAGATAGTAAAACTCTCCAACACATTCTTGTGAGATTCTCGCCGAGGGTTATGGGGGGCCGGGTGGGGGGGGGGTTGAATATGAATCACAGAATACTGTGCACGGTAGCAAGTTTTTCATACCAAGCAAAGCACATTAACCTCATTCCCATAGCCACTTCTATTAAACAATTAATTAACGATACACTCAACATCACTTTCCCCAATTACCTGTTAGCACCATTTTCTGGACTGTAAAAGCAATTCAGTTTGTTTTATTTGTGACAAAAGCTTAAACACAGATTTTAGAAATTAATAACTGTCAAAGAATATTAATTTTTACTCAATAATTCATTTGTGATAGATAATGAAGCAACAATTTAAGATGTGTGAATTTGTTTCCAATCAAAAACCATCTATTGTTAGTTAACTATGTTCCCATACATTAATATACCTTTAGAAAAAGAATATATATTCTCCAAAGACAGATGTTTCAAAAGAAGACTGTCCTTTCAGTGAGAGGACTTACATAAAATTGGACAGTGTATGTCACACAGAGAAAACCAAGACATCACATACAGCTACATATTCAAAAGCTCAGCAAGAGCCAGTGCCCCCACCAACAGCCACGCTGGGTGCATAATCTGAGCTGAGGTACAACACAGTCCATTTGCCACTTCTTTTGGTTACAGGGGCATCCTGCAGGATCCAAAAAAGATTTCTATAAAACACAAAAAAAAAAAATACATCATGACAGCATGAAGCCAGGTAGGGCTGTGTGGGAAAATGTTGCTCGATGACTATGTGAAAACATATTGCAGAATAACTATGGCCGATGTTTATATGATCAAAATTATACATTGCTACGCCATATTGAATTCCAGAAGTGGTGTTAAATTGCTCTTGACATGATCTAGTCTACATAGATTTCCGTAACTCTTAAAACACACTGTGCAACTGCAACCAAATTCAGGTGAAAAGACCACTTGTGAAATTCAAGGGCATTTTAAGTAATTGCATAAGAATAATATATTCACAACATTCCAGTTTAGCACTTAAGTGTGTATAAAATGAATAGCTAAAGATTTATATCAAAAGGAAGATTCAAAAAACATTAGAAATACATTTAACCACGTGTTGCTTCGCCCACAGCTCAATTCCCCACAGCAAATATTAATGAACAGGTTTTTGAGATATTTACAGAAATGGAACTTGGGACTGAAAACATAACCTCTTTGGCAGAATTAATGCAGACTTTCACAAAACTAGTTGATGTGAGAAAGACTTCACTGATTGGAGGCACAAGCTGTTGCCAAGGCGGGCGCCATGCTGCAGTGAGTTTCAGTGGACTGTTTATTTTTATTGGATTCTGTTCTGGATGGCAGCACAGAGTGAGCTCTTGTGTGTGACAAACAAGGGACTTGAAACTCTCTTCAGAGCTTAACAAAATGAAATAACCAATGCCAACAGGAGCAAGGGGGCAGCTAACATTCAAAACTCTGCAAGCGAAAGTGCTGATTAAATGCCTCGCAGATTAAAACCATGTTGACCTTCTTTCCAAATAATTATAATAGCCAGGCATCCAATTTTTTTTTTTTTCCTCCTTCTCCGGTTTGCCCCTAATGTAGGTTTAGAAGATTTGTAGCTGTGTCAGTATCAAGACGAGGTGAAAGGCTAACAAGGCAATTGTAATGGATTATGGAACAATTTTTCAAATCATGTCTCATGTGTTTGACTTAAATAATTGCTGTTTTTTTTTTTTTGTGTGTGTGTGTGTGTGTGTGTGTGTGTGTGTGTGTGTGTGTGTGTGTGTGTGTGTAACTGTGAAACACTATGTAACATTGGTTTTGAACTGCCATCTACTATGAGTTATTGCAAATGTTGTTTTAGCTTAAAATACCTATCTATTCACGTGAATGTACAGCCAGTAATTTATTTTTTATTTTTGCTTTTAGGTACTGTGCTTCAGTGCATGAAACCATTTCCCCCCCACAAAAGATGGGAAAAATATGATTAAATACTGGAAAATAGAAAAATCCAAGAGCAACTGCTTGTTTATATTTGACATACATTTGAATTTAGGCCATGTAAAATGTTCAGACAAACAATTTTTCATCTCGTCTAGTAAACGCTGGTGGCATTTTATTGCTGCGCTGCCAATCTGTTGGCGCCCCTCTAAACTTAAATATGTCCAATGACTGTGTCAATTGTTATGTGTGTGTGCATTTTCTGCCCGTTTCTCGGAATCTGCAGTAAAATGCTTACCATTCCCCACTCTGTGACAGTAGCCCAACATATTTTGGGTCTTGATGGATCAGCTTTTGTGAATGATTATGCCATCTGAATCCTGGTGCTGGTGGTTCTTGTTCCAGTCCCATTGGTCCAGCCATATAACTATGCATTGTACTGTTGTGTCTGAGAGTATAATTAGTTACCACTTTATCATTCCTTTCAGATACTTTTTTTTTTTTTTTTTTTTTTTTTTTTTTAAACACAATTTTATCAACTGGAAAATAGATCAAGAAAAATACATTGATTCCTTGCAGTTTATTGAGTTGTAAAAATGACACCTATGCAGCCTTTAATCTGAAAAATTGGACTGCAGCTGTTAAGTACTGCCCACTCAAGCAATTTAATGCAACGCACAATATAAAATCACCTCTATAGTCATTCTCCTCAGATAAGATGTAACCTCACCACCACTAACGCCACGATTAGGGTTGTGAGTGTACAAATCTTTGACAGCAGGGAGGTGTGAGGCCCCTTGGCCCCAGCAGCAGCAAGCTGTTCAAGTGCTTAGTGTGACGTTTTTAAAGGGCTGACAATGCATGCAAATCATCCTGAGTGTCCGGGATGTTAATGCGCCTGAATCACCAGAGAGCAGTATCCTGCCAAGCTGAACTTTAACCAGTGCTATACCTGTAATCACAGGGTTTACTCCCTAGCTGTCTCATTGGAGGGAAATTAAATGCCTTGTGGGGCCTCAGCAGTCAGATTGAATGTTTGTGTTGTTACCACTGAACACACACTGTCAATCATGACAGATTGCCCAAGGTGGAAGGGCAGATTAGGAGACACTTCACGGGTTTAAATCAGCTTCTTGTCAGAAAGCAGGCATCTGTGAATTAGTCTGGGGCCTTTTAATGTGTTTCTTAAGCCCTTTATTTAAAAGTGTCGTGTTTTGATTAGCAAACTTTCCAGAGGGAGGATGGTTGTAATTATACACAGTATCTGATTCTTACTAAAAAATACCAAATGAATTCTTTGCATATAATGGGATTGTTTTTGTGACTAAAAAAATAAAATAAAAAGAACACCGAAAGCAGAAAAGCAGTTTAAGCAACATATAGCAAAACCTAATACAACAATGGCCTGGTCCTCCTCTCCGAAACAGCAAGATACAAAATATGAAACGCTTCTGACATTAGATTAATTACCGCATGATGCTAGCACGCTGACTGTAGACATTTTCCCACTGTCCTTTTCTATCAAGCTCTAGTCAATATCACCTTGGGGATCCAGGAGTGTGGAGGTGGGTTATATGCAGTATTTGGTTGATATATGACTGGCCTGCATCATTTCTGACTGCCTTATCTCTCAATCACTCAGCAAGATGGAGATGCACAGGCAGACTGTTTTAATGGCCCCAACCTCTACCCAAGTGAAATGCCCTACAGGTCATTTCAGTAGTTCATCTAAAGTCTAAGCAGCGTAAGCCTGCTCTTGTTTTTAAAATGCTTTCTGTGCATCAGGTGAAGAAATTTCCAAGATGGAGAAATATAGATAATAACAAATATGAAATAAAATAGAAGATATATTGTTTTTAAAGAGGTTTTTTTTTTTTTTTTTTTTTTTTTTTAAATAGCATCGAAAAAAAAAAGCCATATGAATTGCCTATCTGTTCACAACCCTGAGTTGTCTGTAAGCTATGGTAACTGCTCTGTATGTAAAAGTGATTGAGGTTGGGGTTTAAATGGACCAGAGTCTGTACATGTCACGTTTAATTCCAAAGTGTATGCCAATCAGGTGCACCGAGCCTTATCCCTTATGCAGTTTTGACCCCCTGAATAGATATATCTTTGTGTGTATGTGTCTAAGCAATTTTGCAGCCTCCTCAGTATTTTTCGTCCATAATTGCCTCCTGTCAAAATGTCTGAGTGAGCTGATTGCAGGAAATAGGACAGGACATGTGTGCCCCTCATTAACCCATCAGTTGGTGCGGCAGATGTGGCAGATTGAAAGATGGGTAACACAAGCACATATCACCTCTAACACACACATAATATAAATATATATATATATTTATATTATGTGTGTGTGTGTTTTACACTTTGTCATTATGTTTTTGAATGTATAAAACCAAAAAATTAAAAGTGCTGAAAAGATACTACTACTTACTACTCAGTAGGTGTGTAAAAGTAGCTTCTTGAACCTATAGTGCAGTGAACAGAATAATGCACAAAGATGACATGAAGATATGTGTGTTGAACTTTGACTTTGCTAATGGCAACTTCCCTTTCAAGTAAAAGTTTGTCACATCAGATAAAAAAAAAAAAAAAAAAAAGATTTGGGACTTTTCATTGCAACAAATGGACAGGTCCTGCAGGGTGGACAGGGTATAGCTTGAACTGGCTGGTCTCCTTGGTTCCCTGGTAGCCTGATGTCCACCTTCGACTGAGAAGATACCCGCAAACGCAAACACACACACACATACACAACTCCACATGGGAAGGAAAACAGATTACAACCCAGGACCCGCTCGCTGTAAGGCCATATTTCTAACCGCTGAGCCACAATGACGTCCATCTTCAAATGTAAAAAGCTCCACTGTGCTAATGGCAATGCTACCTAAATGAATCCAAGCAGCATATGAGATTCTGAGGCAGCACATTAAAATAAAACTACAAGAAAAAATACGAAAGAGAAGCCAGAGGGTACATATCACTGAGATGTGGGATATACATAATGCACAAGGCAAGAGATGCCACCTCAAGTATGTTAATAAGACAGTGGAAGAGGAGGTGAAGGGAAAAAAAAAAAAAAAAAAAAAAAAAAAAAATCAACACACACACACACACACTACAGCAAGAGTTAGCGGCGAAGCAGCATACATGATCAGAAGAGTGAGAGTGTAAGCTTGTTAGATTATTAAGGCTGTCTTACCGACTTGTTTGAATGTGACTGCTGATTGTAAGAGACAACTAGTACTTATCAGCTAATGGTGTGCATGACTTCGGCACACCGCCTGAACTCACACAATTTCAGCCAGACAACGTGAAAGGACTTAGAGCCATTTATTGCACCAATCGGCATGCAATTGCACTCGGCATTAGGGGCTTTGTGCTGGCGCATACTCCCTAAATGAAACCAAACAGCATGAGAGATTATGATGGGAGCAAAGTAAAATTCCAAAATCACAATATTGATCCCCGTTACGGCCTTGAGTTAGCAGAGGACGCACCCCAAAACAACAGAGCCTGACATGCATCCTCTTTGTATCTAATATAATGAGAATGTATGATGCATTTCTGTGGTGTGAGTCTAAGTTGATACAAAATACTAATAAACGTTTCAAACCTATAAGGGTGTTACATTTCCGTGCAGCTATACAGTAGTCATTTTTCTAATGAATTTTAAATGTAACATTCATTTAAAAATTCATTTGCAGTTGAATCAGCACTATTCTTCCCTGCTGAAGTGGTAGAATCCTCCCTTTCCCTCTTAAGTTACTAATTGCCACACAGACTCTCTTTGAAACCATTCAAAAGTCATCCCCAGCCTCTCCGAACGTGCCCTTCAGTTTTTGCAAACACAGTAGCCTTTTGGCCTGCACAGCCATTTTGGCCGGTGGCAACCTTTCCTCTGAGTCTGGAGCTAGCTGTGCCAACCAGTCTTGGATGGCCTCCTTCTTCAGTTTGACAGCCTCCCTTACTGCTGGTGTCCATGCTGTAGGGGGTTGAACAATCTTCAAACCCCCCCCCCACCCCCCTCCCCCTTCCCAACCTCTGCCTTTAAATGGTCATAGTTCGCTCAAAGTTGAAGGTTGAAATAACTTTTGACAGACGTCTTGCTAAGCAAATCTAAACTGCACGCAACACCCGCTACAGTACAGTACAACCCTCGTTCTTCACCGTCTGATCCATATCACTACCAGCTGGTAATCAGTTGACAGCTCAGCCGCTCTCTTCACCCAGGGCATAACACCTCAAGTCTAATGAGACAGCTACAAAGTCAGTCATTGATCTTTGGCCCAAAGTGGTCTGTTCCTGCCAAATGAACCCATTTGAGATTTGGGCAGACCAGCACAGCTGATTTCGTGCTAATGCGAACCATTGGAACCGTACGATTTGTGGCGCACATTCTGGCATATCATTTTGTCTGCTTTTGTGCCTTCATGCACCACTTTTAATTGCAAGTGCAAAGAACAGTTTTTGTGACAGCAGTCTGAGCGAGAATAAACAGTTCTGCCAGGCTCACATTGCAGCCACAACTTAATCCCGCTTTTTGTACTCTAAATGCGAATCATCTTGTGTTTGGATTAGTGTAACTCTCACACGCATGAGCTCCTGAGTTCCTATGGCCCCACAGTCCAATGCTACCTGACTGGAGTAACACTACATTGAAGTCTGAGTTAAGATGTAACAAAATAAAATCCTTGTCACACCAAGAGACGACTAATAGCAAGTTGATGAGTGAATTTCGACCTTATAGATTTATTTCACATGTATAATATATTAGAACATCATATCTTCTGAAGTGGAGCAATTAATGAGGAAGATTAACTTTTGTGTTTATAGTAATTTAGTCAAGAAATAAAACATGCCTTTTATATATAAATCACGGACACTAAGCATTAGAATGTCACTGTGCATTGTTCTACTAACCAATTCTATAATATGTTTTGTGTATAAAAAAATAGAATTTCATGGTTAATGGGACACTAAATCATTAAGGTATTAGACATGGATTAACAGTGGGACTTTTTTAATCCACTGAAATTGCATAGTAACCATTAAAAGTCTGAGCTGTTCACATCACATAATTATCACAAAAGTAGATCATAACATGCATTAAAACTTGGAAAACTCTGAAACAGTGAGTGGGAAGTGTTGAAATGTCACAAAATTAATGTGGATTTCAGTTTCATCTATAATAATTAAATTGGTACATTCAGATTGCAATGTACTGGTCATGATATCTTCTTTTCAACAAAATACGATTTGTGTATCGTGAGTGTAAAAAGCATAATATATAACACTTCATTATCAGGCGTTAGGTCACGTAGACTTCAACTCTAAAGGCTGCATAGCAGTTAGACACTCATTCTTAGCTTTGGATAACACAAACGCAGTGACACTGACACACCAGAGGGAGACAGACACCTCCACCAGTTTTATCAGAATCCACTCCAAAGCTTTGTTACCAAATGAGCCAGACCATCATGAATGCGTGGGCTCGAAAACAAGCACTACACACACAAAAAATAAAAATAAATAAATAAAAAACACACACGCCCCACCTGAAAGAGCCAGCCTGTCTGTGAACAAACCGGAGCAATGTGTCACCTAAATGTTGTGCGGTTGAGGGTTGAGCAGCACACAGGATGTCACGGCTTTTAATCACAAAGGTTCTGTTCGATTCTGCCACACAGCAGATATAACAATAAAAACAAATTCATCAAATTGTGTGGTACATAAAGCAAAAATAAAATAATTTAACCGAATATAGGTTATGGAGGGTTTTTTTTTTGTTTGTTTTTTTTTTTGGAACTTGTGTCCACACCATCAGCCTCAGGGCTACATCAACTGCAGCACTGGCAAGCATGCCTTAGGAAAGCTGACTTGCAGTTCTGCAGAACCCCCCATTTGCTAAACAGATACATCGTTCATTAAACTATGTAAAGATCAGACTAACAACAAGCCCTAACAGATTTACCTCACACAATTTAAATACTGCCAGTTGCTAAGGAGGAATATTAATGTGTTAAAACAGAGAATCAATATGCTACAGTATTCCATTTCACATATCCCTTCTCACCTCTCCTGAGCAGATGGCTTGTAAAAGAGAAAAAAAAAAAAAAAAAGAGTAAGCCAACTAGTAATCATATGTGCAATAAATGGTGCTGGTTATGTTCCTGTGGAGTGACCACAGATGGCGTGGTGATAGCCTTGCCTCGGAGTGCATGTGCATACTTTAGACACACCCTTCATACTGTCCCCAATGGGGACTTTTAGCATAGACCATGTCACTACCTATTGCCAAGGCAACTATCCCAAAGACCAGTAAATCAAAGCGGAAGACTTTTATGGACATCTCATTTTATTGGTCTTTACTGGGCCAGATGCTAACCAGTGAGCAGTGCTAATTATTTTTGGTTCACGTCAGAAACAGAAGAAAATAACCCATTATTTTTTTTGTTTCTGTCTCTATTTTGACAGATGATGTCAGGTTGTACACATATTTTTCCATATTTACATCGGCTGCAATGAATATAAATGTGATCAGAAGCATGTTTATGATTCTCCTCAGTGATAGAAGTATTCCTAAATATTGTCACTGCAGCAGGGCTGTGGCAACGGTGGTTAAGTGCTTCCTTGTCGCAGGAAATATGACATACAGTAGATGCAGATAGACAAAATATCTTCTGAAAAACGAGTTTACAATTTTCTCATTGAACCCACCTTGTTTTGTTCTAGGTGGGTGGTATGTGACAAAAAAAAAAAAAAAAAAAAGGCAGCTATGCGGGATTCAAAGCATCTGCGCAGTTAAAACAAGACAAGTCAGAATTACTTTCACCATTTAATAAGCATTTGTGCTGGATTACGAGAAGAGAGTGAATTTTTTTTTTTTTACTGATTTGTTTGTATTTTCTGTGACACAATTGGACTATTTTCTAAGAACAGATTGCTACTAATGCTTGAATTAATCGACAGTCATAGTCATAATTAAATGTGCAGCACCAAGAAGAACAATTGATTTAGCCTCTCGTGGGGAGGAGAAAAAAAAATGGAGCTTGGTGTTGACTCAGATGCAGCAGTGAAGTCACACTTGCACTGGCTCATCGGCACGTTCTCCAGCTGCTTGACTACCAGCTAACTATCCGGTCACATGGATACAGGTTTACGACATCAGTTGATACGCCTCTTCTTCTTACACCAATTGCTGCCAAAGCTCCCTCCACTGCCTCATCTGCTGCCATTTGTACTAAATGTTTATGCCTCCGTACCAGTGAGAGCCTGGGCCATTTAGATATTACGTTTTCATGTTGGCTGTCCGTCCCTCCGCCCATCTATCTCAGCAGCGCTTTGAAGGAATTCCTTTCAGATTTGGCACAAACGAACACTTGAACACACTGATTTTGGTGGCCAAAGGTCGAGGTCTTGGCGACTGGGGAATTTTGCAACATCGGTACAAATGCTCACTTGGACGAACTGATTTGAATTTGGTGGTCAAAGGTTAAAGGGCACACAAACACATTTTTGGCCATTACTCGTGAATTTATCCTCTAATTATGGTACAATTTAACAGCGCTAAAACGAAAAAGTGATTCAGTTTTCTATCCAAGTGGGCAAAACACCTCAGGCCAGTATTCAGCACAGTACTTCAGGAAGGGGAGATTGTGGCCATAACTTGGGTAGGGAAACTGCAAGGCGGTATTTCTAGTTGGTAGCAGATTCCTAGAGAATCCTTTGAAAGAGCAAAGCCTAACGGACCGTTTACTATAAATGGTCAGTTACTTCCTATAAATGTCTGTGACTGAACAACAGCAGATAAAGCTCCCTTCTGCTTGTTAAAAATGCAGCTGCTGTGATCAGGCCTTCACACATTACATCAGTCAGATTTCCCTTCCACCAAGATTGCTTTGCACTGCTGAGTGGATGAATGCTTGTACTTGTCAGCTGCCTTCTATGGAAAAAGCTGTGTGATAGCAAGGTGAACAAGGGGGCATAAAGAATTGCCGCCTGTGACCCAGTAGCCCATCACATCAACACCATCTGGTGCCATTTGCTATGCTATGGAAATCTATGGAGTGTCCGCCAACAACGTCTACTGCCTGGAATATCCCATTTACTATTAATGCTGTTTGCACAATACTGAACAGCGTCTATGCATAAGTCTTAATTCAGCATGCCACAGTAGCTACAGGAACTACTGAATGTCAGAGTTATTTAAGGGTAAGACCTTGATCTGTCCATTTCCACCTAACCTGATTCTGTTGTCCAGTTTAATGTCCGAGATTGCGCCGGCGGCGGCGGCGGCAACCCCCCCCCCCCATTTCTTTCCTTGTAGACTTTAGACTTACACTGTGATAATGATTTCTAAACAATAAGATTTTTTTGTATTGATACGATGCTGCGAGCACAGTGGCTTGGTTCTTTTGATTTCCAAAGCATGTTCTTTATCCCCCTGAACACGTCACATTGTGTGCCTGCCAGCTACAACAGTGTGACATGAAAGAATCAACACACACGGCAAGCTGTGAGGGTCACATGTTCCTTACCCTTTTGCATTGGGATTTGGGAACTCAACATCCCCGAGGCTAAAACAGCAAAGTTGTTTCTGGCACCAACTGGTAAAAATAGTGGTGTCCTGCCGTCCCAGCATCTGACGGGCATGCCGTCATCCTGGCCCTCTCCCTCCCCATGGTTCTTGTTGCTCTCACTCAAATTAAGGTAAAATGAAAGATAAATCAATAAACACAGCAGCAACACTTCCAACATCTGCAATACTTCCAGACAGGTCAATTTATTGCTAATGCAATCCTTGATGCGGCAACAATGCAAATTTGCTGTAAAGTCAGATTTCGCCACTATCGTGCTCTACTCGCACTCCTTTATCGAAGTAGTGCTTCACTGTGTGTTTGATTTTGTCACTTCAAGTGCATCATTAGGGAAATGCAACGCTTCCTCGTTTTTTCGTTTCTGCTGATGGCACTACAAGTTAATCCATTCCTTTGTCGCTTTACTTGTTGATAAGAAGTTGAAGAAAAGAAAAATAAAAGGATGATAAGCAAGGGTTTCCACTTCACACAGATTTGAATGTAATGTGTAGCAGAGCTTTATCCACTCCATGTTTTTTTTTCTGCATCATCGGCATCCCAGTGCTGGGGAAGATCTCATATTCCTAGTGCTGAGGCATACGAAACCAGATTTGTTGGCTAATCATTTTCAGAAAGTCTCTGACACTTAGACCTGACAGGGCGCTCACAAAAATTTCACACGCGGGCTGTTGCGATCACACGCGACTCACAGTCACGTGGGCTCAAGTGCGAGTTTTTGCGAAAGTGCTCAGGAGCAGACACCAGGATAACATTGTAAGTAGCTGATAAGAGCTGCTGTGGGCTCGTCCCACCGTCCGGGGACTGTTCGTGCGTGTTCGACACAGGCTCTCCCCTTCACTCCTCTTCCAAACCGATCATCATCTGTCATCTTTCTCTTCCCCTCACGCCGCCTGGGAAAAGACGAGACACTGCGCTGTGAGCTCCAGCCCGGACAAGACGTCTCAATGCTATTCGGCACCAAAGACCGTGCCCACTCCCACACTCCCATCAGGGGTGAGTGTGGGAGGATCGATGCTGGATCAATACGCTCTAGATAATTTGACAAGTGCTTTCAACTCTGTGTGCCCCAACCTGTGCTTTGTATCTTGATTACTGATTAAGTGAATGACCCCATGACCCGACCTGCAGTGGGGGGATTCAACAGTGATTTGGACTGTGTGACTCCAGCACTTGTAAGCCTGTCAATCCCCCCCACCCACCATTATCACATCATCTCTCATTGCTGGATCTCTTCTGTTTCCCCACTGGTCAAACCTTCCCCGAGCTCCACTTCACAGAGAGGGGAATAACATTTTAAAATGAAGATTTTTCAGGTTTTCAGTAATGACAATCCATATTTAGGAGACCCCTGCTTTCTGCCTCGCAGGTGACCTTTGAGTCGTGAAATGTGACCCGGCTGTGTCCCTTGTTGACCGTATGTAATCTGACGTGCGACGGATGAAGACATGGATCAAACTGAGCCAGAGGAATACGGGGAAAAAATATATATATGTCACATTAAAACATCAGTCTCCTCAAATTAAGAAGACTGATATGTTATCTGATAGAGCACCCGAACGGAAAAGAAATTCATCCTGTTAATGAGGGATATGAGACGGAATTAGACTAGGCTTACTGCAAGTGATGATTAAATAGACGTTAAGCCGTACCTTTTTTAAATGTGTCCAGGGTGGACGCGGAGGCCCCATCAGAAAGTAAGACAATTAAAAACTGCATAAGAAAAACATTCTGAGGTACTAAAACACTAACCATGATGTGCTCAATACAGATTACATTAATACATTACGCACAGGTGTCGATGACATTTCTGTGCGTAATGTTCCCCAGTTTCTGCTGGTTGGAGCTGTTCAAACTCTGTGTTTTTTTTTTTTTTTTCTTCTAATCCTTATTCAGATAATGATAATCACCTCATCACAGCGCCGTGACCTTTACGTATTCCCATAACAGAAGAAATGTTGCCTCATGTTGCAATGTGTCATCGTGCCTATGTTGCAGCTTAGCAGCAAAGACCTGCAATGCTGCTTTTTCTCTATGACCTATACCTACCAGACCAGACTGAATCGCCCTGCATGCCAGAAATATCACCCTGCCTCTGGCAAAATGACCTGCTTGTTTGCCATCTTTCCCAGTATCTATTTTATTATTCTTTGCATGTCCTAACAGCAGCGACTTCTGGCTGTTCCCAAGGTCAAGGCTGAAAACTTGAGGTGGCAAAGCTTTTGCTGTTGTTTTTCCTCGACAGCATCCCGTCTCTGACACGGCCTCTCTGCAAAGAAACCAAATTCTTGCACATTCATGAAAGGCATCTTAAAGCTCGCCTTCAGTCTTTTAAACATTGCCTCATCCGTTTCTTATATCCCTTATCTTTATTCTATTCTTGCAAGAAAGTGCTATAAACAAGGTTCTTTCCCGTACGTTCGGAGAGAGTACTTGGGGGCTCTGTGTGGTTTTCTTCTTCCTTTTTCTTTTCGGCATTCAAATTTTCTGGTGTGATGAACTGCAGTTCTGGAAAATTATAGGTGCTCGATAGGTGTTTCATCAAATTCACCACCTTTCATTAATGTGATTGCCTCAGTAGAAAATTCATCCTGCTTGTTCCCATGACTCAGACTTTTGGGGTCTAATATTTCATATGTAATATAGTGGTTTGTTTTTTTTAAACTGCACTTTAATATCCCTTTTAAACTTCATCTAAAATCTTCCTTTGTTTCTGATTCAGTATTTAATTGAGCTGCTTACAGAAGAATTAAAATGATGCAACGGCTCCGTTTCTCACAGGTTTAGATAGCAGTGCGGGAACACAATGTGAATTTTTAATTCATATTTTTCACATCAGGCATTAATCCTTCTAAAAATTCACAATTTCAACCACTGGTCCAACACTTTAAGAGCATTATTGTGTGATTCTTGCAGCTGGCTCCATTGTTGAGTCAAAACACTATTCCATTTTCAGCATAGCTCTTCATGGCGTGGCTCCGATCCATCATAATCTGAGGGTAACTGCACTGATCAATCCAAAAGATGCCAAGACCCATGCAAATCCCCCTGCATCATCACACATCATTATGGCGACACTGTCTAACTCTACTGTCTTAAACTTTTATTCCTTAAGTCATCTTGCAGCATCTCTGTTTTCACACAATGTCCTATCAGATTCACGCTGTTAAGACGCTCCTGTTCTATACCATTTCCTTAAAAGCAAGTTTAATCTGGATTCTCATCAGGGGTTTAAAAACTGTCTGATTTTCCCATTATTAAAGTTCCCTCTTATCACACTCATATTTGCCTCTTCCCCTCTCCCTATCTCCTCATTCATACTTTCTGCCTATTCTTCTCTCCTTAATTTAATCTTATTTCAGTCTCTTTCTGTAATTTTATGCCTCTGTATGCTCTGATGTGCTGGCTCTCTCAGTTCAATTTCTTCATTTAAACCCATTTCAATCTCTTTGCAATACTCTTCCTATCTTTTCTCCACCTAATGGGGTTGATCGCAACCCCCTGTCCCTTCCCTTTGTAATTGGCCGTGTTGTGCGACTGTATCTTGGTGTCATTTTATAAAACGCCAAGGTGTCTGATTAAATAATCAAACAGCTCTCTGCATTCATATCCTCAGCGTATTCATATATTCAAGCAGACTGGGGTGAAGGACAAGAATCATGAGGGAGGGGTTAGGGGTGGGGAAATAGGTGGGGCGCACATCAAGCCATATAGCCGTTGATTAAAAAGGATGTTTTTTCTATATTCACTCGAAGGAACATTCTGACAAACCACCACCGTTTGATCAACGGCTGATAAGCTTTCCAAGCAATACCCAATGCCGGCTCTCTATTTAACATTTCGCCCCTATCGCTGCTGCTGCTGCAAAAAAGCAGCATGCTGGAAAGGCCAAAGGGAGCGAGCTCTTCCTCAGATGAAAGAGGGTCGAGCTGTTCCGCCATAACAGCCGATACAAAACTTAGTCAGGGAGATGTCAAACTGGTTTGCTCCGGTACCTCCTACATAACCCTGAGGGGGGGATCAAATCAGATAAAATAAATGAAAACATCTGTGTACAGTAGGCGTTTAATAAATCTAAGTGCAATCTGAACAGTTGTGTACAGTATAGTGAATCATCGCTATATCACAAGGTACAATGATTAATAAGACTATAGGGTTTTGTTTTGAAATTTGAACAACAAAACATTTTCTGCGTGATGGAATCACACGGCCTTCTCCTGCAGCAGAGAGCATGTGTAAAATGCACAGCGACTCTGTTGTGACGTCATGTAAATCCGGTCCCCCTTGTCCGTAAACTAGGCAATCGTTCTCTTCATTCACCAAGACGACCTCTGCTAAATGGATACTCATGACAGTCTTTAAATCAACACCAAAGGAGGAAAATTTCAGGATAAATGGCGTTAGTTTCCTTTCAGAAATTGCCTTATAGTACCTGCCAGTCAGGAACGACTGAAGTAATCCAACAGGGTCACTGACTAAATGGAGCCAGTTCTTCAACATGGTTTATAATAAAGCACATGGGTGGTATTTGATTCATAAACTTCTAATTTTGCATATTTCACTAGTAATTTTTAGACACACATGAAGAATATAATCCATAGTTTTAATTTATGAGCAACTTGTTTCACATGGAAAATAATTTTAGACACCAGCATCTATATTACAAATGTGTATGTATATGTGTGTGTGTGTGTGTGTATATATATATACATATATATACACATATATACATATATATATACACATATACATATATATACACATATACATATATATACATATATATATACATATATATATATGTTCTCATTGGTTAAAACTTGACTTTGTCATTGTCATTATGGTGGGGTTATGTAGCTTGTTAGCATGCTGAAATGTGCTAATTAGCCATAAAGCAGAAGCATTTGATCATGAACTAAGATGTTGGATATAAAAGTTTGACCCGTTGGTTGTGCTAAATGAAAGGTCAGAGTATCAGCAAAGTCATTACAATGTATCCTGAGGGGGAACTGAACGGGTGGAGGGACAACCTGTGACCATCCATCAAATGGTAACATTGTTGAAATATTTCATTTAAAAAAAAAAAAAAAAAAAAAAAAAACAAACAAACACAGGTTCACCCCAGTCATTAGAATTTAACCTCTCGGGACCGTGAATGTCTGCACAAAATTTCATGGCTGTCCATCCAGGAGTTGTTGAGATATTTCAGTCTCAACAAAAGTAGTGGACCAGCAGACACAGTGACCTGCAGTTCCATCCCTAGAGCGATGCTGCGAGCAAAGTTAGTCTCTAAAAACAACTTGGAGTTTGTATAAAAATGGTTCCCGTCGACTGTGAATCAAGAAATCTCATGGAAACTGCTAATACCCCATAAAAATTCAAAATTAACTGAAGATGACAAACATACTATTGAGAAATATTAAATTTCGCAATATAAATAATAAAAACAATATTAACATGGGAAAGATATTTTGATAGTCCATTAATATGCCTGGCAATTACCAGCTCTTTAATTGAATGATTAAATTGAAGTGACATTAGAATATAGCATGGATTGATACGGTCCCCTGGGATATCATTAACTCCTACACCATTCGCAGCATCCCCAGGGAGGATGGGATGACCCTTTCGTGATGATAACATGGTAATTATTAACCAGTCCCCAGCATGTAATGTGTAGCCTCAAATCAGGATCATTTAATTATGATGACCCTGGACCTTGGACATGCAGTTATCTCTTGAAGTGAAGAACATGGGAAAAAGCCACATGCTGTGATTAAGGCGTTAGACCCAAAGTACTTTGTGTGCCGACTCATTTCTTCACATTTTCAAAGTGAGATGGGTCCAAAATGAAGTCTTCCAGATTACTGAGTTTTACTTTTGGGGGGAAAAAAAATAAAATACATTTCCATGTGTCCAGAAAAAAGATTATTTCAGTTCCATACATAACTGTCATACTCCAATATGCTGAGGACAAAACAGAGCCTCCTATTCCGTTTGAACTAATATGAGCACAAGTCAAATCAGTGCTCATTCATCATGCATATCATATCATATGCTCTATATGGGTAGAGAAAACCACTCATACAGACAAAACATTAATTGCAACCTATGTAGTAGGCCTCCATGTAGAAATGAAAGCAGAGAAAAGTAGTGAGCGACAACTGATTCTCGAGTCGAAAGATTATTTCTTCTCCTTCTCATCTAGTCTCTCAATACAGTTCTTTTATATTTTGAGGTACCTTTAACCACAGGAGATTACTACTTCTAAGAGTAAAGCCTGAGGTTCCACCACTTCTTCATCTTTTTCTAGAGGGCCAGATGTGGCGCTTGAAGTTTCTTTGATGTGCACTAGTCAGGGTGCCAGAAGGTGAAACTCAAGGTCACACAGAGGAATTGGTGATTATAACTCCAGCAGGTTAAAAAAAGAAGCTTTTTAAAGCTGAGGTTTTTGATATATAACACCACGCATGGATTTCCCCCGCTGCTCTGGACCAGACCCAGACTAATTAAGAGTACAGAAGTAATGCCTTTTTCGAGGTTGGTCAGTTGTGTTTTAAGTATTTACTCTTCGTTGCGGTGGTCAGCGATGCTGCGAAAGCCACGATGCTCCATAGACCGCAGAAATCAAAGGAGCATAACAACCACATGTCCAAATCACAGAGCAAAACACAGCTGTCAGATTCATTGTCATTTCATATTCTGATATTTTGAGAAACCCAAACAACACAAGAGCCAAATCTATAAATAATGTGGGGAGAAAAAAAAAAAAATTCAGATTAGTTCAGGGCTGTTTACTTGATTTTTGCTAAATTCATTTGATGAAGCTTTCAGTCGATGCCAACAATATTTGTTTGCCTCTCAGTGCTGGCATCAAAGCAACAACCCTTATCATCATGTCATACACTCACTGCCATCATTCATTCAGATAACTGACAGCTTGCCATTTCGTTTCCATAACAATGGGAAGAGAATAAACTGACTACTTTATTTGTGTCATAACTTTTGCTCAAGATGCTATGCTTTTGCGTTTGTAGCTGGCTGACCGGGAGCTTTGGGGAAGTGAAAAAAAAACAAACAAAAAAGTCTATCAAGTAAAATTGCATTAAGTATGTGTACATATATATACAGAAACATGATTGACGGTAGCTGTAACAGGTAAATCTATGGTGACCCGGCCTAATCCCGAGATTCAGTACGATTCAGTTGTGAAAATGATACACTAACATTTTCATCATCAAGTAATCAGTTTCCCACCAAGTTGAACAGCTAGTGGTACATCTGTTGAAAAGAAATATTTTTGTCAACGCGAGGCGATGCACAGTTTATGTCCACAAAATAAAAACAGAACAGCAATTATGATTAATGTGAAATTTGTAAAAAGTTTAAAAAAAAAAAAAAAAAGTGTAAAACCACTGACTGGACTGCTTGATCTCAGGGTCTGAAAATACAGACAATGTTATTTTCGGTTTTTGACTTTTGAACACACTTTACAGCCATTATCAAGTACCAAGTGGTTTCAAGGCTTAAACTGTTGTTTACAGGCGGCTACATTTTCCTTAACGAGACAGTATATTGTATAATACAAGCACAAAGATGAGGGAACTATGAGAGGCATTAAAGTCAAAACATTTTTATACTAAATGACACTAAAGAGCAACATTATTTTGTGTGTGCTGAACTATTCACACATATTTTTACAGCTGCATCAATCAGGATTGAATTTTTATTGATGCGTGGCGTATTACTTTTAGACAGTTCATATCACGCTCAATCACAATTTCATATATAAATAGCCAGCATCAACTGCATCTGTCTGTCTGTGTGAAATCCTCTCTGGTCGTCTGTCTGTCTCTCAGAGCCTTTCGTCTTCACGCCTGGTGCCTCTGTGCGTGGCCAGCCCTCTCATCTGTCTGTCTGTCTGTCTGCCCGTGTCCGTCTGTCTGTATGACACAGTCTGTCACATGGTGAGTGCCTTAATGGCGGCCCCTGTCACATCAGTCTTGGTTTAACTTATTGGGTCTCTCTCCATCTGTCAACTGGTTGTTGTCATCAGCAACTGCCTTCTGGGAATCTTGACCATTTCTCTGACCCGTCTTTGAATAGCTCACACTGCTGCGCCGTCTCCAAAGGACAGGCTTGATGTGCCATTGTGATGCACTTGCAAATTGTGTTACTGCAGTGGACTGAAATAGTGAGAACAGCAGTCACCTAAAAATGGAGCAACAGGGAAAGGGAGTCCCACTATTGGGAAAGTAAAAAAATGAAGCGGTTGCGCGAGTCTGTGTTTAGTCGCAACGTCGTTGTCGAGATTGACCAAAGACAGTTGAGAAATGAGATGACGCGCTAACTTTGCAACTGTGTTGGGTGGGTTTTACCACTTTCCCGCACCTTTAGGAGACCAGCTGCAGGTCAGAGTCGATTTATTCCAAAGGAAAAACTGATTATGACCAGTTCTTTCACCCTGTAGTGGATCTGTTTTTCAAAAGCCACAGAGCTACATTCTGAGACTAAAATGATGCTGCTCGTAATGCATAATTTATTTATTTTTTGGCCACATCTGTTTCAGACGACCTTTTTGTCACTTTATTTGGCGGAATTTATAACGTTTGCTTGTCCGTCTTAAAACATTTTCAGCCAGACACCCCTTAAAAACACAGCTTTACATTAAGGTAATGACGCTGGAAGGCAGAGGATGTTATTCTCACAGCATATGTCATCCACAACAGCTTGAAAGTGTGACGTCCTTCCCTTTCAGGCGATTAGTAATATGAAATTGACATGTTCGTTCCATCTGCAGCCTCCAACTTCATTGGTCTGCATTACATGCGCTATGTTTCCACTGTGGGGACCCTAATTCAATCTCACACAAAGTTCAGAGTGGGGAAAAAAGTTGACAGTTACAACAATTTAAAAAGGTCTTTGCCAGCACTTGCTAACTAAACTTCCTTGTTCCACTCTTTCACTCTCAGTTTGACGCAAGACAGATGGGCGCATCGTCAATTTTCTGGCGTGGGGTGAGGTGGAGATGGTTGTGTGGCTTTGAAATGTTATGTGTTTCAAGCAGAATCAAGGCTGGTTACACTTGTGTTGCTTAAGTAGAACAAAAATGGTTTCATCTCCACCACTGACATTATTGTGACATTTAGGCACTTCCAAATAGAACTGAATGGAAAAAGTCCACTTAACTGTGACTTGATTCACATAATTATCCCCATGCTGTAAGTGTCAAAATGCATTTCAAAATGAGTCCCGGAGGCGGCCGGTAAATGGTGCATTTTCCTGTCAGGCTTAATGTTGCCTTTTTTTTTTTGTGAATATGAACGTAGTAAATCAACAGTTTCTCCGCTCATACATCTTTAATAGGGATATTTAAATAGCCTGCTTGTGCTGTTGTGTTTTCGCGTGCTTCACTTCATTATCACAGGTGTAATGATGAGTTTCTGTCAAACAAACAAAAAAAAAACAGTGCAATTTAAATTATTTTATCATGAGGAAATTTATAAACAAGGAAAATTGAGGGTTTTCAGCATCATTGGATTGTTAGTCACTTGCCCCTCCCCTCGCCCCCCCGCTCTCTTTTGACTTCCTCCTGTGTCCTGATCACGGGCATTTGCACCTATTCTCTTTTACTCTCCCATTTCACCTTGTGTAGGGGCTGTGATTCAAAGTATATAATGATGTTGTGGCTGAATTATGAGCACAAATTAAGCTATAAACCATGCACTCGCCAGTGAATGGACCCTTTAAATCATCGGAAGAAATGCTAACTGCTGTGCATTCTGTTGCAGTGACTTTAGGACCTTAATTTCATGAATGCAGTCGCTTGCCTCTCATCAATATCACATAGGCCAAGACGTGATAAGCTATGTGGAACCATAATTTGAAAGGCTCTGCAATCCTCATTAGGACCTGAGAGGGAAATTGTTTTTGTCAGCATGAGAGGAAATAACCTAAGCTCTCTACTAAATGTGCTGTAATATTGTAATGGAATGTATGCGGCAAGAGTGCATTTCTGGTGTGCAGCAGAAGAGATGGATGTGATGCAGTGGGAGTGGGAGAAATACTATACTGACCTTGATCGTACAGTGTGGTGGTTGTTGTGGTGTTGTAGCCACCCCTGTGGACATGTGTCAAGGTCCTGCTGAAGTGAATTCAAATCTTGCTGATGAGGATGATTTTTTTTCTTCATGAGCAAACTGTTCAAGGAAATCATTACACCCTACAATTTAATGCTAGAAATTCAGAATCATGCGTGTATAATAACAATGACGAATGACATACATAGTGTGTCTGAGGCTGTATGGATATCATACTGCACTGTGATAAAGAGAAAAGCATACATGTGCTTAAATGTTTTTTTTTTTCTTTTTTTTGTATGATTTACTAATTGGTCGCCAAGTGGGATTACACCCGCCCACCTGTGTTAATTGATTTTTGCCTATCATGGTGGAAAACTGTTTGGCAGCCTTGGGTATGTGTTGTTCATTGTGTCCTGACATATTTGGATGATTATTAATTGAAACAATTTGTAAGGAGCATGCTGTCGGGAACTGGCCACAACAGGCTGAGGCAACAAATCTATAGGGGCAAAGAATTTATACACTCACACAGATATCCATTCATCAAGCTGTCGCAGAGGGAGTAAACAACAAAGCTGCGCACCTCCTGAGCTGTCCTCGCTGAGGTCTGCTGGGTGGTTGCAGCTGACAGTGGGGGCAAACCATTACGTCCCTGCACGCTCCCTGTCACGGAGAAAGTGACAGCACCCCAGGGTTTCCTTGCCATCGGTGCTCTTCCATATAACCTGTGTGAGGCAGCTGGCTCAAGTCAGCTTGGTTATGCATTCATTTTTGTGTACGAGAGCTTTGTCTGTCCTTCATCACATACTGTTCAGCTGCAAGAGTGTTTGTTAGGAAAGTTCATTTCCACACTCATGAGTCGTGTGCCATCTCTCCCGATCTGGGCAAATTCATGAAGAGGGCTGCTGGGTGATTGGGCCATAAAAGAGATGGCTGATTATAGTTACCGTTTTCAATTGTGCCAGCTATGTGTTTGTGTGTCTCACTGATGTTGTCGATTGGTTTTTCCATAAGTTTGTTATCATCACATAGTAGCCTTTAGATTATGTGATCATTTCAGATGAAATAGCATACATTTGTTTCTTCATTGCACTACCGCAGTTTCGCAAATTGTGTTTCATCGACAGCTTGATGCCCACAACATTTTCAGCTATCGTGACTATGTTCATATTCTGATATCCTTGTCATTGTGATACACATAGATAATTATATGCATTCAGTCAGTATGAAAAGACCAAAGCTATTCTCACTTTGTATCTGGGCCATACTCGAACATTTGAATGGATGATATATCTGACAAAACCTCACCAAACATTCACACTGTTTCATTATATAGACAGAATCTCTCATTGGTTTTCTGAGATGCAAAGGAAAACAAGCTGAAATCTACTTGGTCTGGTGTTTGTGGAGTTGCAATGCAGTTTGTACTCTAAGGAAGAAAAGTCATGTGCCCATAATCATTTGTGGTATTTGTACATTGCCATTGCCACATTGTTGTTATAGAGACACTCTGTGCCACATAAAGGAATATACGGTGCCATACACCTCTGTGTTCCTTGCAACAATAAATGATGAAATTTGATTAGAAAAGTATTAAACATTAAATATCATAAACAACAGAGAGGAGAGCAGCTCTGGCTCTCAGTGCAATAACCTTGTACTATAATTGATATGTGGCGGGAGATTAATGTGCTTGGATACAGGAACACACATGTGCGCGCGCGCACACACACACACACACACAATTAATTGAAATTAAAGTTTAATACCTTCAAATTAATGAATTTATTTTTCCAATAAAATTTAACATCATAATTAGTGTCTAATGTGACTCCCCATTTCAATTGAAGTCAAAGATTTTCACATTAACCCACCGTCCTAAAAAGCCTTCAGAGGTAAGCACCTCGCCTGGCATTTGAATGTGCTTATTTTTCTGTTTCACAGGGAGACATGCATTTCAAGGAAACAAATTCCAGTTTGTGAAGAAGCCAAGGACAGGAGCAAATATAAAAGCAATAAAAGATATCCAGGAGATAGGAGCTATCTGCAGTCATCACACTGCAAAGCATGCATCATGCTTTTGTCCTTGAGACATTTTCCTTCCTCCACCCTTCTTCGAACACTTACCCTATCATGAGAAAAAAATGTGATTAAAACTGTTCTGCAGCTGAAAAAAAAAAAAAAAAAAAAAAGCCATTATTTTGGAAGCAGTAAATGTGACCGCCTGGCTTCCTGCACATGGATTTCACCTTTTCCATTCTGTATTTTAGCCATCTTATTCCTTGTGCTGCCCACAATATTAGGGACTTGGGAATGGCAAAGCCTTGGTCATTGTTCAACATTCAAGAACAAATTCATTGTAATCGAACATAATCCAATGTAACAGAAAAACTGAATTCAGAATAAGTTCAAATTGAAACCTCAGGGATACAGGACAAACAAAAACACAGCATCCGAACCACCCCGGTGTTCATAACGTGTCAAACAGAAAAAAAAAAAAAATACAGAGACTCTCGCATAATATCGCTCTGGATATGAAAAATTGATTTGATACATTTTGTCTAAAAAACGCAAAGTTTTACTGGCAAAGTAAAAAAAAAGGAAAGTTCTTGCAGTCTGCCAGGAGAGATGGTGAGGAGATGTGTCGTTTTGTGCGCCCTTGGAGCTAAAGCTGAAGATTTTTAGCCTCATTTAAACAGCATAAATACTTGTAGAGCAGGTGTCTGTCTGTGTATTCACTTGCAGTTAACACCACTAACTCTAGTAATCCTGGGGAACGGAAAAGCCATTACACAGTTCATTACTGTCATTAAATGTTAAATTAAACCAATATTTGAGGGGGTATTTTTTAATGATACTCAAGTGTTTGTTTTTGATCCATTTATGTTGCTCTTCTGAAATAAGATACTTTTTACACAGTTTCATAAACCATCTTTGTTATTGACTGCACAGATTTGTAGCCAATGCATTGGGAAATGACATCAGAGAAACATCTGCTTGCTAGTCAGTCAGTCTACACCCTCCACCCACCCACCCTCTCTCTGACACACACAGACACAAAAAAACCAATGATCAATGCACTTTGCATTTCTTTTATCATAACTTTGTCTGTGAACAGCCAACAAGACGTGTCTGAGGATTCTCATTTCTCCGAGCAGCAGTAAAACATTCAAAGGAAAGCGTCATGTACAGAGACTGGAAGTCGGACATCTATACCACCAGAGAGGGCTGAGGGAGGGAGGAAGGGAGGGAGGGACGTAACAGACGCGAAGAAGTGCAGGAAAGAGGGAAAAATTGGCTTAACGCAACAGCAGAGGCATGGCGTGGGAAAGTGATGGATGGAGGGAAGAAGGATAAAATGGAGGGAAAGTGAGGAAGGGAGGGATGGTGGGAGACAGAAATGGATGCAGGAGAGATAAAGGGAATAAAAGAGCAAGAGATGAATGGCGTGATGGTGTGGTTGCCTTCCTGGCCTTAAGCTTTTATGATTGATGACGTTTTTTTTTTTTTTCTTTTTTTTCTTTATCATTTCTTGTGTGCCATGTTTGACTAACCACTGCAGGGTTGTGTTTAGGAACCACTCCAGGATGGTACAGATGGCTGGGCAGTGGTTGAGAGAAAGGAAAAAGAAAGGAGAAAAAAAAAGAAAAAAAAAAAAGAACTAAAATTGGCAAATGGCACAACCGAATTGGTGATAAAATTCAAAACTCATGAAGTAGCCCTGCTGTTGTTTTGTGTACTCTAACAGTTTAATGCACCACTGTGTATGTGTCCTCAGATTTGAAACCTAAGCAAAGTGCTCACTTCCCACCACTTAGGGGAAATTGAGAAGTTTGCTCTTCACGTTAGGTAACGTTACAAAGTGGATTATTGCCCCCTGCGCTTGTGGAGAAAATCCTATTTAAGCCACTATCTGTTTATAGAATGCAGCAGCTGAGACAATGGGGAGAGTCACGGTGTCATCAAAGTCAAACCCAGTAAGGTGAGTTTAAAAGTGAGAAACGGCACACAGCAAAACCACAAGGATAAGAAACCAATACCAAACAAGCACCTTGAAGATTATCTGCGATACCCCTGCAATTATTCCAAACATTTTTTTTTTTTTTTTTTTTTTTTTTTTTTTTTTTAAAAGGCAAATGAGCCGTGTACGTCCCAGTGCCTCTTTTTGTGTCTAATAAGGCTTAAATTCCCCCTTTGCTCAACCATAATTTGATGATGATGATAAACACAGGGCCTGGATACTTGTCTAAATATTTACAGCATTATGTCATCTCAAAAATGTCTGGCAGGCTTATTCCTCCCTGGTGCCATATCTGGTATCTAAGCTCTGAGAAATATATATATATATATGTGCATAATTTGTCAACCTCATTATGTGGTGTCCCATGTCCAGTGCTGCTGAGTGAGCATAATGTCATCAGATGTCAAACCTGCAACTTATTTCCTGCTGCTGTTACTTATCTATGCCATGCCCCACTATTACTCCCCACAGGTATGCGGGGTACCACTTGTTCTTGGCCGTACATTATTTCTCACTTATGATCCAAAGCCTTGACACCAAAATTAAATATGCACTTACCTTAAGTGTATAGCTTATTAAAATGCATATTAATATAGTTATTATATAGTTTGGCTTCAGTAGGGGAGCAGGCAGCAGACCAAACTGCTGGTGGAGGGTGGGGGTAGATGTATCTCCATACTGGCTGTAGATTTTCAATACATTTGGGCTCTTATATCCACCCCCTGAAATATTCTAAACTTTTTGTTTTTGTAAATGTTGGTTTTATCAAACCAGACAACAATAAAGCAGTCAAATAATTGTACCATTTTCACATGCACACAAGAGTTTAACTTGGCTGACTTTAAGTCTTTGAAGCTGTGTTTGACTATTCACCCTACTGAGAGTTTGTCCTATGTGATTTTTCTAAAAGACTTTTTTTTTTTTTTTTTTTTTTTTTAAGTGGTGACATTTTCTCTGCTCAGAATATTTAAGTTAAATCCTTGTACAGATGAAAGCTGTAATCACAAAGCATCTTTGCCCATAAGACAGACTCTGAAGGTGAAGAGCTGTTGAGGAAATGCACCTTGGGAGTTTCTTTTGCAGACAGAGAGATTCAGCAATTGCTGAATAGTGGGGATTTAGTCAAGTGCTGCAGATTAGATTGTGCAGGGACGCAGTTTCTTGCTGAGCTCTACTTCAGATGTGTTTGCATCCCCTGTTCATTAAAGTAAAGCTATTAGGCAATTACATGAAGCTGTTTCAGAGCTCTAATTGATTTTCTTTCTCAAAAATACCTGTAAATGGATAGGGCAGATTCTCAACATGTCGGAATCATTGATGGGACACACATCCACGTCATTGTCAGCCTTGTTCATTTCGCTTGCGAGAAATTGCACTAGTTTCACCTTCTCCTAATGACCAATCAATGTAATTGTTATGACAGTACAATAGTCTGCACAAATGCTGTTTTTAAAAAAAAGAAAAAAAAAAAAAAAAAACAGAACTGCTGCACAGTTATTCAAAAGTTTGATACATTTCTTTTCCAGAAACTTTCTTAAAGTCGTGACATTGCAGTGTATATTTTTTCAAATTAGGATCTTGTATTTTAGAAAGTGTCAGTGGAGCTTAAGGATTGTGTGATTATGGAGCGTGGGTCCCTGTGTGTATCGTGAATGAGTTTTTTTTGTTTTTTTTGTTTTTTTTAAATGTATGGAATTTTCCTGGAGGTGTAGAAAAGTGTCAAGCACAGATTCTCACTGATAGAAAGTTCTTGTCAGTCCCTAGCTACATTTGGAGAAGTTTTTTTTCTTCTCCCCCCTTTGAGGTGCAAAGGCTTGCTTATAACTATAGGTTAGGCCACAAGTGATCACCTTGTAGTATAATACACATCACTGAGCAAATAATTCTAAAACAACTTGGGGTAATTTTAAGTTTTTTGAATGCTGCCACATACCACCTCCACCCCCACCCCCCACCTTATTTATCAAGGGAAAGTTTTTAAATAGCAGTAATGCTTTCTTTATCGAGAACTTGCACTGTTATGCTCATTCACACCTGTGAGCTTCCCAGCCGAGCCGCCAGTTCAATCCGTCCCGGTGGCCACAAAGCACCTTCGCTGGAGCACTAAAGGGGTTGGGGGCGTTGCTCAGGGGTCCCTAAGTGGAGCTAATGAGGGAGTGGCTGGTGCTGCTCTTTCGCTCCTAACACCCATTGTTAAATATGAATCAGCCTAAACGTTGCCTGAGACACGTCCTCCGGCTCCTGCTCAGTCTATAAAGGCAACTTTGGCCTGGATGTCCATTATCAAATATCTTACTTTCCATAAATAGACAGTGGGCACGTACATGCATGCAGAATGGATGGAAGAAGAAACACAAGCCAAACAGCATGCAGAGCCAGGAGTCTGTGAGCTCTTGTGAGATTGCTTTAGACATCCTGAAATCAGAGCGAAATGAGACAAATTGTGTTCCAGCAGAGGTTAAAGCCACAGGCTTCTGAATCAATCTAATTGGGGGAAAGGGTCTTTGCTTCAGAGTCCTGGAGCACTTTTAAACATAGCTCCAGTGCCAGCATTAAGGAGAGTGCTTCCTGTAGTCTTTTCTCAAACCAATCCACTCCACCAAATCCCTAAGCTATGGCGATGAACTGGATTCATGTGGGCTTTATAATGAAAGGTCACAATATTCCTCAGACTCGGGGAAGAGGTGAGGCTCAGTTATGTCAAATTATGTTGTGGCCTTTGGCGAGCAAAAACAAAATTACAACGGAGGATGGGAGTCAGCTGCAGCCCAGTCCGCTGGCAGGCTCATGCTTTAAAATTTAGATAAATCTTTGCGAAGAGTAGTGTGTTCTCAGGAAAGGGAAAGAAACAGAAACCTTTCATAAAATATTTCAGCCATGATTGTTTGAGAAAAAAAACCAAACAAAAAACAGGTCGGCATCTCCATTTTCTTTTTTTCCTTCAAGAAAACACAAAGCAGCAAACGCTGTATTTCTGTATCTTATCAGTCATCATTCATTGTCAATATGTTATCTTTGTGGAAAATACATTCACATAAATTCAGAGTACCTGAGCTCAGCAGCTATCATGAGAAGATAAAAAATTATCAAGAAATCTTAAGTCTCTTTGAAGGAGTGCGAGTCGTATCTACTGGGAGGGTCCACGCTGATTCCCAAGATTGATGCTAAAGTAAAAGATATCATCCTCAAAGGGCAACCTTCAAAGGGCGATCCTTACATGTAATTGCCCATCCTCGTCAAACGGGACTGAGAAAAGAGTGTTTGCGAGCCTTCTTTAGCTTTATTCCTTTTTTAAATCTGGTTTCGTATCAGTCAGATCATAGAAACCCATTTCTCTTGGCCTTGGCATTTTTAATGATTACAGGATAGATTATACATTAATTATAGCACTGATTCATCCATGTTGAATTACGTTTCTCTTAGAGGTTCAACAAAAGTTGATTTCCTTGTAATAACCGTGGGGTAAAATCTGTATCATAAGCACATTTTAAATCAATTCTAGTATATTTTGTCAGAATGTGCATTACTGTCCAATGTATATTGCCAAAGTGAACACACATAAAAGCACATGGACATAAATTATTCAAAGTACCAAAAGGCGCTTACTTAACATTTTTACAAAAAAAATATAAAGTATAAAAACCCAAACACTTTAGTTTTTTAATGACCTTGTCTGTTTATTCTCTTGTCCTGAAGAAATGTTATTTAATTTGAACCATAGATTCTTTTACAGTTGTGATGAGTGAATTTAGACTGAATTAGCTTCCATTGAAAACTGAGCCACTTCAATCATCGCAGACATCAAGTCTTGTCAACACCAAATGGCTGCAATTGTTTTTCTTTCATCCATCTGAACATGTGTTTTCCCTTTTACACCAACACTCCAGTGAGGATTGCTTGTGTTAGAATCCTATTGGATTTCTTTACGTTATGATCCACGAAAGTGACCGGAAAATGGAAAACAAATAGAAAAACCAGTGCTGGCTCTGTACTTTCAAATACATATGAGACACAGAGAGAGAGAGAGAGAGAGAGAGAGAGAGAGAGAGAGAGAGAGAGAGAGAG
>CM076666.1:13485202-13620676 GCA_038496675.1 Rachycentron canadum
GAGAGAGAGAGAGAGAGAGAGAGAGAGAGAGAGAGAGAGAGAGAGAGAGACAGACAGAGAGAGACAGACAGAGAGAAAAAAATAAAAATGACTGACTGGCATGTGTGACAGAAGTGGCTGCAGAGTGCCAGGCTCATTTGTTAACCTCAAGCTTAAGAACCATCTGATACTCTTATTTTAAATTGTGTCTTCCGAGTGCTTTTCATTTTAGTGTCGATGTTTTAGTCAGGAAAAATACAAAAGCATCAGTGCAGGTAGACAGTAAACCCACCTGCCCTATTTTAGTGCTGACGCCCCAGAATTGCAGCTTCTCTCTTTTTTTTTTCCTCCTCCATGCGACTCGCTGCCTAATTTGGCATATCCTGCTGCACCTCCGCTTCTTCTCTTGTCAGGTCACATTCGTTTGTGGCCTCATGCGTGTCACAGTATACAATGTAAACTTTGAGAAAAAGAAAAAAAATATATATATATATATATATATATACACCTTGATCCTTATGACCCCGCAGTCCCAGCATTAAAAAGCTATTACTAAAAATGTCATTGGCTAGCGAGGAATACAGCTGAGATGTTGGCTCTGCGGGTGAGAAACGCACAATAGATTTCTGAATAGAGTGCAAAGGCCTGTTTGTACTAGAGGCGTCAAATGATGGGCAACGGCCCTAACACAGCCAGCATTCAGGCTCTCACTTCATTCTTCCACCCTGACATCTCCCATTGTACAGATTAGCTTTTCTCTGAAACAGTTCCTTTTATGAGCCGAGTTATGGGATTACCTACATATATTTACACATACGGCTTGTATATCAGGTAAGATGTGGAGTCCATGTTAGTAGGTCAGAGCAGCCGAACAGCCTGTGTGACGTTTAGTTGCAGCTTCGGCCATAATACTACAGTGGTGTGCCATCTACACTTTCAGCATGGGGCCTATTTTCATGCTTGAGGTGAGCGAATCCAGGCAAATATAGAGTTGGAAAAGATCTGCTGATACACACTGACATCATGCCACCTTTCACAATAGTTTCAATTTCTATCAATTACTATTTTCTGGATCTCAATATGACAGCTTTTTTTTTTTTTTTATTATTGTGCGCGTGTGCGTGTAAACCATTTTAGCTATTGCATGTTACGAAAAGGGGAAAATGGAGGCTACATGTGCACAACAGTGTCAATAGCGTCATAGTAGAAGCCCATTGTAGGCTATAATTATATTATGTCAATAAGTTCACAGAACATTAGCTGAAGGTCAGCAGTTGTCTGGTGCACTCTCTCTCTCCCTGTCATTTCTCTCTCTAAACAAAATCTAAATTAAATTTTTAATGAAATGAAATCAAACATTCTATTATTGATGACCATTATCTAAAGCAAACTGTGTAGAAAGATAGTGCTGGAAGTAGCCACGCTGCAGCAGCAGCAATGCTGGCAGTGAGGAGTCACACACACACAAACACACAAACACGTGCAAGGCACAGCTGGTCGGCGAGCGAGACGTCACACACAGGTGAGGCGAGCGGTGTGGCCTCGGCCTCAGGGAGAGAGGACAGAAGATGTTTTGGCGATCGGAGTGATTGTTCTTAGAAAAAAAAAAAAAAAAAAAAATTGTTCTTAAAAAAAAAATATATAAATAAATAAATCTGTACTACTGGTGACAAATCTAGTAGTAGCTTATTGCGGGCGTTTCCTCCCGAGAAGTGAAACGTGGTATTAGTGTCACGACATCTTTGCAGTCACTAGACTCATAATTGATTCTCGGTTCAAGAGTTCAGCTTTCAGCATAGTCTGGGTAGGCCTCAGTGAACTGCGGGACATACACAGCAAACAGAAAGCGACATTTGTCACATTGCTGTTCACCCACTGCACCATTACATCAAAACAAATAAAAAATAAGAATACACATGAAGAACGTACTTGCATATACAGCAGTGTAAGGCCTAGCCCTTCATAGATGTTTTCCCTTTCATCGACTTTAGCCCCTACATGACTGAATACATCTAAGTAGTTGACAAAAGCTGTTGTTGCTTCAGTTTCCATGCAAATATTCACTGTATTCATTGACCTATTTATTCAAGCAGCTGCACTTTCTGTTCCACTACAAAGTCAATGCAAGTTTTCACAAGCCGACTAGGTATCAAAGCTGTTGGACCTGGCAGAGGTTGACATGAGACTTCATTAATTAATTTAATAACAAACAAAGACCGTGGGCAGTAGGTGCACATACAAAACACATTGCCTTTGTTTACAAGTAGCTCCAAAGAGATTCCACAGACTATTCTACGGTGTTTAAAGTAAGAATATTTGCTTCGTTTTTATTTTATTTTTTTCAGCCCAAATTTTACCGGCTATCACGAGGGAGGACGTACGATGTGGAACCGATATGTAAAATAAGAGTATTTCAGATTGTGACAAACAATATTCCTCACAGTTTCTCTGTCAAGCTGAACTGAGAAACTTGCCCCGTCCTATACAACTGTTCAACCCTTAATATGCAACAAAACATGAATCATCACTTTGATTTTACTGGGTTTTACGCGCAAACTTAAGGTGTTTGACTTTCTTCATTTTCCCCCTCATAGCTAAGCTAGATGCAGATTGCTTTGGACATGATATGTGCCGCATTATTCTTTTTAATTAGGGGGCTGATGTTTATAAGCCCCAAACAGTAACTCCAGATAAGAGTGGATTCGTGTCCAGTTAATCAAAATCCTGTTGGCAGATAATGGCTGCCAGGGGCTCCACCAGGTTTGCAAAAATTTAATTAGTAAAGCCATGAATCTCTACAATGCTTGCTCAAGGGTGAAAAAGGACTGAACGCAACACTGCGTTTGTGGTCGTCTGGTTTAAAAAGCTAAAAGGTCGTCTTTTGAAGGGATGGGAAAAGAGCTTTTTTTTTTTTTTTTTTTTTTAAAGTGCAACACCACAGACATAAATATAACATGGGAAGCTGATGTGTGTGCCAGAGCTTGAATTAGTTTTTCTGTCATCACTAGATAATTATCTCTGCTAGTGGGTGTTTGGACTCAGACTCTGAGTTATAGCAGGTAAGGTTAAAATGAGTTTTACTGAATCTTGGTTGGAGGCAGAGGTCAGCAACAGGCAGTCAATCAGGTAAGTCAAATAAATCCAAGAGGGGAGCAAGCAAGCAAGCAAGCAAGCAGGTTTTAAAAAAAAAAAAAAAGAAGAAAAAACAGAAATACACAGGACACAGGAAGGCAGGTGGACATGAAGGGCTGGAGTGCTATATGGCTACAGGCACACAGTGGACAATCTGGCAGTGAGTAGGCGGATGGCTGGTATATGCAAACTAAGGGACTTAATGAGGGCATGAGGAGCAGGTGATCAGGTCGGTGTGGAGTGCAGGTGATGAAGAAAGGCTGGAACAAACCGGGACTGACTGCTGGACAGGGAGGAAATGTACTTCAGCAGTTTGAAGATGCACTATGGAGCGAGCAGTATGATTTCTTTTTTTTTTTTTTGCATTGTAATGAATCAACAGGGACAACAGGAAATAAAACGCTGAAAAAAAAAAAAACAAAAAAAAACATACATCTAGAAACAGATACCGCACGAGCATTTCGTATATTTGGTTTGAATCTTTTGTTTGAAATGTTATTAAAAAAGTACAGCTGTGGCTGATGGGACTGATAATCCAGAGTATTGAACAAACTAAAAGAAAAAAATAAAATTTACACCACTGTTATCTGTACTAAATATCATGGTTATCCATCCTAGGCTTTAGTTTTAAATAAACAAACATTTATTTTATCTAAAAGATGTCCATTTGTGGAAAAATGAAAACACACACACATATATATATATATATACACATTTTTGCTGCTATCCACTGTTACTTAAAATGTTAATTTTTATTAACCTGCCCTATCCACGGATTAACTGCAGTGCCTGCAGCTAGTGCATTACTAGTTATGCCTAAAGTCAATCTCCCAGTTGTGCTACGAAAAATGTTGGGCACTCCCCAAATTCAGCAGGCGTCCTCTTCTGGGGACAATGAATGTTCCCAAGATTTCAGTCTGGACCAAAGAGTTGGATCAGCCGACCGACACCGCCATCCCTATAGCCACATTGTTAGTCTGGTTTAAGACCAATCTGAAGGCACTACCCCCCCACGCCGTGTTTTGCCATTGAGATATTACTGTAGATGCACAAGAATGTAATTCTAAAAAGAGTTTGAAAAAATTAGGAATGAACAGTTAAATATACTGTGCAATAAATACTGTTGACTTGTATTAAACTTGAATTTTGTGTCTTTGTAAGCATCGTTAGACTGAGGTGAGGACTGGGTGATTTTTTTCTTCCTTCACCAGATTTATATGACACATATTATTGTGTATGTGGCCCTGTGCAACTATTAAATTACAGGATGGATTTCAGAGCACGAGTCTCATGAGTCTTATGAATGGACCAAAAAGAAAAAAGGAGTGCACATACTGTTCCTTTGGTGGACAGAGAGCACATATCAACGATAAAAAGTAAAGGATGATCACAACACTGAAGGACTCACATAAATAATAACAATAATATTCTCAGTGCTGTGTACATCATTTAACCTTTATTGTCTCCGTTTCTTATAACATCAGATTTCCTGCCCACATTATTGTCTCATAGATGCCGTCCTCTTGAAACCTTTATTAAACTTGTAATAATTCATTGCACAGACTGGAGGGAAGATATGGAGATTTTCCGACCATGTATTGCTGGAGATGAGTTTTGGATCCTTTGCTTGCACCCAGCTGCCATCCCGACAAGCAAATGGAAGCACAGTCCAAGCAAAGCCTAATGCACCATGGAGAGGACATTAGAAACACATATCCTGTTTTATTAATGTGGTCAATACAGTCCATTAGGCCAGGGATTTAAAAGCCACAGAGCTCTCTCACCTCCATTAATATTTTCCTCTGACCCAAAGTATTTTTTTTTTTCTTTTACTGAGGAAGGCCAAGTTGCTTTTGATATAACCCAAACAGTAGTCACATATTGTAAACATACTGTTACGTATGTACAATTTTGTATGCAAGTTTTATATTTTGCTCATTAGAGTAAAGTATGGGTAATAGAAAGCAAATGTCAACTTGAGTTTCTGAGATTACTGGTAATGTTTCAATGGCATCTCCTAGTTTTCAGAGGACAGTTTTTTTTTTTTTTTTTTTGGTGGTTGCCTAGTTTTGACCTTCCTTTGTTCAAGGTTTTTCCTGGAAAAAACAAATCCCAGATGCAGCAATGGCAAATTTGGGTAAAGTTAAGCATGAGAGGAATAACTATGCCCAGAATAGTAGCTAAAGTGAAGGTTAAACCATTAACCATTGGTGCAGAGCTGAATATCTGAGAAGGAACGAATGAGCGAGATAGATAGTTGATAGTGTTGGAGAAGGCAATGTCAACACATCAGTAATCAGTGACCCCGGTGTCTTTACAGACCTCATTACTCAAAGTGAAAACATATGACAAGATCAATGGTGTGACCCTAATGTGGTTTAGCTCAGTGAGAGAATGGCGAGGATAAAAATCCGCCACATTTATGAACTTGGTGGACAAGAAATCCCGAGGGCGTATAGAAATCATAATTGGTAACAGCTCAGAGAATACATTTACAATGGATTTAGGTGGGTGGCCCATACATAACAATGCAATGTCATGCAGCATTATAACTGCGTGCCAGTTCTGAGCAAATTGAAACGTTTGCACTGGGAGACCAACTGAGCCATTGTGATCTGCATTTTGATGGTTGCACAAACGCGCTCGATAATCACATGCTGTAAATTCCCCAATTAAAAGCTGGTAGTCAAAATGCAGATGATTATTATCCAAATAATGAACAACAATTAAAGGCATAATAACAAATTATTTCCAACAGCAAATGATAATTAAGACAAATCGGTGCAGTTAATATTTTTTATTTTATTTTATTATTATTTTTTTTTAAAAAAGGGAAAGTAAAGTGCTATCTGGCTAAAGTGCTGCAACAACAGTTTCCTAACATTATTCTACTATATGTGAGACATAGTTTCTTCCAGACTTTGTTTTTCCAAAGGTGAGCCTTCGTAACCTGTGTTGGTTACATGACAAATGATGTTGCATGGGGTCGTGTCATGGGTCATGTCACACAATAGTACATTTCATAGCCAAGCCATGAAATGTACTATCTACATCTGTGGCAGTTTTCTTGGGAAGAGCAGTAGTTTTTTTTTTTTTGCTGCTACGAGATTACAGACACGGCACACCAGTATTTTCTGGCACCATTAGAGCATATCTGTGTCTGTGCACTATGCAGCCAAGGTTGTCAAGTTATTTCCCTCTGTAGTCCCATTCATAGCTTGTGTCAGACCACTCCCTATGACAGTAATGGTTCTTTAAAAGCTTGGCAGAGGTGTATTCCCTTTGCTGTCTGACAAGGTTGAGCAACAATGGTCAGAGCCCACCTTGTCCCACACCTGCTCTCTGCACCCTTCCCTCTCACAAGAGCGCTCTTTCAGGTGTGCGGATGTGGAGTCTATCCTGATTCACAGAGACATTATGCTGCACAAAGAGATTCATGGGTGCAGTGTCATGCCCTCATTCCAAGGATCTGTACTGAGCAGTTAAAAAATGTTCCTTTTTCTTTTCTTCTGTATTGTATCCTGACTCCCAGGGCAGAGAGGAACAAGGCAGATTGCACAAAGAGATAAGACACAAAACCCTTTTATTCACCACCGGGTTTGAAACAGGGAAATTAATTCAGTCCTATTATCTGACTCTTTCAGGAGCCAGAGGACTGAAATTATGGGCTGAAAATCGAGGATTGTCTGCAGAGATTTTCCAAAATTGTGTTCTAATGTAGGTTCCGTATATCACTCAATTTCCATACAGAACATGAAATTACAACTTCATTTGAAATGTCACACACTAGAAGACTTCATAACCAGTAAAATAATAAATATATGAATCAGCAAAAATAATTTATTTGGTTAGCCACAGAAAGTGGAAAATGAAATGAACTTTGGGTTGGAGAGTATCTTGGTGTAAACAAGTAGCATTGTACTCTTCAGGAAAAACAAATGGAGCTGCAGAGTTTCCACTGTGCAGTTGTGAAACTGTGCCTTCTGCACGCCTTCCTCAGCACAGATTCTGAGGTGGCTAAGGTTCGACCCCCAACAGTATCCCACAAGGTTAGCATGCCCTCCCTACCATGTTCATCCAGTAGCCCCATACATCAGCGGTGACACTGGGAAAATTAATGTCACCGAGATCCAGAGCTCAGCAATGCCACTGACGGCATTTTGTTCAGTGGCCAGACAGAGGAGAGATCAGCAAAGTTCATCCTCAACAAAGCATTTCACGTTTGAATTAATATAAGTAGCAGCTTTCGTCCTGTCTCCTTTATCCAAGATGCTACATGCTGACACTCACAGTAAGTTGCTTTAACATGAGACAGGACATATTCTTCACCATGTTGAGAAGTATCATATTTCCCCCCTACTTCCTGTGCCGCGGATGTTGAACCTTTCCGCATTAGAAATAACTTTGTAAATCAGGTAAATGAATAGCAATGATATCTAAAGAATGAAATTTTGCAAATAAAGAACATTTTATATGAGGTTAGAATCACTTGAGTAATAAGATGAGCTGTTCTCAGTGAGAGCCCCCTCCCATTTTAATTACACAATCATTAATAACACATTATAGATCAATCTTAGGGAACTGACAATTTATCATGTTAGTTGAAGGGTTACAAACATAACAAAGTAATTAAAAACTAATGTTCAGTTAATGATCACTGCACGACTTGGAGTTCAACGGAATCCAAGTGCGCCTTGCTGAGCCAGTTTTGGTCTGTCCATTTTGGCAGAATATGACAAGACGGGAAGAAAAGTTAAATAACCCTGTGGATGAAAATATCTCCTATCACCTTTCATTATGTTCCAGTGGCCACTACAGGGGATTGACTCTTTGATACAGATGATTAGACTGTTCTATCATTATCCATCACGTACTGGGTAATTCACGGGCCTGTTGTTTTTAGTGTCACACAAGCAATTGGATCTTCAGTACAGTTCTGTCAATATATATTTGATGAAAAAATATGCTGTATGATGATTAAAACTTCTATTAAAATACTGGTAATCAGTCCAATACCGGCCAACTGAAATTAGTTTTGCTATTGCATTGAATTATCTCAGTGATGTATGTGCACACATACCAGTCAGTGGTCAAAACTAACTAACTAAATTTGGCTAAGTTGTAAAAGCCAGAAGTGGTGGCCTGCTAAATGAAGGAAGTGGTTTGGGATAGAGTCGGCTCTTATTACTGAGCGGAGCCAAATGATCTGGCTCACTAAAAGGAAAGAGAATTGCCCCGACTGTTTGGAAACTTCAAACAGCACAAACTTGATTATACACTTGCAAAAGCATCATGGAAAGGAAAGTATACCAAATTAACGCAGGGAAACGAGCGTCGGGAAGGAAAGCAACAACAGACATCGCTCGGGACAGTTCATAAGCACGGGAAACTCCCCCCAAACGGCAACAAAGCAAAGCTGATGATGGAGAAGGTCGCTGAATTCGTTGTGCTGGATGACTGCCCACTTTCTTTTGTTAAAAATGTTTCTGATCCCAAATAAACATACAGAGCGTTGCTCCACGTTCCCAAACTGACATCTCAACTCCAAAAAGAGTTATCGCCAAGTGGGTACGAACAAGTTTGAAAATGCTTCCTTGAAAAACACTCCCATTGTTAGTTGCCAGTTTGGAATTGTGGCCATTGACAGGAGAATCGTAGGTGATCGAGCAACTTACCCCTCGCATATTCACGCTTTGACAATATTAGAAAGTGGAGGTGGATATGTTGCGTAAGCGTGCACAGAAAAGCTCTACGAGCGGGGTGGAACAGCACATCCTACACGATCAAGAGCCCCACTGCAAGGAAACGGGCTTGTTGTGCGTGTAGAGCGGAGTGCAACCTGCCAGCCACATTGATTGCAAACCAGTGGGGGGTACTGGAAAAGACCGTCACAGCCCCCTCAGCCCCTTTTGAGGAGTTGACAAGGTAGCTAAGCGCTTCATCTGCGCCGTATCTGATGTCATCCCATTGTCAATGTCCTTAACCGCGTTCTCACTTGAGGAAAGTAGGCCGGCGAGGAATTTAAGACCATGAGAGGCATCCTCCTTGATGTTGTGAGCACACATTTCAGAGACATGAAGTCTAAGCCAGTGTACTTGGTGCAACTCTACTGGATCCAAGATATCAAGGGAGAAGCAGAGGAAAGATGGCTATATATACACTCACCAATCCCATACCTGTCAGTGTGTGTGGAAATTTTTATTTTTGCACACTTAGTGGCAGCTTTTCATATCAAACATCAGCTTTAAAATGGAATAAGCACTTAATATGAAAGGGTAGGCTAATTCTAAATGTTTAATAAGTGTATTTTTGTCATTCCAGGTACTTGACAAATGCAGAAACCTCAAGGTATCACTAGCCTCGGGGGGGGGCGAGTAAAGGCCGAATTTGTCTTTGACGAAATCATGGCGGAGAGCACAATAGGACCCGGTCCTGAGGTTCTTTGCCATCACAAGTGCACACACTGAAGAGCAGATTTATCTCAGGTGGCCAGCTCTCCCGCATTCAGACAAATCCACTGCTGTCCTGGAAAGTCAACCAACCTCAACTGTGCTCCTCGACGGTCACGGCAAATTTCTCCGCGCACCTTTAGCAAGCGGCGAGAGCAAGAGGCTCTTAAGCACAGCCGTCAATTATTATTGATGACTGATGTTGGAGTGAACAAACTTGAGTCACATATGGGCTGTAAAACAGATGAGCTAGTGGTTTTTAATGACCGTTTTAAAGGTCGTGCAGCTACTGCCATGTATTATCAACCTAGGAGCAAACCTGAACGAAAAACTTGTTGACACTGCAATTATCTTTTTACAATGGGAGTGTTTGAGTCAAGAGTTTTAGCTATTCAACGTTTACTGTATTGTGCTCCACCGGTAATTTAACATTGGTGATATTATTTTAAAAAGGTATGGTCTTCATTGCAACTTGGTTTTTGCTGTGTCACTGAGGTACAGGCTTTACTGTTGTGTGTTGAGCTACACACAGTATTTTACATTATAAAGTTCATCTCTTATTCTACATACTCAGATTTAAACTTTTGCATCATAAATTTAATTTCAAACGCTCGTTTCATTTGAAAGGTGCTGACCAATCGAAAACGCTGCTACAAACTGTATGAAAGGGTTCAAAGAATTAAAAGTAGTACAAGTATTGCATAACTAAGTCGTAAGCTGTGCATTTCTTCCTTTAGGGAAGTAGATTATTTGCTCCACAGTTGTGAGTATGTTTTTTTTTTGTTTGCTCGTTTTTGTTTTTATGGGTGTCTAGGTTAAGCATAGTTCATCCAGACAAATGGATCATTAACATTGGCAGATAGTCAAGGTTGGAGTATCAGTATCTGTATCGGACATGAAAAAGTGGTATCGAGCCATACCTAATTATCAACAACTGGCTTCTTACACAGGCAGACAATATGTGCTACACAAAACAAGGGTGAGAGAGAGAGAGAGAGAGAGAGAGAGAGAGAGAGACCAATAGAGGCATAGAGAGAGAAAGAGAGCGAGGAGGAGGAGGAGGAGGAGGAGCAGGCAACATTCCAGTCTGCAGTAACCTTGATGACACCCTTCATTACTATGTGCAGGCTGACATCCTGACAGAGCCATGCGGCACCAGATGGAGGGGAGGGACGCAGCGCCATTCCCACCCTCCACTCGTCCTTTGTAGCGGGGCATCGAGAAGGAAGTTGCGGGTAGAGAAGAAAAAGGGAAGGATAACGGTTGCGTTGGTTCACAGCTTGACTGACACTCCACTGGCTCAGCTCTGAACAACTGCCCTTGTCCTTGTGCTATGACAGCAGGAGGCCTCAACTCTGGCCCAACCTCGCCATATCAAAAACCTTTTCAACTATTCTGCATGAGGCAGGAGGACCCTCACTCCAAGCCCTGCACCACTTTCCGAACATCCCCCATGGAGACGTCAACCCCAGGATGCTTCATCACAAATTTAAAATATCACAGCAGGGTTAAAAAAAAAAAAAAAAAAGTTCCATTACTTAAAAATGATACACAGCAAATTGTAAAAGTATTAAAAAACTTCTTAAATAAAACACTTATTTTATATTAATGAGGTTCACAGTTCAGCATGAAAATGAAGCGGATATTCTTGCTGAGCTCATTTTAATCCAGATTTCTTACATGGAAATCATAGTTCTAATGAACAAGAACTACAAAGCATTGGTGGGCAGAAAATGCACTGGACACAAGGTGTTTTGATAATAGGCTACTCAAAACCTAGAGTGTTATTTTTGAACGATTCAGTATGACACAGAAACCTATCTAATAGTCCCGCTGCTGTGGGAAATACAGTCATGGTGGACTGATCAAAGGTGGCATTGCCAGCAAGTCCCCTTTAAGGACATTGGCAGTTAGCGCAGCCTCTTTGTCTTCCTGGCAGCCCTTTGATGAGAGTCCCCTGGGTGATTCACTCTTACTTACAGAAGTGCACACGGCTGTTAAGAATTGGATCAAAACAGACTGAGAGGGGGTTGAATGCACAGCGAGCAAAGATATTAAAAATGGGAGATAGATGGGGAGGATAGAGAAACAGTGTGTAAAAAGTAAGAGACAGAGCATCGGGCAGAATGAGGGTGACTTAAAGAGGGAGGATTCAATTGTTGAAATATTCCGCGCTATTCGTCAGTTAACTGTTGCCACATTTAAAGACAAAAAGGTCACTGTATTTAATGGCCTTCTAGTCCTGGACTTTGAAACACGGGCCGTGCAATCAACTTGAACAGCGCATCAGTCACGCTCGTCTTTGCATGGTTACGAATCTAATGTAAATTTAGATGAATTCTTGCCCTACTTAAATCATCAGCCCTGAAAGTCGTTCACGGACTTCGCCTGTCTCCATTATTGTCCACGGCCCCGAGTCGTGGGGTGAATCTCAAAGGTTTTACGTCGTGGAATATTTCAGAAGAATTTAACCGAAATTTCATTTTGATAACTGTTCCCGATTTGGTTCGTCTTCAACGTGTTAATTGAATTATTTTCAAATCAACAAAAATCACATACGCACCCAGTCTTTTCGGGGGGAGTCTTTAGGGCTGTCAAGGTGTTAGATGCTCCAACATATTAAACTTGAAAAGAAAAAATTTTAACTTTCACTCAAATTGTCTGGGTATTTTGTGTCTTTTTTAACAAGTAGACACATATGCGAGTGCAAGGAAGTGGAGAAAACCATAATTGTACAAAAGTGCACAAGTAGCAAAGTTTACATGAATTCATAAAAAGATCCACAAGGTCTACCATCTCAGTATTATGTGAGTTATTAACACAAAATAAGTATTTCATTTTTTAAATATCACAGTTATTGTCAGTGCATTTTAAAGTTGCTTTCAGGCACACCACATATGACCAGTTTGTAGGTTTTTGTGGGTAAAACATTATAGTGATTATAGTTGGATGATAATTCTTGATGGTCTCTGCATGATGAGGGTCCCTTTCACGTTGCACCGTCATACATAGAATGCTTTGAATTATTACATGTGCATAAACCATGCAGCACAGCCTGTAGCTTATGTTATGTCTGTCAACAGTGTAATATTTCACCCTATCATTGATTTGCTGCAGCACTGGTTTCTGGCTGTTTCTGCAGCGGCAAGAGGCACATATTAGATCTGCTAAATTTTGATGGCAGATGGCAAAACTGTGTGCTCTCCCACGGGGTGGCAGCCAGCTGGCCTTTATTTGCCACTGTGACTAAGGTGAGCAGCAGAGTTGCCACTTTATGTACACTGAAAAGAATAAAGGCAACATTTTTTGTTGCTTCCTTCTGTGCATGTGTTGTACATTTAGGCATGTTTTGAATCTTCTTCACAAGCAGGAAAGTGATTCAATCCAGTGCATTTAGAATATTTTATTGTTTTATGTGTCACTTGTCACCTAGTTCAGCTGGGTACTGGAGCGAATATGTTCTTATTGACACTGCTTGAAGAAATTCATCAGTCTTTGCTTTCATTTTCATAATGGCAACTTGTAGCATACTCGTTTGAGGGAATTCAGATTTGGTCCAACAAGTGCTTGTCTTATTAGTTGTGATTGAAGAGGGTCTTGTGGTAATTTAATCTTCTTCCAAGAAATCTTCATAAATAATGCAAAAAACCTAAAGACAGAAGACCAAAACAAATGCACATGGCTAAAGTTGCCAGGCAACAGGCTTGTTAACTATGGTGTACAGCATGAAGGTACGAGGGAGGAAAAAAAAAAATTCCACAGCCATTTACTGTACATTTCCACTGGAGCTTTAATAGCTGCAACAGTCTGGAGGAGCTGATGAAAATATTGCAGAACAGCCTGAGTTTGTTTACTGAAATGTGAGTGAACTCTGACAGAATATGGATGCAAAATTAACAATGGGACAATTATATGCACCAAAGTGATTCACCACAACAACATGAATGGCTTAACAAGCCCTGGAGTTTAGCAGTACGAGAGGGAGACGGATGGAATAATTTAGCGATGCCAAAAGGCATCAATTCCAATCCAAGCTACAGTTATAACAGTAAAACGTGTGGCAAACTATCTCAATAATGTTAATACTATTACAGCCAATTCACCTGGGGAAAAAAAAAATAAATAAAACTACAAGTGAAAAACTGCTGCAAAACAATAATCCTGTGCTTGAATTGAAAGCTGACTAAAGTGCACAGTTTTAGTGCCATTTGAAAGAAGTTGTGCATTTTTTGTTTAAAATAAATAAATCATTTCAATTACAGGCTTCTAAAGTTATATTTATTTCACACAGATTAGCACATCGCTCTTCCTGCAAATTAAACTTGATAATTATAGCTGCAAGCAGTGTTGAACAGGCCCTTGTACCCCTGTGTACGGGGTGCAAGGGCCTGTGCAGTCCATCAGTTAAAAGCAGTCATGCTGCTTAGCAACCGCCTAACATCGTACTCACCGGTTAACAGACTGTGTGGCAGCAGACATAACGTACGGCATTTATAGCTGCATTCTTAATTGTGTCAACTCTACGGAGATAAGAGACCACACACAGTCAAAGGATGACTGTCACGCTAGAACTTCCTGTTCTAGCACTGTGACTGGAGATATAACAACTTTGTTTTCCATAGCGCGACACTGAAATTGGCCCCACCGGCATTGGGCAGGCCGTTCGACGAAAAGAAGTTTTCAAACTGAGTCATCTTCAATGTGTTAAGCACGTGCTGACCAGACTTCGTAAAACACAGCATTTCCTGTAACCACTAGGTGGCGCGGTGAGTGTAATTGAATAAGAGCATATATCTTTGTTGAGGCCAAGACTCTTGGGTCTTATCAAACATATAAAGTTTGGACAATGTAGGTTGGATCTAAAGTCAGTTGCTTTTTCATGGCGAATGATCAAAATTGCCGGTCCCGCCATGGGTGGACCGTCCAACATAAACTCAAAATCTTAGCTAAATATGGTAAAAAAGGTGTTAAGGTGACTGACTAAATATAAAGTAGATGAGATTTATTACCCAGAAGGAGTTTGTTCAAGTTTGTGACAATGAATGCAAATTGAATTCAAAATGGCAGACTTCCTGTTAGGCTTAGACTACGGGTGCAGGAGACTTTTATTTAAGTCTTGACATGTTCTACGTGCATACCAATTTTCATGCATGTAGGTGAAAGCAATGGGGGAGGAAAGGCCCCTTTGAAATTTTCAAGGGGGCAATGTCGAGCCCTTTTATTACACCCATGAAATATGTAAATTTTCACCAAGTTTTTAAACTTTTTGATCACGGGAAAGGTCTCAAAAAGGCTATTTATTTTATTTTCGAGGAGAATAATAAGAAGAATAAAAACACAATTTAAAATCAGGACCTCACACCCTCAGTACTCGGGCCCTAATTAATGACCTGCCTTAAAGGCAATACCTGGAGGGGAGCAATTTTCCACAGCGGGAAACTTTCTAGCCTGATAATCAGACTGAATTGTCTTTTTTTTTTTTTTTCACCTTGTTATTCAGTCAGTCTATTAGCCATTTTTTCAAGACCAGATCAATTAGCCACAAGTGTTGCTAGGAGCAGTCAATAAGTTATCAAAGACAGTTTTATGCATTTTGTGTGATTAAATCCCAATTTTGGTAAAATGAAAGTAACAGTATGAAAAGCATTCAAAAATATCTTATCACACAGACAACACAAAAAAAAAAAAAAAAAAAAAAAAAAAAGTATCTCTGCATAGCAGCAAAAGTGCTATGTCAAAATGATACTTTCTGTCTTTGCATGGTATCCGCATTGACTAATTGCTTGTCCTACAAATCATAATTTGTTTTTACTACAATTCCTCTCGGTGGCATGCAAAATAAGGCCAAAGGTAATCCCATTGATTAGTGTCGTGTGAACTCAGCACCTTTCAACAATGAGGTGAGCATGCCGTCCCATTAAATTAATTAATTACCTTTTGCCATTGGGGATCCATTTAAATTTGTAAAAATGTGCCTGGGCCAGGCAAGGTTAATTGGGCATTTAGCTCTCAGAGCTCCCCTCAACACCCAGGAGGAGCGTGTCCCTAAAACAGAAGCAAGTCCTTAATAAAAGTAGCACAGTGACCCCTTCAATAGACAATAGCTGATTCCTCGTCTTTGACCCCACCCATCCTGATACTGATAAATGGAAGCATGCGAATGTGTCTACATATTTATTCCGTTCTGCCACAGTCCCTTGAAACTGGGAGGAAAGGATGGCTAGAAAGGTGTTCCTGGCTTGTGTTTTGAAACTGTGATCATGGTGCTTGTGTCTGCCCCCCCCCCGCCCTACCACTACCACCACCACCCTCCACTCCTGACAGAGACAGATGGAGTGGGAGCCACCAGATTTACCAGAGGAAGCAGTTTATAGAATATCGTCAGGGGAGAGCAGGCAGTTTCTGAAATACAGCTTTCAAGTCACAGCCATCAATCTCACCAGCGGCTGTCTAGATCAAGCACGCTGGAGAGCTGGTTTGTTAGTGTTCACAAAAGATGAGTGCGCTATACTATGCTATTCTGAGGCCTTGGTTGGAAGAAAGCTGCAAGCAGCTCCGCACAAAGAAGAGAGAAAGAAGTGGTAAAGGTGAAGCTGTCGGTCAACACTATGTAAATAAATTGCCCCATTCTGTCAATCAGACAGGGAAACTAGGGCAGTGAAAGTGGAGGTCCTGTGTTAATGAACAGCCCCTTAGGACTATTTGCAGCCACATTTACTGTCGCAACATACCCATATTTTGACTCCACTTTAATCCAGTGACCTTGTTCATTTTTTGGTTCTTCAGGTTAAATCAAAATTATTTACATAAAATAGCGAGAGTCGAAATGCAAAACTGGACGAAGAATGGAAGAATCTAGCCGTCCTATCCGAAGAGTGAAAAGACATGGAAATGAAACCTTAAAATCTGTTGCATAAGGCAGCTTATAAAACTATATTTTGTGCCATTTATCATTTAGTAAGCAAGACCCAGGGCTGCTTACAAAAGAGAGAAAAAAAAAAAAAATTTCCAAGGACGATGTCTGAATTCCTATTACTGACAAGCTGCAAGGCAATGATACTGAGAATGCCAAGCGTGTCTCTATTTCTTTACCACCAATGAGCTGTTAATAGATTAAACCACTGAGTCCATCATAAAACAGGGATCGTGTTCTCTTCCAATAAAATAGAGGGTTTCAAATTCCATTACCACCATTACTGTTTATGTTCCTGCAGAGTAGTGTCCCGCTTATGTCAGGTCCCTTGGATCAGCCTCTAAATCTAATTAGACCATATGGCTTGTGAGGCTATGACTATAGAAGTTATACTGGAAATGAATGTTCTTAGGAATGTCTGAAATAAACGTACACTCAGATCCAATGACCTTAATAATCCTAATAGAGAACCCATGTGTTCCAGGCACTGTGTGTGTCAAAATGAACTCAAAATTTTGTTTCAAGCTGCAACCAAGGAACATCTTGAAAACGTAAAATGTAATATATTTTCATGCAATGAGCAGTCTGAAAACAACTAAGAACGACTTTCAGCTTGGACCAAAAAGTGAGAGGAAATTATTCTTGCCGACGTGACGGGAAAGAAAATGTTCAGGTCCAGGGATGTTACAAGATACAGGGATACTGTTTGTGTCCCCATCCCATCACCACAACATTTGCGTCGGGACCCTCACAGTCAGCGTGAATGTCGGTGTTATTTCGTGAACCCTCTATTTCGCTGATGGTGCTAACGGCACGATTCTGTTATGCTTCTCATTTTTCAAATATAAAATCCAGGAATTATCTAAATCCTATTACCCCTCTGCTTAAAATGGTTTACATTGATGATTACTATTAGCTTTTTTAACTAGTAGACTGAACCTCAAAGAGATGCATATACCTGGCATCACTGTCCGGCATAAAGGACAAATTTAGAATCCACAGAAGACGCAGCACTAGAGCATTTAATCCAAGTAAGCATTGTCACTGATGCTCAAACACTGGAACAAATATTGCTGCTAGTTGCGGCTGACATCACTTTACACTGCATTAGCATGTGAAGCCCATGAAGTCCAACCCTGCTAACAATGACGAGAAGAGCCACAGAGGTTATTTTATCTTGTTAAACGTTATATTTCTGTTTTTTTCTGTTGATGTTATTCAGCCACCAGCTGAAAGAATATATAATTTAAAGCATTGCAACACTGGTTTTGTGGTTGTTAAATAATTGTGATGTCCAACTTCTGGTTGTACACTTGCATTTGTGCATGAAAACAGAGAATAAAGAGATCACAGCAGCGGTCTAAGTAGTAGTTTAGTTTATGAAAATACAAAATAAACAAAAAAAAAAAAATTGTCCTTTCAGCCCTATGCACGCTTTTTTTTTTTTTTTTTAAACCGTCATGGTGGTCTGATTTATTGTGCTGCTGTGTTATTTTGTTTTTGAAAAGGTTGCTTTGAGTCATTATTTCATGTTTTCTTTGAAAATTTGTGATTTTGCTCTGTACCTGAGGGCCATCATAAATAACACCGCAGCTGAACTCAAAACATCATGATATCAAGACGGATCGTCAAACCACATTAGGTTTCACCACACACCAAACTCTCTTAAGGTGTTTCAAGTCATTTGAATCTTGCTCTGAGCCATATGACAACATGTTGCACCTAAAATACTTTCTGCTGTTATTTTGTCTGTGGCTTGTCACAAAAGTCAGTCTGGAGAATGCCCTTAACATCAGCGCTCACACATTTCTGTCATCCACAGCTGTTAACAAGATTCCAGAATAACAACAGCCTTGAGGTGTTTACGGTGTAGTGTCTTCAATTATCAAGAGAGCTACCTGCCAGGTTGTGTCTAATTCCTTGCAAGGCGAGAGTGTACACTAACAAGTGTGTTTATTCCTGTCAGCTGTTTTTCTGCCCAGAGGAAAGCACAAACTTTACAGTAAGTTCACCTGTTCCTTGTTAATAGGCTTTATTTATTTGACATTTATTTAACCGAGGCTGGATTGCTTTCCTCATTTATCCGTTATACAGGGATATGTGTTTTCATTGTCCCACTTTTTGTCATTCTAGTCTGCTTTCCTATTGTCTGGAGGCTCTGGGATTTATGAACTTTAAGAAATGTCTTATTTTTTCTTCCCTTTTTTCTCTACTTCAAAACATAATCAGCTCCCGTGAACCAGAGGGAGTAAGGGAAATGAAGGGTGTAAAGGGAAGAGAAGAGAGAGAAAAAAATAAATAAATAAAAATTTGTATCTGATTTTGTACTTCCCACGTTAAACTCATTGTACTGCATAATTTTTTTTATTTTTTTGGTAAACCTTGTGACATACATTGTTGCCACCTTGTTCTGATTAAATGAGTCACAGAGCTTTGATTCTCTGCCAAACTCCTATTGGATACGGTGTCTTTGATAGAAGGCATCTGTCTCCTCTAGCCTTCCTGTTTCTGTGCCGCACTCTGCCAGGTGTTGGCTATGAAGCTACTTCTGCACTCTGCACCATTGAAATATGCACTGAAGACACCTGTTTAAGCATAAAATTAAGAAAGCAACTTTATCAGCTTTGCTAGTTACCCCCCCCCCCCAAAAAAAAAAAAGCTTTGTAATTTAACTGTATTCAATTATTTTGCGATTTTGTTGCTTTTCATTATTTACAGGTAGGTGGTACACTTTTTGTTAGATTACAAAGTAATCCAGAATGATGCAAACCTAACTTGAATAAACCCATGATTATAACAAATAGTAATCTATATAGAGTAAAACATTAAAGTAAGGTTGCTGTTGTCGACATAACCCACAACTGCAGATTTGTGCCTGGAGAGTCAACAGTTCTTGGCCAGATCTGCTTACAGGAGAAATGTTTTCTCTGGAGATGTTTCATTTCTATCAAAAACAAAAGCATTATATATGTGCATTTTGTTTTTTTTTGCATAAATGCATTTACACAGAGAACATCTACAACTGCCGGCTCAATTGTGGGAGGCTACTTCTCCACCTGAGCAGGCAGAGCAACATAATCAGACGGCGTACCAGCCGAAGCCATCCTTCATTAATGAAACCCTTACCTGTTGACCAAAGACTGTAGCTGTTGACCTATAATTCTTATTTATACTTCATGTACAGTGGTACATGTTTTGAGTTGCTGAGTTTTAGGAAAACCAGTCACCATCACTTAAGTTATCACTTTAAGTCAGTTATCATAAGAACATTGTTTATAATTTATTTAAGTATGATAAATAATAAGAAACTGTCAGTACAGTACAAGAGAAATCTTGTTTTTGTAGCTCTTCATATGGAAATTAAATAAACTGTACATGACAAAATTCTGCATGCATTTAATATTTAGTAGAGAGTTTAAAAATTATAGAAGGCTGTCATGTACATCACTGACAATATGTGAGGGTTTTCGCATGGTGCTTTGCAAATATGTGTTGCATGTTTGGCACATGATGCTCGTTTTTACATCTCTACAGAGTGTGATCCTCTTCTGTCTGTGTCTTTTGTGTGTTTGGTTTGGCCTTGTCCTGGCCCTTATGTGTCTCTTGACAATCTGGCACAAATTGGTGTTTGAGGAAAGGGTTGGCATCTCTGAACAGGAGGCATGGCTTCCCCCAGTTCCTCCAGGAAAAGCCTCCCCTTGAATGTATTCTTCTGATTCCAGCCTGGGTTTACTTCCATCCACACTACAAAAGCATTGCAAGCTTTTGTAGTGTGGATGGAGGCCATCACAGCCCCCCCCCCCAGTCTAGTTTATGTTACCAGGCAAAACATTAAGAGCAAATTCTTATTTACAGTGACAGCCTGGCAAGTGTCAGAAAACACTTGTAGGGAAGAGGGTGGGGGGAAAAAAAAAAAAAAAAAATCACAAAACTAACAAACAAAAACAAAGAATGACTAATTAATCAAATCAAACAGAAGTAAAATATTAACAAGTATTAATAAAAAAGCCAAGTCTTCAAAAGGAGTGAGAGAGATACATTAATCTAGTTTAGTGCCATTTGAAACTGATTTCAATCATCTGCAGCAGCAGACTGAAATAACAACAGGCCAAGGATATGTTCGTTTTAAGGTCCTTTACTATTATGCAAGAAGACAACTGTGCATTGCGTTTGGCTACCAAAAATGGCTGCAATAACTGACTTAAATAGGGGGCTGAGTATGCAAGAAAAGCTTTAAAAATGAGTGTAGACCAACGCATGTTACAGCAAGTATGCAGAGAGGGCCATTTGACGAGAGAATACAGAAGCCAGTGATGTGTTTTGAATGGGGCATTCATTGCAAAAATCAAACAGGGCAATGAATTGTTCCAAGCTTTTGAAGTGTTACCTTGCAAGCTGATCTACAGATTGTGTCACAATCATCAAACGAGGGACAACATGGTCATTTGAATGATTGAACGTTTGGCAGCAAGTGTGAAAGAAGATTTCTATATAGAAAACCATGCTTGGGCCTTTGATTGCAACACAATGGCATGGAGAAGAGGGAAGGACAATGCACTATCTAGTCGGATTTTTAAGTATTTATAAACAGTAACCTGTTTTATGATAGTTCCAACTCTATAAGTAATGAATGAATAGGCTCGGCAAAGGCAACAGAACAGTGAAGATGATCTATAGCAAGAAATCACAACTCTTCCACTCCTTAACAGCCTGTATTGCCGAAAAACGAATAAATAAATACAAAATAAATAAATACAACCTGCCAGATTCAAGTTGGTCTAAGAGGCCGACTTGCATAACTACCTGACACCAATACATTCTCAGGTTTTGAGCCTTCACCCCATGCCCTGAGTTTTTTTTTTTTTTTCCCTCTTTCATTTAAATGCTGAAAAGTCAGTCCAAAATTTAGAAAAACACATTTGCAGATGGGGCAGTAATTGAAAGAACAGGATTCTTAAGAGGTCCAGGGTGTATATGAATATTACCAGTAAATATATGCTGTCAGTCTTAACACAGAATCCAACATGCAACACACTGTGGCAGGGATGTTAGCTGCTACTCACAATCCAGCACAACGCACACAGCAGCAGAAATGTAATCAGAGCCAATTTAAGCGCATAGGAGCCAGCATGTAGTCCAGCATGTAGCACACGGCTGCCGAGATGTTAGCAGCTATTCGCAGTCAAACATGAAACACACAGTAGCAGAAATGTTAACTAAAACTCAGTCCAGCATGGAGCACATAGTAGCAGAGATGTTAGCAAAGTACAACATGAAGCATACAGTAACAGATATGTCAGCAGGTATTCACTATCTAACATGTGGGGACACAGAAGTAGAGACATTAGCTTCAACTCGCATTCCAGCATGGAGCACACAGTAGGAGATGTTAGCAAAGTCCAACATGAAGGACACTGTAGCAGAGATATTAGCAGCTACTCACAATCCAACATGAGGCACACAGTAGCACAAATGTTAGCTTCAACTCACAGTCCAACATGGAGCACACAGTAGGAGATGTTAGCAAAGTCCAACTTCAAACACACAGTAGCAGAGATGTTAGCAGCTACTCACAATCCAGCATGAAGCACACAGCAGTAAAGATATTAGCCTGAACTCAGTCCACCACAGAGCACATAGGAGATGTTAGCAAAGTCCAGCATGAAACACACAGTAGCAGATATGTCAGCAGGTATTCACTATCCAACATGAGGGGACACAGCAGTAGAGATGTTAGCTTCAGCTCAAAGGCCAGCATGGAGCACACTGTAGCATAGATGTTAGCAGCAACTCACAAAAACCAACATGAGACACACAGTAGCAGACATGTTAGCTTCAGCTCACAGTCCAACTTGAAACACACAGTGGCAGATATTGTAGCAGCTACTCACACTATCTATGCTACTATGTAGCAGAGGATTGGATCCTCTGCTACATAGTAGCAGAGATGTTAGCTTCAACTCACAGTCCAACATGGAGCACACTGTAGCAGAGATGTTAGCAAAGTCCAACTTCAAACACACAGTAGCAGAGATGTTAGCAGCTACTCACAATTCAACATGAAGCACACAGCAGTAAAGATATTAGCCTGAACTCAGTCCACCACAGAGCACATAGTAGGAGATGTTAGCAAAGTCCAACATGAAGGCCACAGTAGCAGAGATGTCAGCAGGTATTCACTATCCAACATGAGGGGACACAGCAGTAGAGATGTTAGCTTCAGCTCACAGGTCAGCATGGAGCACACTGTAGCAGAGATGTTAGCAGCTACTCACAAACCAACATGAGGCACACAGTAGCAGACATGTTAGCTTCAGCTCACAGTCCAACACGAAGCACACTGTAGCAGAGATGTTAGCAAAATCCAACAAGAGGCAAACAGTAGCAGAGATTTTTGCAGGTACTCACAGTCCAACATGAGGGATGCAGTGGCAGAGGTGTTAGCCTGAACTCACAGTCCAACATGGCGCGCACACACTGGCAGAGACATTAGCAGCTCCTCACAGCCCTATCAAGGTTGCTGGACCACTCCCCCACCCCTTTTTTAGTGACTTCTTTTCCACCCTGGTGTTCACTGTCATTGTTGTGCATTATGCTCCTTGACAAGAACATTTCACTTTCCTTTAGGGCAGTACAACACAGGTGTGTATCCAGATGAAAATGAAGCTCTGTACTTTGTAAACAGTTGTGCAGGAGTAAGTTTGGGCCTCTTCCATCTGACCCTTCATCCTCTCTATGGTCTGTTTTTTTCAGTAACAGCTTGTGTAGTAAATAAATAGTCACATGGTATTTTTGTCCCTGGAGTAAATGAGATAAGGCTGAGAACAATATAAGAATAGTTTGAGAGGCAAATAATTAAAGACTATATGCATTTCTTACTTGCTATATTATCTGACTGAAGGACATTTGAATTTCTTTAGTAAGAACAGACCTCATTTGTGAGTCTCTTTTACTTCTGTGGCTTTGTTAACTGATATGAAATACCTCCAAATTGTTTTTGTTAATTGGCCATGATGGTTTTAAGCAAAATCACCAGCACTGCTGGTCATGGTGCAGGTACTGAAAACAGGCAGGAATCGGAAGGGACACTGAATTATTGCCACTTTAGTGTCACAAAGGAACCCGCCATGCTTCCAATTCACTTTGGGTCTGAACTTCAACATTTATTAAACCTCATAAGCATCAACTCCACATCCTCAGAACTTTGAAGCAGTCCTCTAAGACACTGAGTCCTTGAGTCTTTCATCTGGGTGATGAACTTAAAAATTTCTCCAAGGACTGAACCCACAGCCTCAAACTTCAAAACAGTCTTCTAACACTCTGAGCCATCTGGTCAGACACTCATGAACTGTATTTCTAAGAGCATTTGACTCTTTGGGTGTTTTGGACTTTTAAATTCAGTGAGCACACATCCATTCAAAAATGGCCATAAATTGATCCTTGGTTCTATCATTCAAACAATGATTCATTGGTATGGAGGGTCCTAAAGAGATCCAAAACAACCCACACCATTACACCACCAGCCTGGACTGTTGACACAAAGTAGATTGGGTCATTGTTGGCCCTGCACAACCATGGCTGCAGACCCTAATGTTTTATAAATAATCCAGGATCTTTCCCCCTAAAGATGAGATAAATAAGACTAATCAAAGAAATAACCCTAAAACTATTCATCTGTCAATATGATCATGACCCAGAAGTTATCATAAACAATAGGATGCTGCTACATTTTGGGTACTCTGTTCAGGCAGCAGATCTGCCTCACGCTACTTGGCATGTGCACATTCTCTGTGAGGGCGAGAGAGAGAGAGAGAGAGAGAGGGAGAGAAGAAGAGATTGAGAGAGTGCAAATGTTACAGTGCTTGTCATTGTTGGCATCTTGCGGTAGCTAGCAAGCTAATTCACAGAGGCAAGACTCGATGGCTATGGATATAAGAGGCTTTTTCAAAAAGAAAAAATGAGAAAAGGATCGAGGCTCAGGGGAGGCAAGAGGAGGTAGAGACGGTGTTGCTGTGGCAACAGATCAGTCACAACTTGAAAGTGCCACTGTCTCAGCTAGAAGCTCAGGTTGGTGCTGAAGATGGTTTCAGCTAGCTAGTCTAGCTCAGTGATTCTCCAAAATCTATGTCACACACCATGACAAATAATTGTAGTTATGTAAGCCATCATAAATTAGGCCAATGTCAAACATACCAGAGTGCAACGGAACACAGTTTGAGAACCACTGGTCCAACCGACCCCAACTTACTTTTACATCACTGTGAAACATAGGCTACTGATTGAAAGAAAGTGGGATGGCCTTGATGCCTTTGAAAAATCCAGTATTCAAGCTATAATTCATTCAAGGCAAAGCTATGAAGCACAGCATACAAGCATAGTGCCTTGCATCTAATAATCATAAAATATAAATATATGATTTTACTGTGAAGTAACTTCAGATTGGTGCACTTACTGGATGAAAATGTAAAGATTTCTGGCCTGGATTAGCACCTAATGTTTTGTAATATATCCAAATAATACCTTTGATTGGGTCATGCTGTTGACGCCAAATTCTGCGTACCTCAGCACTTTCCAGTCTTGGTGAGCTTGTGCATCCTCAGATTTGTCTTCTTGGTTGACCAGGGTACAGCACAATGTGGTCTTATGCTGTTGTAGCACATCCACCTCAAGGCTGGACATGTCGTGCATTCTGACGAGCTTGTCTTCTCACCACAGTTGTAAAGAGTGTTTATCTGAGTTACCGTAGCCTCTCTGTCAGCTCCAACCAGGCTGGCCATTCTCCTCTGACCTCTCTCATCAACCAGTCGTTTCAGTCCACTGAACCGCTGCTCACTGGATGTTTTTTTTTTTTTTTTTTTTTTGTTTTCTGCATCAGTCTTAGTAAACTCCTCCAAAACAGTTGTCAGGGAAAATCTCAGGTTTCTCAAATAATCAGCCAAGCCTGTCTAGCACCAACAATCATGTGTTTGGAGTGTTTAATTAAAATTAAGTAAACTTATCTCATTACTGCTGATTTTATTTCAACCTTTTCCTGATTGTTACACTTTCTCTTTTCTCTCTCTTCTGTTAGAAGACTGTTTTAAAACACTTTTTATTATCCTACAATCTTGTTAGACTTTCATTTTAGTGCAGTGTGAAGCTTGAAAATAGCACAACTATCAAAGTTGAGCTTTTTTTTTTTTTTTAGAAAAAGATAATAATAATAATAATAATAATAATAATAAACATTTAGAGGTTTATTTCTTCAGTGTGCAGCCTGTTAAACAGCCCCCCTGTGGTTTAAAAGCTCGCTAGGGGCTGCAAGCAATTCACACTGTGGAGGAGTATGAAAAATGACATGTAAATAACTTTACCAGAGGTTTCTTATGCCTCCATGTTGATGACAGCCAGAGCTGGAGGCATGTTTTCGGTTTGTCCGCTTGCCCATCTGTCTGTCCGATTGCCTGATGTCCAAGCCATTCTTGTGAATCCAATATCAAATGCCTTGAGAAAAGTTATTCAAATATAGCACAAACATTCATGAGGACTGACTGAGAACGGATTACATTTTGGTTGTCAAAGGTCAAACATCAAGATCGTGGTGATGAGGTCTGTCCAATTGATAGATGGATACGTTCCTAAATCCTTAATTGTACTCTACCCCATTCGTTCCCTATTGCCCTGAAAATGGTAATTTTGTATTCATATGATGTGTATGCAGGATGTCATTTTGGTCTATATGTGAAGCTGTTGTTAAATGTGTAAACAAACAGTATATAAATAACTGAAGACCCACACTGAAGATTAGTTTGCTCATTCATTCTACATGCAGTATTGTTTAGGGTGAGTAGTGTTATGGCTCTAGGTCTAATAATGTAGTCCAGTTCAATGTACAAATTCCCACAGGTGTACATGAATCCAATTATCAGGATCAGAGGTTGGAAATTTGCTTGTAACATATAATTTAGTAATGTTAAGTTTATTTAATTCATAGGTTCAGTTACTACCTGCAAACCTGATGTCTGAACAGTGGAAGGAGCTCTTAATTGAATTTGGCAGGGAGTGGGTTTAACAGGTGAGCTCTTGCTTTAGCAGCATGATGCTAATGGCAAACGTGTTGTGGTGAGCTCATCTCTCACTGAGAGAATGTGCTGGGAGGCAGCAGAGCAGTAGGTGTGCATTCCTAGAAAGCGGTAAATTGATAATTTAATTTCTGATTAGGTCAATTATTCGTGATTGAAGAACATTAAGAAATCAAATATGGCAGTAAAGAACGTTGGGAAATCTTTTTTAGTAAAGAGGGATGTGAAGATTGAAGGCCACTGAGAAGGCAGTTTAAAAAAAAAACAAAACAAAAAGAAAAACTATGACTTGTGTCGAAAAGAAAGTAGTGATCATCTTAATTAGCACTGATGAGTTCTGAGGTTTAGCAGGGGGAGATATCATTTGTAGCTCTCACTCAATTATCATGAGTTAATTTACTCAGATTGCAGTGTTGCACATGAATTTACGGGAGTGTGTGAGTGCTTTAGGCAGATATACAACTATTTGAACTGCATAAGTGTTGGAGCTGTATGTGTGTACCGTGTGTGTTTTAGTGTGGCAGTTCACATTAGAATTCATGTCATTGGGATCAGATACAGTGGGTGGTGAAGCATAGGTGTTGCATCAGACACAGCGATATAAGCAAGGGCCAGATCCAGGTTGATACTGTTACAATAGGTCTTTTCTTGTCCAAAGCAAATCATGTATATTAAGTGACAAGAAATGTTCTCAAATGGGTCAGATGCAATATCTATATGAATACTGAATACACAGGTAATAAAATGTGGGAGTTACAACAAAGCCAGTGAAATCTTTTTATCATAATCAGGATCAAAGCGCTTTGATCAATGTTTTCAATGTTATTAATGCTTTGGTCTGACCTGGGCCACCCTGGCAACATTATATTGTAACATATATTTGCATTTGATAAGGTAAAAACAACATGAACAATATGCAAGCTCACAAAAAATATGTCATGGACAGTGTAAGCACATTGATAGCTGGACAAAAGCTGGTATTTATGTTTCTTTCACAAGCACCCAAAATATATCTGATCGCATGTCTGTATTCCAGCTCTGAATGTTCCTGCTGGGCTTTGAAAAGAGAAATAAATTCTTTGAAAATTCATGTTAGGGAATTGAAAGGATTGCAAAACTGGGCATAGTTCCCAGTGTTTACAAAGGCCATCTTCACATGTGCAATGATAATTTTGAATAAGCATATTTTCTTTTGTTTTCATCTCTAATACACAGAAATATGTCAAGGTGCGTGTTCATCGCTCTGCCTTGCCATTGATTTGATTATGATCTGCAAATGCTAGGTTTGTGTCTGGTTGTGAGGATATTTTCATTCTTTTGCTTGCTTTTTGTGTTGAGTTGTGCTCAACTGAACAATGCGAACTGATATGAGAAAGAATCTTTTCCACTGAAAGCACCTCTCTGTGCTGCTACTTGTATCACATGGTAAGGTAAAGTAAACAGTCGTGGCTTCAGGGGATGTGACTCAGGATAACTGACTCACTGGATATCTTCTGAAGATGGTTAGACTTGAGTGCAATGCTCTTGTGAAAGGTGGCTAATCTGCACATCTGTATAAATTTTAGATATATGCTGCTTGTGTATATATATGCGAAGTAGCTATGAGGCAACCGTTTGAGCAGATGCTGCCTTTCCATTTTTACTATTTAAACTTGAATTATCATAAAAGCTTTTCCTTAGTTTCTTTTTGAAAAGTTCTAAAAGTTCAAATCACAGCTTGGGTTGACAGAACCATTTTCTTTGAGAAAAGGAACTCTGGGGACCTAAGCTGTCAGTCATGCCATTCAAATAAAAAGTTTTAAAACAAATTAGTTTCTGCTTCATTCCAAAGGTAATAATTTAAAAATTGTACATTTACCAACAAAATTTTTTGCAGTGCATATGTGAAGCCAATAATGATGAATAACTAACTTTTCTTTTTTACATTGCTACATCTTTTTTTTCTTTATTTTTTTGTTTACTCACACATGTATGCCTACTCCTATGCAGAGACAGTTCAGGAGTTTCAGTTAATGTTTACATCTAACGTGACAATCGGGAGAAATTGCGATCTCCGTGACTTTGACTGTGGCGTGATTGTTGGTGCCAGACAGGTGGGTTTAAGTATTTCTGAAACTGCTGATCTCCTGGGATTTTCTCCCACAACAGGCTCTAGAGTTCACTGCGAAAGGTGTAAAAAACAAGTCAGCAGTTCTGACTTGTTTTTCAAGTGAGACTGCAGACAGAATCATCTTGTTGATGAAAGAGGTCAAGGGAGAATGGCCAAACTAGTTTAAGATGACAGAAAGGCTACAGTAACTCAGATTACCACTCTTTACAACTGTGCAGAAAAGCTTCTCAGAATGCAAATCATTTCGAGACACGAGGGGGGATAAAAGCAGGAAACCATATCATGATCCACTCCTGTCAGCTGAGAACAGAAATCTGAGGCTGCAGTGCACGCAAGCAAAACTGGACAGGTGAAGTCTGGGAAAAAAATAGTCTGATATACGATGTATCTGGATTTCTGCTGAAGCATACAGATGGTAGATATTGTGGCATCAACGCCATAGATCCATGGACCAAACCTGCCTTGTGTCAACAGTCCAGGCCGGCGGTGGTGACCTTCGGGAATTGAAGACTTTGTGAGGCGGCAGAACGAGAGATGATGTGCAGCTGACAAATCTGGAGAAATGATGTGGTATAATAAAACAAATTGCAAAATAAATACATAGAAATATAGTAATAAGTACATTCTGAGTGTTTCAATGACACTTTTTCTGTAAGTACTTGTGCGACTTCTTGTGCTAACAAAGATACTCACAGACAAATATGGGTTTATACCCCTGAAACCACGGTGGAGGAATTTCCAGGTGGTGCATGGCTCATTGCGGTAGAAACCTGGGTTCAGTTACTGGCAGAGGTTTCCCTCGATTTAGCAGGCATTTCAACCAACAAAACTGGCAGTGTTGACTGGTGCGAAGCCAGTGAAAGAGCATGTCTGGGTTCTTGCATTAGGAGCTCTGGTTTAGGGCTTGAGACCAAAACAGATTTCTGTAAAAATTCATAAATGTGGAGAAAGTCTTGCCAGGATAACTGCAGCTCGCATGGGGTTTACAGAGCAGCTGACATACACATCTCCAAAGTCTGCTGCCCTGTGTATCTGGCAAAAATCTGAATGTCTGAGCACCGAGGGGTAGTTAGCAGCTAAGGCTAACATAAGTTTTTCATCATTCACTTTGAAGTGCTGTAGCCTCATAGAAAATAACCCACATACAGTGAGGCTGGTATAGTTAGTGGAGCTCATTTGTGGTGGAAGAAAAAGCTACTTGCTCACAAATACTTTCTTGCAACTGAATTAATGGAAAGTTTTATCAAACCTGAAAACTTTAAAAGTAAACATGGAACTATAAGGCTTATGGCACAGCTGCATATCAAGTAGGCTACGCTGGATATTTATTTAAGTTTTTATCTTTTTTTATTCCTTTCTCTCTCAAATTTCCATATATTTTACTGCTACAGTTTTGTCCGTGTAATTGGAAAATAAACAATTTCTTTTATGCAGAAAAACAACTGAAAATATTCTAAGTTCAATAGATTCATGTGGTTCCTTTGTGAACTCTAATAACAATTTTAAACAGTGCAGCACAGTGTTTTGCACAGTGCTTATGATAGCATTGACTGTCAATGTGAGGATATTTCTTTTAGAAAAAAAAATTCAAAATAAAACTTAAATGTAATTCATTTGTTAAAAATGGCAGTATAGTGTGGCTTCTGTAAGTATGTTATAAAATACATACATTTTAATATACAATGCTAAATAAAATAGCCTACCATGTAATACTATTGTGTATGGAATGCTTGTAAATATAGGGCCAGTCAAAAGAAAAAAATGACATAATTTGCACTTCCTCATTCATCATTGACATGATTGTTTGACATTGCATTAATAACAGTAAAAATTGTAATAATTGTTGTGAATGTGGAGCACTGCTGCTACCAAAGAAGAATGAACAAAAACCCTTGTTGCTCAAGCTTTGTAAGCTTTGTAAGCTTTGTTATTTTTCCAAAACAACGCAATGTTAACACTTGTGTTGTGCTGACGTAGTTTCAATATTTACAGTGACCTTACTGTAACAGATTTACAATCAATAAATGCTCTAGTCTCCAGGAAGATTCATTCATTCATTAAAAGAACGCTGATGCTTTTAATGACTCCAAAACAGTTGAAATATATGTAACTACTGGATTTTAACAATATATGTCAAGTTCATATATTTTTCACAAAATAGCCACAAAACCAAAATGCAATAACAGGCCAATATTCAGTTTTGTATTCCAGTGATTTGTAAATCTTCTGCAGCTCATTCAGCTGCAGGTGTAAGGTAATGGCTTACATATGGCTCACATTTCATCATGGATGTATACATGTTGTAGCTCTGCGCCGATGCTCGTCCCAGCACTGCTTTTAGCCACAATCAAAGTACAACCAAAACAAAAACAGGAAATGATTAAGTGGATGAAAGGATGGACCAAACTATTGGGCACTTTATAATACTGAATATGGTTGTGATGAATGTCTCTGACTTACTGGATTTGAATACTTGAGCACAAGCATTAGTTCTTTCCTTGCATGCAGCAAACAATAAAATGGGAAAGCACAAAAAGAACTGGTCGGTTGGGGAAGAAATCTTTGTTATCAGCAAATGTCAGAGACAGGATAATGCTCATAGAGCATGAGAATCTTCTATAGAACCTGACACTAGTTAACAGAAGGTATTTTGTCATACACTGACCAAGCCAGGACACTAAAATTAGTTAGCTCTTAGGATTCAGTAAACTACACAAAATATGTACTGCTTTGTTGTGTGCTGCATATTCTTGTAGTTTCTATAAAGGGGAAATGGTACAAACAAGCCTTGCTCTTCTTATTAAATATAGCCTTTTAATGAGAAATAGATTATAATATGAAACATTCATTTGAAATAAGCTGATATAATGATCCCAACAGAACAGCAAAAAAGTACATAGGCAAGGTATTAGGTGTAAAAATCTTCAGACATAGTCATGGATACATGTAAGCAACACTGTGGTAGCATAATGCAATACGAGTAAATGTGCTTGTTTTATGGACCTTGCAAGTGGCTCAAAACTAAATCGTAATGTACAGTATGTTTTGACAATATAAAACAGTCATAAATTGTCATGAATCTAATTTGTTACATAAGACATGGGTGCCCTGTACTTTGTGCTAGTGTACTCAAATAGAGGGCTATTTTTTTTTAAGTAGTCTTTGTATTCCCTTTCGATACTGTTATATTTTTAATAATATTGTTACTGTAGCAGAGCATTGTTACTGTAACAGAGTAAATATTTACAGGTATATTGTACAACAGGGGACAAAAAAATATCCACCATATCTTCAAGTCATTCTTTGTCTCTGTCTGGTGGTTGCATTCCCCACATGCACAAACCTCGTTGAAGCTTAGTCCTCAGGAGGGAATGAAAACTGTGTGTTAGGTTTCATGTATGGTCTTGAATTCTGAAGCTAATTCAGTGTCACTCGTCTGTGTAACATCTAAATGTTTTCTCCAGCTCTAAACATGTTAAAGGGATAGATAACAGGCACTTAATAATAATAATGAAAATAATTAGAATACTACTACTAATAATAATAAGGTAACAATTCATTTGGATACTCCAATGTTGATGCTGAACAATCAATTCCTCTATTTACTGCATTTCTATTGATCATGAGATTGTGTTAATCTGGGTTTAGCACCAGGATATCAGATTTAGCTCAACTTCATCTTAAACAAATTTATTATGAGATACTGTTGCCATGCAAATGTCAGCAATGGATGCTAACATTTTTGCAAAATCCTAAAGCGCTACAGTGTTAACTTTAGCAACCTAATAAGCTCAAAATTGATAAACTCCAACAATACAGCAAGCGGTTGCCACTGCGTCCACCATTCTATCCATCATTTTTCCTCGCTGCTGCTGCTTACTTTTGACCAGCGCTGTCATCCTTTGCAAATTTTAAACAACAAAGAGCTGAGCCTGCAAGCTGAGCCTTGCTTTCCTAAACTGGCCACCACATATGGACTAACATACATTAAGAAGTAAGCTAATTTGCAGACAACTGAATCACCTGAAATTCATTAGATTTCATAGTGGTACATTATTACATTGTTACTTAATAAATAAGTGACTAAGTTGTTATTCATAAAGCACCTCTCAAGTATTAAAAGAGCTTCACAAAAAGACTTGACAACAGTAAAATAAACCATAAGGACAATCATTGTCAGACATGATAAGGACAATCATTGTCAGACATGATTCTGTTTGCCTACATCATGTCCAGAATACACATCTAGAGAAAATTGTGATGTGGTGAATTTTGCAGCTGACAAAGCTGCAGTAATTTGAGAAAGTATTAAGATCCCCTCACATTTTCCACACTCTCATCTACACTCAATAACCCATAATCACCAAAATCTGTCTGTTTGTAAATCAGTCCTTTACAAAAGAGTTCAGAACCATAATTGAACACTTTCTCGAAGCCTGTGGTAGCGATTAACAGTTTTGAGTCTTTGTTCACAATCTTTTTGTCCATACTTCCCAACAGGCCCTCTCAAGCAGCATCAGACTGGATGGAAAGTGTCTGAACTGCCATCTTCAGGTCTCCCAACAGCTGTTCTATGAGGCTTAAGTCAAAGACGTGGCCTGAAGCCACTCCAGCCCTGTCTCGGCTTTACGCTTAGGGTCAATGGTTGTGCTGATGGCTGAACTGTTGCCACACCTGTGCACTGAGGCATCATTATTCCGACCCGTCTGCCTGTCTCTGCCACTGAGAAGCCCCCCAATAGCATCGTACAACCACTGCCCTGCTTCACCTTTGGTATGAACAGAGTGGTGTTCACCAGATCTAGTCCTTGGATTTCTGCCCAGAGGGTTCTATGTTTTTGTCTCATAAGGAAGGCTGTCATGGCATTTTACTCAAAGTGATTCCCATGTAACCACTCTACAATAAAGTCTCATTCTTCAGGCAGGTCTTCCCATCTCTACAGAGGACTTGAGATGTCCTGGTAGAGTTCTTGGTCACCTCTCTGACCAAGACCCTCCTTGCCTAGTTACTTGGCTGTTTGTTTAGCTGGATGACCAACTCTTGGGAGAGTCCTGGTGGTTCCAAACTTCTTCCATCTCAGAGTTATTGGGGGACACTTTGTTCCTGGTAAAACTTTAGAAATGGTTTTATACATTTGCTGGATACTGAAATTCTGTCAGAACCTTAGGACCATATATATATATATATGTATATATATATATATATACACAAATGTGTGTGGCTCTGTCCAATAAACTTGATCTGCCACAAGTGAAGTACTGGACACATCTCTTGGACAATTAAAGGCAGAATGCACCAAAAGCAAAAAGTACTTTTGTAAATGAGAGATTTCAGTTTTTCATTTTAATTACGTTTACAAAAATGTCTAGAAATATATTTTGGACTTTGAAATTATGGGTTATTGAGTGTAGAATGATTTTTGTAGGTTAGATGGAAACATTAAATCTACAACACAATAAAGTGTGCAAAAAGGTAGGGGGTCTGTATACTTTATTATGCCACTATATGTCCCTAAAGTCTTTTTCCAGGGCCGCTGCAATTTGTTGCTTCAAACTTTGACCATTGTATAAGAGGTGTTGAATTGTTTGAAGAATTCAGAACAACAATTATTTAAAAAGTACACAAAACTAAACAAAAAAATACCAAAGCAACCAAACAATAGATACATCAATAGACTAACAGACACAAAAAACAAGAGGAAAAACTGGGAAAGTATAGGTTTTAAGATGATATTCTGAAAGCTTGCAACTGAGTCAGCAGATTTCTAGAGGTTCTTCTAAAGTGACATGGTGGAAAATATCATGCTGTCTCTTTTTTTTTTTTTTTCTTTTAAAGTCTGAACCTGCACAGGGCGAAGACAGCTAAGTTGTACAATATGAGGGGGGACCTTGCCTTTCTTGTTGTCAACAAACATGCACAAGTAATGGACTGGACCTACAAAAAGTCATCAGTAATAGCAATGTTTCAGCATCAGATTACCCAAATAAAGTGTGACCAAAAATACATACTGTAGGTAGTGTTTCATATTTAAGGTTGATGATTGAGGATGTTAAAGACGTTGCAGCTCTGTTGATGTTTTCCAGCAACATGCAAAAAAAAAAAAAAAAAAAAAAGTTAAAATTCATATTTGGAAAGAAAAAGACATAGTTTTCATGTGGGCATAAAAGCTTACAGATTACTCACTGCCAAAAAGGTATTTTAAACTTTAATATAACCATTTCTTCTTCTTTTTTTTTTTTTTTTTTCCTGTGACACAACATCAAAATTCAATGGCTTTCAACACAATTCTTATCCAACAGAAATATACCCTCTCTAGTCATTTGTCTTTTGCTGTGTTCTTATCTGAAATTAACTTAGAGAATAAAAGAAAAACATACAAATGGGACTTTTTTTTCTTCATGTCATGATGTAAGTACTAAGTGAAACAGGGATGAACCTTATGTTTTACATATATCTACCTCAGGGGAGTGTATGGCTTTAAGTTGTCTTGCAAATGTGCCTGAATGATGAATGTTTACATTTTGCTCTTGGTGCTGACAAGCTCCACAAATCAGCAGTCACAACATGTACATTTTGCAAAGCTGTACAAAATAGCATTGATTGTTAAATCTTCAGACCACAATATTGCACTCACGCACCAGGAGGTACTGCCTTGTGAAAAACACAGCTTGAATTTCAAACACGGGAAGAAGCGCTCCAAATGCAAGATTCAGCTTAGACTGGAGTCAATCTCAAATGACACATTCAATTAACGAACAGCAATAAGCATCAAGCCAAAAAAAGGTATGTGCACACTTGCACACGCGCACACTCACATACACACACATTCACCCACATATATATGTATATATAAACAGCTGGCTTTTGTTATTTGACATGACTATCCATTACTGCCCTGCTGTGTGCCTTATGTGTCAGAACAATGACAGAGTGCCTCATAACTCACAAAGAGCAATGCAGATTCACTGTGGGTTTGAAATGTAATAAAGAGTCTATAAGTAATGTGTTGACTACTTATTCTCTAGGGCTATTTAATCCTTACAATGTATAAACATCTTTAATATTAAACTGTCCATTATGTCTGAAATATTTTGCACATTAGCTGAAATAAAAGGATATCTGTACTGCCCTTGTGTTATGTCATTATTCCTTTAAAAATGTTTTTTTCTCAGTAAAGAATGGCAGTTTCAGATAAAACCTTTGATCCCTCAGAGTAAAATCAAGGCCTCTTTTTCACCAGTACATAGATTTAATATTTCTTTTTTTTTGTCTCTCTCTTTTAAGTTCTTTTTAGGGAATGACAGACATGCTGGGACAAATATGATACAGTCCTTATAGTGGTTCCATTAATCTTCTTTATCCGCCTGAAATGCTTTTCAACACTGCCTTTTTCCTTTTTCTCTTTAAGAATTCTGCTTACAAAGTTAATATTACATCAAAAGGCAGAAAAGGTCCAAAAATGAAAAAGAGAAAACAAAATTAAGATTAATATCCCTTTATAGTTCATTTGTTGGGTTGTTTGTGTTTAGTTTGCTGTCCTTAATTTAATGTTGTTATGTTCAGCAGAGTTTAGCAGTCAGGTGATCTGATTGTTTTAGTATCTCTGTGCTGTACATGTCCAAGGCATGATTTACTCGAATCATTTCGCTGTTGTTGAGCTTGAGCCTATGCTTTAGCATACAAGAGAAGAGGTCCAGCTGGGGTTTACCAGGTGCAGATGGAGGGGCTAGGCGGTTAATCCGATCCCTAATGTCCAGTAGCAGAAGCATAACAGATGAGGATGAGTAGAACTGTGTTCCCTGTGTGTACGACTGGTTAACCTGCTGCACAGCACTACGGAGCAGGTCGGCATTAAAGCGCAGGCTGTAGCCGAACACTTGGATGTCAGATATTTTTATGTAGATCTGGCGCTTATTTGGGTCTGCAAGGTCCACTGGGCCCTGTCCTGTGTCATTGCGTAGGCCAGTTGGGATCTTGGCACGGCTACGTAGGTAGATGTGCACCGTCTCAAAGAAGGTCTTCCACCGGTTGCCCAGCAGGAGCGTCCAGTTGAAGCACTGGGAGTTCTGCAGTCGTACTTTTTCCCAGCGTGGGTAACCATGTTCGCCAAAGGGCATGCTCCAGCCTTCTGAGTGACTCCCACTGAATGGGTTGACATAAACAAAGAACATGGGATCAATACTGCTATTTCTCATCTGGCAGATCTTCATCGATAGGCCGATTATCATGTGGAGGTAGTCCATCCGGTTTTTGTTACTTTTGAGAGTCAGGGACATGCGTTTACGCCATCGAGGGTCAAAGAATGTTTCTAGGCGGATCTCATTACTGATGAAGGTAGTGTGAATGTACAGTCGCGAATCCATTTTCTGTAACAGGTATTTAAGTTCCAGGTCCTGAAAGTCCAGATCCGTTTCAAAGCTGATGAACTGCTCACTACGTTCCGAATCCACATTCTGAGGCTCACAGCGACCACGGTACAACTTGTAGCCCTTGTTGCATGAGCCACATTGTGAGATGTTAGCCAGGCTGCACATGGCACAGCTGTTGTTGCCACCTATGACACAAGGGATGGGTCGTTGGCACAGAGTGACACCTGTGTGGCACACGCATGTCCTTTGGCTCTCCAGGAAGGTCCCCCAGAACCCGTTCTCATTGCAGTAGAGGAAGGACTGCACCCTGTTGAGCCACTGCATCACAGATCTACAAAGAAATAAGAAGAGAATGGGATAGAGGCATTAACAGTGGTCAGATGGAAAGCTCTAAACCTAAATGTCATGGTGTCAGTACTATTTTTAACCAATTTGCCACAAATTATTAAATGGAATACATTACTGCCTGCAAATCTTTTTTCGTGCATTTTTTCCAGAAGAACTGCTATGCCACTCAAAGTAGCACTAGCGTACAGTAACTGCCAAGTTAATTAAGTTAACTATGGTGGATTACTTAATACTAACGCAAGTAAGCTAAAGTGTTAGCAGGTTGACTTAACCAAATGAATGATGAATGATGAATGGCTTTAAGGTATGACAACACAATAAATATGCCAAGAATTAATAAAATACAATACATTGTTAAATAGGAATGTACATGAAATATCTAGTCAGGATAGTGAATGGGATGATTTCTTCGCTCTAAGAGGGAGGAGTTGGGTTATTTCACTCAAGTGGGAGACATTACTTGCTATTCTTATCTTGTCTCTTCATTTCCCCTAAGGCATCTTTTCTTGTCATCTTGACAGTACTTGAACTTATTTTCTGACTGTAGGAGGTTAATTCTGAATCCTGATTTTTCAGAGAAGAGGGCTAGTCAAGGTTAGCTTGACATGTTAATGAACCTGAGCATTAACTATGATGGAAGACACTGCATTCTCAGCAGGCCAATAAGCCCCTGAGCTATACCCAAAATGAGCTCAGAACAGATCACCTATAGAGGACAATATAAGCACATTGTTTGATCCTGATAGCTCTGTCGTCATACTGAAGGGATAAAGTGACAAAGTGCTATAATTTCCATGATCCATATTCCTACACCTTCTCCCAACTATATGTCCTTTAAGTCCTAGAATTTGTAATTATCAGCTTAAAGTATAGATAGCAATAATTACATGTCCTTAATTCCGTCTAATCAAAACCTGATTTCAAAACAACCAGTGGATACTAATTGGATGGAATTCAATTCAGAGCAATCTGTAAATTATTGTCCTGTTGATTGAAGCATTTAGTCACTCTTTCCTTTTCATTCAGTCTTGACCTTATCTTCCCCAAAAACTTTGTTTTGCAAACAAGAATTACGATTTTTTAACACCGAGACATATGAAATTGTTTCACACTTTTCAAGCAAGTAAACTTCATCAATGTATGTAAGTTTCAGATTTAAATAATGTGCTTTTTGAGAGGTTAAAAGGCTTTAAAAGGGTTTGAATAAATAACAACAAGTCGTCAGCATAACATGACATGTTGCGCTTTCTGCAGGGACATTGCACAACCTCATGTTGTGATTGCATGTTTCTCAATGATGTGCTTTAATGAGCAAGGGAAAAGAGGATAGTCCTCTCTGATAGAACAGCAGGGTAAAGTGACGAGAACTAATGCCATTACGCTACATGGAAGAATAATTCCAGTAAGACACTTATTTAGGCAAATCAAGACTTTAACAAGGACACAACATGTCATCCCAAAGTTAACACAAAATTTGTCGTTTTTCATAGTCATCTTGTTTCCTTCCTTGTCATAACTGAAAGTGACCCATGCGCGTGTGTTCGTGAGTACAAACCAACATTTTATGATCAGCATGTGCTGGGTTCACACAGCTCTGGGTCTAAACAGATTTGCGTGAGTAATAGTTGGTGCAATTGCCACATTAAATATATCATGTAGAATAAAGGGGAAAAAATATATACTTACAAAATATAAACCACATTATGTGTTGTGCAGCTTGAATAATTTCCTGCACAGGTTTTTCCAAGAATTTCTTTAATAATTTGGATCATCAGAAAAAGAAAAAAATGAAGCCTTGATAATAATCCAACAACACAACTTCATATAATAGGATTTAAAGGTGTAATTTATCTCCATAGATGAAGTGTAATTTCTCTACTTAATCTGCTTGTAACCATTTCCTTAATTTAGTATGCTTGAATATTGCCAACTCTCTCACTGGCATTTTTTTTCTTTTTCATAAGTCACTACATTAGTGGTCTCCATGATCAAAAGCAGCTGATCTAATTTCTATATTTTGTCAGTGAGTTTGGGTCTGATTTTTCTTTTCCTGTGTGCAGTTTCTTGACTGTGTTGCTTAAGACATGACATCTGTGAACACATGATTTAAATATAATTGGTTGGAGTGGAATTTTGTTGGTTTCTTTTTGGATTTGCAATGTGAATATGGCTTTTTTTTTTTTTTTTTTATCTTGCACTGCAAATATTTCATGGGATAGAAAGTGCCACATCTTGGTCGTATGCTTTGTTTTTTGTTTGACATGATATTTGTTTGCAACATGACATTACAGACTGTGAGAGAGCCTGAAAGCCTCTGACTCATGCCAAAAGTATGAGAGCTGGCAACCTTTAAATATAAACTACTCTCAGATGTGCATTTTTCATGTATTTTGTTGTACTTGTGTAGAGCTGCTATTTCTTGAGCTTGTTTGCTTGTGTGCACTAGTGTGCTGCTATCTACTTTTGGCTCTTCCTGGGAGATGAAATGTCTTAATCTCCTGGTGCAGGCAGTGTATTTGTGATTTTATATCACTTTCCACTGCAGTGTTGCAGTTTGGCCCAGAGTGTCTTCAGAGAGATGGATGTATCATGTTATCTTCCTCCAGCTTGTGTTTGCTGTCCACTCCAGCATAAATATAAAAGGAGCTACCAAGTAGAGATGTGCCAGTACTTTGGGTTTGCTATATACTGTGGTGAAACATTGGAGTGGTAACGCTGTCAGCAATATCTGTTACTGTCGTAATTATATTCAAAGGGCACTGTGAGCACCTTCGTTTTCAGTTTTTGTTTTTAATTAGCCATGAGGGAGGCAGAACAGCAACCATCTTCTATGACTGTCTGAGCTCCAGCAACTCTTGCCATTATTTGCTATGCTTACATTAGCAAGTAGGCCTGCTTACATACAGCTAGTTTATGGTTGCCAATGTAATATTCAGCATTAGATAGGGCATACATTTTTACATAACTGACAATCAGGGATATTGCTGTCTTGAGGTTGTGCACACAATGCTCTTCCTCACAGGCGAGTTGCACATGCTTTTTGTGTTGGCAAAACACACAGATTTGACTTTTTGATTATTTTACAGGTATCGTTCCTTGGTATCAGAGTATCAGGTATCAATAACAAACACAACAAAACACAAGCCTATTGTGTGTGTTTATTGAAAAACGTTAAAACTAATGCATCGTGTGTAGGTAAGTGGATTGCAATACACAAGATCAAACTTTAACATTCATCCTATATTATGCAGGAAATAAACCATAACTATCGATGTCAATGATGCGCTGGACTTCTAATAAATCAGGATATTGTACAATACACAAGTCATTTCAAATATCTTATGTTTAGAACATAAAATCTTTGCCTAATTGGAAATGGCAGAGAAAAAAGACTTGTTTCGCAGGTGTCCCGAATATAAAACTATTCCCATTATTTTTTGTAATGGTCATTCATTATTGTATTGGACACGAGCCCAGTCATAATGATCCCTCCTTTGAATCTATTTACTCTTGAAATATCGAATCTGAAATACTGAACTGAAATATATTCTATCAAAGAACTGCCTCCCTCAAAGAGCTACTTGAGTGCACATGTAGGCAGTTTTATTTCTGCCTTATTTGTTTCCATCTGAGGCAATGGCTTGGCTTAGATTTGACAGAGGAAATTAAATGAAAACACGCTGGAATGGACGGTGTTTGTTTTCTGTGTTCATTCTGTGTTTTTAATAGGGCATCAAACAGCCCTGGTATTCAGATAACATGCATCATAGCTCCTCCTTGATTAGGAGCAAGAAAAAGAAAAGAGGGAAAGAGAAAATCAGAGCAGGGGAGAGGAGTCTGTCGCTGGAAGAAAACAGAAAAAGAAAGACAAACAAATGCGGCACACAAATTTAAAAAAAATTCAAAAAACATGAGAGAGACCCATTAATGATTCCATGTAATGGGATATCCGTAGCACAAGACTAAATACTAATATTTGGGCAGGATATGTATAAGCAACAACATTTAGAAAGATCTTGAATTGTAGTCATAGGCAGTGTCATGTCAAAACCTTTTTAAATTAAGAAAAAGTAATTCATCATATGGAGGTTACAGTCATATTTGCAAACATGCTTGACTTTGAACATGAATAATTAAATCCAATGCATAGCCAGTATGCAAATGATTTGGCTGAGAGTGATGCTGCTTCATATCTGTCACTATTAATCATTTATACCAAAGACAAACTGCTATGTTCATTCGACTTGAAGCAAGCCGCTATACTCATTACAGGAAATGCAATAGCAAATCCAATATAGTTCACATATAAAGTTTCCACACAGTTATTGCAGTGAGTGTTCACAGCAGGAATTTACGATGCTTGTAATGAATGGGTGCCTTGTGGTGAGGTAAACCCTGAAAAATGATGAAGTGATATGCAATTGTAATTATGGACAGCCAACAATGCATCTGGTGCCTGTCTTTCATTAGCTGATGTAAATATGTCTGACCTTATTTAATATGCAATGGTGAAGGGGAAACATAATTTAAAACTTAAAATCTTTTTTGGATAAGTTTGACTTGATAACACAAGTTTACATAATAATAATTGCCCTCAGTAATAAGCAACTTCCCCTTGTTCCATTTTGCATTCATAATTTAATTAAACTAAAATGCACTAGCACTGGCATAATATGGATGCCCTTTTAAGATTGCATGTAAGAAATGAAATGAAACTAAAAAGGACCTGCTTTATTGAGGATGCATTACCTCTGAATGCATATTACAGTACCTCTGGACAGTAGTTCTGTTTTTGATTTAGTCATGAATATACTCTGCATTTACACACATTGGCAATTTTACATGCACTAACAGTGTGTGCATGGTAGACATGGTTTAGTAGGTCACGCAAATGAAATAAAAACAACACTGATTTGTGAGTCAAAACTCACCTCTGTGAATTTGTTTGCTTATCTAGGTTGCCTAGACAACAAAGCATAAGCAAAAGTTTTTCTACTTCTCTTCCCAGGTAGCTCCAGATATCAAAGGTGATCTCAGAAAAGCGGTGGTCTCTTACTCTGACTTGGACAGATGTTAAATTTAGGTTGATGTCAAAACCAAACATGACAGTTGGTTTTGCTCATGATGACAGTATCCGTATTTCTTATGTTCAAAAGGTGCTGCCATGAGGCATTTGGAAAAAGTTATGTCACGACACAAATTAAAACGAACAAAATATCAACAGCGACCACCGTTGCTATCCTATGTCAAATTGACATGGGCGTGAGATGACATCACAACCAACATGCAGTCAACCAAAAATACATGCCTAACGGTGTTGGTGGTCAGCTAAGGGTTTTCAGGGTTTCTTCTGATCATTTTTCCAAAACATTTCTAAAGACTGTCTAAGCCACCTAGGCACTCCATGGCAATGCCACAGCCAACGCCCCTTAGGAAGCATCAAGTTATCGTGTACCCTTTTTGTATTTCATATTCACATTCATAAATCTGGTGGTTGATGTCATGAACAGTATTAATCCCTCATCACCTTGTTGTCTTTGTTATCGTGACTCCTTTTCAGTAAGTTGTTGCGCCATCCCGTGTCTCCAAATGGATGCACTGCACCTTGGCACTGACTCTACAAGTGTCTGTAACTCTAGCGGAGAGATGGAACACCAATCTTCCAAAAGATGTTCCCTCATTTGAATGATTTGAATGATTCATACTCATGAAACTATTCAGTGACCACTCCTGGCCTATCTATGAGGACACCGTCGTCTTGTTTCTCCACTTATTTTTCAGAGTTTTCTCTCATTTCATCACCTGTATTTCTACTCCCACCTCTAAACAGATGCACTGCACTATCATCATCACAGGTTTTCAGGGAACCTGTGGAGCTCACTTCAGAGGTTTCCATTATTCTGAATGGCCCCTACTGTCTAAGATGTAAAGGTTAAAGCAAACAAGATAGTACAGACCCTTAGGAGCCACTGCATTTACCACTTGTTGATCTGACACAGAGCTTCATACTGTTAAAAACTGTGATATGCCGGCGAGGCAAACCGGGATCCAAGTGACCACTGGAGCTTCTACATAAATAGCTCAGCGGATTTCTCCCAGTGGAGGAGCTTGGATGGTGTTAAAACCACTGGTGAAGTCAATGAACATTGACTCTCCAAGTGGGAGTATGCACAGAATACCAGCTGGATGACAATGTCATCCTTCCCATTGTGGACCTGATGTATGAACTGGAGAGAATCCAAATAGTCTCTCACAAGGGATCTGGCCTGCTGTCATTTAGAACCCTGGTGTGCCCATTCTTGGCCACTGGGGCCAGGCAAGGTGTTTTTCACATCATCATCAGCACACTCTCAGCCTCTGCAGTCTCACTGACAGGTTGAAGATGTGCTGGAAGGCCTCCCTAAGGTGGTTGGCACACACCTTGAGGACACTTGGGCTGATGCTTTATGGGCCTTCAGCTTTGCCTCAATTCCCTCATCCTTTGATCAGCTGTTAGAGGCAACCCAAAGGAGAGGTGACGAGAGTCCCTGTTGGTGTTGGGAGGCTTGCCTGACTCTTGAATCAGGGACAAAGAAGAGGCAGGTAGACAGGCATAGAATAACAGACAACCATAACTGACTGTTAGTGACTAACCCTGCGCAAACACAAATAGGCAATAAAACACACCCTTTTAATGTTGTATCTCTTACAATACAATTGAAATATTGAATAAATGACCATTAGTTTTCATTAAAGTTGAATATGAGACATAATAAAGGGTTGATGAGAGTTGTAACGGAATAAAAAGAAATTATATTCTTGAAAACAATCTATTCTCAGATGAAAACAAAACAATACATAAAGTAGCCGGAAAAACAGTTCAGTGAGCTATAAACCACTCACGCCCCACTCACACATGCATGCAGAGCGTACACTCGCACACACAGAGGTGATGAAAACAAATAAGTCAATCTGATGCAAAGCCGTCTCACACAAGCAAGCAAATAAACACACTGCTCTTATTTCCAGTGCCATCATGCGCCCTTGATGTGTGCTCCATGGAAGAGGAAGCGCATACTGCGGCTCTTTGATAACACTTCAGAACAAACCTTTGCCAACTCTCACACACAAATGTGGGTGTGCTCCTTTTCCGTCAGTGACAGTTCACAACTGCTCATTTTCAGACCACTTAAATGAATATTTTACGGATTCTGATTCCATTTACATGGTGACATTCCCTACATGGAGCAGTTGTAGGGCTGTTTTCGTGAGGCAGCTGGGAACTTATATCGGGTATTTTGCGTAGTGTTTTCTGATATTTTGCGAGAGCGAAGTGGGGAAATTCCTGGCATTTCAGGCAGTGCTGACACCACAGCACATCCGCAGCAAGGCTCTTAAGCTGCAACTGCAGTAGGTGGTGACAGATGTGTGCAATGACCTATCAAGAAAACTCCCACAGCTACATTTTCTTTTCAGACTGCAATATGAAATACAAGAGTGAGCAAGAGTGCTTTAGGCATGTGCAAGCCTCAGCACTAAGTTGACTTGATGGACAGAAACAACAGAACCATAAGTTGAAATATATAATAGATGACATACTTAGTGTGCATGCTTCAAGAAATAACAATCAATATAAAACCCCTACATCATCTGTGAGAATAAATTCCCTGAGAGATATCACTCTGTGGTATGCATTTTCACATTTGCTTTTCCAGCACTTAGAAAAATAAAGCCTTCAGTTTGTTTTGCTGAGTAAATCCACATCTAATTTCCATCGTGACGTAGAGGTCGTATTTCTACCCACCTCTCCCTAGGCATCTGGTGGTTGGGGTTGTGATGACAACGGATGCTGAGGCCAAAGAGCTTGCGGGCGGTGCGCTGAATCTTGAGCCGCTGAATCTCCAGGGAACTCTGGAGGAGCCTGTAGCGGGCTTGCAGGTCCCAGTCGCTGCCCCACAGGAGATGCACACTGCCAATGGGCAGGAAGTGAGTGGAGGGCAGCCTCTTCAGGAAGGACTTGAACTCATCTGGATAACAAAGAAGGATTGAGTGAGAAAGGATTGCAAAGAAGAGAACCAAGGAGTGGGAGGAGAACGTGGCTTGAACGTGCGAAAGAAAAAGTTAAAGATGAATACAAGGGGGGATTTATTCTACTTAGTGTTGAGCTAGGGAGAAGGAGTAATTATATCATTATATAAATTATAATAATTAAGTGAATTACACTGAAGTTTCAAGAGCTCAAGTCTTTAAGCAGCACTGAAGTTTGTTCAACTGTAAACAATAAAAACATTTTTTTACAAGAAATCCCATGTGTGTACCTTCGGATGTGTCTTAACCAAATGTGAAGTGGGTGAAGCATGAAAATAGGTTTGAGTGGGTTTGTTTGTACATTGAAAGAAAAGACTATTTGTTCAACAATAATCTTGCTAAGCAGTGAGAGTAAAATTAGGCAACATTATACTTATACTGGGATCTGTTATATTTCTTAGAAGACTTTTAGATTGTAAGCCACTATTTAAAATGAATATAAAAATGTCAAGAATAATAATAATCAGTCAAATAAATAAAGTACAATTATACTAAGTAACAGAGCTGGATTAACCTTTATTAACTGATATATGAGGAAACAACTTTTGTGAATTTACCATACCACTTTAGAAGGGACTCTATATCAGTGACATTTTCAAAGAAACTAGTCCATATTTCTATATTTTTAAATGTGCATAAGGTCAGTGAGCAACCACAATCCTGACCCATCTTTATCAAAGGTTGCTGTCATAGTATGTTGTTGAATTGCTCTGGTTTTACTTTTTTTGAGTTGCTTCTATTGTGAGGAGTTTTGAAGAGAAATAAAACCTTGGGAGCAGTAAACACCCTCATAGTCTGTGCTCCCACATGCTCGTTGAAGAGCAACACATTTTTTTCTCAGTGGTGCTGATGGCTGTCCTTGTGTTCCTCTGGCTGCCTCTGATAATGCTTGCTTGTCTCCTCCCTCGGCAGCCCATGAGCCCAGCTTCCTGACCCTTGTTTTCAACACTAGCTCCAATTTTTAGCAACAATGGGCATGGAGATGTTTCTAAAATTCCAATGGCCAACATACAAGGACGAGATATCTTTTATTTGGTGTGCTAATTAAATGAGTCATGACTCAGAGTTGCTCATTATCTGTGAAAATAAGTTTAAGTACATTGTTAGAAATAATTGAGTAAACAATTTAATGCAGAATATGTACTGGCAGCAGTCAAGCTCAAAAGCAAACAAAACCACCCTGCCCTTGGTCCAGATTTTGTCTAAGAGTACTGTGCACAGCTATGAACTTTAAAATAATGCACCTAATGTATAAAAGCCCCAGGGTTTAACTATTTATTGTGGGGAGAAAAGACGACAGAAATATTCCCTAAGAGAATGCAAGGTTTCTTCACACCCAGATCCCCATATTGAAGACATGTAAAGACCTGTACAGTATGCCAGTAGCCTCCTACAGACCTATCCAAGACAGTTTAACAGCATTAACCACAGAGCTCAGAGCTCTTTTTCAGCTGCAGCCGAGAAATGTCAGAATTTTCTCCACTCTCCTTCCAGGCATGTCAAGACTTCCCTTCCCCCTTTTCTTCAAAGAAGCCAGATTTCTTCTCCTCCCCTGTTTTGAACTTGCCATATTCCTCCACCCAGTTTTCAGAGATGTCAGGTACCACCCTCTTCCTTTTCCTCGAAAAGCTGGGTGTCTTTGGCGCCCAATATTCAGAATTATCTGATTCCCCGAACCAAAAGAAAAACCCATTATCAAGTCACTCCCCAATGCCAGGTCAATATTTGCCAAGTCCTTTCACATAAACATCAAAGCCTTCAAGGATCCTTTCCCAGACATAGATTCCAAAGAGTCCACATAGTCTCCTTGAATGACTCTTATCACAAGTCACCCAGCACACCTTATCTAAAGATTACAGCTCTCAGTTTAACTCCACTTCACCCCTTGTGCCATTACATCACAATTTGTTGGCTCTCCATACCCATACCGCGTTTATTCCCCAAAGAGAATTAGGCTGTAATTGTGCCAAAAAATATTTAAAAAAAAAAAAAAAAAAACTGATGTGGGAGTGAAAATGATGTACAACCAAATCAACTAAACTAGCTGGTACTCCCATAGTAGCAATTTCATTTTCCCTCAAAAAAAAAAAAGTCAATTGAAGTCAAAAGAACATCCATCTGACATGTGGTAATTTTCGCTACGGTGGAAATCTTGCACATTATCTGTGTGAGCGGAGGATGGTGATATCAGTCATGATGAATCAAACCACCTTTCTTCCTTCCTTTTAAAAGGCAACAAACTGGGCTAAAAGTTTTTCCCAAGAGGAAACAGGGAGTCTTTGTAGGGGAGGTTCTGAACATAATTACCACGAGCAGGAGAAAAGTGTCTTGACGGGATGTATCTCATTTTCTTAACATTTTACTTTGGTAATAACAGTGGTTACTTGCCCAATCAGAACTGGTGTCAGGGTTTTTCTTACTTCCCCACTCCCCCCCGCATGAGAACTTCATATCAGTGCTCATTTACCAACATCGTGCACTACTTTAACATTACTGGCACATGCCAACATTGTTGTAATCGTAGTGATTCAGTTGAATACTAAGTAGGCTGAGGTGACAAAAAAATATATATAATTGCTGATAGAAATGTCACCATGCAGACACACATGACACATACACCATAAACAAAATGTTAATGTCAACTTAGAAAGTCTACAGCACATCTCTCTGTAGTGAGTAAGTAAATCTATTATTGCCCATATTATTACATGATTTTCTGGTCATATGCAGTGAGTTTTGGAATAACTTACTGTATTTATAGTTTTTGACTTTAGATTTTTCTATTTATTCTTCTGGTGAGTGTGTAAACTGCATTTTGGACCTGCAGACCAGTTATATATTTGAATAAACCCCCCCCCACCTCTTTTGGCCTCTTTAGGTGCACTTCATTCTCAAGCACCCCTTCACAGATGTTCTGCACTCAGTGACCTCCCTGACTCACATTAACTTTCTTCTATGGGCCATAAATATATTTATCTGTTGCTGGCAGGTTTTATTGGGACACTTGTATATCACATCAATAATACATAGAGCAAGGTGCCTTGCCATGTACCAGCTGGGCACAGTTGTGTGCCTGTCTTCACTGTGCCCAATATTCTACTGACTCCTGTTGTGTTTGCATTTGCATTGGATGAAAACTGAGAAATTAGCATAAGGAAGTAGATCCAACTTGCAATGGCATTTGACATATGAAACATGAAGCATGAAGCATTTGACATATGAAACTTAGCTTGTCCATTCCTAGTAAGGAACAAAATTGTGTATTGGTCAATGCATTCAAAAGATAAATGTTTTCTAATCTATTTTACCTACAAAACACTCACAGTGATGGTTAAAGGAAATCAATGTTTCCCTTTGGTCCAAGACAGGCAGTGCTGGAATAACAAGGTTGAGTTGCCTGCACATCCATGCACCTTAACCTTCACAATCTCACTTTTAGCAGCAAAGCTTTAGTTGAAAGATCATTTTTTTAAGAACAATCTTATTTTAAATGCAATATTTCTAGACCCTTATTATTTACATAATTGCCATGGGAAATAAAAAAAATGGCGGAGTTTCCATCTTACCAGAGTTTTCAAAGTCTTTATAAGAGGCAGCCCAGGACTCAGACATTCCCAGCAGGGTTTTCTCCATGATCTGTATGTCGGTGATGGGACAGTTGCACTGGGGATACTCCTCGGCGCACTGACAGATGCACTGGTTGTTACGGCACACGTACTCTCCTTCCCCATTGCACATAATGTAGCTTAGAGCTGACTGGACAAATTTCTCCTGCAGGTATTCAGGGAAAATGACCTGAAGACCTGAAACAAAGACAAATGGGAGATTTTAGTAAAGCATAATGTGTTTAAAACATTCTTTACAGAGTATGATATGAGGTATATATATATTTTTTTCAATGCATTCCAGTGCTTCAGTTCAGTTTTCTTCATGTTGGAAATCAATGAAGCAATTGGACACAAAAGAATCTCAAAAATGTAGCCGTCATGCTTTTTACACTCTATCTTTCTTTTATGTATTTTACAAAAGCTCAAAACAAGATCTGATATATAAAAAAAATGACCTGAAAAATGTGCAGAATACCAAAATATACAGAGTGAGGTGAATCATTTTTCATTCATTTTGTAATTAAATGTGCTGTATTCATTGTGTTCAGACAAGATAAACAATATCTCTTTTCAGATATAATAAACGCAGTGGGGTGGCATCCAAACGTGGGGTCCACTGTGTGCAATAAGAAGTTAGCCAAATGACAAAAGTGGCTGTGAAATGGTTGACTGCCCTTCCAAGATTGCTTCGTGTTACAAGCACTCATTTATTTTTCTAAAAGATGTGCTTCAAAGCTTGCCTATGTTCAACTCGCGGGCCACTCATGATGTGACAAAGTATAACAGTGATTGATGCCTTCAGTCTTGCGCTGTGCTTGTGGTTTATTTAGAAAAAGATTATATTTTTCTTGTGCGTGCATGTGTTTTACGCTGTTGCCATTTGTATTTGCGTCATACTTACAACAATGTGCTAATTATACACTAATGGCAAGAGCTGGAATTGTAATCTAGAGTCCAATTTGAGGCTGAAGCTCAAAGTAGCTCTTTACTCTCAACACTGACAAGGTATTAATAATTTTTAGACTCTGAGCCAATCCATATCTCACCCTAGGGATCTCATAGAATTGAAGCTTGGAGAGCTAACAGTAAAGGCTTTCTCTTCAGTCCAGGCCCTGGGAAAATAAATCCGTAGCTCTACAAGCCACTGGATTGGAAAAGAACTAAATAGATTTTTTCCTTGTTGTATGAAACAGCGTCTTGGCGAGGCAATATTTTCTTAATAGGTTTACTTGAGCACAAACAGTGCTTCAGCAGAAAATATGCAACCAGGAACCAGAACATAACATGTTATTGAATGATGAATGATTGCATTATTTTCTCCACTCACGTATTGTTTGCACCCAAAGGTGAAAATGGGAATCCATTTATGCAAAATCAACATATTGTTGCAGAAATGAAAGTGAAAGTAAGCACATAATTTCATACTACACACATGAATCATTGTTGTCATGGAGTCAAATGGTATCTCTTATTGTGTATGTGGCAATTAATGCACACAACACTGGCTAAATGAATACCTAATTTAAAGTCAAATGGAGGTTTTTAATACAGTATGTGCAAAGATTTGGATCTGAAGAATAGAGACAAAATCCATTGTCATGGCGATGGCCTTTAAAGAGGAGTGAGACACGGTGTTTGCGTAATTAATGCAGCAGTCTTGGTCAATGTTATATTTTATGATTGTATCGTCATATTATCATGATATAAATTAAATTTACTGGGGAAAAAAATGCTAATTCAGTTTTCATATGAGGCTTCCACAATGGATTTCTTTTCTACCTCTGCATCTACTCTACAACCTTTGCTTGTAATATCTACTTTTATTTGAATATCAGTCATCTCTCTTCTCCTCCTCACCTCATCAGAACCACTACCCATCTGTGATGAAGGGAACAGGGGGAAGGAGGGATGGAGGGAATAAAGGGGATGGATGGATCGTGTCTGACCACAAAAGAGTTGGGTTGCACAGGGCTTTTTCTCCATCAGGCCTGTCTGCGGCCCCTGGATCCAATATTCATTTAGCTTGATGTATTCCTGGGCTTGAAACTTTAATGTGATTTGTGGGAGAATCCAGATGGCAAGTTCACGGATCAACGCTGCTCACTGACAGTGCTGGTGCCAGCGGCCGGGTGCACAATAACACCAAGTGCCTCAGCCCTCCCTCTTTCCCTCTTCTGTCTAACCATACCTCATACCCTCCCAACCCTACTATCAACACACACACACACACACACACACACACACACACACACACACACACATTTCCCTTTTTTCTATTCTTTTGATACCAATGTGTTGGTGCTGGGATATTGCAGAAGGAACGATTTGATATGCTGACACCCTGGTCAGTGCTATCACTCCTGCAATCTCTTGTTTCCACTCTCGTCTTCTGACCATGTTTCTGTCTCTTCTCTTTCCACGCCTCCCTTTCTCTACCTCTTACCGTTTCTGTTTTCAGTACACATCTCGTCTGTCTTACTTTATTACACTCACTCCTACTCATGCCACACTCATACAAATGCCCCTTGACTTGCCCCCCCACCACCACACCCCACCCAATCATCCTTTGGCTTCCATTCACTCCATCAATCACTCTCCTCATTCCTATTTCTTCACCTTTCCTGCTCTCCTCTACATTTTCCCACTGAGCACGTACACAACTATTGGAAATTTGATGTCTTGTCCACCCACTCCAGTGTAGAAATGATGTCATGCAATAAAAGTAAATCCATCAAAATTTGTTAGTGGAGTGGGGAACGGGTAAGAGAATTGGAGCCCCCTGGACAAAAATGAAATGAGAACCTAATCAGAGTAAAAACATTTATCTTTGTGACTTTCCCAGCTTTGCCATGTTAGTGCAGTAACGTGTGAAAACAATGAGAATGATTGGACTATAAAGCTACAGTTTATATGGCTCTAAGGCAGGTATTTGTTGAGGAAAACACTAGATATTGGAGGAGGGAGTCACACTCACCATCATTAAAGAGCTGCTGATGAAATGAAAGGCGCATATTGGAATTCCCGCGCAGCCATTTGATAACCTCCAACTTCATGCTCTGGCAGTGCACATAATTCCCTGCAACCCCTATGCCTGGCTTGCTCTAAATAAATAGCACCTCAAAATGGCAGTTAATCTCATTGCATACATCAGAGGCTGATATATTTTCTTCACGTCCGCTGGAGGATATAGGCCCTCAAACATTTCATGAATGCAGAAAACGGAGACTCTGAGACTGTGACTTTGCCTTTTCATTAGGTGTCTTTCTAGAGTGCTCTATTTTTACATGGTGATAGATGGAGAGTGTAGGCCGCAACTGAGGCTTGTAACTGCCTTGGCAAGCAGTTGCCTGCTTATTGCAATGCCACGCTCCGCCTCATAAGTTACAGTTTCATTAAAGATTAATTGACCATTGTGTGGCCGCAATTTCGCAAAATAATCATTACTTAATCCACCGGTGCAATAAAGTGCATTACTTCAATGGGGGCATTAAATTACCATTGGAGGTTATCGTTGCAGCCATGATACAGAACCAAAGACCTCTGAACTGGAAGACTGCCTGTTTCTCCTCAGTCCAAGCCTGCCCAGTCTGCCCTGCTGATCCCTGGAAACTTAATACAGCAGGGGCATATAGTTTTAAGATTTGCTGCATTGGCCCATTTCACATGAGGGCTCCTCCTCCCCAAATATGAGGTAAAGGTGCAGCTAAAGTAGCTATTTATCCACTTTTCATTTCTTTGCATAAATCGCTTTAGGTCCCTGACAGTGTGTGTGTTGGGCCTGACAGAGAATAACATGTTCCACTGGAGCTATTCTCAGCTCTTAGAATATGTTTGCATTTTTTAAAGTTCTGAATGAGGTGTACTTAGCATTCAAATGGATAATGCGTTGCTGTGTCTGTGCTGAGTAGATTATCGTAGATTATCATAAGTGTTCTAAGCACTCTAGAAGGCAGCAGCTTTTGTTGTCAAACAGAAATGTCGACTCAAACTATTGTATTACAGTCTTATTTAAGTATTTGCGTGTAGGACTGTCGTTGTTGCAACTATTTTATCAGTATTTTAGTAGTATCAGTAGCTCAACTATCCTTTCATGCAGTGTTTTCTTTTCTCTCCTGTGTGTTCTCCGTTTAGTTTTTTTTAGTTTTTTTATGGTACATGAATATGTAGGCGTGCATAATTTTGCAACTGAAAAACAACAGGGAAATGGGAAATCCTATTTCCTAGAACATATTAAAACACAAGTGCTTGCATATGCATGTGTGATACACCACACTGTATCTGTGTACAACAGAAAGACTTGCAGAACACATTGTGTTTCACACAATATCCCTATATAGCTTTGAAGAAACCCACTTATTGTTAACACAAAAAGCAGCAAGGATGCAGGTGCAGTAATCATGGTAAAAGCATAAATTACATATAAAAATGGTATTGGCATTCAGGGCTGGCTGCTACTGCCTCCTGAAAAAAGGGAATTGCTGAAATTGCATGTTGAAGCAGTTGCTGGATTGAGGAGGGCAGGCAGTCTGGAGAGGTAGATGAGCTCTCCATGGGGCTGAGTTATTGCCAGTTGTGTTGCACACTGGACACAGACACACAAGTTGAGTCAGAGTAAAACCAAGTTAGTAATTACTTTTCTTCTCTCTCCCCTGTGTGCAAGAACACAGTAGGACAACAGCAATCTTGTATTTTATTTCAGGAATGATGCTTTCAACGGGTTAGTCTGTGAACGTTGAATGTAGTAATTTTGCTTTGAAATTTGCAAGGTACCCTCCAAACACACTGGATATTAGCTGTGTTACAGAATATGGCTTCAGCAAGTAATTAGAGATGTGGCTGCTCATGCTCCTCAGTTGCAGTGTTCAAGCTGTTTCATCATGTGTCGCCATGTGTCCCTGCACAGCAGTAGCACTAGGGTCCCGGCTGGTGAGATATTGTACCACTGTTACACATTCATGTGCATGCATGCACATACACACACACACACACACACAAATGCATACGCTCATATACACACACACGTACACACCCTTGGCTCTTGCAGAAATCACATGTTTTACAAGAACCCTGGAGAGGGGAGGAGAGACGTATGACAAGCTCTGACATTTCCATTTCAGTGAGAAAAGACACAACTGCCCTCAAAGTGTCAAGATGTGCTGTGTACACGTCTCAGATCAAAAGCCCAGATTTATCTCAGAAATTACATCAAACATCCCTAAATGCATAAATAATGCTAATCTTTCTGTACTGGAAAGCACATATCTGCCTGGCACTTTGTTAGAAATTAACAATTTGCTGATTCATAAACAAACTGTTGTGCAGTAGCCTTGAGCTGAGAGCCAAATATCACACAAGCTAGATTTTGTCCGTTGTCTATCTAGCTAAGTATGGTGGCCCTGAGAACTCAACAACTCAGCGAAAACACAAAACACAAGCAAAATTGGAAAACTTCATCAAATTCTCACAACGCAACCAAATACAAAATTGCGTGCATGGTTCAGATACCGACACAGAAGTCACAAAGCATGAAACAGCAGGTGCGTCCAAGCTAGGATTCACCGATTTTTTTGTGTCCTGTAAAAACACTTCCATTGTCGGCTGTGCTACTTGCAGCACGTTTGTGTATTTGGTTGTTTTGTGTGTATTTGCTGTGCATGTGTTGTCAATTTGATGAAGATGATTTCTGAAGCTGTCAGCTTTCAGGTGTCTGTGGAAACGTGTCACTCAAATTGTCAAATGTAAGAAACTGTATGCTATCTGCACATCCTAATCTAGACTGCCTATCAAAATAAATACATTATAACACATATATATTATAGATTGGGTTTGGTGTGAATTACATATTTAGTGGTAAATGGATTACACTTTTTTAATATTTGGTTAATGGTAGAATAAAGTTTTATAGGTTATAAATACTTTTTAATTATAACGTGACACTTTATAACACCCAAATGCATGCACGTTGATTTAGCAATGATTTAAGCACTTTGTTACACAAAGTGTGTGTAAAGCAGTTCATGTTACTGAGATTTCAAAACTCTTGGGACCATTCTAAACACAAAGCACGAAAAAGTAAAGAAACCCCCAATCAATTGATGAAAGAGAGTCTGTCAGACAGAGAAAAAAAGACCAAGTGGAAAACCATGGCACTTGCAGAAATGGCAGCCTGCAGCTGGCAAGAGTGAGTGGGGGAAAAAGGAGATTTATGGTCATGCTGGCCCAAATGGAAACTCACTCTTGATTGACCGCTTCCAATTGAAAGCTGACCTCCAGGTCAACATAGAAAGATTTCATCAGGTACTGGGGTTTCAGCATGTTAGAGAGAAGTGAAAAAATGTGTGCAGCCATCCATCTTGAAAATGATCCAGTGTTATCAGTTCTCTGAGCAAAAAAAAAAAAAAAAAAAGTAGCGTGTTTTCATGAAGGCCTCAGTCTGACACACAAGCCTGTCCAAGAGGCGTTCAATACCTCCAGACATACCACCACTGTGACATTCCATGGTGTACAGCCAAAGTTACCCCGTTATTTCTAAAAATTATCGAATAAATATGGATCTTTTGGTTTTGTAGTGTGTCCAGGTCTGTATAAAAGAAAAGAGAAGCAGTCAAAGAGGCCAGACTATGTTGAATGGGTGCATTTAGAGAAATATGTAGAGCAAGAGAGAGAGAGAGCTGGGTCAGAGAGAAAGATGATTAAAAAAGAGAAAAATGCCTCCGTGTGTTTAGTTCTGCTCTACCAACATTTGCTCTCCATGTTTTTTCATCAAAGGCTTTTCTTCCGTAAATGATTCTCTGGTAACCAAGGACGCTGTGTTTACTGATATACTTGAGTCTTCAAATCAATTCGTCAACAAGTCCATCCTCAAAAACAACTTAATTGATCTGTATGTTTGTTTGTCTTCTCCATAATGTTTGCAGCTTTTTCACTTGAAAAGAGGGACAGGCATCGAGCGACAGAGCAATGAGTATCTAATTCATCACTCTCCGCACGACTTGCCTACAGGGCCAGTTTAATTTATTTTCACTTCACCACTTTGAAAACTGTTGGCTCAGGCTATTCTAACATATTCATAAATCTTCCAAGATAGGCTCATGGCTCTTCCAAGATAGGCTCTTCAGGAAACTGGAGAAAAAGAAAAGGGAGAGAGAGCATGTGGCAGGGATTGAAAAAGGCAAATTAGTTTGCTTTTGTTTTGCTGCTAATTTATGACAGCCATATTGGAGGTGATTGGGTCCTTGCAAGGTAATGGCTTGTGAAGGCCTTTCCTCTTTCGTTGGCCCGAGTTGTTATATGCAACCAATTAACTATTTTCAATATACAAATTACACACACAAAAAAGTACAATCTACTGCCTAATATACCAAAAGCCCCTAATGTTTGCTATTTTAAAAAAAAAAACCAACATAAATTCAAATAAGGCAATCAATGAGAAATATTAGCAGACGGCAGGAGAACAGCATACGAAAAGGATATTAAAAAATGAAACTACTTTGTCTCTACAACCTGAAACATACTGTATAATAAGAGTTTAAGCAAACAATGAAAATCCTGACAATTTAACTACCACATGCTAATTCCCTCTTTCATTCCATTCTCACCCCTCAATAAACTATTTTTATTTCTAGGTCCCAGTGGAAGCAAAATCCAGCCAAAACCAATATCGTTGGGTTTCTAAGCTTTAGCCTGGAGAGAGGACAACAAATAAAGAACCAATTAATGTAGGAGAACAAAAGTGTATATAAATCCCAATTGTAGTAAAGCTTAATAGTGTGGATCTTTCATTCAGATTAAAGTTGAGAGAATAAATAAACCAGAGTTCTTTAAAAAAAAAAAAAAAAAAAAAAAAGCCTGGATACCAGTGATTCACAGGATCCATTAAAAATGTACGAGGGTGGGTTCACATTTACATTTGTGGCCTTCTGCTACAGATGCAAAATTTGTATTTGGTCCAGTTTCCAGATTTATAGTTATATCATGTTCAGAGTCATCAGCGTGTGCAAGGTTAAACTGTAATTTATGTTGGATGACAGGGTCAGGATCAATGAGTGCCTCTTCCATATCCGCAAATAGTCCAGTAATGGCACGTTACCAATGCTGGCATGTGCCATGGTCGGGTGGACCAGTGGAAATGGTGCGAACAGCATGCGCTCAGATGCTAAACATGCTGAGACATGAGAGAAGTGAAACCTCCACAGTCGCTTTAACTTGGAGCAATGGAAAGTTTCATGTTTAATAGATCAAAACTTTGTTAAGTCATGCATTAAATTTAATGTGAAAAAGAAATCATTCCAGTGCCATCTTTAATTCTGATCATTGTTGGGTGGAGGGAGAGGGTGAAAGAGAAAAGCACAAGGTGTTGCTTAATTTGCCAAACATTTTACAAAGCAAAACTGCAGGAGAGAAGCGGACTGAGTTTGGGCTTTGATAGGTAGCTCCCTTGATGTCAGATTCCACTACAGCATTCTAATCTAAATCTAAGTGAAAGCAAAGGGAATATCCAGGGAGTGTCATATCCGCATTGTGTTATCTGTAGCTTGCAGCCCCACCAGCTCACAAAGAGCAGACCACAGGGGTGAGAATGAGAGAATAAAAAAAAAAAAAAAATCCTTTAAAAAAAAAAAAATTCTGATATTTTGGGAAAGACAGTAAAAAAAAAAAAAAAAAAAGGCTCCAAGAGAAATTTGACCACATCTGAATTCAATATGGCTTGTTTATTTCCATGCCTGGATGCTGTCTCAGACCAGTCTTTAAAAAAAAAAAAAAAAAAAAAAAATGGGAGTGAAAATGTTTGGTCACAGGCTTGTAGTCAATTTCGTGTGTATATTTTCCACCAAAACTTTTGCAGTTACATGTTTGCCTCAAGGTAGATAAAGTGCTGAGGTCTGGAGTGAAAAAATAGAAAGAAAAAGGCATGATTAAAAGTTTAATTAGAAGAATGAAATAGAGTGGGTTTTCTATTACTGCATCCTTGTAACTCACATGGTGCTGCATACTAATATGATCCCCTTATTTAATTCATAAGCAATTAAAATAGCTGGTCTAGATCAAGGTTTTTACAAGTTTATTCATTTTCAAAAGACGGAGGGGTTGCAATAGAAGTATAGATCAAGTTAAAGGGTTTTTGTTTAATATTTAACAAGTGACCAAAGATGACCAGATGTTACATGTTTTTGATGGAAAGCATAGTTGAAAACAGAAGAGAAGAAAAACTTGGTGAAACGAGTTTGCAAAAGAGCAATTATAGGAGCACGAAAGTGGGGTGGAAAAAATAAGGTAGACCAAAATGAGGCAGAAAAAAATAATTATAAAAATCTTGACAAAAAGTTTTTATGTGGTTCATCTTAGCTCACCAGAAATGGCTCCAGCAAGGTGGGAGATCACACAGAGACACGCAAACACACACACACACACACACACACTAGTCTGACATGCCATCTGGTTCACACAAATAGAAAAGGGAGAGATGTGCATGAAACTGTACTGTACACGAGTCGGCAAATTGCAATTTCTAAAAGTAGAATTCAGAATTTGTTCGCAATCGTTTCATTCCCTTACTGGTGGTGATTTAGACAGCTTGTCTGAAAAACACTTTCCCAGCCAATCTCAGTGCTGACGGCAGAGGAAAATACATAGAGGCTGCATGGAACTGCCATAAAAACCTGAATAATGGAAGTGAGAAAAACGCATTTTGTGTACGTTATTTTCAGTCAGACATCACTGTATACAGTGCTTGGTTATTCTCATTCAGCCACTGGTACGTAGCCTATTGTGTGGTAATGTGTGTGTATCGTGTTAGCCAGCGAATATTTTTGTAAGGATGAACTTGACAAAGGGGCCAGAGGCATGTCCTTCAATTTGAGAGCACATTAAGACGCCTTGGGCTGAAAGCTAAAACTTTGCTGCTGTTTTGTTTTCCTGAGCTGATAAATGAAGAAAAAATAATTTGGAGACTTCAGGCAAATTCAGTGAGTCCAGACCTTCGTACATTTTGTCAAAAATTGTTTGTTTAAACAAGCCAGAGCAAAGAGGGGAGAAATGCACTTTTTGGCTCAGATACAATCTTGTTATTTCAAATTCTGTGAATCAACACTTTTCCTCCTCCGAATCAAAACCACAAATCAGCTGGGTGACACAGTGTCACAGTCCTGTGAAAACCAAGTATCTCTAAAATGTCAGTCTTGTTCTTGCACAGTAAATCCTTCATCTAACACAGTTGGAGCCGAAGAGGATTTATTTTCTTAGGAAGAAGAAGAATTTTGAAAATGTTACATTAAATGCCAATTGTGGATATGCACGGTTTTCACAAGACAATGAAGCTCACCGTGTGCAGGACAGGTGATTTAAATCAGCAAGCTGACAGGACAATCAAAGTAAAGATAGAGATAGAGTTCACAGAGAGGTCATTCATTCAAGACAGGCCTAGGAAAGCATTTAAATTAAGCTGTAATTCTGTTAGAAATACATGAAGGCATGAGAAAAACACAGAACCCTACTTTATCCTTAAGTACTGCAAGTGCTGCTGGGATATGTTGTATTTATTTGCTTGTTTATTGTTCAATTTAAATGTATATATCCAATACATTTATTCATACGTGAATGAAGAAAACTACATTGAGATTTTTACTCAGATGTTTGCAGGTTTTCAATTTGCTGAAAACCTCAATAATAATCTGAGTCTGTTTCTACATTCATGTTGATGGCCTTCTGAGCTCATTCATCTGAAGCACCTTTCCTACCCAGCATAACAACAACAACAATAAATACATATGTACAGTGATGGATGGCGGTGACATTGAGTGGGTGGGCTACAAACAACAAATGCACCATATTCATTAATAGTTCACATCAGAGATGCTATTTTATTGTTATACAGCAAAATATTAACGTTACCCAACACTGAAAACCAAATTTACGCAACAGTCATGTTTGCTAACTTTGTCGGAAAAATGTGGACAATTACTTGTTGTCTTTTTGTGTCATTTGAACGTCGTTTAGATGTTGTGTCCCCTAGTCTCTTCACTTCCAATTTTTCCACCAAAGACATTAAATAAAATGGACAAGAAAGACCACTTTGGTCACCTGCCATCGCACCCGTTAGCCCATATATACCAGCCATCTTTACATTGTATGCAGAGGAATGGAAAAAAAAATTGAGTGTGCAGCTTTCCCCTCCCTTATTATATCTGCTTGTGAGCTGTTACCTCCACAGATAGGTGGGCATTTCCCTTCAGCTCTTCATTGATTGAATGCACCAAAATTCAGTGTAATGAGGTGGTGAAGCACTGTCAAGTTGTGCAACACAACCACAGTGTGTTTATTTAGTCAGTTGAACTTGGACAGAGTGAACAGGTAGATATCACTGTAGCTTTGTATAGAAATGTCAAGGATGTTTAATCTTTCTTTAGAGGTAGAGAGGCACACAATAGAGTGGCTGACAAGAAAAAAAATATTGCATTCAGTAATTATATTAAATACAAACTTTAATTTAAAAGAAAATATTACACAGGGTTCACATTTCATACTGTATGATAGTACTGCCACTTATTGTGATCTTCTGCACTAGCCAGATGTGACTCCTCCCCACAGTTTAAATATCGAAACCTTGCATTTTAGCTAATTGTCTAGTAAAAGGTCAACAGGCGTTTGAAAATGAGCCACATGGTGGGTGTTCATTAGATGTGCTGAGAGCTGCTGGTGCTTATTAGAGCAGTCCCGGGCTCAGCCAGTGTCGTCTTCCTCCAGGGATGGTTTGTGAAGTCCATTTGCGGAGCGTCTTCAGAGAAGACAATGATGTTATGTTTTTTGGGGGCACTGACTGTGTGGGATAAAGTAAATCAGTCACTGAATAGAAGTGTGATTTGTGTGAATAAAAGGTGATCAAGCTGCTTTGGGAACCACTATGAGGTTCACAAGTTGTTCCAAATGTCTAAACCATTAACGTGCAATTTTCTCCATATGCAATTTTTCTAAGTGCACTCAGATAAAAAAAAAAAAAACATTTAAACGCAAGCAGCAGAGACAGTGCTTTACACCTTTATTCTCTGGAGTCTATGTGCTTTTCTAATCAAACAATTGTCACTTTCACTTATCAAAATCAATTTCTATTCCAAACACCTCATCAGTGTAAGTGGCAGCACAGCACAGTAGAGGAAGTAGCTGTTGTAGCTTGGCTCCAGGAACCTAAAGTGCAGTATGCAGCAGCACACTTGTGAGGTTTTTGCAGAATCCATATGGCACACTTAGAAAGTGGTGTGGGATCAGGAAGATCCATTATTATACATCCATTTTCATTGGGTTTGTCAGGGGGTTGGGTTGGTTGGTTGGGTTAGGGCCTGACATCAGTCGTGCCCAATCACATCAGCTCTTCTCCCCTCATCCCTTTAAAAGCAGTACGAGGGCCTGACAGTGTGGTTACAGGGCGATTTATCCATCTCCACTAGACCTACATGAAAGCACACATTCTGGGAAGTAAGGTGGTCAGTCATGTGTCCTTTGCTATTTTATTACACTGATTTTGTGGATTTTCACAGGTGTGATTAAATAAAATAAAATAAAATGCTAGAAAATGAGGATGCTAATTATTTATGGATATTTTAAATCTCCAGGGAAGGAGCACATACTAGGATCCTGGTTCTTCCAGTTTGTAAAGCTCTATGTTTGCGTTTTTGTGTGTGTGGACACACCAGTTGCCCTATGCACCTGTTCCCGATCACCTCATCACCTTAAAGTGCTGCAGTGTATTTACCTCGGCTCCTCATTCAACTCCTCGCCAGACTGCCTTTTCACCTTTGTTGTAATGAAGCTACAGCCAAGTTCTTAGTACATCTGTCCCACCAAGAACTCAATCACCTATACACTGCCTGCTTCGAAACCATGCCGGTCTGCTCCACCTATGTGCTGCTTGACCCACTCCACGGCTTTACTTTCCTGTGCTCTGTTCAAACTGTCTGTGTGTCTTGAGTTCTAGATGTGCGTCCAAAAGAGAGACTTTATTGAACATAATGCATACTTTATAGCCCAATAGGCAGTGCACTGGGTACAGCTCACGGTTGAGTGAGTTCCAAGATTTACCTGCCCCTGTTAATGTAGAGTCCTGTCAACAACTTTGAATGTGATTTCATATGGACTGACACTTAGTGACAGGGTAGTGAGGAGGCATCACTCTCTGGTACGGCTCCATAGTCCCCATTTGTCACTATGTGACAGTGAAACATTCAAACTCAATGTTTTAATAATATCACTGCAACTTTGCTGTTAAATGTTGCCCCTTAGTACTTCCACCCCATATCTCATTAGCACCTGCCTACAGACAAACTTTGCAACCAGCCTGAAGAATAATAAGCGTATATAGTACTGCAGCAGTCACTTAGCAAGCACCTAGCAATTGTGCTTATAAAGCAACCAGACTTAAAATTGCTTTATGGACTGTATCAATTTCTATTCATAAAAAATAAGTTTAGAATTAATGAAACACTTTACTCCTCTCTTTAAATAAATAATTTGCACAGACATGGCAAATACACCATACAATAATGTTCCACGACTGGGCACTTTCAACTGCATGTGATTTTGAAATTTCAGAGTTGGTAGTTGTTGGCAGAACTGATAAACATATCAAAGTAAGGACCATGTGGGTGCTTCTCTGTCATCTGCTTGTTTGTTGACACAAAGGAAAAAAATGGCCCGTGGACATAGCTTCATGTTTCTTAATATAAGTGCATATTTTTCAAAAGGAGGGAACCCTAATGATCGAGAATAAAAATCAATGGCTCTATAACGCTCTCCCCAGTATGGACTCAGAAAAAAGACACAATTCTGAAGCTGCCTGAATTGCCTGGGAATAACAGAAAGAGCAAATCCAAAGCACTAATCTTACCAGTGTGGGGTCCAGAGCCTGTGACCCAAGTGAATAAAACATTTAATGTGACTTGATTTTTAGAGAAATATGTTATGTATGAGTAAAAATATGTTCACAAGAGAAAATAATTCCCTGAAAAGTGTAGGGAGAATTAAATGATTGGATCACAGTATAAATACATTTGAGCAGCACACACCTTAAAAGCTCATGGGCTGTGTGAAGTGCCATCACTTTGAAGAGCATTACGGCTGTTGAAGAAGTTACACCATCGGCTGCCTGTCTAATTAAAGGCAGAAACGATAATTGCTCTTAAATAAGAGCGTACTTTCAGTAAAACTCTTAACACCTCTCCTCAGCCTTTTGACACCACATAGGATGCATAAACACACACGCACACATATACACACACACACACGACCATATAATTTTAAATACAAAACTCTAAGCTGCAAACCAATCATAAAAGCCTTTTGATTCTTTGGGGGCTATTATCAAGCCAAAAGAGAGAATCTCTCCCAGGCCTGTCATCTATCAATCAGGTGACAAAACAGTCTTCAAAGCACAAGGCTAATACATTTGGAGCATGACAGTAAAGCTTTTCTCAAAACCTATAGAGTCCTTTTGAGTAAGTAGCAGTGGGGGACTTAAAAGTGTTTCTTTGACAAACCACTTAGTTCTCTGATTTTAAAAGTCGAGTAATGATTCCTTTAGTGAGGAAAGAAACTGGGTGGGGGGAGTGGATTGGAAATATGTCTCTGATTCTCAAACTGGTTTTAATAACCTGAGTAAACTCGAATAAATCAAAGAACCAATCACTCTATTCAAACACTTGACCACAGTGACACACTCTTTCATCATTCCTTTTCCCCTTGAGTGACTGTCACTGTGAGCAATTCCTTCTCTTAGGCTAATTATTACTTGTGTCACTGTTTAAGACAGAACTATTTTCGCTTAAAAGAACATAACCACTAATGGATAAAAGTTGCGATTTGAATCCACTGATGTATGATCGGTGAGTGAAATGCCCGCAAATTCATTTGAGGAGGCAAAATAAAAGTGACTCATCTGTGCGCCTCAGATACATCCAGATGGAGGACAAATAATTCAGACTTTAACCTTAATATTTACCTCTTTGTATGCAGTTTGGAGTTGTCTCATTACATACATTGTACATTGCGTGGAGAGTGCTGGTTTATGCTTTAATGTCTGAACAGTTTGCACAGTTCACACAGCTGGTTTGAATTTAGGCCCGACTTTGATCAAAGCCTTAAAGAGACTTAAGAACACGGTCACGTCAGAACATGAGCAGACATCTGTATCCACAGAGAATCGTACCACAATCCCCAGAGGGGATAGGGAAGCAGATACATCCCAGTCCTAGCCCCAATTAAAAAATGCATTGACATTCAATTTCTGAAAAGGCACAAACCATTTCCGTAGTCCACCTATGAGCATTTCGTGTACGACTAAAGATCTCCTTTTAATTTTAGAGGCTAAAGTGGAGTTTGGCCCTCATGTCCAACATTGCGGGGTGGCATAAGGGAAATACTGGTAGGCTGGGTTTATTTACCTTGTAGATGAAGCTTGCTCTCAGGGCTCTGCAGAAGGATTGAGCTAACTGAGTCCAGATTGTCATAGCTGCTGCATCCCAGTGGCCCTGTCCGTGTCTCTGTCACCTGCAAGAGAATTAGAACCAAAATGAAAGATACTATTAGGGAGTGAGCAAGCGCACACTCATGGCATGCGTGTGTGTGTAAAATGCTCAAGTGTGTGAGCCGACACAAATGTCTGCATGCACATAACGCATGGATAATAGTGAACAACTGCATATTTGTGCATTAGTCTTCAGAGTGTGTTGTATTGCTGATGTATTCCTCCTACATAAGACAACATGAAAGGTTCACAAGACCAACCAGCCATTAACAATGTCACTTGTTAACAGCTGCTTATTATGCAATCTAACAGTTATTAGGCGATGCTCTGATTTTGATTGACTTAGACATTCACATGTGCTAACTGTATGAATTCACACTTGTATATTTAACAGCCTGTGGCCCACAGACGTTTTGCAGTGACAAAATGTATTCAGACAGGTTCTCACACAAGAACCATGTTCCTGTTTTGAAGCCATTGTGTCGGAGAATGGATTCAATGCTAAAAAAAAGTAGGCTTAATTGCATTTTAAGCAACACCTTTATGTAATATGACTTTAAAAAGTAGCCGGTGACATGTCCAACTTAAAAATAAGGATACGATCATTTTTCCCTCTCTTATTATAGCAAAAAAAAAAAATTTTTTTTAATTGGAAGAAAAAACATTAATGGCCGTTTTTCTTTAACCATGTCCTTGTTCCTTTCCAAATAAAAGCACTGAGACTACAGCAGCTGCCCATCCCAAATCGCTGTCAAAAGAAATAATGACGCTATTCACATGTGAAGAGGCTGCTTTTAAAATATGCAGCCTCCACAGCTGAGACCTTGAAGAGGTTACATTTGAAAAGAAAAGGGATAAAATCGCCTTTCTCTTCTGTTGCCTTTTGTGCTTTTGCTCATTAAGTTCTTCCAGTTGTTCGAATGAGTACTTTCACAAGATTTCAAGAAAACAAATGAGACAGAGCCCAACAAAGAACGCTAAAGAAGGCAAAGGATGCATCCCGTCAAAAACCTCTGGTGTGTGCGTGTGTGTGTTTCGAGCATAGAAGATATCAAGTATCAGGCCTATGATTAAGACAATGATGAAAAAGTAAGACAATAATCAAATCAGAAGAGTAATAGAGAGTAGAGTATTAGTAGTCCTTCTTCCATTTAAGAAGTTTATGGAGGCTACTGTCCATTCATCGCAATCCTGTCTCTAAGCTCTGCAGGGATAATGGCTTGGTTTTTGCTTTGCATTGTCGACTGTGAATACGTGCTCTTGCAAATCCTGTCCAATCAAATATCCCACAAGTGGACAGCAATCAAGTGTCACAGCAAAGGGCCTGGATACTTATGTTAATGTGATATTTCAGTTTTTTCTCTTTAATAATCTTGCAATAATTTCAAAAATTCTGTTTTCTCCTTCTCACTATGGGGGATTGAGGGCAGATTAATGAGGGAAAAAAAATATGTAGTTGATATGGTGAATTTGTTAGCAAAGAGTTGCTTATTGACCCAATAGCATTCATTTGGAGTTGTGTTTCTGTTCTTCCACCTTAAGGGCAATAATTCAGGAAAGACTACTAAGTGTCATGTCAGAGGGTGAGGAAATACAACTTGTATGCTTGTTCAGGTTTGAGGACTTCTTATAATTCTCTGTGAGTCTCTACAAGCAACAACTTTCACACTGACACCCCATCCATTTTTAATAGACATACCAATTAGATATAGCAGCTATAGCATTGTGATAAGCCAGTGAAAGGAGTCGGCCAGACCACATTTGTTTTCTATCTCAGTCTGATTGTGGGCTAAAAGATAAGCTGGTTAGCAACACCCAATAGGCGAAAAAAAGAAATTTTAAGTACTTCCCTATTCCAAGTACTTCCCCTGCTTTCAGTTCACGCCTGAGTGTTTGAGTCTGAACATTCAAATAAATAATTGAGCACTCCATTATTTGGCCTCCGTGCTGTTATGGGCTGGATGTGATCCGCCAATGTTTTTCTGATGATTTGGGAAAGGTTGGGAACCACTGGTAAAAGAAATTGCCTTCACTTTAATATGATTAGAAAGTTTGGATACAGATGGAGGTTGTTCCAAACTCATCCACAGCATTGGGAGTTTGGCAGATTCAAACGTCAACATGACTTTACATATCAACTGGAACTTGAGCTTAATTGAATGTGCTTAAGAATGAGTGTATGTCTTGAGGGAGGCCTCGACAAATGTACACACACAGAACCCGACAAAACATCACACTGACGGATAAATAAAAAAATGCCAATTTGTCCACCACCGACGGCCTTAGTCATTTGCGCATTCTACACTAGTGTGAGTCTGTGCATTTGTGTCTGTGATTGATAGTATGATACAATTTTTCCTGTCTTTAATGTTGATACTGCACCAGATGGTGAGCTGACAAGCAAGAAATTAGATAGATGTATATCTTACCCTTGGCACCAAGCTGTTGAGGGGGGAAAAAAAGAAAATAAGGCAAGAGAGGATGGAGCAGACTCTGTAGGAGAACTATACTCTCTTTATATTCAGTGCCTTTACTCCTGAATAAATCTCAGAACAGTAATTTGTATCATGTTAGGATGTAGTGCTGTAAAATCACTGAATATAACTGGTGTCTATCTCAGGGTGGTAAATTGGCACCTTTGCTGTATGTTAGTGTAAAATCTGAGTTCTTAATGTGAGTGTGTTAAAAACAAAAGTTAAATGACTACAAATGAATTCCCTAGGGAATGACAGAGAAACATCGCTAGCTAGAATGGATGTTGTTCATGATGAATGATAACGCAATCTAAATGCCACAGTATGGGATATTAAAGCTACTGAGTTACTAATGGTAAGTGAAATTATTTTTTAAGCAGTTCTTTGAACAGTGAATTATCAGAATATGCGTAATGACACCGAATTTGAAGTTGGTAAAACCAACTATCTGCATTGGTTAGACTGTTAAAATTGTTTACCAGATATTAATGATCATCTCATCTGCATTTTTTAAAATTTGACCAGATCACAATCTCAAACACATTTGCTTCCTTTATTTTCTTCCAGCCAAGCATTGGACTTTGAAATTCACCTCATGGCCTTGCATAAAGTGCATGTGCAGATTGATTACAGAGCGAGACTTCCCTATCACACTCTGCCATCTTGATGGCTGCTGACAGTGCTCTTTTCCCTCCCTTTCTGTTGTTGCTTATCGCTGAATGAATTACTTCCTTCAAAAGGTTGTGTTGCACGATCCATGGTGACTGAGCAAAGTGAATATCTGTCCTCTGTCGCCCACGGACATCTTCCCAGGTGGCAAAACAAGCCCATTTACATTATAACACACACATTCTAAATGCATATGTAAACACAAAGTGCAGATTGCCACAGCCAGTTTACCATACAGTAATTTTTCTCAAAGAATTATTTTTCCAAATTGGGCACAGACATACCCATCTTTATGGATTAGAGAGTGGTCCTTGTAATCTGAATGACCTTAGTAGAGCAGTATGCAGCACTTGTTAGGTTGTCTCTTTTCTTTCTCTCCAGCACACACCATAAGAGTGCTATGCACCAGATTATGAAAATGGAGTATAACGTAATAAAAATACAAGGAGCAATCAAAGGACTGAAGTGGGCCGAAGGGGATTTAGAGGATTTGGATTATTAAGCAGAACACAACAGTGGAATCCCACTGGACCAAGACTGTATCACAGCCCACAGTCAGAAACCACGGTTCTGGAACATCCTCTCTAACTGTCATCTGTCATCAAGAAATTCATCTAACCAAGTAAATAAGAGATGATGCACATGAGATCCTAACTTTCCACCATTTCCGACCAAATACACATGCATGATTCCCCAAGCCCCAAATGTTTATCCCGTCTGTGCAAACTTCCTTTGTATTTCAAAATGCAAAGTTCATCCTGGCAACATGCATACAATGCAGCTGCAGAACATCAGGTGTGTGGTGACAAATGTGTGGATACTGGAGTTGTGTGTGTGTGTGTGTGTATGTGCATGTGTGTTGAGACTCAATTAGCCTACATTGTTTCTTTCTTTTCATATTAAAATTAATCCTGTGTCTCTCTCAGTTACATGCATAATCAGTTGCTGAGTGTGCCAACCAGATATTGTGACCTTGAGCACTTTTTGTTACATGTTTAAGTATCATGCTATGCACTCATTATATATATCCCAAAGTAAGAATATAAATAGTTTGTCACTTAACGTGATTGGAAGCGGCCTTGTTGACCTAATCTAATTAGTGAGCTGTAGCAAACACCATGCTATATGTATTACATACATTCACTGACCATGTGCTTTCTGCTAATTCACTTGTATAGATCCCCTGTGAAATTAACCTGCCTTTAATAAAACACCAATTAAAAAATTGCATTATCCTGGAGTTTGACAATTTACAATTTCTTAAACACAACAAGACAATGATCAGAAGTCAATGTGGAGGGCAAAGCCTGGCTCGTGACAGAGAAAACGCAAGCTATTCTTACACTAAGCAATGTTCTCACAGACAGTAATTGCAAAACAGACTTAAATTACCATGGAGCACTGAAATATCAGGGATAATTGTAGGCTTCTTAGAACATCAATTGTAAAGTAAATGTCATATGACTTCCTCATGCCTAATTAGAGTGATGGAGAATCAGGCTATTTTCAATCAAATAAAGTGTTGTTATCAACTTCTTCTTAACCATGTACAAATGAAAAATTATTTCATCATTGACATTTTGTAATTTCAAGAGACTACATGTGAGTTCTGCATATATGGCTTCATCTGAATCCCCTTGTATCGATGAGAATAAAGTCAGAGACATTTCTTTTATCTGCCATTTATTAAAAAATATATATAAAAATAAAGCCTTTATATCTCAATAGACTTAATTGGTACTAGCTTTACATTAGCATGGCAGCCCTGTGAGAGTGGTGATAGAGAAATCATGTGCATTAGATAGGCTATCACCCTTGGATGTGTCTCCACTGTTTCACTGGTCCAATGAAACCACTTTTCACCGAGTTCATTAAAATTATCACAGCATATGGAGCTCTCATTATTTCTATAATTCCTGTAACTTGTCATGGGAACAGTGTGTTCTCATTTCTGTTTTTGAAACTATACTGAAAGGAGTATTCTCAGAAACCAAACTTCACATTATACTGTGTCCCCAAGTTGCGTTTCAACTTAAAAGACCGATGAGAATAAAAAAGGTGGTTTGAAGCTATTTGAGATAAGGAAAACAATGGATAAAGGCAATAAGATGGGCGAGTGGGACAGGAGAGAATACTGTAAGGTTGAACTGTCTTCATTACATATCGCCTCTGCTGAGCCTTCCTAATCTGCCCATCACCTGCCATTCTCTTAATGACTTGCTATTTCTGGCTACGCAGAATGAAGAGACGTGCTCCTCAGTAATTCTCCAGGCTTGGTGGTGGAAGATCTCCGAGGACATCTTTTTCTGCTTCGTTCATATCACATTACATGTGGCTACAGTGTTACTGTAAGTCACATTACAAAGATAACTATATGTGCCAAAGTTGAATGGTAGCACATTTCTCTTATGTCTAACATTCATTGTGTGAATACTTAAATCAGCATTCTTTTGAAAAATTTTAAATGTGTCAAGTGTATAAATCATTTTTAATGTAGCTCATTTGTTTTAAGTGATACTGGGAATTATTAACTTTAGGGCTTTTTCTAATTATAACCATGGCATCCTCAAGTGCACAACTCAAGCAACACTGCATGTAAAATCTGTCATCCTTGCTTGTGGCAAATGCAAATGAGATGTGCACGGCTCCAAACTTGGCTCCTGCAGACAACAAAAATCTGGGTCATTTTGTTGTGTGTTAAATTTCATGTTTCAATTTCATGTTAAATTTCCTTTACCTCACACGAGGCTCACATGAGTGGATAGTGAAATGAGAGCGAGGATAGTGTGGCTGTGGCTGCTATACTTACCACCACCCACAGCACTGCAGCATCATCAGGAAATATGCATATTGAACGCTGGTGTAAATCAGCCCAGACTCACTGTATGGATAGGTGACCTTGTGAGGGATGCAGCGAGCACGCTCCCCAGCAGGAATGCATTTTTGCATACTTCATGCATGAATGAATATACAGTAGACACGCCACAGTCAGGGGCTCGGCCGCACGCACACTCATATATATAGACATGATAGCGTGCATGTACGTGCACACGCAGTCCAATTCCTAATCGCAATTCTTCCTGCATAATCACACTTTTCCACAGGAAGACGCTCACTCGTAAAATTGACATTTTCGTTTCATTAAAACACTCCATTGGGCATCTTATTTTCATTCCTGAATGACCCTCCCTCCCCACTGGAGTCCTAGCTTGCAGCAATCAGGTTCATCCACACCAAGACAAACAACCACATGTCATTTATTTCTATCAGCAAGGTATGATATTGTGCACAGTGGGAAAAGACCTCTCAATGGCCTGCCTATATATTTTTTTGTTTTAGAACCAAGCTGATGAATAATATAAGTAGAGAAATATGATCATGTCCCTATTATTAAATGATTTATACAAATTACTACATGAAGATAGAGTGAAGTATTATTGGTATCTGAGCTGTGCAGCTTATAGTGGCTATGTGTGTGTGTGTGTGTGTGTGCGTGGTAGAGTGTGAAGATGATAATGAATACAGATTTTGGCACAAAAATGACTGACTGACTGACTGAGATATGATTTATGAACCAGTAAAAATGGATAATACCACTGTGCTAAATGGCTTCTGTGATATTTTCTCTCTTTAATAAAAGAGCAGTGATACATTCATGGAGATAAATGTTACAGCCAAAATTCCCCCTCCTATAGTGTGGGATCTCATTACATTGTAACCCCGGGCCAGATTGTTCAGTACTGTGGGGTCTACTGTGTGCTTGTTTGTTTGTCTGAGTGTAGACATGTATGCTTGCATCTGCCATAACTGTATATGAGTGTGCATGTTTCAAACAAGAGAATGACAAGACAGCCAAGGACAGAGTTACTTTACAGTTTTGTATCATCAATAATTGGGTTATTTACCACTTTGTTGTAATGCGCAGAGTCATTCTGTGCTTTTTTTTTTCTGGTTGCAAGTTGCTGTGATTTAGGTGCATTTTCAGTGCACGAGTGGGTGGCAACAATCGACGTTTCTTTTAGTTGGTTTTCTGTATATGTGGACCTTGGGATACGTAACAAGACTGAGGTTCTGTTGAGGTTGCCAGCAGCACAATGGGGATATGTTTTGGTTTTGATTAACGTTCCCATGTAGCTTAGACCTCTAAAGCAGTGCAGAAGCTCAAAGAGACAGAAAGGGATTATCAAGGATGAAAGGTTAAATAGATTCAGCCAGCACTATGCACGTAGTCTATCAGTCCTCACATTTAATGGCAAGCAATTGGATCTAGTCTCCACAGAGCACACCCACACGCATGCACACACCTACACACATAAAGAAAACTATCATTGCTGTCGAAAACATACCTCATAATGCTTTGGTTATTACAGATTTTAATTATCACTGAATCTTATTTAACAATGAAATCAGCGCTTCACGGGGACCAATTTCACATGTAACCTTAATAGTAATGTGTTTTCAGTATTCCAACCATTGCTGCTTGCACAGCATGCGCAACCTGTAGGAGTCCAATAACAATCACACAATTGTTTGTATTTCTCACTGATGAAAAGACGAGTGTGTTTATAATGAGAAGTTTGCATTAGCGCCTGCACAGATGTCTGATGTCATCAAAGACTGATTGCTATATGTCCTGCTGGCTGCCCTGATGTTCACGTACTGTTCTGCTGCCTCATTAGTGGTTTGATAATGACACAGTTAATCAAATAACACTTGCAAAGATTACACACAGCTAAAATTGTTTTTTGATATACTGCAGGTACATATTTATTTATATTTTCATTTAAATCATTTTGTTTTTTTGGTGAAAAACAATTGATTGGTTTTCAGTGTCTAAGCTAAATGAAATGTGCCTCCGCTAAATTGTAATGTTTCAAGAATCTGTACTGTCAGTTTAGATGTAAAATGGACTGTTTGGTTACATCAAACTATTACTAGGCTGGTGATAGATTATGGGTCAGGTTTGTCATACCAGTTTTGAATTTGCCACTTCTCAAATGAGTAACCAACGTTGAATTTCTACAAGGGAAGGTAACGCTTTTGGATACTTTTTGGTCCGAGAATAAGTGCTATGCATTGGAAACAGTACTGTGATGTCAGGCAAGGAGCCAAACAAAAGTTGGCAGTAAACCATTTGGGACATTTTGTTGAATGGAGGGGGCATTCACCAGCTTGTCCCTGACATCTGCACAATATGCAGCCATCTCCAAATTACAGCCTCTTTTCTCTTCAAAATTCAGATTGGAGCATTGTAAAACTACTTTGCTTTATTTGCTAATGGATACTCCCCGGGTAACAAGGGTTTAATCAACAAGGTTTTCTGTCCGCATTTGTTTGCTTGATATTGAAGTCTCCTCTGTTTAATCTTGTTGTAGACAATATAAGATAAATCTCACAACAGATAGTAAGAAGTAATGAAAAGTCACTGGTTTGCAGGTGTATGACCAATTTAAATGTATTTTAAACCCATTTTGATTCCTATTTCATTCTAATCCAATATGCTTTGGGTTTTTAACTAAATCTGTTAAGGCAATATCACTGAAAGCAAAGATACAACTGGTAATTTTGTAATATTAGTATCTAAAATGTGACACACCACCCGCTCTGATATTTACAGATGGGGTTTTTATCATTATGGCTGTAAATCTATGTCGTCTTTGATGGAAGAGAGCTCAGATACATCTGATTACATTTGATGTAATTAGTGTAAATAAAAAAATAATTCCAAAAACGCATTTGTTGTAATTGCAGCAGAGGATTTGAACAAGGCCATCTGCATACCTTTGCCTACTATTAAACTCTGACCATAAAGAAATGCTGAGCAAAAAAGACTCTTCCCTCTTGAGGGAAATGAAGCACAGGGAGCCATGAATATGATACAATGCCTCCTTTAGTGTGACTACATCAGAATAATTTAAAGATATTCAAGAATTTAACTGAAAGTATTTATGTGTGTGTTAAATGCAAAATGAGAGAAATGAAGTGGGTGAATGAGTAAAAAGTGTCTGGCATCTGGTGAATGAGCTAATCGTAAATAAATGAGTGAAACATTGAATCCCTGAGGCCAAAGTTACAAGCTGCCTGGCAGAATATTTCAGTGGAACAAAGTGGACCTGACTTTTTAACCTGCTTACTTGCAGACAGAAAATGTCTAAAGCATTTCTGCTGTATTGACACGTGGTTTTCATCCTGATTGTAAGTTTGCACTCCAAAGCAGGTCTCACAGCCATACTGAATCAATATTGGAGGAGCAAAGCCCTTGTTCTCTGTGTTTATAGATCCACGCCTTCTGCTGGTCTTTGCTTCCTCTGCACATTCTGATCACTGTCTGTCTGCTGCCGACGTGACTGGAGAAATGCAATTTATGCCTCCTTTATAGTCAAGAGATCCGCAGAAAGCAGTTCAGCCATAGATTTTTGTTCACAGAATATCTGACAAGCATGCACATTGTGAAAGAGTAAAAGTAATTATTACTATTTCCGTCATATTTTCTTGTTATTCAAATTCTGTCTGACAGCATCATGATTAGTATGTGCATCAATAAAGCAACTATAATTTTAAGAATCTGATATTTGCCTAAGTTGTGCATCACAAGACACAACTATCATCAGGCTTCAAGAAAGTGTTTTGTGCGTCAAAATGGTTACTTACAGGATACATGTTTTGTTTTTTTTGTAATGCATAAATTCAGCAGACAGCTTTATGGTGGTTTATTTTTTGTATGTGATAATTTGATCAAAGGAAAATTTATATGGATCAAAATGCATCATGTTAGCGCAATATAAGATGCTGGAAAAAAATTAACTATGATTAACTGAATTTTGACAGTGGGCCCCTCTACAAGACAAGACCTTGAGATTAAATAATAATTTAATTCTAAGGCGCTTATCATAGACTTTGTTAATCAAATTACCACAGAGCAATTACACACAGAGAACCTGGAGCTTTAAGGCCCCTGGGGCAGTGGATTGTTTTGCCCAGTTGGTAATTAAGCCTGAAACTGTGCGCCATTACAAACAGAAAACACAATATGTCCCCAAATGTGGCTTCTGTGTATTGTGAAGCACCATAATAGGCATCAACACTTACCCTGCACCGGCATGATTATGTGCTCTTAAGATACCCTGTCCAAAGTACGTTAACACAGTGCAACACCAAGCGAAAAACATCACGCTTGCAGCCATTCTCACTGTACACTACTTACTTTATGCCCCATTTGTTTCACTTGCTGGATCAAACCTATTAAACTCCTATTTTATCCTGTTAGAAGGGCAAGACACATGTATTTGGAGTTTCAGACAGCCCATTGCTAAGTCTCAGAGGAGGCAATATCTGATAGTTGAAAGGCAAGCTATCTCGCATGCCGCCATTTTTCACTCGCTAACTCCACTCAATCACCAATCCGTTCGCAGCCCTTCTCCAAACTCAGACAAAGTCTCACCTCTTGACATATGCTACAGGTCCATCAGTCTTGATCAGCAGATATGCAGTTCACACAGCTTTGCAGCGTGCGCGTGTGCGCGTGGGTGAATGCTGTATGGATACTCCTCTCCTCGCAACACCTCCTGCATTCCTTTCCTGAGAAACTGACTCAGCAGCCACTGTCAGGTCCGCTTAATTTTGTCATGGTTGACTTCCTGCTACCTGGTGTCTCATCTGCCAGAGCACCTTAATCCGCTTGTCACTCACAACAACAAAAAGCTAGGAAGGTGCTCCTTGAATGAAGACAGAGAGGTGGAGCATCGGTGGGTGTATGGGAGGGTTGGATTGGAGGCTTTTGTGCAAGTGCAAAGGCACAGGTGCTTGGCAGCAGCTGCGGTAGAGTTGGAATTAGTGTATGGGAGATTTCAATGGTCTTTCCACCAATCACCAAGAGGCCAGGAAATTAAAATTAAAATGCATCGCTCCTCCATTTGTGGAAAAAAAAAAAAAAGCTGTCATAAACTGCCATAAAAGTGTGTATTTGTGTATGTTATTTAATGATTACTTTCAAATAAAAGATATTACTCTGCTCATTGCAATTATAAATGCATTTTATCAATACTAAAAGGCCATTAGGTTTGCACTTGTTTCAGCCCAGTAGCTGAAGAGGAGGACTTGGAAAGAAGACTGGCAGGAGTGGGCAGATCCTGAATATCTGGTCATGTACAGTGTCGAGATAAGTTTGAATAAGTTTTCACGGATCTCTGTAGTCTGTGTCTGTCCGATATGCCTCCAGGATGCCTACGCTCCCACTGATCTGCCCTGGAACACCTACAATAACCAACAAAAAGATTTTTGCTGTGCGCAGACTTTGTGTGGTTATGGAGTTCTGTAACTGCGCTTTGTTTGATTTGAACATAGGCGCATATTTCTGTCACTTTCAGGTGGTTGTAGAAATTATATGTTGAGAAAAATAAAAGCTTCTCACAGCCTGCACACAGAACCTATTAATGTTTTCTCTCAGACATGACTTTATTAGCATTATTGTCAATTCCCATTAGTTTTTAGTGTTAAAAATTCATCCTGCACCATCTCAATTACATGAAACGTCCGTCTCCCAGATCAGGTGTGTCAAATGACTTTAGACAGATTTATTAACCACGTGATAAACTGTCAGCAAACAGAAACAAATGTAAAATACAGTTAGAAAACTGCACACCAGTTGAATTATTGTATCAACACCCTAACAAATCTCAATTACAGCTCTGTGTAGAATTCATCACATGAGACAGAGGTTCACAGATTGTGGTCTAAACCCATGAGGGGCATCTCAGAATCTTGCAGGCTGAAGTTAGACTCGAGTATTGAAAGTTTAGATTGTCTTCGTTGCAAGAGGTGATGCATTGTTGCAGGATGAAAGTCCATATGATCATAAGGCATCCAATTTCTCTGTGGTGCCGCCTATTTTCACATCTGCAATCTTCTTTCTGCCAAGAACTGTGTGATTGCAGGCCCATGGAAAACCAGAGAATTCTAAATAATTATGATCACCAGGGCTTGAAATTAACACCCGCTAACTCACTCAGTGTTGGTGAAATTTGACTGTGGCAGGTATTCTATCTGCACCTTTGTTGGCTGAGATTTTCAAACTGTGTGAGAGAGAGAGGCATCATTGCAATTGTATTTATGTTGTTGTTTACTGCTACAATGCAGCTGTACATTTTGTTTACCCAGTTTTCTTTGGGGGAGGGGGGTTGTGATATATTTGAATTTTTACTTATAATTGAAAAAATATATACTTCAGTGGAACAATATTAGAAACCCACAGTCAGTACTTGATGCTCAGTTGTTCAGGGTTATCCGTGTCCCTATAACTACACTGGGAGCATAATAGAGGCAAGCAGTCCTGCTGCTGAACAGCAAACATGTTAATCAAGTTGACATCCTCACACAACAAAACATCCCAGAAGCAGTGCTGCACATTCCAACTTCATTGTTTTAGTTGTGGTGCATGTAGTGCCTTACAAACTAGGTGCATATGAGCAAGGTCATTGCAGTCAAGGGATGTTGTCCAAGGCCAGTGGGCCCGGCACTATTATTTATTTGTTATACAGGTATATACTTGGAATCATAATGCTCATTTCTGCCAATGATTCACTTTTAGAGACTACAGGGGTCCTGAGTTGTTGTAGCCAAGTTGCCATGTTTTTTTTCTTGCAGTAAGTGCTTCATTTGTGTAAGCATGTGTTAAAATGTGTGGCACATACACAAAAAAAATGTGTATTATTGACATTACATTCACATGACTGGGTGTAATAAACAGCTGATGGCAATGCTTTGAACTGTGTTTTGGCATGCCATTTGATAATGTGATGTTAAGCATAGCTCGTAGTTTGCATGATTGATTAGGTGGACTAAGGAGATTTTATCTGAAGGGAGTAAAACATTAAGCCTTGTTGTTCAATGCATTATTATTATAGTCATAGTTTAGTTAGTGGATTAAATAAAAAAATAAAAAATAAAAAAAAAACGAGCACATGATTGAGACACGTGAAAAAGAGTTTGAATACAGAACCCAGCCGAAAGTCGATACTGCCCTCCTCCCACAGCCGAGGAACTCAACCAACTTTGGATAATTACTGAAACACAGTCACAAGGGAAGGATTTTCCAAAAGTCTGGCTCATTTGATTTTGCTTCATGTTATTTATATTCGACAATTGCTTTTCTTAGCCAACTCTCCTCAGTGACCTGGGAAAAAGCATGTGGATGTCCAAAATTGGCAAGCAGCTGCAGGAAGGTAGATTTTTTTTTTTTTTAATTCTTTTGATGGCCAATGGGGAAAAAAATGGGTCATTTGCTGAAATGCCCAAATTAATAGTGCCCTATTCCAGTTTCTTAATATTAATTTTCAGCACCTCCCACAGGTAAAATGTTATGTTTTGAAACCATGTTTAAAACCGCTCTCATATGACCTTGACACATAATAAACATAGATACAAAAGGTACGTGTTTAGCATCACTGAGACACATGTATGTGTATGTGTATGCTATACAGTCTATCCTTGTCTGCAGTAGTTTATTTCTCCATATTAATTTATTTTGTATTATAGTCCATTTGTCTCTGGACAAAGGGGAAATAAAGTGTTTATTTGATTGTCAAAACACATTGTGTGGGTACACTATGTTTATATTTTCTTGACAAGCAACCTTTTTCAAATAACTATTCCCTCACATTACAGTGGGTGGAAATAGCACAGCAAAAATTCAAAGACCACTGTTTACAAGATGTAATGTGAGAGTGATCTTTGCTTAGAGTTAACCAAAAGGACAACCATCCCCTTCTTTTGTAATTTTAGTTGCCCACGACCTTATCATAAAGTTGGCAGAGTTTCAACATGAATGTTCAATATGCAGCACCAACCTTGATGGCGTCGGTGGATATCTGGATCTCGTGCAGTTTCCTCATCGTGCCGTCGCGGTCAATGAAGTATGACGAGGCCAGCTGATGGAGGGCTTCCACGTTCTGAGTAGCGTTGGCAAGCTTCCTGTCCAGCTTGTTTTTGGCCAGGTACATAGTCAGTGCCTCCTCTCCTACAGGTTACACAAGGAAATGGAAACATAATTAGGTTTATGCTCATCGTGTTAAGCAACTTGGAGATTTTGGGGGGAAAAAAGACAAAAAACAAAAAACAAAACAGATTTTAAATGTGAAATCAAAAAGAGCGAGTAAAGTATTTGAGGTCTCAGTTGAAGAAATCTTCTTCAGTTAAGGTGCAGCAGATAAATAATGTGAGCATACTGTTGATGTCTTCATTTATGAAACTTGTCCAATTTTATGAAAGTTGTCCAATTCAAGCTTATCTTAGACGCCTTAACACAATAGATAAGTCAGAGGCCTGAAAACCAAGGCAAGCAGTTTTAGCTTGAGAAACCAGATGCCCCAGTTTTCCAGGAACAGTCTCCATATTTGCTGCTTTATCCCCAGCTGGCACCATCCCCAGAAATGTCCCCAGATTTACCCCTATTGGGATGGCATTATTTCCATGAGAGGTCTAGTGATATAGAATTTTATCCTGTGGAGAACAAATACAATGGGGTCTAAAAGTCTGAGACCGCTTTCCGACTGTCACATTGGCTACCTTTTTTTCTCAGCTACCCCAGGCAGGGAAAAGACAAATAGAATATAAACACACTGATAGAAAATAGCATTACCAATTACAGAAATTTAATTAGTGTCAGTAAAATTAGTAAATAGGGATGAGTTCAGGAGCTGCTGCAGCTGGTGTTATAGCCATGTGGAGCCACTAGAGGATTGTACCTTTTTATTTGTACTGAGGCATTGTTTGGCTTTTTTTTTTTTTTTTTTTTAATGATTATTATTTTTATTTTGATCTGGATGTCTGACTCAAACTAATGTGCATAGCTAAATCAAATTACTGACCCCGTCGGATGATACAGACAGTGCCTGGGGAGGTGTTAAATTATATCTTTCTTTTCCATTTCTTTCTCACTTCATACTTTAAATCACAGAAAAATGCCTAACGTGTCAGGTTTTGGTGTCATAAATCAACCAGTCTTCATGCATATCAAGCTTTCAGTTTGAGAAGAAAGGAGATGTTGCCAGATCCTCATCTGATCTTAAGATTGATTTGAGTGGTGTTTTGATGACTAAGCGATCTAACAGAATTAAACCGAATACTCCTGATGAGCCATAGTTGTAGCTGATGGTGGCGTTGTTCCTTCGTTCAAATGTGGACTTGGGTCGAACTGAAATCCTCATTCAATAAGGTAGAGCTAGATTTCCCACCTCTAATGTAATGTGGATTTAAAAATCACACCATTGCCACTGTAATGAGGTCACAACTACTGTGAATATAAAACTGATTATGCACACACACAAAAAAATCAGCATGTCTCTAATCTCTCTCCATAAATAGAGTCCTGTGCCCAGACTTAAGATCTGTGAGATGAGAACTAAAAAGCCCCAAAAGGACCCTCATCTTATGTGTGTATGTGCTGTATGTTAGGTTTGAATGTCCACAGGAAATAGAGGGGGGAACGTTTTTATACTGAAACCCTGACCTTTCAGTAAGTGTCTGGAAATAGGGAGGAATGAGAACGCTTAGAGCAGAAATAGGACCAAATATTTACAGAGCACCAGACAATCGCTCTGATTTTCATGGCATATGTTTGTTTGTTGACAGACAATAACAGGACTGAGCTGCTCGCTCTCTACACATCATATTTCTCCATCTTTCATTCCTACGAGCAGAAACAGATGCATAAAAAGCAAACACTGATTCACTTCCACAAGCTCATGCAACCTTTCCTTCGAAGATAACTGTTGAAATGGCAAACCATATGCCTGGAACTCGTTCAAGAGCATGTCACATATGTTCAGGTTTCCAGTGCTGTGAATGGCTAGGTGGCCCCGAGCGATGCATTGGAATTGGTCACTTAACTTGTGGTGACCGTGACTAGGGGTGGGTAGCAGTCAGGGCCAATGTCTCATGCCTGGTTAGAGTACAAGCACTGAGGGGACAAGGCCCCATTCTCTGACGCGGCCATGCTCGCTCTCCCTCGGGGGTTAGCAAAGTTACTTACACACACTTGACTTGCACTACTGCAAAGGAATAATGGTGCCACATTAAGCCCTTGATCTGCCCTTTTTTTATCCCTATTGCAACTTAGTGTGGCATAATGGAGGTCTTCTGAAGATAAATATTTTGCGGCTACTATTACTGGTCAGACAAAATCATTACCTTCCTTACCATTACCTTACCTACCTGACTTCAAAAAATTAATTTGTGTGCACCTTTCTGTAAGTAATACAATGTGGTACATTATTACAGGGCACCTCGCTGACACTCTGCCAGAATTAATCAGCTCATGCAGAGCTTAGGTGTTGAAGTATTTAAAAACACTGCACTGTTTCCCCCCAAAATGAGCAAGCGTGAGTGCAAGGGCATCTAGTAAATATTATGAAGCATATACATGTGTGTGTGTGTATGTGTGTGAAGGGGACATTTTGGCCCAAACCCACAATTCAAGGGCTGTTTGAATGGGTCAACGGTAGAATTAGACTTCAGGTTATGGTAAAGTTCACGGAATACATAAAAGCCAAGAATACATATAACCTATTTTGCTTTATTCTTTTATACATTAAAGGAGCCACCTGTAAGTTTTGCTTTCGCTACAGCCAATAACAGCATTATCAGCTGTTTACCTACCAGTCTAGAAGAAATGTTGTGAGTTCAGCATCAAACTTCATACTTTATTCACCAAGAGCTGTCTCGGGCGATGCAAAGAAACCCTTGTTTTGCTTCTATTTCTATCAAAGCTTTCCATCTACTGAAATTATCATGCTAACCAGCAAGCCCCGCACTGGTTGGACTCTCTCGTCGCTTTCCGATACGAAGGAACTGCATTGTCCAGGCTGTTCTGAAGAAGTAGCAATGCTTAGAGCGTGTATTATAATCTCTTGAATTGTAAACACAAGAAGGGCTGAAGCTCTTGCCAAGACTGGTAAGTGCTAATGCTAACATTGGTCACAATAGCATAACTTACAAATAGCTCCTTTACAGCTGGTTTCTTTTGGGAAATTTGGGGAAAAGATCCTGGGATGATAACAGCCTTATCTTCAGCAGTCACAATAAAAGTATGTGTATTATAGATATGACAAACGTTAAAAAAAAAAAAAAAAGAAAAGATGTCAAGAGTGGCAAAACCCATCTAGGGAAATAAATAGACAGTACAGATGTTACTTTATGAAAGTCAGATGAACATCAGAAATATATAGCCATTAATAATTATTATCCAGTGGATAGGCTTTCTGGAACAAAATGCACAATAACTGCATACATGCAATACATTCAAAAAAGCAGAGGAATTAAATGAGACAATTATCCCATTTGTGCTTTTGCAAGAGATATCTAAGTTCCATATTACACCGTGTACTTATTTCTGCTGGCAGCAGAACAACAGCTCTATAAAGTTTAAAGCATAATATGGCAAAAGCAAGTAGTGTTGACAGACTGTGTAGATCTCCACTACAACCCAGGGTACAGCCAGAGTTCTGCATATTAACTGTTGCCTCAGGCTTCAGTGACCACTAGTCATTTTAATATACGTCTTCCTCCTCTGTGCTGAACCCATCGGACTATTGCTGTGAAAAGGTTTCTGATCCAGTCATAGGTTGTCTATTTACTTAAATAAGATAAGGTAGATAAAATACATCCGTTCCTACATTTTATGTCTATAGTTTGTCAAAAGAAAAGCATTGTTGCTTTTGCTTCTGTTCACAAGCCTGTTTTAAAGGGCACTCTGTAACTTATAAAAGGAGAAAAAAATGACACATCCCATCTCTTAAAAGTTAAGTAGAAATTACTTTTAAAAATAAAAACAGTGCAGCCGTCCTCATGTGTTATTGTTCTACTGAGTATAGCATATTATCTTGCATTTTTCACTTGTAGGCACAGTAATCTTACTTGGAGGAGTGTTTTTTTTTTTTTTTTTGCCCTCTTTTGCTTTGTAGGTTTGTGCTCCTGCCCTCCCATGAATTTCTGCAATTGCTTCTTCTCAACTCATATGCTCTAGACCTTGCTGTACAAACACTGACAGATTTCACGGTAAAACAGCAGTGCCCTCACTCATAGTAGAAAACACATTTCAAATGTACGAGGGATTGGAAATCACAGATGTGCTGAAATATGTCCCTCACAGTTTCAGCAAAATGCAAATCTGTCCTTCACACTTCTTCTTTTTCTCAAGATCAATACTTTCCTCTGGCATTTATATACAACCTTGGTTATGTAGTGACTCCGTTGCCATCCTTTCGGCCTTGGGCATTTGGAAATGTTTGGATTCATCAATAAACTTAAATCTCCGGTATTGTTCTCAGTGGCTGCAGGCAAATCAGAGATGTTAAGCATCTATGTCAAACTGTTTAGTTGTGGGGGTTTTTCCCGTCTCAGCTTCACAGCTCAGTTAAATTCTGGCGCATCGACTCACACTGGTGGTGTCCTTTGTTGAGAAATCTGAGATGTATTTGTTCTGTTAAAGCTTCAAGTCTCCCACGCGCCATGTGCACCCAGGATGCAGTTAGGTCATACGTCACACTTCAAAATACACATCCCTTGAAGCCTCCTTTTTAAAACATCCACATATCCCAGACACTCAGCTCCAGGTGGTACGAGGTAGTTAAAATGTTCAGACAGGAGAAAAGCAGGAGGTAATTGATAATTATTTTTCATAATGTCTTCTGCAGACGGTGTCAGTCAGTGGCGTTGACAGAAAGCAACTGACAGTACTCGTCTTTTAAATGCCTGTTAGTATGGAGCGTACCCTGTGATTACTGCTTTCTATCCATTTACCAACAAGAACTGCAGTTTAGAACTAACATGGTCCAATTTCCAGAGACAACTAAAGTTTAAATTGGTGTAATTATCATTATCATCACAATTATTGTTATGTAAATATATGTAAATAAATCAGATATGATTATGGTCAGCTCCTTAAACATCCTTTAAAAGCTGATTAATCTCTTAAAATGTAACAACCACAGCACCGATGCATCATTATCTTGCTGCACCCTAGGCCAATACCTTGCCACAGGCATAAAAAAGAAAAAGAAAAAAAAAAAAAAACTGGCTTTATAAACCATAATATTCAGTGAAGACTTTCACTATAAATCCAGACATAAACAAAGGGTATTGTCTCAAACACTTTTTTGTTCTCTGAGAACTGTGTGTTGGCGCCTGGTGCTTCCAGACACCACAGGCAGTGTTGTTTTTGCGATTAGGAGAAGCCAAAGAACATTTACATACAAACAAACAAATAAAATGAATTAAAAAAATTAAAAAAGTCACACTTTATGTCTAGCAATCAAAAGTAATCCTGTCCTAAAGGTTAATTTTAAAAATGGTATAGGGACATGGTTGCATAATTAGTTCAAATGATTTAATGAGTGTCCTTGCTTAGCAGGAAAAGTTGTCAGCTGCGGTAGCAAGGGCAGAATTGGTGTGAAGTTTCTGTCCCACATAGTCCACAAGAAGAGGTCAGGGTGAATGGCTGGACTTTTAAAAGCGTGTGACATCAACACAAGGGAGCACAGTATTGTCCACTATCCATGTTTGTTTCTTTAAAGCGCATCTTTCCGCAACCCATAACCTCAACCATGTTCTTCCCTTAACCCGAACTAACTGGTTTTATGTGCCTTAAAGGTGCCTTGTGAAGTTTTCTTCACTCTGTTTTACACGTTATCAGTATCCTCAAGGATGGAAAAACATGTTGTATGGATTTTCTTCCTCCAAAAAACATTTATAAATCTGTTCTTGTAATATATGAATTTTTTGCAATTCTTACCAGTTCCCGTTCTGCCGTGCTGACTTTGCATGTTACTGCCACCGTATGTCAGTATTGTGAAACCGCAGTCCTGGTGCTGGGCTGTGCATCATGCCACCCATGTCATGTTGCACAAGTAATTGTACATCCTTGTGTGCATGTGCAATAGAAATAAAACATAGCCCCCGCTTGCAAATATTGCTCCATAGCACTACTAGTGGTCAAAAAGTCGACAGTGTACCTTTAACTCGGTGGGCACCAGAGACAGACAGAAAGCACTTGCCGAAGACACTGTTGAAAAAATGTCTTGTTATTGAGATAATAAGAAGAAGAAGATGAAGAAGAAGAAGAAGAAGAAGAAGAAGAAGAAGAAGAAGAAGAAGAAGAAGAAGAAGAAGAATTTCAAAAAGTCAAAATGTAAGATAAAACGGTGGCTTTCATATTCATGATGTTTCCAAAATATATTCATAAAAGTGAGTACTCCATATTTTATAGTGCTTATCAGCACACTAAGTACTGTTCAACTCTGTTAATGACGTAGTACTAAATACATCAACCCACTAATACGCCTTTGCTGGCTTTTCACAACCAGTGGGCAAATAAAAAGTAAGTTAAAGAAATAGCAGTTACGATGTTGTTTAAGCATTGCAACCATCTCTATTGAGTTCAGAGGGGGGAACCTCTAATGGGAACCTTTACACTTGACCACTCATCTTTACGTTGCCTGGGAGAAGAAGAGTTCACCTCTTTCCCTCTCAAGTGTATAATGACTCTTGAGATCACAAGTAGTAGCTGGCTAAAGAGAGAATTGGCTTCTCCTTCTTCTTACTTCATCACTAGCTGTGCACATTTATTGGTTCATATAACTGTGGTCTTTAATGGGCAATCCCAAGATTGAGATAAGAGTGTACTGACCCATAACATGAAACAAAATGGCCTCAAGGTTAAAGATAATATGGTGATAACTCACAGGTAGGGAAAAGGAGCCAGAGGTTAAAAATACGAATGAAAGGGGAGAAATGCAAAGAGAAAGGAGGGGAAAAAACTATATATGGCGACACAATATTATCAGACTGCAAAGGATGCTGTGGTTGAAAATGATACTGATTGTTTCCGTGACTAATTTTTTCTCTAATTTTAGCCACCTGGTTCCATCTGTGGCAATGGCTTCCCTCCTAGCTTAGACACACCTAATTACATTTTATCATCATATAATGTTTCTGCCAAATATTGTATTTCCAATTTTCAAAAACTGCTCCGCCACGTATCACCTTACGGAGTGGTGCACATGATATTGCAACTCTAAAGCTTCGTATCTGATATTCCTCTGCACTGTTCAGCAGCATTATTACAGACGGGTGTTTGACATCAAGTGGACTGCAATATTCTTCAATGAAAGAAGGTTCCTTTCTCTTCTCTGGTAACTGCTTGAGCATTAGTGGTTCTAATTAAAGTATCAGTGCTGGCATACAGAAATTGTTTTCATTTGTTCTACAATTACCAGACAAAAAGAACTGGACAATATAGTCTGGCTCTGTTCCACGGCTTTTCTGAAACAAATATACCCCAATTAAACCAGCTTAACGTGTGTTAAGATCCTGTACAGTGTTATATGTATGAGAGGAAAAACATGACATGAAAAGTATGAATATTTCTCAAAGGCATTTGATCGTGAGATTATCAAGCTACAAACCTCATTTTAGAACAAGTGGAGTGACTACTTGGAAATGTTTCATGCATACAATTATATAATACAGGGTTTGAGGAAAAGAGTGGATTATCTTACTAATTATATCTTTAAAATGCAATTGGCAAAGTAATCACAGTTAGCTGCCTCCATGCATCCCTCTGAGCTTGAGATAAGATAAGAGATTTGAGGGAGAAGCCATTTATATTTAGACTTGGACAGCAGGGGTGCTTAACTTTTATTTTGGGAAGCACATCCAAAATACCGCAATCATCCATTACATAAATGTTTTCCTCCTTCAGTGGCGAGTTTTGTAACTGCAAATTTAATGTGACTTTAAAAATATATTTGCTTACAATTGTGGGATTTTTAGGGGCAGTATTTATCATTGTTATTATGTCATTATTGCCAAAAATAACAGCCTTGAGAAAAAGCCTCATAAAATACCAACAGTGTTTCATCAGTACACACTTCTATCCGTGCTTGTTTCTGAAAGCACTCAATCTTAATACAGGCTATCTGAAAGGTGCTAATTGTTTCTAATATGGTTTTTTAATTAGTGCTTGTAAAGCAGAGCAACACATATGATAATCATCCTCCTCCATTTACCTAAAAGGGCCAAAGGCTATCTTCAGGTTTGATTACCCTATGTATGACTGTAATGGTCTTGATGAGGTTTCATTAAACAGAATGTTTTTTGTTTTGTTTTTTAACTTTCCATTGTAAGGTAAAAAGTATATTGTGTAGGTATTAAAAAAAAACCAAAAAACTGCCAGCTGAAGTGTGGTGAAGAGCTGAGATCATAAGTAAGTCAGTGTTAATGCAGTGTAGTTGACCATGTAACCTGAAGTTTCTGTGTCTGAGTCTGGTTTGACACACTTAAAGTGTGTCTAGCGATTTTTTTTTTTTTTTTAACTTATAAAAATGAGCCTCTTTCACTTTAATTTCACTTTTACTTGTTTTCACGTAAAGATAATTTCTGTTTTACACTATTAATACCGCACAACCCCACCTGTATTAGCTACAGTATGTGTTGTTTTATATAGAAAAAAACTGTTCATCAAAAGCCTGACTTCTCTATATTTGGCTGACAGCTCCCAGCTGGCAGCTAGACCTCACTTATGAATTTTTGCAGAATGTGAGAATTCACATTTTGTCTGTGATGTTAAAATATTTTGTGCATTTTCACTTTTTAAATGTCCACAGACATGTTCAGCGGGGATGAGGTGTGGTGACTGCGGATATCAGATAGCCCTGTCACAGCTTTGATGCACGCTCCGGGTCACTGTCCTGCTGGAAAATCCACTTAAGCTGGACGAGATTGAAAACCTCTGCAGAATAGAGTGGTACTTCTCTTTAGTCAGTGTGGAGCTGATCCTGTGCCAGCCTCCCCACCACAGACACAGACTGACACAGCCACATACCTGGACATATTTAAACATAGGCCTTACATGCTCTTAAGTTGTCATACACTCAACTTTTGTTGTTTGAGCAAATGCTAAATGTTTAGACTTGTCGTCAAAGTAATGGTTTGGAAACTGCTACTCGTGCTTTCTTTTCTTTTTTTCCGTTTGGCTTGGCTTTATGGATGTAGATGCTGCTCTGTCTCAAAGATGCCTATAAAATGGTTCAGTAAGTCTGCTGGTCTTTCAATGTGGTTACTTTAAGATCGCCCAAATCTTGCATTGGCAGAAAGTTGTTTGTTTGAGAGATTTTCTCCAGACTGGTTTGTCCTGCCCTCTTGTGATGTAGCTGCAGTTTTGCTGAGAGATTTTTCATCAACTTGGAAAACAACTCGGCCCCAAACTGTTTCACTGATCTTTTTTTACACTGTTGCAAACAGGCAGATAGATGAATAATCCGGGACGCCATGTTGTTGCAGTTTCACAGGATAATCATATGGGGTCATTGAAATGTGATATTTACTTGTACGAATGAACAGAAACATATTTATTCATTAACTTCCTGAAAGGGATCTGTCATTTGTTATAGTCTGTTTATCTGTGATTGATAATTATCTATTTAAAGACAAAGAAACCAGCTTTAAAATGATTTATATTAATTATATTTAATAAATTTCCCATTAAACATTCATATCCATGGCACCTAGAACAGTTCTTAAATACAGAAAGCCCTATTTGCAACATAAGGAATACATTTTCTTTCCAATATTGCCCATAAAGTAAGTTAATTGACATAAAGTATGTAAGCAAACCACAAATCATGTGTTAAAGCATTTAAAACAGTGTTAATCAAGCATGGGTATGAGCAAATTAAACCAGCGAGTCTCTCTTACCTCCCAGGGTGGCTGAGATGAGAATGTGGGTTCCATATTTCTTAATGATGGTGTCGATGAACTGCTGAGTGGTGGGTCTGCGGCCCAGCAAGCGAACGCTGCGCTGGAACTCAGGCATGAGCGGCACGGGGTTCCGGATCAGGTCCCTTCTCTCGATCGCTGTGTTCCTCACCTTCCAACGTGCAAATTCCCTAACAATCACAGAGACAGAGAGACAGGAAAAAAAAAAAACAGCTGCTCACACCACAATTGCTGTACTTCTGGTGTATAGAACTGCATTATAAACACTGATAGTAAAACAGTATTAATTCCACTGTGGCAACACATTAATTAGCCAGACTCTATCTCACCAAATGCATTTGTGGGAAAACATAACATAACATCGTGGGGGTGCACATTGTGGCCTAAGCTGTCAGATGATGCAGCCGATGAAAAAATATACTAATAATCTTGTTTGTCATTTAAAAAGCAGCACTAAACATTCACATTGAAGTTACTTTTATGACAGTTAAGAACATCAAATGAGTAGTCATGAAGAAGCTCTATATTCTGTTGTGTTCCTTTATGCTGCGTTCACTCAGAATCACTGTTTTTTGGACTGCAATTTGACCGGTGTCTTGTGATATTTGTAAGATAATTTTCCCTGTATGTGGCTCCAACATCAATATCAAGGAAGCAAACCAACAAGGAATTATATTAACCAATATTACAACTTCCTCAACAGCCTCTCATTCTGCCCTTGTTGCTTTTGACTGCAGTTAAAGACATACTTCACAGTGTGGATGTAAAAAAAGACCCTTGAAAAATATTTGTATGGATGTTCATGATGTTTGCTTCTGTACCCACTGAGGCACACATCAAGAAACCATTTCCACAAGCAGACATTACACACATCTCTATTATTCTGAAGGTTACAGAAAGAAACAAAACAAAAATAATAAATAAATAAATAACCCTGTCCCTGAAACCACCAGGTTTTCTTGAGCTGTGTGAATTGCAAAGGAAGACACTGTTACTGAGTCAGAAGCTAATGCCTAGCATATCCAGGAACTGATAGCTGGTGATAAGGCATTCACAGAAGTAGTTTTGTTGTGTTTGGTGAAATTGGTGCAAGTATGGAGAGTTGCATACAAATTTAGATTTTGTTGTTGTTATAAAACAAGCAGTTCATACATGTTATTCAGTATATCTTGTTGTGCTGGCACATACGCAGCCAGAGAGAATTTCTGATGTATTGGCTGACTGAAGGAGGCATCATTTCAATGCTAATTTAATCAGAAGCTGCGATTTTCATCATCATCTGCTCTCCTCTGTCAAATGTAGACATGTTTCTATTTCCATACAGATTGTGCAGATTCTCAACACTTCAAACACCTCCATCGAACATATATGCATGTGCATGGGTGTGTGATACATACACTTTGAACTAAGAGGTGTGAGTATGAGTATATTCGATTGAAAAAACATTCAAATAAGTATAAACAAGTGTACACTCTCCACACTACTGAAATTACTTATTTAAGTCTATTGACGGGAGAAATGCAATTTCCTGATAGTTTTAAAAGCATTTCCTCAGAATTAGATTTATTTTGAACTTAGATTTTTTTAATCCAGACTTTAGTGTATGAATGATGGTTCTAATTAGAGTAAGTGTGTGATTTAAAGTCAAACAGGCACTTCGTCAGATCAAGCACAGACAAAAGGTTTCATCGTCTCAGTAACTTCTGACTAAGAGCCTGCTCTAATTGAAATCTGAGCTCTCTTCAATAAAGGCAGATAGATACAAAATAAAGATCAACCACAAATGCAGATAAATATACAAAGCAAATACTCACACACACACACACACACACACACACTCCACAATCCCAACCAGTTTGGAAGATTTGACTTGTTCTTTGAGCAATGGGGATATTGCATTTTAATCCTACTAAAACATATACCTAAATCATTCTTGAAGATATTAAATGGAGTTTTGTTTGTTATCCACTTCATGAAAAATAGAACCACAATAAAAGGGACTGGTGCCGTTCTTGTTATCATCCTAAAAATAGGAGTCAGGAGTTTCAAGGTTGGTTTGTCAACAAGAAAGATCCTGCAAAACCACTCCAAAGTTCAGACTATAATTACTTGTAAAGCAAACAGATCGCTCAGGGCAATAATTACAGGATACGCATTAAGATATCAGAAGCTATTGTACAGCCTCAAAGAATAACATTAACTACCTGAATCAGTTGGCAAAGTTCTTCAACTATTTAATATTTTATGCCTCTGCACTGGCCTGCCTTGTGTTTTCGGGTTGTCCGTCTTGTCTGTCCAGTCCCACCCATAGGAAATTGAATTACATCCGGTACAAACATTCACTTGGACTTCATTTGAATTTTGTGTTCAAAGGTCAGAGGTCAAGGACATAGACCTCATGAAATACATTTTTAGCCATAACACAAGAATTCATTATAATTTATATATTTATAACACAATTTATAACACAATTTAAAGGGTCTATTTGTAAGTTTTCACTGCTGCTGAATTTGTTTTTTTGTTTGTTTTTTTCTCTGAGTGATTGATGTCACTTAATAAGAGCTTCGCTTATTGTTGTCTTTATAAAAGTTACAATAAGCTCTCAATGTCTTCAGGGCAATGAGGAGGCTACAGTGAATCACTAATGGAAAGTGACATGACGGGCTTGAAGAAATGATAGAAGCAAGAGTTAACACTGGTGTCGCTTTCCATTGCTAGAGACAGGAATGAACTTTGATGCTGAACTTTCAATTTGTTTGCTAATGCTAACATTGGCTATGTAACAATAGCCAAAACTTATAGCTTCTTAAACCCAAATGTATATAGTAGAAAAGGATGATTTTATATCCAGTCAAAGGTCAACTTCACTGTGACATCATAACGTTCTGCAAAAACACCTCTAGTCACTATTCAACACTGTCACTCAGGAGCAGAAGAGGAGATGGTGACCATATTTCCTCCAACTTAACTGGTTGGTATACCAGAGGCATGCCAGAGGCTTATAGCCGCAAGGCTTATTTGACACACATACTGTTGGTGTGCTCAAAAGGAACTTTAAAATTGTGCAAAAACTCCTGAAAACTGTCTAAAATAAGAGAGCCATCGTAGTTAGTTAAGGGACATAACATAAGCACATTGATTGTTGAGGTTTCACTATGACACTATGATAGACCCAACAACACTATTATTGCCCTACACAAGTGATTTTCTTTTTTTTTTATTCTAAAAAGTAAGCAATTTGGATAAAAGTCACAGCAAATTGCTTTATAACAGCTCCATCCAAAGAGTATTTTACTTCCCTACCCTCAAGGGCTCCTTGTAATGATTCAGTCATGAATAGGTGGGTCCCCTCAAATTGATTGGTTACTTAGTTTGAATTCTCTGACACGCAGTCAGCGATGTGTCAGTCCACCTGAGCACAGCTTGACGGCAGCACTTTTTAATGCTCTATTCAGCACTCTACAGTAGCATTTAAAGTTTCATTCCCCTCTGCCAGTGGACTGTTACGTAATCGCACAACTTCATAATGTAGCCAGCATTTCAAAGGTAATGTCTTCATAGCTCCCTAAAAGGACTGGCAGGTTTAGATATTTAGACCAGCCAGAGAGAAGGAAGAAGTGAATATAAAGTATTGAAACAAGTGAATGGATGCCTATAATTCAACAATACAGATTTTCACAAGTGACAGGAATGTTAGAATGTCTGCATTGTTCTTTTCTTTACTTTCTAATCAGTGTATTGTTTTTCCAACCAGATATTCAATAAATGCTTTGGTGGCAGATTTGCAGAAGTCTTCCTTTTGACAACTTTGCAATTCGTCAACGTTATAGAGACACAGGTTCTCATCTGGCGGGACAGGGCTCACATCTCATACTAGTACATGCTGATTCAGCTTCCACTCCTGTTCCATGGCTTAGCTTTGTAAGAGGTACACGTTGCTGTGCTGAAATCTGGAGCAAACATGCAAGCCAAGAGAACTGCGAGCGACTTTGGGATTTCAGCAGCAGAATTTCTCTCTTCTCATTCTTTGCCCCGACTCTCACTGTATCCTCCTCTGTTGCTATCTGGCTCTCTTGGATATCAATTCATTTTCATTGAATCCTCCTCATGGCTCCGTCACTGCCAATTATTATATAAAACTTTATGTGGCAGCCATATGTACTTGGACCCTTCTGCCCCAGATTAGGCATGCCAGCAGATGGAACCTGCGACATGATTCAGTGCTTTACTTCACAGCTCCAAGACTAGTTTAATGACCTATCAAAGGGAGTTAAGAGGAGATAAATGGCATTGCAGCTGCATAGGAAGAAAATGGGAACATAGGTGATTATTGCTTTATGGTGTTCGAGTAACTTGTGTGGGAGGGTGAGTATGTTACGTTTGCCAGCGTGGAAGTGTCTGACCGATGAGAAAAAACAGGATGCATGATATGGATGTTGAGAGCCGTAAATAAATTCTTTAATTTTTTTGCACTTACTGGAAATGACACTGACAACCTTACATTTTTGCTGAAGCATTTAATGGTAAAGCCTTATAGAGCTGTATGGTAGGTCCTTATGCTTGGATAATGTGTCCTCCTTGATCCCACACATTCGTGTTCTCTAACAAGCAACATTTTGGCATTTCGAACAAAGAGTTTGCTTGGTGATGGAGGATTTTTTTATTTCTTTGAAGAATCAGCTAAAGTCGGTTAATCCCTCAGTGCCCTCACGGAGACCACCATTTTATCTGATTCCCTTCCAATGTTTGTCTCAGCACAGTTGAGTTGAGTAAACACGGACAGCGGTTGCTAGGAAATACATTATTGTAATCACACAGCCAACTCCCTCATCTCACATGGATCAGAATGAGGATGTTTTTCACCAGAGAGCATTTGCTCTAATAAATGTACTGGTGGCCTTATCATGTCTGCTTCTATTTTAGACCTTAATCAAGAAAAGGCCTGAAGAAAAGTAATGTTTGGAGCACATTGATTTTAATGAAATGTACCTCCCACCTGGAGCTATCAGTCTACACCAGACTCACTTATTACAGAGTAAATGTAAGACAAATATTAAACTCTGCAAAGAGAGAGTACATCATGGCAAGCAGTGGAAACTCAAGGAAAATCTGTCAAAGTCAACACAAGAGCAAAGAAGCCAATAAAAGAAGCTTTGATTTGCGTTTGATTTGTCTGTGTGAAATCTGAACTATATATGATGTTTTGGGTCTATGGTCCTGTCTGAGGATGCTCATGAAAGTCATCTTTTGAGGTTCAACACGATGCAAACATATAACTGAGGTGGCAGAATGAAAACAAATTAAAAATTTAATAGAATGTATTAACACGTTTCTGCCAGTGTCCCGCTTTTATAATTTTGGATTAATTGATGCTTACAAGGGGTGTTACAATTCATTCATTGCATCAATGCATCAACTGTAAATTATGCCAATTCAACTGCAACATTCTGCTGGAAGAAATAAACATGATGAATTACTCTGACTTCAGTAATGATCATACTTGAAGTGCTTTGAACAAAAATATTTGTAGTTTCAGACAGATGATCATGCTCTGAGCCGGGAGATTAGAATTTTGCTGCTAAACATTCAAACACTAAAAGTTCTGATACTGTTTCTTTGAATTTTCTATTAGTTTGTTAGTATCTGGGTCGACTTGATTCAGATTGCCTATACACACAATGCATGTATTTAATAAATTGTTACTCTTTGTAATTTGCTGCTCACGCTCTAAACACTGTAACACAGCTATTACAAATGTCATTGATAATGCAAACTGGATGCTTCTGACTGATGCTGGTTCACAATAAAAGCGTTCACTGGGAAACACGAGATGGCTTTTATTGTGAAACCTTCTCAGGAAAATGCAATGTATTTGTCATTCAGGTTCAGTGTTGACAGCAAACGTTTATCAAAATTGTGTCTGCTGAAACAAGAAAACTGCAATTTTCTGTATTACTTTTTTTGTCAGATCAGTTTTAAAAATAGCAGAAAGTAATGGGACAAGACAAAAGAGCCACAGTGAGCTGTTAGATCATGACTTGCCGGCGTCAGGATGCACACCTCCAGATGCTCTAAGCACTAAGGTAACCAACTCCATTACTTTGCCCTGCTGCTGCGTGGGAAACTATTCACATCGTGCACAGCAGGAAATCAGTTTGCATCCAGTTTGTTGGGCTGCACTGCAAACAGAAAAAACTCTTGTTGCAAATTTGCTTTTCTGTTGTATTTTTTGATACAGCATAGGAGTATTAGCATTAGCACAGCGTTAACATGGCATTAAACTGCATCTGTCATTTGTGCAGGGTCATGGGGGTCAGGGGCTGGACCTAATCACCCTGACATTTTGCTAGGGCAGGACTCAATTACATCCACACTCATGCCTATGGGCAATTTAGATTCACCAATCAACCTAAACATGCATATCTGTCTTTGGACTGTGGGAGGAAGCCGGAGTACCTGGAGGGAACCCATAGAGGCACGGGGAGTACATGTGAACTCTACACAGAAAAGCCCAGGGTTCGAACCCAGAGCCTACGATGAGGTGATTGTGCTAACCACTGCCGCAGGCTGCTGCCGTAGGACTGAAATCTGAAGGATTATATATATATATATATTGCTCAAAGAGAGATTCAAGTGTATTGATTTCAGAGTACATAGAACTTTCATCGTTACATCACAATATTGTCTTATTCAAGGCATTATAAATATACTTTTATATGTCAACTCTTAATTTAAATTTTGAATTACTAACACATTTACTTGACACATGTTGTATGAGTCATGAGGTGTTATGAATATCATATCCTCTTTAACCATAATGGATTGAAAGTGTGACTATTCCATGTCATAACACCTTACAGGCAGCACGTTGTCTGCTTCAATTAGAGCTGGGCTATATCGACATCCAGCGAATATTCCCTAAAGCTCTGACAGAGGCAGGAAACGACCATCATAAAGCGTGTCACCACAGGCACTTTGTTGATCCTGACGCTAGGGCCCAGATTAGACAAAAAAAAGAACCTTGAGAGAGCATGACAGACATTCAAAGTGGAAGCATGGCGGCAGGGAGTGGAGAGAGGCACAGTTTCGTTGAAAGAAAATCTCTAATTAAGTTTGTGGGAAACTGGCTCAGCAGGATGCAGAGACAACATGTTCTTGGGCAAACTTGTCATTCTTGGCTCCTTGTTTACCTCTTGTCCTCCTCTCACACTGTATCAAAGTCTTCACAGTCAAACAGAGTACATATTCAGAAAGATATGTTGTTCACTTACAGCTTGACCTTTGACAGTGGTGCAAAAAAAAAAAAAAAAAACACAAATATCTGACAAAAAGCCGGAGCCATTTTCCTTTCACTCGAAGCAAACAACAACCATTTATGATGAAACAAGCCAAATAAAAAATGTCACATCTAGCTGTAAACATGTTAGTGTTATCAAAACACCCTGACTTTATTTGAAGCGGACTAGATGCTGTCAAAAAGGGCAACAGTGTGACACTCTGCATTTTACAAGGAAGATTTAAAGGATGAACCGGCTGTAGAAAAAAAAAAAATAGCAGAGAAGGAAAAAAAACAGGCAAAAATAAATCATGTTATCTTGCTTTTTTTCCTTCTATTTGCGTTTGATCACTTTGTACATGTTGTTTTTGTGCATAGGTCATGTATACAAATCAAGATAGTATGTGTATTTACATCTACCCTAAATCTACAGTACTTAAATTTGATCTTGATTCAAGTATGAAACATGTTACTTTTAGTTTGACAGCACTGTTAATGCAACGCTCGTAAGTCTTTTGTTCTGTCCGTTGTAATGATGGAACATTTAATAAACGTAACAAACATTTCCATCTCTTAAGCCTCAACTTATAGCCTCAGCAGGGAACAAATTATTGTGCATTTTGGGCTTAGTTATTGAAGTCATTCATGACTTTACAAGAGAAAATAAACTTTCTCTTGAATCAACTTTTCATATTTAGTGTATCCTGTGCACTTGTGAATCTGATAAGGATTGTTTTTACACAGAATTAGATTTAGAGAGGTGATGAATCAAGTTTGTTGTAATTAAACAGTCTGATGGTTTGTGATTAATTATAGATTAGCGTGATATGAAATGTTAAAGATATAAAATTCTTAAAAGGTATAACATCTGTGTCGAGCAATAAAACAGACTGTAAGTGGGCTTATTTTGTTTGGTTTTTTTAACCCTCAAACTTTTAATTTATAAATCAAGATGCAGTATTCATCATGCTGAAAGTCTCACTTCTCAAAGGATACAATATTAATCCTGCTGTGGTCGCAAGAAATGTTTAATTTAGAGTTACAGTAATTGGCAAATCCTGTTGTTCCATTGCCACCAAACAGCCTCCATGTCCATGGGGCGATCCATATTTGGTGGTTCCCTCAACCTCCTTCCCATTCACTCAGGAGTCACCCAGTTCTGCCTCCTACCTTCCACACAGTACATGTTTAATATGGTGAGTCAGTCAGCCCATATTCCCATGATACATATTTGAATCAAAAATATTTAAAAAATAAATAAATAACGCTAGCGCAACGGATGGTTGCCAGTCACTGGAGTGTATGAATGCGGCTTTGCATGAATCTGAAACCTAATGCCGTGGGCTAAGAGAAGAGTCAGTGGAATCAGCAGTGCAATCACTAAAGCCAGGCTCAGACTACACAAGTTTTAATATCCAAACCAGGTCTGAAATCGGGTTGCATAATATCTTAAGGAGAAACGGTGCATCACACACTACAGGATATTATTAAGATTACTGTGCCAGAGGGACAAATCATGGATCAATGCACCACCTGGATCTCAGCTAGAGCAATCGCATGAGGATACAGATGTAAGGTAAATAGAGACTGTGGGGTCAACAACTTGTGGTGACGTAAATACATTGTAGTGACAAAAAAAAAAACAAAAGAAGTTGGGGAGACGCTTTCAACAAATGTTTCGTCAGAGAATAGAAAAGTTTAATCATAATCACAATCATCCTGCTTTTAACTCCTAAATATCAAACATGCCCAATATTAATTCGGATGAGTCTATGAGCAGCTGAAGACCATCAAAATCATTTGGGTCAAACACTGGTGCTCACAAAAGTCCAGAACCAGATTATACATAGAATTTTTTATTTTATTTTATTTTTTGCTTCCAAAGGAGCTTTTGCTAAGATAAATAAATGAATTGTCTTTTAGACTCAGCTGAAGAAATTGTGTTTGTGCTTCAAAAGTCCAGGTACCTGACGAATGCAAAACCTTGCAACTGAATAAGCTGCACGTGTTTGGTGCCAGTGATGTGGTTTTTGAGACGTGTCTGCTCCTCCTCATGTGAGAAGGGAAAGACAGCATTGGCTTTCGCACTTTGATGAGGGATGAACCTGTCATTTTTAGTTGTTTGTTCCACTACTTGTTTGTTAGGGATGACTTAACTAATACTTCAATTGCTGGTTGAAAAGGATGCAATACAACAAAATAAATTTGAACTATATACTTATTTAGATTCATTGTCACGTAACAAAATACTCCATTTCCAACAGCCAATCAAAGCAGAGGAATCAGCTGCTTTCTATCTAATACTGGCCCTTTAATTCTGCTCAAACTGAGCTTAGGTTTGTGTGCGTCAGTTTTGAATGTAAAAAACAACAACAACAACAAAAAATGCTCTCTGTGAGGGAGACGCATATATGCTTACTGTTACTGCAAGGTCATTTACCAGCGCCACACTTTCTGTATTTATAAAACAATTTTAACATAACATAATGGCCCAGAAGCATTGCTTATGCTAATGGACTACTGCTCTGATTAGCATAGACATAATGATCCATCAAAACAACCATTAAAAAAAAAAAAAAAAAAAAAAAAAAAAAAAAAACAGAATGGAAATAGCAGTGAGCTCTCTATCAGATCTGATCTCAGTGAGAACAGCTCATGACATGGGTCACACGGGTCTGTTGTCGCTTGAATTTATTTATTTTTTTTCAAAATCAAATCACTGCAAGAGAGTGGTTTGTAGTGAAGCAGATCCATCCATCTTATCAGCTCCTCTGTTGTGTTTACTTCCTCACTGTACATTTTAAAATATTTATCTACTTTTTTCTTTTTTTTGAAAGTGCCACTGCGAAAAAGAAATGATGAAGTAGGTGAATCTGGCTCCAGACAGGGCAGAAATCAGTCAGGTTGAGCCAAATCACTTTAGTTATCTTTGCCAAATCATTTGTCTATGGCCATTATACTATCTTTTTTAAAGTTAATTAGAAAATGATCATACACATGGGGATTTAGCATTATAACATCCTACATTATTTACATAAGCCCATTAAACATCCCTGAGACATCATTCATTGAATCTTTGCCACACTGTTATTTACAGAGCCACGTTTAGTTGACTGATAGCCATGAGGGTCTCAACAGAAAACGCTGGCAAGCTGCTAGGACTGGGGGAGACTTTGATCCAATAATGGTAATTCCCCCATGAATGACTTTGTGAAGCTATTTTGTCTTCCCACACAGTATTGACTTATTCCCTTTCATTGTGTACATGGTGTTCCCACACAGAAACAGCGCCGCGTGATCTCATCTACTCGGATGTGATATCTTTTCCAGGGTTGTAAGAAAAATGTTATTACATCTAGACCACCATGTGGCACAGCAGGGTTTATGAATGTCCATATGTGTCACATTTTACAGGCCGTGTCCTTAGAAGAGTAACTTGTCAAGGCCACCAACAAGAGGCTTCCATGATTTACATCTTACGGGAGCTTTTTCATTTGTCCAGTTTATGGGATTTACCAGTGACCGATGGGCACCAGAGGGCAAACACCTGGTAAATAAAACTTCACTCAGGCTGTCCTGGACTTTACGAGGACAGGCTACGCCATTACCAAATGGCATGGTATTGATCCTGACATACTAAGGACTATAAAGGATACACTGTAAATCTAGGTAGAAAAATTTTTGACTGAATTTGAATCTTCAAACTTTGTTGATCTATTTACCAACATATAATTACTTGAAAAGTACTTGAAAAAAAAAAAAAAAAAAAAAAAGAAAAACTTGAGAGATGAACCCCAGAAATGGGACACAACCTCTGGCTAAGTCACACACAATTGAATCAATTCTTGTTTCATCTACTTTATCACTTAGTGTATGTCCTGTCTTGCTGTGACAGTTAATATGTGAATGACATTATATAGCAGATATATTTAGCACAATGTTCACAGTGTGCTTAGCAGCCTGTGAAGGCGACGTATGGCACACAACCTTGCTTGCTGTGTAGATTCAGACTACATTATATGGCATTGAGGTTGGTGAATTAAATGTTTGTTTTTTTTTCATGTATTCATGTAGGTAGCTAGCTATGCAGGGCAATGACTTTACCATTCTTAACAACAAAGCCCTGACAATGCATGCAGTGATTCAGAGGTCTGGAACCAGCAGAGCGTTTTCTACCAGAGCATTTGTTTTATCTCTCAGGGCCTTGCTCATACAGGGTTCTGCCAGGAAAAGTTTGTCTTTCTCACAGTCAAAGTTCACTAAAGGTCAAGTCCCTGTCAAATGAACAAGAGTAGACATAACTATCTTAGAGCAACCAAGCAACTGGATTACTTTCAGCATTTATATGGAATTACATACTGCAGTAATAACATTATTTCTTTGGTAAAGGCCCCCATAATCTGAGTCCTAGGAACCCTTGTTCCTGTGCTGCTACGGTATTATGCAGCAGCTTGACAGAATGAAAGGGGGAAAAAAATCCAGGCCTTTCATGGTAATAAGGAGGCAAAGCACAGTAATAAATCAAACAGACAGAGATACAATTGAAATCCTGTAAGAATTTCAGCCACCGAGAACCAGTCAAAATATTGCAGAAAGAATCTTAATCCTATGCTCCAGTGCGCAGAGGAGGACTAGGCAGAAAGAGGTAGGATGTTATTTTGGGTGGCCTGTGTTGTTTGCTTGTGCTTGTTTTATTTATTTTCACTTCAATTTTGGCAAGGGCCAGTTTTCTAAGCACAGCAGTGCAAATAGTGTAGGAAATCAGAGGGGCATTTTTTGAAATTCTGTTTTAGCGCTGCTAAAAAAAAAAAAAAAAGAAAGAAGAAGAAGCAGATAACATCAGCACAGAGGTCACGTAAACATATCCAAGCTAATGGGTTTCGATAAAATTAGATGTGTGTTACTGTAAATTGCATTAGATTTACTTATCAATACCACCCCCACATGTCTGTCAACGTAATGATGCCACAGTATATAGTCTAACAAAGAGGGATCCATATTTTTCATCAAGTATATAAACATTCAGTGTCCTTATATGCATTTTAATGCATACTGAGTCCATCTTATAGGTAATAGTCTTATACAAGTAGAAGCTGTCTGAGGAACTGAACTGTAGGCTACAATATCATCTAATTTCCTACCAGAATTATTGTATATAATGTATTGTTTTATTATTAATTGTATTATTTTTATAGAAATGTATGTTCTTTTGACTGGCAAAATACTGTTATACATATTGTGCAATGCCGCCCCTCCACCCTTAACAACATCTACCCCAGTTGTGACGTCATACCTGACACCTGCAGAGTCCATCTGTGTAAAATGGTGGCATTGGCCCAAGAAAGGCCACATTCTTATCAGAGCAGAAAAAGAATCACTTGTGTAGAAAGGATTACGTCAAAGTAAAGCTGACGCATGAAAGCAAACACTGCCTTTAAGCTTACAGTGTGAGTGTGAGATTTGTGATTTCTTTTGCCAACTTTTATACGAGCTGGCAAAGCCCAGCGTTACAGTTCTCCCTTTGAAAACGGTTTTAATTAGAAAAACTAGACGTCGCGTACATACGGATGTAGAAAAGGGGTGAAAGAATGAATGAATTGACTCTGTGAATGAATTCTCCTTTCCATCGACTGCAGCGTTGTTGGTATAAAGCTTTTCTGAGAGTCTTTTGGCTGGGTCATTGTTTTATTTAATTTTGCATCTGCAGAAAATGGACTGACCCCATAAGAAATCCTCAATAGGCTCAAGTTAAGGCAAAGAGGAAATAAACAGCATAAATCTAATTCTGCCATGATGACACAGTTAATGCAATAAAGTATGCTCAGTGGCGGCTGAGTGATAACACAGTACAAACAATACTTCACCCTCAAATATTCAACTTTATGTAGCGCGATACCTAAAAAGAATTGACTAACTTTAGCTTCACTTGTAAGCATCTTAGTTATTAACCATTAATTGGTGCATATCAGCAAATGGAACGTGATTGCCTAAATGGAATATGATTGCTGGCATAATAGCTTTGTTAGTGCACTCTGTAATTGTGATGAGGCAATGAAACGAAAATTGATCTAATCAAAAACAATCTCTTAATTTACTTTAATCTCAAGAATTTGATGGGACATGGTGCCGGAAGCAAATGCATGGGTGAGTGACATGAGCATGTGTTTGAATCTAATTAACTGTGTAATGTAAGAAGTTCTGCTGATGAACTAGTCTGACTGTGTGGGCAAGGACTGAATGGAAATTATTATGAGCCTACAGATCAAATAATGGGAATTGTATGGGAATCTCAAAATATCTTGAAAGTCTTTGTTTTTAAAGGGGAGAACATATATGGATGAGCCATCGCCTGGCAAATATTGTTTCCATTACGTCTGCAAAAGCTAGAGCAATTCAAAAGATTATTTCATCTATTCTAATAGGCCTCTATCTCAAATGTAAAGTCTTCCTGTATTCTGTATATTGTTTACAGCTGATGAAACACTTCATCACCTTCTGTGTAATGTAATGAAATCACAAACAATGCTATCCCATTCTACATATAAGGAAAAACTACCAAGGTCAAAGCATGCAGTAAAAAGAAAGCACTGCTTTTGTCAGTGCCTTCGATGCAGCTTATTGTATATCACCCATTTGCTGCTGAACTCAATTTGCCCCATAATAACTGTCAGTCATACCCCAAAAAAAACAGCATTATGCTGAGAATTTCTATGTAGTGTATTTGCTGTGAGTGTAATGACTGAAATTTTTCAATTCAATAATCCCCTTTTATCTTTTTATCTACCGGAAATAAAGGCTCTTATGATTTCTTTCACTGTCTTTAATTCAAGGATATCTAAATGACTTCACCACGGTCATGAGAATAATATCGAATGCCGCTCTGAGAGCAAATCAGGAATACCAAGTTTGTTAAATATTCCTTGGCAGTCAGATAAATGAAATAATGTGTTTTGTCAGCTTGCTGAGAATTGCAGTATAAACTGTGAAGAGCGCTAAGGCAAATGCAATGTTTGATTTCAGCACCTTGGACAGAGACCGCCCTTTACGTAAAGAAACCTTTGAGAAAGTGTTATTCAGGGTAACAGGGTGGTGGAAAGTACCTTGCATAGAAAAAAAAAGGAATAAAAACAAAGGATGTCCCCGAGAAGTTTGAGATTTTCTTTGTGCCTAAAGTCACATATGCAATAAAAAATCTTTTATTTATAATATAATATTTGTTTAATTATAATATAATGTATAATTATGTGGTAGTGGTGGTCAAAAACACAAAATCAAGCAAGTTAGCCGATTTTGTGTTGAGATTTTTTATCAGCTGCTGTTTTGTAAAAGCACATTCAATTTTTGCTCAGTTTTCTTTTGATATAATTAAAATTATTTAAGAAAAAAAATGTGATGTGATATAAAATTACTGGAGAATAATCTGCAGTCTCCTACAGATACCTCAGTTGGTAAAACCGTTTCCAGAATATCATCCTGTGTTTTGAAATCTTTAGCTGTTAGATATCATGTCAGAAGTGCTATAAAGGACACAAGCATGCACAAGTCAGTAATAATCTATAATATCATTTCTGCTTCACTGCTCCAAGTCTGAAAATGAGAAACATGTCATTACTTGTTAAACCCACTTATCAGGCCGTTGCTGTGCGAGCCCCAAGAGATCAGAACAACCTTCCAGAGGATATCAGGCTGGCTAACTCTGTGCCCTCTTTCTGAAACTCACTTTATACATACAATTCACTTTTCTGTGAGAGAAAAAAGGATGTAATAAATCTTTTTTTTTTTTTTAACCAATTACTATGGCATGCACTTGTTATCTGGCAAGAACCCACAAAACAATCTGTTTTTATTGAGCACTCATACTTCCTCCCTACAAATGTATGTCTTGAAACTGATTTCCAAGTGGTCAGTTTGACCTGGATATCCTTAAATGACACACATAATTTTCTTCTGTCATTTTAATGTTCCTTTATCTATTGCAAAGAGAGCCAGAGAGAGATAGAGAGAACTTGGAGTTATTTCTAATATGCTCTGCCCTTCATGACTGTAAGTCAGAGAGTTAAAATCAACATTTGCTGGTACACTGAACACTATAAGGTTCTCATAGATGGGATTTACTGAAGGGCTGCTGTATTGGTTCAAGTATCCACTATAAATCCATAACTCTGTGCATGTTTGTGTTATTTTTGTGTTTCTACTATTAAAAAAGAATGTTCTTCATGTCTTTGTCATAATGCTTTTTTAGTCTATTGCTCCAAAAAGTTTACTTGTTGGCACCAGTAAGGGTGGCAATACATTTTTTTTAAATTATTAACAGTATATTTTGGTATGCTAACCATTGTTGAGTGGCAGCTTTATTACTGCAATCAGCTCATGAAGTTAAGCACCCACCACAATAAATTTTGCCTGTGCCTCATTGTGAGTCTGTCAAGCACTCAAGCTCTTATCTTATCATATGATGGTTTTATGAGAAGGTTAGCTGAAAGCAATACAGGTCAATTGTCATGGAAGGTTTACCCATACATCAACCATATATGTTGATATGATCACTTTATCTACAACCTATCTTGGGTTAATTTTACCCAAACAAAACAACGTTAATGCATTTTAAACAGTGTATATTACATAAAGGTTAACACAACAACTGCCAAATGTGAAAATTCATGTAAAACTTTCACTTCCGGTAAATAGCCAATTGCATATATATTAATAACTATAACTTTATGATTGTAAATTGTAAAATATGCACTACATACACACATCAAATTGTTGTGTGTCCACTGGATACAACACAAATTGCTAGAACAGCTAAAACAGTGAGTTCATATAAAAGCCTTACTGAAAAGAAGAATAAGTGAAACTATCGTACACTGCATTTCTAACACAGCTACGATAATGTGTCCAACATTTCCAGTGTTTTGCTGGAAGTGAACTGACTCAGATGTTTTTCAGGAGTCCTGGCAAAAAATAAAAAATAAAATTAAAAAAAAAGAACTGTGTGTAGGTCACACAAAAACACCAAAGGCATACACCAACTGCAGGACAGAGGAGTGGGAGAGGAACGACACCTCCGCTGAGGTGTTCAGAGGCGAAGCTGTGCACTGACTCTGGGGCTGGAACATATTTCAAGTTTATGTATTTTTAGACCTGTAAAGACTGTGCTGGAATCTTTGGTTTGTTTATGTGAGTAATTTGACCTTTAATTATTTATATATCTAGTTTTTTTTTTGTTTTGTTTTTTTAATCTTTGCAAAAACAAAAATCTCCTACATGACCATTATTATTACTTTCTGTAAAAACAAGTTTACTTACCTGCATGTATGTCTTAAAGTTTTTTCTGTTAGTTTGCCTGATTGGATCTTTTTCCCGAACTTTAAAGTGAAGCTGACTGACATCTCTGACCCTCATATGTTGGTGGTGTTGTAGCAGTTCAGGCGAACACAACTAAGAGCTTTGATTCCACTGAATAGATGGAGTTTGGGGACCTCCCACCTGAACTTGGAGCGCGGTCTGATCAGTTAAAATGAAATGACCTGCCAACAACAAGGCATCAAATGTGAATTTAAGAATTTGCAGGGAGCAATGGAGGAGCTCTTTTGCTTTGTTTTTGTTGATGAACAGTCAACAGCTGTTCAATGGGTTGACAATAAGCATTTACACATTTAGGCCATTGACTGACTTTAGTGGCAGAAAGGTTACAGAAGACATAGCTGCTTCAGCATCTTCTCTTCAGAGCATGTGGTGACGTTGTACTGCCAGTCTCAAGGGAGAGTGGCACAGGCATCCCACACAGTGAATTAGTCACTACTTAACCCTGACAGTTTCTTCTAGCCTCCTGTTTCTCCTCTAATTATCATCCCTTTCTTGCCAGTAATTAAGTCATCCCACAGCGGGGGCTTTTTACCACTAGGTTGGAGTAGGGAAGTGGCATCGAGTCCCTCCCCAGATCAGCCCCCGTTGATTCTCCCAAACTTATACAGCTGAGAAATGCAGATCAACACCCTGCATCAGCAGTGCTCCAGTGATTGTAATTGCAGTGCAGCCCCAGGATAACATTGTGTTTATTGTGTGTGTGTCTGTGCCTGATTCTGTATGTGTAAATTTTAAAAAAAAAATGGAGTAAAGAGAGATTAGAGTAAATTGTACTTCCATGTGATTCTGCCATCCTGCACAACGTTGTTGTATGAATAAACTTTAGATTTTGATGATCAGGTTGATTTTTTTTTTTATTTTTTGTGGTTCAGCAAATAACACTGAATAGGGATAGTAATAACAGCAAAATAATTTGGTTTTCGCATTAAAAAAAATTAAATCAATTCTCAGCTGCTGAACAACAGTGATGACGTCAACTCCAGAGATTTTAGCTGTGATGGAATTTAAGATTTCCCAACTGGCTGAAGTAACTGTTCGATGTCCGAGCGTTGGAAGTGGTTTGCTTCAGCAAATGAGAATCAACATCTGCTGCCAGAAGGTGCGGTGACGGCCAACATCCTGTTTCAGTGACAGCATGTTCATGAGGCATCTGATTTTCTCAATCACCAATATTTATTTATCATCATCATTATTATTATTGCCTAAATTACTTATACTATAACTTACAATATTGCAAAGTTATACAAACTACACTTCTGTGTCATCTTATGTCCTCTCACAAGTATTTTTTTGTGGGATTTTTTTATTTTTTATTTTATTCTGATAGCCAATAGTAGCTGACAGCTTGCAACAAAGATCCCCTGGGCACATTTAAATAGGAGATGTTGTAATTACATGGTCAGTGTCCTGAACCCCCAAGCCACCAGGACGCCCTTTTATTGAGTTCTGCTCAGTGACAATATAATAGAAGAGATGCCATACAGCAGATTGAAGTTTAGCTTGTGTAAGATAAATGTCTAAAGTTATACCAACAAAGTGAGTTTATATTGTAGATTGGCAGAAGATAAAATAATACTAAGCCATTTTTCTGCCTCTTGCGAGTGCTTTTGTTATTAATCTAGTTGTATTGCAGCAATTGCCCCTGTTGTTATTCCACATTTATCCTGACTCTACCACAATGCTCATCCTTAAGAGACTGTCTCTGTCATCCCTTCACTGCTGAAAAATAAATAAAGAAACATGCAATAAATAAATAAAATGATGCTGTGTCACCCACTGAGCACTGTCAGATAAGTAGAAAGAGGAATAAAAAAATAAATAAATTTTAAAAAAGCTGAATCGTATGCAATTTTTTTAGAATCCTTGTCTAAGTCCTGGATTTTAACAGATGATAAACGTGATTTTCTAAGTGCTGCTATGATAAGATGCAGAGAGAAGGGTTTAATAATAGATAGCTTTTGTTGTTTTTTTTTTTTCGTTTGTGAGAGAGGTGCATTTGGGTATGTGGTATTTGTGACTCATCTGAGCCACTCCAGTGCATCAGTGAGGCGTCTCCTCCTCACCTTGAACATGACCTCAATGCCAGTGTACCTGTCTGCTTCCCCATCCTTTGTTTTGATGCTGAACTCATCGGACTCCCTTCTATGTCTACAGCACTCCTATATGTTTTCTTTATCACACACTTTTAGCACCTTCCTGTCTCACTGCCTAATGGCATCTCAGACCCCTCGATGTCTCTGTCCTCTTTCTTCAGTCTGTTTCATCCCTCCTGACTTCCTGACTGCCGCCCTCCCTCTCTTCCTTTGGCTACAGCCTGCTGAATTAAACATCGCTGCAGCCTCTCTCTGCAAATCTGCCGACTACATCAAATCCGCCTTCCCTCGCTCTATCCAATTACAGATGGCTCATCCAAACTAATTCAAGACCTGAGTCGGACAAATGTTACACCTTGTTACTGTTTAAAACAAATGGGGCCCAGATCAGCACTGACAGACACATCCACAGTGAGCACATGAGGAAAGTTAATGTCTTTTTGTCAAGTTGAATGTTCACTAAAATTATATGTTGTTCTATGCGTATGTAGTAAACATGTTAACATACTGCACCACTGCAACATACGACACAACGACAAAATGAAAAGAAAAATGAAAAAGAAAGCAGAAGAGAGGTTAGCGACGCAGGGCTATCTGATTAATGTTTTAAATTAGAGACTGAATAAAAGAAGTTGTTTGCACATGCAAATTAAAACTGCAGATTATTCATTCAAGGTTTAATGCTGATCAAGTGGTTGTCTGTGGACTGATTATAGTTGGGAATAATTAATTCATGAAGGAAATCTTCACTTGGAGACCTGCATAATGAGATATAAGAATGTCATGTCTGTCAAACACTGGTTTGCATAGCTATAGGTGGAGGCCAGTGGTCATCTTTGGATAAATATATTTTTCATGGTATTAAAAAATAGTGTTAAAAATCCAGTGGTTATTTTTGAACTTTGAAAAGACAGAAGGACATATCAGTGGGATACTTGTGAGTATGAATGGGTTATGTCCTTACCTCACATTATTACGTTGCTACAGTGAAGGGGAGACCAACTGGAAACAAAGACACTGCACAACACTGCCTGTGACAGATTTCACTCATCACTATGGGCTGGTAAACACACACAGCTAGCCAGTAGCCTGCTTGTTAGCAAATAAGCAACCAACTACTCTTTCAAACTACTTATGTGGCGTGACAGCATGGATTGTACCAATTTTGACAAGCATGCTGAGAGAAGAGGCTCTTTAACGCCACTGCTTACCTTACTGACCATCAGCTTCATAAACCACATTTATTTTTGAGTATAGAAATTCATATAAATTGCAGCTTTTGCAGACCGTGTCGTTCTGACAGATCAAAATGGAATAAAGAGCGGCCCAGGTTCAAATCTGACCCATGGCCCTTTGCTGCATGTCACCCCCCAAACACCTTCCTGACCTTCCTGTCTCTCTCACTTCAGCTACATGTCTGAATAAAGGTGAAAAATGCCCAAAAATAACTTGAATAAAGAGGGGAAAAGAAATGCATGGAGACTTTTAGTGAAGCTAATATAACATTCTCACTTTTGGAGGTTCTGTAGCAGGTGAGGAGAAGCAAGTGATAAATTATTATTTTTCTCCTTGTCTTTCAGCAGCCATTTTGGTAACATGTACAGTAAGTGCAGCGTCAGTAAATTAGTAAAACAATACCAGATATTATACCAATGGCTTTGCCATTGTCTGAGATAGTGTAGTAAAATCTACAATGCCTCAGCTGTCAGCTCAGCTTTCCCTTTTTAGTTTAAACCAAGTGCCACATAGTTGATAAAATATGTTCTCATACTTAGGGCATTTTTAAAATTTTTGAAAATTCTGTCAGTACTTTGCAAGCATCTACTGAATCAAAGCAAAAAAATTGTGTCTGGTTCTGTTATAACTGCGAAAAAGATTTTTATTTAATTTAGTGCTATTTTTCGCAGGTCAAAGGCAAGAGTAGTCCTCTCTATTCATTCACTTCAGCACAGCTTTTCAAAGTGTGATCAATCAGAGCTATGCATTTTTATAAATATTTTTATTCTAAATAACAACCCAGCATATCTCACTTCTTTGATTACAGTGCAATGCTGATTTGAGGCCTTTAAAATGCATTAATGGCTACCAGATTTGCATTTATATTGGATTTTCTCTCAGGCTCACAAGAACCTGAGATAGAGCTCTGCGAACAAAGGCCAAACAGAGAACACGCATCATCTGAAACACATTCAACCCCCATAATAGGGTACAAGCCGCAGAACGAGAGATGCTAGTGTGACCAAAACAGGCCATCGAATTTCGCCACTAACTGAAGCACACATTGATACACATTATTGAGCTGTAGCTCTGATACAAGAGCAGTGCGCACACAGCCGGCACTGAAAGCGGCTTTCTTGTGACTGATGAATACCATACAGGAAACATACACTCATGCATACAATAACAGGAAAAAAAAGAAAAAGGAATTTGGCTTGAAGATTGCAATCAGCGGTGACATAGAAGTGAAGATTGCTTACTTCAATACAAAATGGCCTCCAATCATTTCTTTAAGAGACATAAGTCCAGAGGGAGAGGGTAATTGGTGCCTTGTGGTGTGTCTTTACCCTTCAAGCAACACTGACCTTTTCAGAGGAGTAGACAAGAGGCTGGCACCTCCTAAAAATCTGTGTTTATCCTTCAAATTAGGCGCAGTGCCCATGTTATTAAAGATGGGGCAGATTTGTTTGTTGCTGATCAGGTTGGCATTGTCCACGCAGCGTGCCTCTGGGGTAATCTCCCTAGATAAGAGAACCCGAATGGAATGGATGCTTTGTCTCTCTGCAAATCTGATTCAACCACTTTCCACCGCTAAATCGTCGAGGCAGAGAAAGTCCCTGGGGAAATTTACAAGGCGATTCAGTCCTCATTGCTGGTTAGAGTAGAGCACGAGCTGGGCAATCATGTGCCGAGGAGGACTGAGGGTATGTATGATTTCATTCCAACCGAACACTACACCAGCTGATGTCACTTATTTCCTCACCCTCTCCGGTTGAAGATGTACTAATCGCTGAAATTAACTGCTGGTTCATGTTAAGAGGAAAATCCTTGGAAAACTCTTGGACCTTTGGGGCAGGGTGTCACACCCTTGTCTCAAATAATGTATATGATTATATACTAAATCATATTCCATCCAGTCCACTGTACATACATACTACATGTGCTGGATTTCACTCAGTATATGCTCAGAGGTATCTGAGTGAAATCACTCCATCTTCACTTTTTCTGACAGGTGTGCAGATGTCTGTTAGATGTGATTGTGGTTTGCTGATTGTTGTCATTTATTTTTTAATGAGAAATACATCCATTTTTTTTTTTGTTTTGTTTTTTGGTTTTTTCACACTCTTAATGTGAGATTTAATTGTCTTGTCACAAGGAAGCGGATATCTAGCACTGATGGGCGAACTTGACGCCACTAATGGTTTGTTAAGAGGGAGAAACAACAGGAGCCACCTGGGCCCAGTGACGCTCCCAGCAGCACCCAACATCCAAACACACACACTCTATTTTAATAAATCACCGCAGCATCACAGACAGCACTCGGCGGCTGTACAGTGTCTGTGGAAAGCGGCTTCAGAAGTTTTGCCTCTGAGATTCATGTCTCTGCACAACATCCCGCTCTGTCAAGTTACGCATTATGCAAATGCATTGTTTACTGTTCATGTGACAATATCAAGGCATGAAAGCCAGTGGGGACCGGGGGCTGTGGCAAGTTACCAACAGAGACGGAGGAGAGGGAGAGAACAAACTCTGTGAAAGAACTGCCAAAAGGAATGTGGCAAATGACTCTCTTACTCTTTCTCAGTCTTTCTGTAGTTCTGAGTTTGCAGACTGCAGAGGGATGCAGGGGAATCAAAGCACCTCATTCCAAGAAAGAGGGTTTCTAGCCATCTGATTTCTCTACCTGCACCTTTGTATGTGAACAATGAGAAGCTGTGCGGTGAAAAGCAAAGTCTATTTATTTATCCTATTATTTAGTCAGGAAAGTCCCATTGGGATGCAAGATCTCAAGCTCTGCCAGGGAGTCCTGGTCAAGACGGCAGCACAAAGTAGAAGGTGAAAAATATCATCAATGCTGCAATTACTGAACATCAAACTGTATTATATGGTTGCAAGTATAGAAGAAAAGATGGAAGTTCAGTAAATCAGCGATCGGTGTATTTGAAATGGTTTAGCGTTAGGGTTAGCGTGAACAACTGAGAAATAATAGTATATGAAGTTTTCATTATGTATTTTGATATGTGTGAAATTTAAAAGCAGAAGAACAGATGAATCAAATTACTTTATTAATACGATTTATCCCTTGCAGCTTAATGTGACTTTAAATAGTTTAGTCCCTAAATCCTTTAGTAGTGAATAATTTACACACTTTTAATGCGCCAAAAATGCACAACAAATAAGGGTGTTTGTATTATTTTGCAATTTGACATGGTTAAGTATATTGTTTAACTAATAAATGTCCATTTAAATGTGTTTCATACAGCTACAGATTTGTATTTCTTTTCTCTACACTGTTTTAAAGAGGCAACTCACCAATATTACACATCAACAGCTGTATGGTGTATTAGGGTAAAAAAAAAAACCTGGTCATGTCATCAGGGTTATCTAATCAAGAGCAGAAAGGCTGCGTTAAAAACTGGGCACGCAAATTGTAGTTTCAGGGAAGGTCTGATCAAAAACACATTCAAATTTCATTATAGGATGTGCAGGATCCAGCATTCTTGGGAATAAAAAGTCAGATTATCTCAGTCTCTGCTGGACCTTTTTTCCTCTTTTTAAATCTGCTTTTCTTTAAGTCCCCCACCTTTTTGGAAGTACTCTTTTATCTGTGCAAATTTGCACAAATATTAATAGTGAGTAGTGAGGCAGCTCTTCTCACTTGATTGCACTTTATCTGCCAATACTAACTTTCTATAGCACTAACTGCAAGCACAGGAAACAGTAGATTAATACAAGACTTCTATTAATCAATGAGTGTGCATCTGTTTAGTTAATAGGACAATACAGTTACATAATGATTATTATTTTTCTATTGTGTGTAATTAATTAATTTGGTGGGAATTGTCCAAAAAGAAGGAAAGGAGTGCAGAAGTCCTAAGAGAATACTTCATTTATACCAGAAAATGGAGTTCACAGTGTTGAGAGTGGCTGTAAAGTATATCTAAAAAATGCACACTTAACAGGTTAAAAATGTACACAGTGCTGCTTTTTGCAACTAATATCTCAAAATAGAAGCACCATTTGAAACTGACAGTCTCTTAAAAAGCCTGTGTGACATCAGTACACAGGTTGGAAGTGAACTCACCTATAAATTTTATATCTGGTCGTAAATCCTTGGCGGAATTTTTCCACAAAGGACAGATAACTCCGTGAGTGGTGGAAAGGTCCACGGTCAGAGATGAGCCAGTCATATTGTTTGGTGACATGTTGCTCAGTGGCCAATGGGTCCTGGCGGGAAGACTGAACTGTTATATGGTCCCATATAAACAGGAAGCAGATGACCTCAATAAACCTCCAGTTCATGCTTTTTTTTAAGCCGCTCTCTGTTCATTCTCGCTCCATTATGTGGAGACCTGATGGGAGAGAAAAAGAAGAGGGAAGAAGGGAGAGGGAGACAAAGAAAAAGAGAGCTGTTACGTGACAAAGTCTATTTTAGTTGTACAAGAAAATGTCATGGAGTTAGGTTAATTGTGTTGTACTGAACAAATAAGATAGTGCCCTTGTCACTGTCACTTTACTGTGACATGATGTGTATTTATTTTCTGCTCCTTCACAGACTATTCACCCTTCATGCCTCCCCAGATTTTTTTTTCTATAAAGCCACACAGATTGTGCTTCTCCATACAAGACTGTTACCCTTTTGCAGATGAGCATGAATTACATCCTGAGCCATGTGGTTGACTTTTTTTTCCCCTTTTTTTTTTTTTTTTTTTTAATCTAATTGGTGTCATGATAAATTCTGACAAGGTTAGAAGGCTGCTTTATGATATGTTATGACATCCAGCCACTAATGTGGAAGAACACCATCTCCCTTTACCCAGCGGTGTCAATTACTGCTGGAGGAAACTTTCAACTATTGACTTGCGACTTCATGAATTGTTAAAAATAATGTGATACAAAATGTTGCCTATTTTCATCAAACACAAAGCAAGGCTCACTTCACTTTGGTTCCACTAAAGCTGGGTAATACAATTGTATTAATACTTTAATATTAGACAATGGCACAATAAACATACCGTAGTGTGATATAAAGAGAACTGATTTCAAGAAAGTGGTAGTCCAATGGTTACAGCGCACGCCACATAACCACAACTTCAGCTGGGGTTCTTTGCTTGCCCCTTTATCTCTCCCCTTTGTTTCCTGTCTGACTCTCTATTGCTGACTGTCAAATAAAGGTAAAACCACCACAAAACAATAATGAAAAAAAAAAAACAAAATACACAGATCAGCAAAGTCTGTTGGAACATGTCTAAAAACAGATCTGAACAAGGGCAGATGTATGGTGTTTCTTTTTTTAAAAAACACAGAGACAGCAGATAAAACATACCTTACTCTCTACCTGCATTGGGTGACTTAGATGTAACTCAGGCTCGAAAAACAGCAGTATGTCTAATATTCTAACATGTTGAACTATTTCCTGTTTGTTTCCAGTTGTAATAGCCTCGCAGAAAAAGCCAAAAAGCAACAATTTCATTAAACCAAAAGGAAAACACAATATTTAACATCAAATCCTGGTTAAACCAGAGAAAAAAAAAACCCATTTCAAACAAAATATTAAAATGACTGTGAATATTATTATCAACTTGGCAAAGAAATTGTGTCTCTTAGTTACAGATAAGGACACGATTTTCATCAGTAATTGCATTTAAGAACTTTGGCCCCTGGCCGTGGAGCACCCAACAGTGTGCTATCAAGTGCTAGTGTGTGCAAAAAATTCTTCCCCCCTTTTCATGGTTTATTAGACAATAACATCATAAAAGAGCAGAGAAAATTTAATGGGCCTAATCTTTTCATGTTAAATAGATGATGAACCACTTGATTGTAAAACTTAAAGTAATCACTGTGGCGTTCTTAAAGGGAGATTTTTCTTTTTCTTTGTCACAATGTGGTTAAAATTAGAGTGTCAGTTTCTTATGATGCCTTAACTTAATTCTGTATTTTATCATTTAAACAAGTTCTCATGTACTTGCCCAACTACCAGGAAAAATTTGGGGAACAATTTGAAAATATCTACTTGTGTTACAAATTATAATTATGCTGCCATTATTTGAAGTACAGTTGGTTCTTAAAACTAATTGTAATAAAACTTTAACCATCAACTAAGAATACTGCATTTCAGTTATAATTGCATATTTGACAAGCAGAAAACAAGCCTTGTTTTCCACCCATCATCCAGATACGCAGTGGCAATGACAAAATATGACAGTGTATTTAACAGGCCTGATTTAGGCTAATTACGTTAGACTAATTTGAGTTTGCCTGTCAAAATAAAGCAATACATAATCTGATAGAGGGAGGCGATGCTGAGCAGGGGATTGATAATCATATGCCTTTGTGCAAAGATGGGGTGCGAGTGTTTTGTGAACATTCATATGAAAACAAGACATGTATGAAAAAAAACGTGTCAAAGAGAAAATAGATCTAAGAGATTTAACCACCACTTCATTATTCTGTTACTTTATGTTTTTACAGGAGTAAATGTTTTTGCAGAAAACAAGCTGCAATTAGACAGATGTGTGCACACTGTGCCAGTATATGGTGACACTCAGGACCTCAGCAGCAGATCACTTCTATTATTATTTACATTTACAACCTGAGCATATTTGCTCATATCAAGGTTTTCCATGTGTGGCACTGGAAATGATATGTTACTACATAATTATTTGTTCATGTCATGCTATCAATATCCCTTTCTGAAGGTACAGTGGTACAGCTGTGCTTGGCTTAATTAGTGATTAATCAATTTCAATGAATTATTTTACTCAGTGACTATAGAGTTCACTATAAAATCTTATTGAAATCTTTTCGTGGTAGATTATGAGAACTTACACATACTTCTTGATAATTTCAGCAATCACACCTGCATTTTCACAACTTAAATAAACCAAATTCAATAAGTTATAAGTTACTGCGTTTAGAATTTATAGTGGCCCTTAGGGGTGAACCACCAAACATCACACTTAGTAAATGTCAATGTTTGTCAAATTTAGCTACACTGTCACACCTGATGATGCCAGTTTACAGTGGGGCCCACCAACACCACTTTCCTTGGCATATCTTAAAAATAAACAAATGCATAAATAAATAGGTTTGTATCAGTTGCCAGGTGTCTGAAAAAGGAATCTGTAGCACATGATCACAAAGTTTTGTATTGATATTGAATTGTTAAACCTGTCAATCTGGTAGGAAAAGCTGATTGATGGATCACAGCCATGATGCTTTTTTCAGACTAGTTCAGACCAGTTCTGTCGTTGACCTGGAGGCTTAGTCATTTCCACCACCTGAGGTGTCATTGCTATTTGAATCCCTGAACCCTCCTGTAGTGAGTACATTTACATTCATATGGCCACATGATGAGAATAAATCTTTCTATTTGTATATTAAGATCTCTCCATTTTGTACTGCCATGACAAAAATATTCATCTCATGCCAGATTTTCTGCATGTCTGCTTTGTGAGAATTGCATCTGAACATTATCATTCCTGCAGCAAAAATTCTCCGCCAGATACAAGGAACTCTGATGGTGACCTGCATGTTTTCATGCTGCAAAATATTTTCTCAGTATTGAAAGATTAAATTTTTCTTGACAACGAGGAAAAGATATTACGATAAAAGAAAAGGCCTTATATTGATGAAATATAATGGCTTTTTGGAATTATAAAACATATTATTATTAGAAGAATGGATTGATCAGAATGGATGTACTGCATGTCCTCATCACATAGTGAGGGTCTCACTTTACTTGATCAATGCACATTGGTGCAAAACCCTCTCTACATGGGGTGGGGTAATGGACTTTTGGTATTTTGGGGGTTGGAGTCATGTGATGCAGTGCACCAGCTGCACAGCTGGAAATGGGCTGTGATTTGGAACTAGATACTCTCTTATTCTTCCCTCTAAAAGATGCTGCTCTTTCAGTTTAAATATGGAATCTACAGAGAGCAGTCAGGAGTATTTACCACACACACAAAAAAAGTTTCTCCCAAGAATAAACTGATGTTCACATGCAGGAAGTGCTGATTCACCAAAATCAAATATCCAACCCTGTAAATAAGCCACTGAGGGTAGATGATGTTAAATTCGCCTGGGATGAGGTAACACATTTGGTTAATAATTGTTGTCCAATGCAGGAAACAGTTCAATGCCATCACAAGGGCAGCCAAATAATTTGGCGGAGAACCACAGGGACAGTTTAACAACTGGATTGGGGCCATCCACTATCGCCAGTCCCTCACTGGTACTGAGAATGTGACTGCATCTGCAACCCAGCTCAAAGTGGAAAACTGTTTATGGGGCTCGAGGTTGGCATTTTAAGATACGCTTATAGCTTTCTCCCAGAAATGTCTAAATGGTTTCATTGTGGATGTTTCGGGGGGGGCATATTTCACAAAATCAGCATTTAGCAAAAATAAGACCCTACAAACTACATATTGTCTAACATCATAAACGTCCAGTTATATCGACAACACTTTTAGGTTTGTTGCGGTAGCAATGACAATATTCTGTGTCGTGCTAAATATAGCTAATTAGAAATAGAGCCAGATTTTTTCTGCATAGCTTGAGAACAATACACCCAATTTTACAGATGCAGAGCTACAATAGCCAGTGTCAAACCTACATCAAGGTCACAGTGGTTGTAGACAGAAGAGCAGTGCAGCATTTAAGTGATGCTGGCACCCTGCTCTTCCCTGATCTCCACTGAAGTGGATTTGATATGTTCAGAAAGGAAATGGCTTTCTTGAGAAGGATGCTTAAGGCCAACCTCACTATGATAGAGAGATATACTCAGAGGACCTGCTTGCCATCAAAGAAAATGTAAAATGGTTGAGGCTAGAGAGTAAACATGCAGTATCCCCCAAGGGAACTACCCAACTATCCCATGATAAATTAATTTTATGTTACAAAAATTGCACCTTTCATCATAAAATACAGTCACCCTGACCAAAAGGTGAATGTATTGACAACTCCAGCCTGATATTGAGGGCCTAATTTTGCAGGGCTGGTTCAATCAATCCCCTTTAATGTGTTTGTGCTAACAAATGACATTTTTCCCCACATTTCAAGAGAGCTTGTTAGATTACTCATCTAAAAAAAATAATGCACTCCACTCTAATGCACTCTGTCAACCTCATGGTTACATATAATATTTCAAACTCTCTCCTTCCAACCTGAGGTGTTTTTGCCGTGATGTGGCGTTAGACCATTACATACACCCATCCAGAAAATTTTACACACATCTCACAAATTTGCCTGGTGGTATGACAGAAATATCCTTTATTTTCTGTTATTTGCAGAGTGGATTAGTGAAACAGAGAGAGGAAGAGACAGAGAGTGGATCACGTTTACCCTTGAATAAGCAGGGTAAAAAGGGGAGGATGTCTGCTTCAGGAAATCACAAGACAGGACAAGGAAGGCTTGTTTTCTCCATCCTCTTTTTAAACAGCCTTATTCATGCTGCAACTCCTCCTCCATTCTGGTTCATTCAAGGGGATTCAATCTCCATTCTGGTCCTGTCACTAGCTTTGCCAATCAATTCCTCTCTCCCCTGTGTGGGGCCCTTAGTGTCCCTCTTTATTCTATAAAGTTCATAAGAATGGGGAGTCTTGTTCTCCTTATTTGTATTCTAAATCCCATAGAGGCAAGAGATCAGGGAAGAATGAAGCCTTTTTCAAGGGGACAGGTAGACTGGATGGAATTAGAGCAGATATACAGTATTTCTAAATTATCCGTCCGTCCATTGCTTATGCATGACACATGGTCACCAATATGTAATATTTATTTGCTGCATTATTTGAGTTCTCTCTGAATTGTTATCAGCACGACTGCCTCAGAGCAAATTCATTCCCGGTGATACAGGTAAATGCGCGTAGTGAAGGAAAACCTTTGACTTAAGGTTATGGATGGCTGGCAGCCTAAAAATGAATTTTATACTCCTCTGGGTTATTTTAACTTAGTTCATATTAATGTGACTTCAGTGGGACCCAGGGGTTATGTGAGACTGATGCAAGGGAATGACAGAATGAGGAGAGAGAGAGCAGAGTTGCATCTAAATATGCCAAACTGGTGTCGTCTGAGTTCTGAGAATTATTATTGCACAGCTCACAGCCATGTCTGAAAAGGCGTGGTAATGGTCTGCCACTTGCAATTGCTGGGAAGCAACAGAGGAATGGGAAGGCCAGGCCGTGGCTAACTTCATTTGTACTGGATTCCACCCCCAACAGCCCCAAGTCTCTCGCCTTGGTCCTGTTGTGTCTTTAAAAGGGCTGCAGTGGCACTCTGACCTTCAGAAAACATGGCTGAGCAAGCAACACTCCTGTTTGATAATTAAATTCTCTGGTTGGTCAGCAACCAATCAGCTCGGCTCGGGGATCAATGGCTGATTTTAAAGAGCAAACTAATTCACTAATGGTAAGAGTTATTCCAATTTACCTGGCTGCTGAATTATTGTGTCCAAATCTATTTTGGGAGGGGAAGGATCAATGGAGGCCGGAGAGAGGAGAGCCAGCGGGGAGTTGGTTACATCTGTCATGTGAAGCGGTGCGCGGATCGGCTGTGAGGTTTATTTGATAGCTGCCCAGTTGAAGAGCGAGAACGCGGGGGCGGTTTATGGGATGGTTTTAAACAAGCACCGACTCTGTCATAAAGCAAACTAATTAATAAGGTTTCAGACTGAGCAGGAGAGCAAACACTGTGGGTGGTAAAGACCGAAGATTTTTTGGTCACGTGATTCAGATAAATGATGCACATTGGCTGACTGAAGGGCAATTGCACCGAGCATGAAATAAAAATGAAATTCATTTTCTTCATTCTGCAGCAAGGGAAACATTGTGACACTTAATTTTTAATTTTTTTTTTTTCCCAGGCAGATTTGCTCCTTCAGTCTGTTATTTTAATACACAGCGCTCACCTTTTCATTAATGTTGTGAATGGGAGAGACAAACTGATTATCAGTAACACATGTCTCTTAAACACATTAAGTGAAAAAGAGCATGGCGGCACTGATTTACTCCAATGTTCATCTCATTCCAGGGGAAGGTGTTTTGGGCTGATAGGGAAAACAGAAGTGCTCTGCCTCTTTAGCCAGCATCTGAGCCTTTCAGCAAAGAGAATGAGATGCTAGCTAGAAAAGGCACGCCATTTGTCACCACATCCACCACTGCTGCTTTATGCTACTGTGGCTGCGTTACAGATGAAGATTGATCATTTGTCAACTCGCAAATTGGCTTTCAAGTGCTTTCTCTAATTACTCTGTGGTTTTATTGATGAGAAACCACTGACTGCTTTCCTTCGATTTACCTCGCTGGGCCCAGTCTTTGTTTTGAATATGTTGTCTCTCACCTTTCTCTCCAAAGGCAATAGAGGGTCAAATAAAATGGGCCTTAAAATGCTCCAACCTTAACTGATTATGCATGCTACCTCGTGTTCTAAGGTTTTGCTGAAACAAAGTAAGCTTAAAGGTAAAAATGGCAGAGCGAATTCCATTCCCATAGCTGGTCACACTCAAAATGCACCCAGAGGAGGCCCTGACATGAATCAGAGGCTGAATAGGAGTTGCTGGAAGGATGTAAATGACACTGTTCGCACGGCAGTTCCTCCTTGCTCATGCATGTAAATGTCAAGTGATGTTATCCACTGTGTGGTTTCCACTGACTAGACTCCAAAGGTCTAGACCAAAGGAAGGGATGAACAGGCCATGAAAGGAAAATCTCAGAGGGAGTCTACATTCGTTTATCTCACAGAATAGTGCACATGGTACAAATGTATGGAGGATAAATATAATATAAATATACCCAGGGTGCTATCCTGCTTTGCTCTGAAGTGTCTCTGTGCATGCCCACTTTTTTTTCTTTGCTGCATTTTCAAATATCTGTGCATTCAATAAAAAATAACCACAATATGCATTTAATGAGCCTGCAATGAAGCTCACATCAGGACCCATTTCCTACCCCCCGACCGTAATTACCAGCAGAATTAAACAGCAGATCCTCCTTCCTCTTTTCTCCCTTCTGTGACTGATCTGTCATAATTGCTTGTGTCTGTAACATTTTATTCAAATCTCACTATCAGCGCCATGGGCTTGGGTGTGATGAAGTGTTGTTGCGAGGCAACTGTGAGACTGCAATTGGATTGCAGAGCTGCATTTTATTTTAGAAAGACATATGTGAGGAAAGTATCACCTTATCAGGGTGAGGACTTGATTTGCTCATCCTATTTCATTATCTGAGGTACAGGACTGTGGTAGGGAAAAGAAATGTTGCTCCTTTTCCCATCCTGGATTTTATCAGCTTGTGCACAAGATGAAGCTCGAACAGAACAATGTGTTTCTCTCAAACTCGTCCCTCTCCACTTGCACTCCAAACGACCATCAATTTCTACTGCCAGATGTTTATATCTATCACAGGTCTGCAGAGAAAAAAAAGCAGAAGGATGAAAATGTTGTCCCAGCACATTTCTGAGAGTTAATGCTGCTTCACCTAACCTTTTCATGACAACCTCACAGTTTTACCCAGTTTTAAGGAGGGGGTGGTTCTCCGACAGAAATACATAACAGCTGCTGCCCTCTCAAGGGACTGGACCACTGGCATTATGGGGAGGGAGGTTTTGTCCAGCTGCAGTGCTTTTTTTTTTTATTTTTTTACTTTGCTACCCTCTGTTTGCTTCCCGCACTCTGATGCAATGCCATTCCTGAATTTACTGACCTCATTTTCTTCCCAATTTGATGTTTGCTTTCCTATTCACCCTTTGACGAATTGCTAATCACGAGACTCTGGCAAGAGTTCCCTATCTGACCAACCGCCTCGCTCTCCGGCAGCAGAAGGAATGGGGTGTTAAGGCGATGGTCACTGCTCCTATTGTTCCTAATTCAAAGCCATAAATTTGTGAAATAGAGGCAAAGCAGAGGAGCAAGCAGAGACTCAGTGGGCTCCATAAATCAGCAAAATCTGCAGAGACGCAGAGCAGATGGTGAAAAAAAAAAAAAAAAAGTGCTCCCTTCTCAATTCCTTGCAGATTAAGCATTGCAAAGCTGAACTGCTCCATGTGACATATGATTCCTGCTTCATGTCAATCCTCTGTATGAATATCAATATTCTATGGCTGTTTTGTTCAGTGCCAGACTCAAGCTCCCTCACAGTGTACAAATTCAACTTAATACCATCTATTAACCCACAATATGTCATTCGTGCATTGCAGCTTCTGTCCCACTAGAGAATCCTTCTATATTATCTATTCTACACGACATGTGCAATATTCTTCAAAGGATAGGCTGTTTATTTGCTTGTAGTCTCCAGTTGCATTGGATGCATCTGCCATTCAGCCCTGGGAGCATTTTTAGTGATTACCCTGCAGTGCCAAGGACAATGACAATGAAGTCCCAGAAGGGATGGAGATAGTTCTTTTGGACATATTTAGAAAGTTTGTCACTGTCTAATTAAAGATGCAAATAGGATTAGCCCATAGATCTGAAAGATATATCTCAATTTAATTATGGTAAATACAAATGGAGGTCACAGGATGTTTTTGTTTGTTTGTTTGTTTGTTTGTTTTTGGAAAATGTTGTCATATCATGACTTCCACTGATTCCAACTAAAAGCTTCAAAAAAGGATGGTGTCTCTTATCTTAGAAGAGAGACAGAGAGGGTGCAGCTTTGTGAAGATGCTCTGTCGTATAGCATATACACAAGCATGCTCAGATGCACACATACAGTCATAGAGTGCATCGATGCACGTGCGCAATGTTACCCTGAGCAGACATTTCCAGGCCTGATATGACTAAAAGGATTGTGAATATTTGCTGAGAAAAGCTTTTTTTTCTTTTCTGCACCATATTTCGTCTCCTCTTCTTCGGAGGTTATCGTTTGCAAAACCGTGCCCTTGATATGGGTTATAGCAGCCAACTTTTACCCATTCCCCATGTTAAGATTGAAAATAGAGTGCTCTTGACCTCATGCCTTTTAAAATTCTTCCACTGTCGCTGTATTCCTCCTCTAAGCTGTCCTCCTTTCATGTCACTGCTCAGAGGTTTTTGCCACAAGGCTAGCATTTTCATTTCCCATGCTCCAGGGTTTCTTTGGCCTCCGTCCTTACCAAGATGGACGTAAAATAAGTTCAAATCATCTGTGGGTATAAGCACAGAGTAAAACCCCAAAATATAATAGCAAACACCAACATGCCTTTAGCTGCTTAATAATTTACAGGCCAATTTTTCCAAACTTGCTCTATGAGCCACAGAAGACCAGGGGTGATTTTCTAAAGTCTTCCTCAAATTTTTATGTTCTAATAAAGACAACAAATACCTCTTTACCATTTAAAATTTAATGATGTCATTTTTATTGGTAATTTGTCCTTTCCCTCCGGTAGAAAGCGCTGACTGTACTTTAAATGTTAACTAAATCAAAGTTTCACAATGTGTCGATTTTGCCTATTTCTGACCCCAGTAAACCTACAATAAACAGAGGAATCGTTTACATTACCGGTCCATGTTACACACTTTACTTAACTCTTTCTAAACTTAATTACTGTACATACAATTTTCTTTAAAAATATTAGCAAAATATTGGAAACAAAACATGAAAAGAAAACAGATTAATGTGGGTGGTCATGAGGGATGAGGGAAGGGATGATTTGATACAATGCTGTGAAAGGCTGTGAATCCTTAATGAACAAAGCTACTGTTTCAGAGCTACCCTTCAAACCTCCGGGAGGTGAGAGTTGGATGTTCAAATGGTACATTTTCAGTCAAGCACTCAATGAAGGAATCAAAACCGTCAAGCAGACAATATCATAAATGGTTATCAGCGGGGAAAAAAAATAAACAAACATTAGTTTGTTTGGGTCTGCATTATAGCACTGGGAGATCAAAAACTGATTGCTTTTTTTTTTTTTATGAGAGAAATTGAGAAGAAAACGTTCTTAAAACAGGCTTAAAACAATTTTGCTGTTCTGAAATGATGCCTAAGCGGCAGTTCCCAGGAGGAGTCCTATCTTTGTTTGGTCCTTTTTTGTGACAAGGCTCTGGTGAAATCATTGTTTCTGCATAATGTTTGTGTGTGTGCGTGTATGTGGTACAACTTTGGATAAGGGTGGCAAGATTGCGTTCTGTTTTGTTTTTTTTTTTTGTTTTTTTTCTTTTCCTTAATGTGTCAAAAAGCCGCTGCAGACATCGAGAAGCGCTAGAGAAGTTCAATGGGTTAATAAAGAGTGCACTGATTAGTGATTAGGTCCCATGTGGGGAAGAGAGAAGGAGCAAATTTTCAGCTTACTTGATTGGATGATAAACTAAGAGGAGGTTGCCTCTTGAATTTTAAACTGATAGGATAATGGAGGGAGGTGGGAATGAAAGGACGGCAGACAAGAGGCATGGCTTAGAAGAAGTAATGAATGAAAGAGTAGCCTAGAGGTGAAAGAATTAAAAATGAAGTAGTCTTCCTTATTAAACTTTCGCTAAGCTCAATTACAGTGATAAATGACAAAGATGACAAAGACTTGTCTGATGAACCATTTGCACAAAGGAACACCGGAACAGAGCATCAAAGTACAAGCGCATTTTGTGGAATCTCTCCTGAGCTCAATAATACATCGGACGAATATAATCTGATGTCACTATCGCTTTCTCTTTTAACTGTGATCTGTTTTCAGAACCGTTGTTATGTGAATGTAGCCAGACTATCATCCAGCCAAAGGCTACTAACGCTGCACTTTTTTTTTTTGCTCACCACTGTGACTCGAACATGCCGCGTCGCCTCTTCTCTGTCCTACATCGGTGTCACGGTGGCGTGCTGAGTGTGCAAACACACTGGAGAGGATGCTGCTCAGGCTGCAGCTTCACCTGGACTGGCCTCTCCATCATTAAAACTAACAGCACCAGCTCCAACAGCAAGGCAGCACAGAGGTCTCTGGAGATTGTCCATGCATGTGTGCGTCTGTGTGTGCTTTGTGAATATGTGCGTGTATATGTAAATACATACTAGTCCTAGTCTAGTCTACTAAGATTCAATCAATGTTTTTCTCTTCGCAAAACATGGCAGAGAGTACATGTATTTATGTGGATGAGTGAGTGCAGACACAGGATCAATGAACAGGCTCAATGCAACATATTGGTAATATGTCATATTTTACAGAAGACTACACAAATACTAATAACCACACGGGTCACCTCTGGGATGTTTATGAAACAAGTGTGACAGTTCATGTAAACACAATTTCTAATTCTTGCAACAGTAATTTTATTGGAATAATCAGCTACCGAGTCCAGTTCTTAAGGCCAATCTCTGAGTTAAGGAGGCTGTCAAGCACTTTCACAATATTCAGAACTAGAGTAAAGAATAAAGCATTTGGACAAAAACTCATGCAATGACAGAAAACACTAAATTTCCGCTGGGATTCACCTTCTTAACTACCAGGTAATCATCCCGCAAAATGTATTTTCACCATACAGCAAATCTCTAACAAGCATCATAATAAACCACGATGTAACTTTAACATCACGGCGGAATACCCACATCATTGCAGCAATACATCCATAATTAATTTGTGGGGAATTAAACATAGCAGAACATGTTCGCAGTAAGTCACAGTGTACAGTCGTTGATTAAATCATATATGAGATGCTTCTGTATTTACACTGCACACCAAACGCCTTCTCCCAGTCAGCACACTGTCAGCAGTTTGATTCACACACAAATCTGACTGAAACACAAATCACCCACACACACACACACACACACACACACACACACACACACACACACACACACACACACACACCACCCCATCCGGCTCAGGTGTGCTTGTCGGATCACGTAGGGCTTTGGTGGTAAAACGGCATTTCAGTGTAACAAATAGGCCCGCTATAGGCTGATTTGCTCTTATTCACAGTTCAAACACTAGTGATCTCTGCGCCTGTGTCTGTCTTGTCCTCATAAAGAAAAGCATATAGGCCTGATGGAAATAATCTTGGCAGTAGGTGATTTCATTTCACTGTGTTAATGGAGTGAGGTGCCAGTTTGGCACTGCATGTTGTTCAGTAAACAAATTATTCATGTTAAGAGAGTCAATGAATGTGTGCTTCCAATGCCTCTGCTTTTCTGATGGAAGGCAACAAGTGTGTCACCAACTGAGGTGTTGCAGAATTAATGAATTTGGGAATATTTTGATGTATTATTTTTTTGCACATGGATTGACTTAGCGGGGGTATCCACTTACCCAATTAAAAACATTGAAAAATGAACTGTATCTATTTGGTTTCGCGGTTGTGGATGTTTTTTTTTTTTTTTTGAAACGCTGGTTTTTTCTTGCTACCAGATACAGACTCAAGCTCCTGCATCTCCATCAGGTGGTTTATGTTATTTGATACATAATCATTCCAAAGCATAATATAATTACGCCCGACATTTTCTTGATTGTGTTTAAAGCAAGCCCATGGGGAGTAGCATTAAGACCTGATCTGTTTTACAGCTGGATTTCACATCATTACAGTTGTTTTAGTTCATCTAAAATAAAATAAAAAAATCAAATTAGCTCACGTGTCCTCTGGCAAGTCTCTTTTTTTTTTTTTTTTTTTTTAAATGGTGGAAGAAAAGCTAACTGAAGATTCCCTCTAACCCCACTTCTCTGTTTTAGTTTTGAAGACCAGCTCCATAATTGTCCCCACTACTACCTCAAACTCCATCCCTTGTCGACCTCCTTCTCCCCTCACTCACTTACCCCCCATTCTCACCATCTCTGCCACCCCAACTCCCTTTAAAGAGGATCAGGAGAGAGGCTCCCTCCAATTTCTCTGCACCTCTAATAGGCACTTCCTTGTGTTACATGATCACCGGGTGTCAAGATTAAAGAATGGCTACTGCTTCCCAGGGCAGCCATAGATGGGAGACAGAGAAAATAGCACTCCATAATTACTGATAAATCGAGCACACTGCCTCCTCTCCTTCCACTTCCTCCCTATCCACCTGGCCCTGGTGTCAATGTGAGGGGCTGAGCGAGTTAAGCCGGGAAAAAAGTTGACCACACCAGCCACTTTTTTGCACTGCTGATATTGCAGTTAAGTTCAGGCAATTCAGGGCCAATTGACTGACTTGGAGCTTTTATTCACCCTCCAATCGTCTCCTCTTTGAAGTGCAACTCACAGTACTAGACTCGCATAAGGCAGCTGCAGTCAGTGCACAATGGAACAAACTCATACTGCAGCAAAACGAACCCACTCAAACACTCTCTACCTAACACAGGTAAACTGCCATTATAAACATGTAACAGTACAGCTCGTGCCTTCAGGCCGTGACAGAGTCATAATCTACAGTGGATGATGGATGCACAACAGAGCAAGCACTTCTCTCCACTGAACACTACACATGTGCAGTGTAAGGGACAATGGCTGGCACAAGTGGTAAAGAATGGCCAGCTGGCTCTATCTCCTCCCTCCATCAGGCAATCACGAGAGGTGGCCAGGTGGCAACCCACTGCCATTGTTTATTAGTAATCCCAACAGCCTTGATGGAAACCAAAGTGGAGGTGAATGGAGTCCAACAGTGCATGAAAGCCTCGGCTGCAGCGAGACTGTTTTGGTCCATCCTGTCATGAAGGAGAATTTGGATGTTTAGTCGAGTCGGCGAGGAACCAGGTGGTGATGAGGATCTGGATATTCCCCTCACACACAGTCTACCTGTGAAATAATAGGGTTAATATAGTGTGTTGCATATCTGCCACAAAGCTTCTTCTTGGTTGGTTTAGATGAGCTAACCCAGGCATAAAAATGGGCCATATGTATTGTATTGTATTGTAGCCTGACAATCATACTGAATTGCCGACTCGTTTCACTTCATTCATTCAGCTTTTCATTGTGTTCATGCAAGCCATTTTCTGATTGGGGATTATTTTGTTTTGTTTTGCCCTATGCAATCAGTTGTGAGTGGCACTATGCATGCTAGCAATGCTATTTTTCATTGTAGCAGAAGCTGTGCAACCTGTTTTAAGACACATTTTTCTCTACAGTTCAAGAAATACGGTGTAAGAACTCACGTAAGGTGACTTACTAACAACCGGTACAGCTGCATCAGTCTCACTGCTGCCATTTTTTGGGCCATTTTTTTGTTATTGTGTTATGGTGCAAGCTACCTGGTAGGAAAATGACCCCTCCATTTTTAATCCTGCCTAAAAAAACTCACAGGAAACAGATGTCATGGAGCACAGCACCAGACTTTCGTGAATCCAAAGGTCTGGAACAAGGCTAGCACTGTAAGTCTTTTGAACCTTCAACTGTGTCAGGCTTGACCAAACATATGGCAGCTCATGTTTCACAAAACTCCCGCAGTTGTCTCATCCTGAAGTTTAGCAGCAAATCCATTTTTCTTCTTGAAATTAAAAACTAGCTCATGTAACTCCTCTAAAAAGTACTTACACTGGCAATTTAACTTAGAATTCAATATGAAGTTGTGTCCCATTCTCGCTCTGACCCTCTTCATTGCTATCGATTTTATGCCATGTGAAAAGCTGTGCAATGGGCCTGGGGAATATATGACACTGAAAGGAGCAGCAGCCATCTTGAAGCATATTTCCAGTTAGACACAAGTTGACCTGAGTGTTAAGGACTTTCATGGTCAGGGAAAAATTATAAAGTTTTAAGAGGAGGTGAGAAGAATTAAGAAATTACTTAACTGTAAAATTGAGGAATCTTGAATCTGGTATTAAGTCCAATCTGCCCCCTAAATCTGTCCCACTATGCTCATTTTTATTTAATTTTGGCTATTTTTACCAGTTCTTTGGCCACTGTTCCCTCTCTACCGTTAAATATGCAATGTGTGATCCTCTTTTTCAGAGACCATGCTGGCAGTTGACCTAACCCTCTTTCCTGCAAACCATGAGCGCTTTTGTAGATTGACCTTTTTAATCCTGGATTTTTTTTCCCCTCCTTTTTTCTTTTTCATAAACGTTTAATAACACAACTGGTATTCTTTATGGGCGAAAATAATATCTTGGTATTAAGTGCCCTCCAATGAGACCCAAAATTTTTCTCTGCAGTGTTTCGAGATTAAGGAGTGATCTACTTTTACTGTGGATCTATTATGGCATTGTAGCTTTTCAATAGATTTCTTTCTTAGAGTTGCTGTAAAATACACAGTTCCATCTGGTGAAGCATCTGTCACTTAACCTCGGCCTCTTGGCTTCATCTTCAGTGGACGTTACAGATGACATTTAACGAAAAAAGAAAACAACAGCAGAAACCATAGGCCGACAATCACCCATCTTGCATTTGTTCAGTCTTAGTTTCATACTAATTCCACAAAGTCACAGACTCCTTTGAAACTCCATACAACTTTAATAACTTTAATAACACATATGATCTGTGTCAAAGATAAATGCCCTCAAGCTGGCTGCTGCTTTTTTTTCTTTTACACACATTGTAAATGCAAAATAAAAACAACAGAATTTGGTTGTTGATATTAAACTTACACAATGTTTACAATCAGTGCATGAATAGTTTAAACATAATCATAAACACAGAATTGTGAACATTAACCAAAACCAAAAGAGTATTTAGAGGCCAGGCAATAACAGCAACAATGGACCCTGGAAGCAATTTCATATTTTAGTCATTACCTTTTAATCATATTCATCATCCTCAGGCAAATCTAGTTTATATTCAATACTGTCCAGAACAACATTACAGCCTTCAGGTGAAAATTTGCCTTTAAAACACAAGTAGTCATAAAAATCTGGCTGCAGCTGCTGAAGCCACATCATTTATAAAAGAGAGGTCAATCTGAAACTCAGATAATGTTTTTCTTTTCTCATCATTCATTAACTCAATCAATTAAATAATAATAATAACTGCACGAATGATAAATATAAATTAAGCTGCTCAAATAAAGGAACATCAGTTGACGATGTGATACCAGGTTATAAGAGTTACTATAGCAACAGCCCTGAAGGCAATGTTAAATGATCACAGATATGCACGGATCGCTACTCAATCAATGTTCCTCAGGTTATATGTGACAGGACGTGGTGCTTAGGCAGTAAAACTATCATACTAGGAATGCAAATGTACTAATGGTTCACCCACTGGGACACGTAGGATTGACATTAGTGAACGTGAAGAAGCTATGTTTAGAATTCTAATTAATATACATGTCTGCTGTTGTGGCATTTTTTCAATCTCAACCATTCGAAAGATGCTCAAAGGGCTAGTGAAACACAAACACACACACACACATACACACACACTGGTACAAGCAAGGTCAGGTACAAAAAAAAATCTATAGGTTTGTACTTCTGTGGAAATGCTGTGTCAGGTCATTCCAGGTGGAATCGGAAGTACAAAACCCAATACACCAGTAAAGTTGTTGAGGAAAAGAACGTTGCGCTAATCAACTTTACCCCCTACAAATTGTGCCTATTTTGCATTAGCATTAGCATTTTAGGGGAAACACACTGGTGCCTTGATTATGTTTTCCTTCCACAGTTTATTACTGTATTGTGCTGTAAATATCCACAAAACATTCAACCGTCAGCGAGTTCACAAATGAGATGATACCGCGCTACAGCTATCCGTGCAGCTAAAGCATGGTTCAGTTAGGGATTAATGCACAGACAACACATTGTTAGAGTTGGAAAAAACTAAATAGATAACAGATTGTATCTACACTTGAAAAGTTTTCAACATATGTGCTGGCATGACATGAGATGCATTTCAGTTTGTTGAATTTTGTGATGTAAATGCTTCTTATAATGTAAGCGTTCTGAAAAAATCATCTTGCATCACTCGTATTTTGCTGTTGAATCTTAAATCCTTAAATAATGACCACGGTGAACGAAGAAGAGAAGAGGGAGGCTTGGCATTCAAATTTGCAGATGTGTTTTGATCTGCATTTTGCGGCTCAAAAATCAAACTAAAGGCAAGAATCAGACAAAAGATCTGCACGCTGCGCTAATAGCTGCCAGCAATTACAAATGAGCAACGTTTCGATCTATCAGGGATCTTCACCAGGCATTTTCAAAAGAAGAAGACAAAATAAAAAAAAAAAAAAAGACAAAGTCAATTCACATTATTTGTGGCTGCAGTTTGCAATGTGTCAGGGAATACATTCACTTCAAAATTAGATACCAAGTGAGGTCACAAATTGCTACTAATAGACCAAGCTGAATCAGTACACATATGCTCATCCAAGAAAACAGTGGCTGTAATGTATGCATCCATCGCAGCTTAGCCAGATAAGAAAGCTTTGACTCCACTCGGCTATATTTCTCCCCTCCAATTTGGATGTTCAAATCAGATCAGTTGTTTGCTGCTGCTGCCCTCAGCTGCAATATAGGTCAGTGATGCTGGGAGCCACTAGCATGAGCCAACAGTGCATTGACTCACCAACATCACATCGGTCACGGGTCAGTCTATGAATCTCCTCTCTCTCCCAAATGACTGCTCTGCTGTTTAATTTTTCAAAATTGGGACATACTGTGTGGACTGAAAATAGCAGCTTCCCATCTCCTCCTGGCTTCATATGATAAGTCCCAGAACTATTTGAAATGTTTTAGCAAATGTTTCTCTATTCTTAAAGAATAATTGAGGGTAGCTAAAGTATTCCAATAGGGAGTGCTTCTCTCTTTGCTCGTCAGCACTAGGAAGATTGGAAAAGATTAAAACCTTTCTCTGTGAGAGGCCTAATTAAAATTTTTCAGAAAGATTATCTTCCCATGATTGTTCACATCTTAAAATGTGGCTTTTTACACAGGCAGATTCTTAGCCGACTCAGAGAAATGAGCAATATTTTAGGTTTGTTTATAAATGAGCCCAGAATTTGACTAACAATAAATAGCTTCACAAGTTTTTTTCCGAAGAGAGTTTGCCCTCAGTAGGTGATGGCGATATTTGCATGCGTGCAATAAGGCAGTCACTGCTAGCGAATGTAAGTCAGGCGGAGATCCACGAAAACTCTGAGCTGCTATAACCAACCGGTTGGATGTATGCCACAGAAATGTAAAGAAGTGTGAACACCAGCTTTGTGAAAGCACATGGCTAGAAGCAAATCTTTCACACAAATAGCCTTAAGTGGATTGTGTCCATGTTATCATGTTGAAAGAATGTGTTTGGCTGTTGAGTGAATCCTGAGGATAATGGCGAAGGCTATAAAATAAGCTATGGGCAACTGGGCTGGGAATGCGACAGATGTTTACCTATCATTGATTCACAACACTCATTGGCAGCAGTGGCTTCATTAATAGATAACTGGCCACTTGGGGGCAGTGCAACAAGCAAACAATGACTTATTTGTACACCTAACATTTCATTTTAAGGTGTTTTTTTTTTTTTGGTCTCCAATTCCTGAAGGAAATATATGTTGGCTTTTAGCTACTAACTGCAACACTATCTTGAACCAAATCATTGCAAACTTTGTGTGTGTGCTGTTAAGAGCTCGCCAGCTAACATCCAGTGGGTTTTAAAGCTTCTCTCCAAAAAACAGCCTGCTCCAGAACAAGAACATTTAAGCTGCAGACGCTAAAACCAAAGCAAGGAGCCGAGGAGGACCACAGAGATGGGTAGTAATTCTCTCCATTCTTCTCATCTCTACTTGTAATATCCTGCACATTTGATCAATTGCTAATATAAAAATACTGATGAAAGTAGGTTTAACAATAGTTGAATGATGCTTTACTGCAGCTGCCATAAGTGGATATTGCAGAATATATCACTGAAATCGAACTCAAAGTATAGTGCTGGAGGGAACACGGGTGACAACAGGGACGCAAACAAAGTTAAAGGTTCTATGGGTAATCGCCAACCAGCTCCAGCCTGTATTGTTCAGTGTGACATGAAAGACCACAGCAAGTCAAAACATCTCTTTCCCTCACCTACTCACAGTTACATGGGTCAGAAAACTCAAATAGATGTACAACCGGCGCTGTCACAAAGCCAGCAAAGACCAAGGCAGTGTCAGGGAAGATGAATTGCTGTATTTATTAGTGTGTTGTCAGAGTTATCATATTTTTTAAGAAGTAATAACTGAACTCCCTGGCAGTGCTTAATGATACAGGGGTTAGGTCTGTGGATGCTCAATTTAGTATCACTTTTTCTATCCAGTGTCTCCTGCCTGGCAGCAACCAAATGTAAGGTCACAATGCATAGTTTGCAGAGTGCGTTAGCCAATGAGGCAGGTCTGCTTTTGCACATCTGAAAGCAAAAGTCCTCAGAACAAGACCCTAATGAGATTTTTTTTTTTTTTTGATTTCAGTCACAAACCTTCAAAACATGCAATACCAACACTAAATTCAAAGCCCAAGCAATATTGCCAATTTATGAACCATTACAAAACTCTGCACATCTGCAGCTCCTGCAAATAAAGTTAATATTTAATGATTTTTACATAACATCACATCCGGGTTTCTTTTAGGAACTGAAGGTGCATATATATTTGTCTAATGAATAATAGATTTCTGTTTACTTGCCAACTTTAATGTGCAATGTATTTCTTGGTTGTGCCATGAAATGGTGCTTATGTTCACAAACATTCAGACTGCGGTCTCCTGCTGGGAGAGAAGAAAGAGGGGGGATACAGAGAGACGAGCGAGAGAGGCCACTGCATTCAGATGAAGAATTGTGTGGATTGAATGCCTAAATAGTTTATAACAATAAAATTATCCCTGTTGTGATGATTTCCTGAGCCCACTTTCGGCTCCCCCAAGGCTTCACACTGTGTCCAAATTTTGTGGCTGCAATAACTGACAAAGATAGCAAAGAGTGGCAGATCCGGCTGCGAATTTCAAAACGTCCCTTCACCTTATAAGACTTCATGTCTTCCTACAGTTCAATGTATATGATGCACACAGAGAGAAGGTTTTTCTTTTAAGGCTAATGTGGAGAACGAAAACAAAATTTTCCTCCTGCAATTGTTAATCAAGGCTTAACATGGTTTAAATTTTATGATGTGCAAGAATGCAATTAACTACTTGTGATCAGCTACCAACCCTTTAATTAACAGCCTCGGGCTCAGAACTCTTTTTTTTTTTTTTTTTTTAAACATAATGCTGTATGTACAGGGTTGGGCCCATGTGGTCTTACGGGACTGATAGCAGCAGTGCACAGGTCAGACAGCCCCTAGTGGAGGTCAAATGATTCCACATTGTAAGCTCGCCAGCATTTTCTGTGAGCTTTTGTCACATGTCATTATGTGACCCCCGTTGTTTGTTTCTGATAAAAACAGATTTTTTTTTTTTCGAACCTCTTGGGAGGCAGCCTTCTGGCCACTACAGCTGCAGCCAGCACCCACATAAAAACAATGCCGTGCCAGTACAACAAGACAAAGAGAGAGACAGAGAGCAAGAGAGAGCAAGAGAGAGAGAGTTGGTGGGGGTCTGCCAATACAAGACAAGAACTGTTCTCCATCCACCACAAAGACTGTTTGTAAATTATATCCATATCTATGCACAATGGGGAGAGAGCAGCACTGTATGCACAGGGTGAATGCATGAACTGTATCATCCATTCCCTCTAATTAAGGTGGTGGGTGTTTATTTCCGTGCATCTTAAGAATAACAACCACACAATTTGCACAAAATTCATCAGTGAGTTGCACTTGCCAAGGTCTGTCAAAGTCCCTCTGCTGATGAAAGTTCTCTTTTCAGTCCCTGAAAGCATCATCAACATCGGGTCATCCAAAGCCGTGACACAAATACAGTTTTAAGCTACTGCTGGCATTTTCACTTTGGCAATGTCATGTGGAATGCTTTCCCTCAGAAAATGATTACATGTTGCCAGCATTTTGCCATTGAAAAGGCCACCAGATTGAATGAGGCATACTGAATGAGGCAGCTCTTCTTCTGCAATTTCCGCCGCCAGGGCAATTTTCTACACTGCACATGCAGAGAAGACGGAGAAGAACCATATCACGCTGTGGATTGATTTGCTGTCAGTTTAATGTTAATTTTAAGCAGTGAAGCTTAATTTGAAGTTCAAATTCAGTATTGGAGGATTATTCACAGCTGGGTGCCGCGCACACAGTTTCTCGCCCCTTAAAGCCAAAGCTAAACAGTGTTTCAGTTAGATTGAGATCTTTTGTTGTTCATTGTGGCCCATTCAACTGTTCTGAAATGAGGCGAATGTCTTGTACCATAAACCTGGCAATAATGAATGCATTCATTGTTGCAAAACGCGTGACTAGATCTCATAGCTACACAAATGTAATTAATTACCCCCCCCCCCCAAAAAAAAACAAAAAAAACAATGACAAACAAAACAAAAACTGCAATGGCAGTCATGGAAGTGCAGATGAATGCTTCCGGACCAATTTCAAACCGAAGACACTTCTCTAATTTCATAGAGTTGGTATCAGTATCATACACAGTTATCTTGCCTTGAGCCACATAATGACACCTAGTGTAAAAGAGCATGAGCTCCCCTCGCAGTTAGTCAGTGGAACAGCAATCAAAGCAACTTCAGGGAACACGGAACGGCAACTTTGCCTCAGTGGTGACACACACACACACACACACACACACACACATATACAAGAAGATAAGCATGTACGTGCTCGCTTGCATGCTCGCGCGCTATCATTCGCTCAAAACAGACCGGCACGTACACGTCAACACAAATATCAGTTACAGGCAGCAATTCATCCATAACATGGGATCTAGAAAAAAATAAAAATAATCATAATAATAACCATAGCAGGAAGCATGATCGCAACTCATTTCCATTTCCAATATCCAAGATTGGGCGACACTCACTTTTAGTTAATGGATCGTGCAGTTTCCGGGGTGAATTGATCAACGTGGATGTAAAGAGAGAGAGAGAGAGAGGGGGAAAAAAACGACCGGACCGCAAACGGAATTAGCTTGAACGCAAACACCGGTGCCGACCGCACAGATCCGCAGGCCCGCGAATACACCTTCACTCTGAATGCCGTTGCCATTCAGCGAAGCCGCGGCAGGTCTGCGGAAAACGTGCGAAGCCCCAATTCTGATCATTGTTTCTCTCAGTGTTTGACGCTCCTCTTAACATCCGCACTTCTGCACCATCACCCCGGGAAGACGCTGCCTGTCACGCCGCGCAATGGGGGGTGGGGGGTGGG